>JAWZSP010000005.1:3600000-4200000 GCA_034401135.1 Volutella citrinella | reverse complement strand
TGCCCAGGACCTTTGCTCGTTCGGTCTCTGACGAGGCCAAGCCCAATGCCGAATTGAACGCCGGCACCGCCGCGGCCGCAGCTGCACCCAGCCACGAGCACCCCCCTCTTGATTGGAACCACTTCTTCCAGCTCCGACTCAAGCGCCGCCGCTACCAGCTCGTCTTCTCCGTTACCGGTGGTCTCCTCGGTGTCGCGATGGGTGGACTGAGCGTCGCAACAGGCCTGGCCGAGCCTCTCATCGGCCAGATCCCTCTGGAACCCTTCCTCACCATGGGTATCCTCGTCACTGCCTTTGTCGCCCTCGGCTGGCTGATTGGCCCCAGCATTGGCAGCCAGGTCTTCTACGCGCTCAACAGGAAGTGGAAGAAGCAGGTTACGGAGAAGGAGGCCCAGTTCTTTGCTCGCATCAAGAAGCACCGTTCCGACCCCACCAACTCGAGCGCCGGCAACCCTGGTATGCAGCACCGCGCCCCAAGTAGCCATTGTCTCTTTTTGTTGCTAACATGCCATAGTCCCCGACTTCTACGGCGAGAAGATTCAGAGCGTGACTGGCTACCGGCAATGGCTCAAGGACCAGAAGGCCTTCAACAAGAAGAAGACGGCCAACTTCCTATAAACTGGAGACAGAAGCCATTTCCTTGTAGGATTGGGGTGCGCAGTAGTCGTTGCGAGGTGTCATTGAGACTGCCAGGCCCGTTAGCCAATACTCTGGCTGGAAAACGGCACATGGGCCGTGGGATCGCAGCCCTACTGGGGTCATGTATGTATATCAGTCAACTATCTCTCATCAGTGAATGTAATTTCCTTGTCCCTCCCCCTCTCAACTCTGGTCTATACAAATGGCACGCTTGGGTCCACGCTGTCCCTCCAGGCTTTCATGCCTCCCTTGATGTCACCGATAAAGCGCTCCCCATTGTGGCCTAGGCCGAGATCCTTGAGCTTTTTGCCGGCAATCTGGGAGTCATTGCCAACACGGCATACTAGGTAGATGGGTATTGACGCCGACAAGTCCACAGGGAATTCGTTGGGCAGGCTATCCGACCTGGCACTCATGAACCGGCTTATTGGAATGTTGATGGACCCGTCAATGTTGCACAGGCCAAAGTGCTCCTTTTCGCGGACGTCGATGAGCAAATGCCCCTGGTTATTCTTGGAAATGTCATGATACTCGGTCGCGGCAATGCGCTCTTCAGGCCGCAGCAGCTGGACCGGGCTACTCACACCGCAGAACTGGACGTAGTCCATCGACGTCCGCAGCTTCTCCAGCGTCAGGGTGGTTTCGTCGCCGCAAGCAAAGCAGTCCTTCCGCCTCCCCCGCATCTTGACTGAGCGGAAGGGCACATCCGCCATTGCACTGAACAGCAGCATCATGTTCGCCTTCCCCTCCTCGGGCTCCGTCTTCTCCAGGTCCCCGCGTGTGATGAGCTTAATGGCCTCCAGCCCCTGCAAGACGCCCATCGTGCCAACCACAGGACCCACGATGCCTCCTTCGCCGCAGCCTACAACAGCCTCTGGGGGTGGTGGCTTGGGGAACACGCATCGGTAACAGGGACCGTGACCGGGGGGGTTGTTGAGCACGATGAGCTGGCCAGACGTCTGAAAGGCTGAGGCTGAGATGAGCGGCTTGCTGAGGAGGACGCAGGTGTCTGAGATGAGGTAGCGTGATGTCGGATGGTCGGTGCAGTCCAGGACGAGGTCGTAGCCAGAGACAATGGACTCGGCATTCTCAGATGTCAGGTGTGTTACGTGGGCCTTGTAGGCAATTTCAGGGTTGAGTCTATAATCGTGTAAGTGTATAAATCGGTCATGAGGCAGTCATGGCTGAGGAAGAAAACACATACTCTTGCAAGAAGGTGATTGCGCTCTCGACTTTGCTAACGCCCACACGTCCCGTCGAATGGGCTATCTGGCGATGAAGATTCGACACCTCGACCTCGTCCCCATCCACAAGCCCCAGCGTGCCAACACCGGCGCCTGCAAGATACGCCGCGGCAGGACATCCCAGCCCCCCGGCGCCCACGAGCAAAACCTTGGCCCTCCTCAGTCTAAGCTGCCCTGTCCCGTCGTCAGCGCTCATCGACGCAGGGGAGCGGCCGGGCCCGGCTCACCTTGCAGTCCAAAGTTTGGCACAATCATCTGCCGGCTGTACCGCTCGTACTCGGACGGCCTCAGCGGCCACTTCCACCCATCTTCGCCGCCGCGCTCGTCTGCGTCTCGCTTCGCCGACTCTGCGACGGCCAGCTCGGACCTCAGTTCGGCCAGCTCGGCCTCGCGCTTGGCGATTTCTCTGCGGAGGCGGTCGACCTCGTCCATGGTGCGGAAGGAGAGCAAAATTCAGAGAAACGGTGTTGCAGGTGGAATTTCCATGGCTTTTGCCGCATTCAAACGATTTAGAATCCAAACCCAAATTCCCCGTCGCATGGCGCTGTCTTTGATGGCTGTAGCGGCAGGTGCCCCTCCATAATCCTCGGTGTGCCCCCCACCACGCCGAGCCGTCCTCTCGGTGACTCGCCGCTCACCGAAAATATTTCTAGACTCCAGGCTTGGGTTTGAGATACCGACTCGAACCCTCTCGCCGACCGCTCCGTCAACACCACCGCCTCGCCCACCCCCAGCCCACCCAAGATGGTACGAGCACCCCCCGAAATCCCCTTTCCACTGCAGGACAAGCTAACACTAGGCTCTAGGCGCCGCTCGCCCCGTCCACCAAGAAGCCCTCGGCACGCGAGCTGCGCATGCAGCGAATCTCGGGCAAGATCCACCCACTGCTCCCGGCCAAGACGTTCCGCGCCGACGCCGCCGTCACCGACGACTTCCTGTCCACCAAGCGCGACAAGCGCCTCATCAAGCACTCGTCCTTCGTCTCCAAGATCACCAGCGCCCGCGTCTCCAAGACAAAGCGCCGCCGCCCGGGCAACAAGCTCAAGACGTCGCTCGACAGCCTCGCCGCTGCGCTGCCCGACCTCGCCGCCGGGGAGCATGGCAGCGCCGAACTGGCCGGCAAGGTGCGCCACAAGAGTCTGCGCAGCCGCAAGGGCGCGCTGAAGCGCAAGGAGAGGGTCG
Organism: Volutella citrinella; assembly: GCA_034401135.1. Lineage (NCBI taxonomy): Eukaryota > Fungi > Ascomycota > Sordariomycetes > Hypocreales > Nectriaceae > Volutella > Volutella citrinella. The sequence goes on along the minus strand of JAWZSP010000005.1, from coordinate 4,196,935 downwards.
TCAAGGGCGAGATGGAGCGGTTCGGCGCCAGCATGGCCAGGTTGGCCTCTGGGCCCGCCAACGGTGCCGCTGCGACGGGGAGGGCGCCGCAGGGTATCAACATGGATGATGATGAGGAGGAAGATGATGACGATGAGATGGACCACGGCGCCATCGAGACTGCGAAACCTGCGGCTGCTGCCCCAGCCCCGACGGCGAATCGGTGGGCAGCTCTGCGGGGCTACATCTCAGCTACCATGGAACAGAATCCTGCATTTGTGGCACAGAAGTAACGCCGCACGGAAGCAAGGCTGCATTCACGAAGACATGGATATTAAATCTGATACCAGAACGACAGAAGCGCGCTGGTTTAGCAAACACAAAGCTTGCAAACACCAGCATACCTCACCGTCTTTCATCTTGTGGGGCTTCACAGGCACAAGCATTGGGAAACATCAAACCCGGGCGGAGTCAGGGCGTTATGGAAACACAAAAGTTTTTAGAAATTCAGTTCAGTCATGGAATGACCATAGTGGCGCTCTTTATGCCTCATAAGTCTTTTGAACACTCGGCTGTCGCCGAACCTGACCCTTCATCGTCCCTGTCAACGCCAAACCCACCCCAGACGGGGATGCACGAAGCGGCCTCAGTTATCCATACCAAGGACTCGCTCCAACATCCGAGGTCTCCTAATACCAGTTCTGAACCATTGTCTTCTCTAGCGGCCGCCCTCTGCCTCGACCTAGAACCATCCAACGCCAAAATCATAACAAACGCTAGCAACTGAGAATACGTAGGTTGAAGTAATGGAAGAAGAAAAATTGAAATGCAGAAAAAAAAAAACCGTTTACACGTTCCTCGTGACTGTCGTGATCGCTCTTGAATGCATGCTGATAGCTCGTGCTAACAAATTATTGAGCCATCACCGTCGATGATAAAAGAGGCCTTTGCTTTCTTTTACCCCGGATCTTGACCGGCGAAAATGTGCTCGTCGTCGACCGAGGCCGATAACCATACGTCGTGCCTGTGTATACCCTCCTGGGCCGGCTCCATGGGTAGACACAGGGTGCAGCAGAACCAGGAGGGTTGACCGGGGTCTTTTGGATTCTGTCAGACCTCACATAGTGAGTTCGACTCTGTTCGGGCACATCCCGGTATCTGCCAGAAGAGATGTGCTCGGGTGTCGAGTCCAGGCCTTCTGTGGCACTTTGCTGGTTGGCTCGCAGCTCTTCCTGTCTCCAGAGTATTTCATGGAGCAGACGTTCAAATTTCTCGCAAGAGCCGTAGCAAGCCGTCCTCTACTCGATCCGCGGCGGCGTCTTGTTGTTTGTGAACGGGCTGGCGCTGCGTCTGATGAAGAGTTAATAAAAAAGAAACATTTAAAATGTGAACGAGAACCACTCACGATCTTCGCCGCTCGCCTTCCTTTCTGAGGTTTTCAATGATGCGCAACATTTCCTTGCGCCCGCCGTAGCTATCGACCATTTTACCACCCATGCTCATAGACACCTTCTCGCGGGCATTAGCGCAAAGAAGGCGCTTCACAAGAAGATGTCGCATCAATAGGCACACGAAAACTCCGCAGTCGCTGCCGTTCTCTTGCTGGGGACAGTCCTCGAGGTTGATGAAGCGCAACGGTCGCTGCAGGATCTGAGCTAGTTTCCTCGTCGCTAGGTTGGCCTCGGCGTAGTTGGCTCCGCCAAGAGAGTCGTAGTGGAAGGCAACGCCATCGAGAGCTGAGACGAGCAGAAGTGACCAGTGGCTACCACCCTCTGCGACGCTGACGTTACGGTTGTCGTTGATGGGTAGGAATATGTGGGTGACCTTGGAGAAGTCAGGAAGTGCGCTTCGGACCAGGCGCATATCGGGTTCCTTCATGAGGAGAAAAGTCATGCTGGGTCGGAGGAGAATAATTCGGGCCTGAGGGTAGCGAGGGAGAGTCTCGCGCTCCAGATACTCCTCCCAAAAGGCAATATTGTTATCGGTGAGCCAGTCGTGCTTCAGCGCCTTGATGTCCTCGACGGTCAAGAGAACATCGTAGTAGCTTAGGTAGGACTTTTCGGGGGCGAGCTGTGGCAGGGAATGGCGTCAGTCAATGGGCTTCTTGTCATGGTGTGAGGGCATTCATGGGCGGTGCGCGGCACCAGGATGCACCGCGAAACGACAAACACCACGTGAGGGCAGGCAGGTTGGGACATACACTGTCGCCGAAGTGGCGGGCCATCCTCTGACGAAAGGGCATCTTGGGTCGATGAAACTTGTGGCTTGCGGTGGGTTCGTCCAAGTCGTCCGAGGTGGTCGTCAGCGAAGTATCGTCGGAGCTGGCGCTGTTGTGCCGAGTACGATGTCGGTTTGGCCGGAATCCCAGCAGGCTGCGAAGGCGGCTTCTGAGACAATAGCGGAAAAAAATTAGATCTTGATCGTGGGTGAAGAAAAAGCGGGTCGGAAGCTCGGCAGTGACGGATGTAGTAGTAAAACGGGGGTTGGAGCGAGGCTAGAGGAGGCGCCCGTGACGCCAGACGATGGTGGAGAGGGAAGGAGACGAAAGCTGGAGCCAGAGGGCGGGGAGATAAAGATCAATGATGGAGGAGGAGAGGGAGGAAGAGGAGGAGGATGGAAGATGAGATGAAAGAGATTGACAGGGGACTGCAGGACTGAACAGCCAGAAGACAAGGTAGGCAGGCAAGGTTGGGCTAGGTCAGGTTGGTGGGAAGGTAGGTTGGTGGTGGTCTTAGGTATAGGCATAAGTATAAGGTCGACATAGGAAAGGCAGCGAGAGATGTAGATGGGGTGGGCGAGCGAGAGTCGCCGCTATCCGCCTAGCTCAGCTCTTGTGTGCTCCCTCTCCCTCTATGCCCGAGAGGTGTAGTGCGCCTGTCGCACGTCACAGGCAGGCAGCCGCGGCCGACCCTACTGGACGTTTCTCGTCGCTTGTCTGGTCTCCCTTCGGTGCTCGTGCCGTGCAACTGCAGCCAGCCCAGAGGTGACAGGGTCGAGGTCTTGCCGTCCCGATTCAGAATTCCAGGCCTGGTTCCGAACTTGCGCCCCCGGCCTTGGATCGGCCAGACCCCAGCCCACCAGCGACGATGACGAGACACGCTCGGTCTGGTCTGGTCGGACTCGACTCTTCAGCCCGACCTGCTCTCCCTTGACTGCCAGCCAGCTCTCAGCCCAGCCCGACGACGCGGCATGCCTACTAGGTATGCTTTGCAGCTGCGTACCCGCGCAGGGCACGCAATGACTCGCTGCTTTGCACGGGGGTGTTCCACTTCAGACTTCTAGACGGTACACTGGGGGGAGGGGCTGCCAGAATGATGCGAATGGAGGGGCGATCAAGCCAGAGACTGGGGGAGGGGGGCAATGCGACTCGTGGCCAGCGGGGACACCACCCGCCCAGCCCACTAAGGCTCAGGCGACGGCCCCTCTTCTCGCTGCCCGCCTTCCGAGTGCATGCAATTGTAGCGGTGGCGCTGGGGACTGGGGCGCAGTGCAGCGAGCCATGACAGCTGCCCAATGCAACGCAACGGTCCCGCTGCCGTTTCATCCTCATTGCCTGAGGTGGGAGCCGTCAAGGCCGCGAAAAAAATGCAGTCTAGGGCAATTCTCCCGCTTGCCCGCTGGAAGCTCCCGAGCTGCGCCCCGCCAACTTCTCCACGGTCCTACTAGGGCACGCGTAAGGGCAGGCCGCAGCAGTGAGGTAGTCGCACGCTCTGGGGCTGGTTCGTCTCGGGGTCGCCGTTGACTTGGAAAGTAAGAATAGTTCGGTGGCTTTGCCATCAGGAAACAGCCACAGAACAAGGCGGTTCATGTGCAGTCAACGTAGAGCAGGCCAGTGCCTTGCTTTGTGCATTGATGGGTAATGTAGCCTTTGTTGAGGGAATTCGAACAAAAAAAAGAAAGAAAGAAAGAAAGACATAGGCACAACCCTCACTTACCCAGCAGACTCAGCTTGTCCCACCTCATCCTCGCGCATCTTGAGCCGCACAACGCACCCAAAAGCGCACTCGAACCAACAAAGCCCGAAGTAAGGTCAGAGGGTCCAGGTGAACGGGTTGAAAGGCGAGGCGTCTATCGAGAGGGAATCCGTATCTGCGCAAATCCGTCGTAAGATGTCGGGTGACTGAATGCGAGGTCACGTATTAATCTGAGGCCGCTTGTCATGCGCTGGCGTCCGTGTGAGCCGAGAGCGGATCGGGGTGCCGTCGGTAGATGCGGATTATTATAACAAAGGAGTAATTAGCAACAATGATTGCAGAAACGGCAACGGGAGCAATGGGAGCAATGGAGGAGGCCCAAGATCCGGATCGGCTTCAAGGGGAATGCCAACTTCAAGTACCCCGACTGATGCAAGCCAAGCACCAGGGACGCAGCAAAAGTAAACCGCCGCCTGCCGCCTCCCTGCCTTGCGTTTCGGCTTCGCTTGCCCATCCGACAGCGCAGCACTTCGGAATGGCCCATCATGCGTGGCTAAAAGAGGTACCTGCCTGCCTTCTCGCCTCCGACGATGCCGTGAGTACTTGGGCTGGAGTCTATCCCTCCTCCTCCCAATCGGACACTCCATCATGGACACCTCGGCTGGCTTGGACGCACTAATTACAGCGGGCTACGCCGCACCAAGAAGCTAGGAGCGAATACGTCACCAAGCAGCCACAGTCATCGCAGCCATCGACAGCGCCAGGGCCCAGATTTGCCCGACAATGACGCCCCATCAGCCCTCCCAGTTCATTCAGACCATTCCCCAGGCAGGTCACGCCCATGGCCTTCACTCCCTCGTTAAGGGAGGCCCTCCACTCGCCTTCTTCCTCGACCCTCCATCCCCCGTTCAGGCTCACCCGAAACTCTTCCCCTCCAAGCCAGCCCCCGGTTCCAGCTTGACCAACCAGCAACAGGTCCTGCGTCATTCCCCAGCAACTCTTCTACTCCGCTCTGCATTTCGCAAGTGATCTCCATTCACCCCGGTCCAAATATTTCCGCCGAACCGGTTCTTCAGGTGGTATTAGACCCTGGATTGATTTTGCTAATGCCATCATTAAGTGAGCTGCGCATGACCATGACTCTGACTCCGAGACACTCCATCATCAATCATTTCCTTCGTAGTCTTCCCATTAGCACCATTTAGATTTTACCCATCCGCCTGACAAGACGCCATTCGCTAGTTACTTGTTGCCGTCGAAAAATCGGCTCCAAACCCGGTAGTCCGAAACCTTATCCACCAGCTGGTATGTGCCCAGACTTCTTGCCGCAGGACATATCCTTACAGGGATTCTAGGCTTGCCAAAGCCCGATCATACAGGTGCCCGCGTTCCTTGGTGTGGTCTACAAGTCGCTGCACGGTCTCACCCAGTTGCTGGCCGGCAGCGTTGATATCCCTAATTGCACTCTCAAGATGTTGCATGGATCGGTCTCTGTCTCGTTTCCACGTGTCATTTAGAACTTCCTTCTCCTTCCGGAAATTCTTTTCAAAATGCACAACGCTGCTGGTAACATTTGTTTCATATGCCCTGGCTTCTCGCAGGACGCTCAATGCGTTCGACTGCAACTTCTGCATCATAACCTATGGATCTGAGTATGGGACGGTTCCTGTGCAAGGGGAGCCTTACCTTCATAATCCGACTCAACTCATCCGTGACGTTATCAGTGTGCTCAAGAACGCCCCTAGTGGCCCCATTCATCTGCTCGTTCTCGTGATCTTTCTTGTCTTGGTCTGCATCTTGTGTGCCGTTTCGCCCCTCCAGAGCCCGAATGAGTCGACCCAATATGGCATTTTGATCCAGTCCGGACCCTCCTTCCCCGGCCCTCCTGCGGGATGATCTCCTGGCAGGCTCGGAGCGGAAAGTATCCTTCTTTTTGCCCCCGGTGTTAATTGCAATGGGGCCGCGGGCTTCGGCTTTTTTCTCGCAGGGCATCCCGAGGTCGAGACGACCTTCCCACTCTGGAGCACGGGGCTGATGACTTCCGCTGTCCGACTGGCGGGTGTCTATACTGGTGTCTGGCGTTTCTGAGGCGAGTTCCTGATCGAGGGGAACCGGGCTTCCGGCCACACTGACGCTGAAGCGCCGAGGCATTGGCCTGTTTTTATGGAATGACTGTTCTGATCGTTTATCCGCTGTTGTTGCACTGCCGCGCAGCTCACTGTTTGACGGCGCCCGATAGACGTCCACATGGGACCTCCGAGTTCCATGAGCCTTGCCCATTTCCCGAATGCTCTTGGGCACGTGTTTCTTGGACATCTGCGATAAATCTTCATGTTGGGAACCGGCAGCCGCCTCACCTCTTGATACACCGCCGAATTGCTCCAGGATCTGTCTCCCGATAGGCGTGGCCACCTCATCTGAGGAAGGTCCTGCATCAGTTGAGATTATGAGGCTGTCATTCTGGGGTTTCATGCCTCGGGATGGATCAGTGTGAACCCCAGGACCCCGTGCATTTTGCCCCCCAGTATTAGCAGTAGTGAGATCGTCAACTTCGTTCCTCAGCATTGGCGCTTGTTGATTCTGAATCTCTTTTCCAATGTTAACTGAATCCGGTGACGGCTCGTCTTGTCGATTATTGGTGGCCTTGTCAACATTCTTCTTCGTTTGTGAAGCCACATCACCATCAATCTTCTCAGCAGCAGCAGCAGCAGCAGCAGCAGCAGCAGCAGCAGCAGCTTTACTCCGGGTTATCATCCCCGCTGACTTGGAAGCAGGCGTCGTTTTTGAGGGCTTCTTCCTGTTGCTCGCAGCTGGGCTGCTTACAACCTGTTGGCCCTCAGGTGAGGCTCGAACAAATGGCATCCGTTTAGCCTTAGCTTTCTGTTTCCGCCTCGCGGGAGGCTTCATCTGTTGGTTCCTTTCAGAATACGCCAAGGGTTTCATTTCAATCTGTTCCATTTCATCAATCCCATTCTTTCGAGCCATGCCGTCAAGCTCCTGTCCACTCGAGTCATCTTCATGGCTGTCGCCACGTGCGTGTTTACGCATTGCTGGCCGCTTTGAAGCACTTGACAAAGCCATCTCATCCACATCCGTATCGAAAGTTTCGTCAATTACTCTTTTCTGGCCCCTTGTTCGTTGGTTCTTTGGAATTGTTCTCGGAGGCGCTTGCGTTGGGGCTGGCTTTGGCGATGATGACCCTTTTGCTGCCGAACCTGGCGGGATTGCCTTTTTGTCGTTCTCAGGCAGACCAGATTCAGTCCTCAAGCCTGGGAATAGATGGTTGCGTGGACGAGCTCCCGTGATAGATTGACCAGCTATTAGCGAGTCCACTGATGCGGTTCCCCATTCTTGGAGATTTTGGTCAAGACTACTACTTGCATAGATGCTGGACACCGGGGAACTTCGCAGCATCGTCAAAGCAGTTTCTGAGAAATCTACCGACGCCCTCGGAACGGAAACAGCATTGTTGAGGAAATGAAAAAGGGCCGGATCTGGAGGTAAGGGCATGGTCTCTGGAAGATTACTGGGCCCTGACCTGGGGCTCGATAGCAGGGCCATCAGTTGATTTTCTTCGTCGCCAAACTCCCAAGGAAAGTCATCGAAAGCCACGCTTTCTCCAACAGGAGAGCTGCGACCAGTCCAAGAGCCGCCATCTGATGAGAAAGGACCTCGGCTTGTTGGGGAGAGACCAGCTGCGCTTCCACTGTAGAGCTTCTCCAGCTCAGCATCTTCGATTTCTTTCTCAAAATCGTCGATGTCAAAAATTGTCATCGCTTCTGGGCCCTTGGCGACTGTGTTCGTGGCCGCTTGCGTCAAAGGGGCGGGGCTGTTATCCTTCTGAAATTCACGGCTGGTCGGAGTCGTGTCCAATTGTCCGAACTTAAGTTCTGCCTGACGAGGTCTTTTTGCTTTGTTCGCCCTGCTTCGTAGCCGGGGAGGCATCTCGAGTCGTTGTAACGGCTTGGTGGCCTAGGAGCAGCTTCCTGGTTACGAACAGCGGAAGGTCAAATGCAGGGATAAATGTGACTAGAGAAAGGGGATGAGTTCGAAAACCAGTTCACCATTACTTGGGCATGTACGGCGTTGGCGGAAGGCAGGTGCAGCTCGTACCGCATTTGGGGAAGGAGCCAGACACCTGGCGGTTGCCCTTCGCCAGTTGGTGAACCGCCTTTCCTCACAGCCTGAGCGTAGAATCAGTGCAAATTGAATAATTATCCCTTAGGCATTGACATTCTATAACGCGACCCTTTTATTGCAAAATTACTCGTTCTCCCATGTTAACTAGGTATCTATCATAGGGTGGATGGCCCAGAAGCTGTGAATCAGAGGACTGCCCCGATCAGCGGACAGAGGCCCGTATCGGTCATCTCTAATTCCAGAAACCGAGTGCAAACAAAGGATGGTCAAACCAAGCCTGATGGAGCTTTGATTTGCAGCCAGACAATCTATCGGTCCATCGAGTTGAGGCGACTCCTCAACGGAGAGGGAGTTAAGAGAAGGGCCTAGCAGGTAGTCATCAGGCAAAGATAGGTTGCGACGACTCCAAGCTGTGGTGACTTGTGTTCGGTGACTTTCAGGATGCGGCGACATTAGGCATCGAATGAGCGCCAAGCACGTCAGCATCGAATACGACAGATACGAAAACACTCCGCGTCGTCAACTCGAACGGGTTTTCGCATGCGCCTCCGCAGGAGAGATCAAGGCGCGGCCTTCGGACAGCCTCGAATCCCGAGCCGCGCGGCACCAGCGAGCGGCCAGTCAGCTCAGGTAATTATCCCATTCCGCATGCCGCCCAATTATTCAGCGCAGTGGGCGAGCATGGGGCCAAGACTTGCGGAGTTTTAGCGCTGTTCGAGCCCCTGCCGGGCTGCGATGGGGCCGCGAGATCCGCACCTCTCCGCCGTTTAACAATCGAGGCCACCCCTAAAGCCCATCCATCGCTTCATCAGTCACCACCATCGTACTCACGCACATAGTCGTTCACTCCATCTGCCTATCGGAAAATACTCGCCAGAGCGCCCAGAAGCGTTTTCCAATAATACCACGCACCTCGGAAGCCCAGCGTCGATCCGCGCAGGCCTCGGAATGTCGCAATCGGTCCATCGCAGGCCCGCGAAGGCGGCGACAGAGGGCGGCCGCTCATCTGCAATCATGGGCAAGATCCGAGCACTCGCGCCGCAGCCCGCAGAGAAGAAGAAGTTTCCCCCCATAGCGTCCATCCCGCAGACGTCGCCGGAGCGCCTGGCGCAGGCCGCCGAGGGCGCGAGCAAGGGCGGCGACGGCCCGGACGAGGCAGGCAGGACGTACCTCTACCTGGCCTACGGGTCCAACCTTTGCGCCGAGACGTTCCTGGGCGTGCGCGGCATCCGCCCGTTGTCGCAGGTCAACGTCTCGGTGCCCACGCTCGAGCTCAACTTCAGCCTGCCCGGCTTCCCCTACAAGGAGCCCTGCTTCGCCAACGTCAACTACCGCAAGCTGCCCGGGAAGCCCGACCTGCCTGACCCGTCCAAGCCGCCCAAGGTGCCCCCGGTGCCAGTGCCGCCGCTGGACCCACCTGTTCAGAAGCCTCCGCCCGGAGCCTCATTCCACAAGCCCCGGTGGGACAAGGGCCTCGTCGGTGTCGTCTACGAGGTGACGGAGGAGGACTACCGGACCATCATCCTCACCGAGGGCAGCGGCGCCAGCTACAAGGAGATACTCGTCCCATGCCTGCTCATCCCGCCCAGAATGTCCGTCCCGGAGAAGCCCCCCTTCCCGGAGCTGCCCAAGCCCTTCCTGGCCAGGACTCTCTTTGCGCCGCAGATCCCAGACTCGGACCTCCCTGACGACCCCCGCAAGGATAAGTGGTGGTATCGCTTCGTCATCGGCCCTCAGAGGCCTCTCGACTACGCCCAGCCGAGCGACCGCTACCTGACGCTCATCAAGAACGGCGCCAGCGAGCACGAGCTGCCGGACGACTACCAGGAGTACCTCCACTCGCTGCAGCCTTACACGATAACCACCTGGCGCCAACGCATTGGATCCATCATCTTCATCATGTTCATGGGCGTCTTCTTCCTCCTCTTCATTCTCCTGTCCAGGGTCGTCGCTGGCAAGGATGGAAAGGCCCCCAAGTGGCTGGCTGTCAGCATGACGGTCTGGATCAACGCCGTGTGGATGGTTTACGACGCCATCATGAAGCCCCTCTTTGGCGACGGCGAGAGAACGGAAGAGGAAAGCAAGGGACCACGACGACCACGACGGTGTAGCCTGAACTGGAAGTCGTGTCCGACGGACGAGGAGAAGGCAGCTCTGATTAAGAACGTTGATTGAACATAACTCATGTAACTTAGTTACTACACGCCATAGTATTTTGTGCCGGCGCTGCGCTGGGCCCGTAGCTGTAATACCAAAGCGGTTCGCTTTTTGTTTGTATGCAATGCAAGAAACACTACCTGTTTTGCTCCCTCATGAGCTATCCAGCCGCGGTTCGTTTTGCTGCGCTTCCGCAATCTACAAGTAATACCAGGCTCTGCACAAAGAAAACACGCCCGCCTCCTGTCATCTAATAAGTGCATAAGAATACAATCCAAAACTCCCAACGAAACCCGCCGTTATCCCAGACAACGGTTAGAACGAAGCCTCGACACCAACCAGGGCGGCTCCTCGGCATCTTCTTGCCAGCTCAGACCTCGTCTTCGTCCAGGGGCTCGACCCTCACCAGAATCTCCTCGAGGAGACCTTCAAGGAAGCTGCCAACCTCGCGGCCCATACCTACGGGCTCGGCCTTGTCCCAGTGGTCGATTTCCTTGCACACGTGTGCCAGCTTATACACCAGCTTCCGCACCTTCTCGTGAGCAGCCTCGGCCCGTTGCTGCTTGGGCGTCACCGCGCCAGGATTCTGTCCTGGTTTGTACACCTGCTGGAGATGGATTTGCCGCCTCTTAAGCGCCTCCTCCAGTGCTGGGAAGATGACATCGTTCAGTGCGTCGAGATCACCATTGGGATTCGTCGCGGCCGGCGACGGGAAAGACTGGTGCAACAGATCGGGTGGCGTCGGCGACGGTGACGGGAGTGGCCTCTGAGACTGGAGAGGCGAGGGTGCCGATGCCATATATGGCATCGGGGACAGTGCCGCAGATCGCTGAGGTGGCACCATCTGTGCAGATGGGACCCTCTGAGGTGCCGGGCTGCCTCTGTAGGGGGGGATCTCAGGTAGTGTGATTGGGTTCATCCTCGAGCTGGAGGGACGCGATTGACTCTGGTGTGCTGGGGGGGCCGGGGGCATGGGCCAGTCTGCCAGGGACGGCTTGGAAGGAGATTCGGGCTCCGGAGACGCAATGTTCAAGTTAAGCATGCCCACTTCACGCTGCAACTGGCTCTGCAGCTCGCGGTCGTAGTCGGGTGACTGCTCGACGGGCAGAGGGGGCATTGGCCGATGCGCACGGGGCGTCTCCGCGGCATCTCGAGACAGAGACTTCATCGGGTTGGCAGACAGTGGGACCCGAACAGGAGACGAAGGTTGCTGCTGATGTTGCTGTTGCATACCTGCCAGGGGCTTGCGCTGAGGGCTCGCCTGCCGAGTAGTTTCTGCATTCGCAGCCTTCACAGTGCTGTCTGTAGGCTGAAGGGCAAAGTCTCGTGCCTTCGTCGGGCTGCCCTCTCGCCGTCGCTCGCCATAGTCATCCGAGTTTTCCAGGGAGCGAGACGCCCGGGCATTGGTCGCGCTCTCGTCCATATCGTTGAGCCCGGGCCGGGTGACGATACCGCCTCGATCGCCAACCAACCTAACGGTGCCAAAATCCCACATGTCCTCGTCTACCCTCTCTCGCGCCTGGGGCTCTCGGCTGCTGTGGCTTGAATCCCAACTGTCGTCCTCCTCCGTCTTATGTGTTGCTGACCAGCGGGAGTGTCGCTCAATGAGCTCGGTAAGATACGTCGTGCGCTTTGCTCGTCTGATAAACGGGTGCTTCAGTAGCTCCTTGGATGTTGGGCGATCCTTTGGGTCTCGCTGCAAGCATAGCTCGATGAATTCCTTGAATGCCTTGGTGAAGTTCCCTTCGAGGCGCGGAGGTGGGTTCTTAGGGATGAGGAAGAGAACCTTCATCGGGTGGATATCAGCGTACGGCGGCTCACCATTGGCAAGCTCAAGGGCAGTGATGCCAAGGGACCAGATATCAGCCTTGTGGTCGTAACCGGATTGCTTAATGACTTCCGGTGCCATCCAGAAGGGGGTTCCGACGAAAGTATTCTTCTTGGTCATGGTGGCGGAGAGCTGGCCAGAGACGCCGAAGTCGGCAAGTTTGACCTGGCCGTTAGAGCTAAGCAAGACATTTGCAGCTGGAAGCATGTCAGTTAGGGCCAGCGAAGCACCACGTAGAGATTGGAGTTCCCACCCTTGACATCTCGGTGCAGCTTTTTATCAGAGTGGAGGTAATCAAGACCCAGCAACAACTCGCGGACGATGATGGCGATATAATCCTCGCCAATGAGTCCGGGCTTCATCAGATCCGCACAGCTGCCGCCCGAGCAGAACTCCATTACAATCCATAGCTCAGCTCCCTTCGCGTAGGACCCGTAGTATTTTGTGACGTAAGGAGATTGTAGCTCTGATAGAATAGCAATTTCCTGGATAATGTCCTCGACTTCGTCCTCGGCGCTCTCGATGTCGATGATCTTGATGGCGACAGCTTGACCGGTGCGCTTGTCAACACTAGGAAGGCAGAGAATGTCAGTATGTTATTTCTGTGTCCGGTATGGGGAGCGTCTTTGCCGTACCCTTTGTAGACCTTTCCAAAGCTGCCCCCGCCTGGAGAAGTGTCAGCATGAACGAAGCTACTCAAGCTGGCGCCGCAGTTGGAGCCCAAGATGGGAGACGGGAGACTGACCGATGCAGTACTCCTTGGAGTACAGCAGCTCGGGGTCCAGGGCCTCATTGCCATTATCCAGATCACGCTCGCGGTCTGCCATGGTGGAAGCGCTGAGCTGGTCAGGCTGCCTCGGTGCGTGAGCTCGGTTGGAGTAGGTCGTGGGCGTTTCGCGGGGCTCGCGATGTTGTGGGGGAGGTCAGCGAGAAAGACAGAGGCGGTGCCAGAGCTGCACTGCAGGAACGAGGGTTGCAGCAGCTAGAGGCAGCAACGCAGGCAACCGAGGGGTGTGAGGGGAGGCGATGGGCGATGCGCCGTACAAGATGTTGGAGTCGGGGTCTGCAGAAGAAGGAAAAGGTCCCAGCTGCCGAGCGAGAGAGCACGTCCTTTCTGGCGGTGTCGCTTCGTTGATGCGGCGCAACCCCACCAAAGCAATGCGGGTGGGATGTGTCTCGGAGGGGCGGGTAAGCTGCACCTCAGTTGATAGCAGGTGCGCCCAACAGGTACCGCCGTTCTGTGCCGCCCGGGTACTATAGGTGCCGAGCCCAGCTGTAAAAATAGCGTCTTGGTCCCTGGACTAGGTCTGCACTGGATCTATGACCACTAGCAAGCTCCTTAAAACTCCCGTCCTGTAGCAGTGGCAGCACAGTGGAGATCTGGCGGTGGATCCTGGCGAGCTGATTGTCCGTACAGTACCTGGCGCTAGCAATTTAAAGAGGAATAAGGCAGGTAGAATCCGCACACTTGCAACAGGGTCTCTAGAAGGCAAGGGAGAAGGACGGAGGGATCGATGAGGAGATGAACTACAACGCGGCCGTGCATGCAACCCGCCTGCAGGTCCGAGTCCGGTTGGGTTCAGCCCAGGCGCAGTTGGCAAAATCAAGGAGAGGTACTCCGTACTGCAGCCCTCGCTTAGCTGCTGGTGAATGATGATGTGAGAGGTCGACCAGGAACTATCAACAGGATCGGAAGAAGGAAAAAACGACAGGATGCTAGCGACCAAGCATCAAAAACAATCACAACCAATGACAACAACAATGACGACGTGGAAGAATCTAGAGTCCTGCGTGACGGCTGGTCTCTCACAAGTGCCTGCCCATTTACGGCCAAGACAAACCTACCTGAGAGCCCAGGTCCCTGTCCAATTCAACCGCCATTGGGCAGCAGCATCCAGGTGATGAGTTTGCGTTGAGCAGCAACCAGTTGGCGCCAGCCAGTCGGCATTGCCGTGTGTGGCCACCGTCAGTCCAGCAGGCAGGGTTTCTCAAGGGCAGGAGGCACCGTACCTTCCGCCATACTGTACAGGGCACCGGCCGCGCTGCGAGGGAGGGGCGGCCCCCTGCAATTTACGACTCGATTGCCAGCACGCGCCTAGGGATCCCCGTGTGCGGGGGATGTTCGCGTGCCATGCCAGGGCCTCAACCGCTAGTGCCGCCCAGTATTGTTAGCGACCGCCGAGGGGTGTGAAACGCGACCATCGTTTCCTGTCCAGGCGATTGGATCTGTCCCTTGGGCGATGCCGCGGGTAGATCTAGCGCTAGGTATCAAGTGCGCGCTGTGCAACTAGTATTAATTTCATTTTATTAGCTGATCAGTGGCACGGTATCTACGCCTCGTGGCCAGTCAGTCTCAAACCACCATCAGCAAAACCCAGCCTCGATTGGCCATCCTTCGCTGGGCCTGTTGGTCAGCACACAGCCAGCCCTACGGAACCCAGGCATCCAATCAACGCCGTCAGATCACGCCTTGGAAACCCGCGCTTGTTGATGCCCTGGGCAATGGTTGGCTCTGACATCATGATCAGATGCCTGCTCGGTTGGCTCAACAACCACCATCCATCGCGCCCGAGCCTAATCGCGTTCCATCCTATTGGCAAGGACTTTGATATCACGATGCGACAGGCCCAGGGGGGCCTCGATGCGAAGCTGATATTATCGACTGATCGATCGATTACTCAACCAAATAACTTCAAGTTGTTCTATTCTTCGCGATCCGTGCCCCTATGGTACTCCGTACATCCCCCACCGATCGTGGCCATTGCGACCCTTGACAACAGTGCTCGGCGTTGTGCTTCCTGACGGTCCGTCTGCCCTGTCCTGCCCTAGGTATCCGCGTCAAGCGCAGTCGTCTCCCGAGTTGGCACAGCCATGTGTTCTGAGCAACGAGAAAGCCCTACAAAGAAAATTATTGATGCGTCACCATATAGCTAACCCTCCTGCTGCCAGTTTGCTCCCGAATTCGACCTGCCAGTTCCACTCTATCTGCATGAACCATCATCCGTAAATCGATTGGATATTAGCTTCCTTGCTTGCATTTCCCTCAGCTCTATGTAAGTGCGGTGTGAATCGAATCAACAGGTGCCAGCCGCGCTCAATCCTCGATAAACTCAATCATGACTGTTCCTTGCTTGAGGCCCGTCTCCGCAATCGTCGCGTCCAGGCTCTCCATCAAGTCTTGGCCTTGGGGCATCTTCTTCAGCTCGAATTCCACCCCTTCCTTGCCTTCCAGAGGTTCGGCCTTGAGCCATTCGTAGATTCTTCGCACGGCATCGTCCAGGCTGAAGCGTCGAATCACACGCCCGGTCGGGTGTCGGAACTGGATCCTTGTCGTCGTCGCCGGGTTGTTCTCGGGCTCCGTGTGGGGCTTTGTGCTCGAGATTTGCGCAAAAGGATTGGCTGCTGCAGGCTGTTTGCCCTTGTCCTCCTCCTCGCCCACCTCCTCCGCTGCCGGCGTTGCGGACTTAGTCAGAGCGTCAGGATCGTGTAGGTTGGGTGTCGAGGTCGATCGACTGCTGTCGCCCCCGCCAGCCAAGCTGTTCTTGAGGGCCATCTCAAGCATCTCCTCCTCCGTCATACGATCCACATCCACAGCGG
This sequence comes from Volutella citrinella, assembly GCA_034401135.1. Classification (NCBI taxonomy): domain Eukaryota; kingdom Fungi; phylum Ascomycota; class Sordariomycetes; order Hypocreales; family Nectriaceae; genus Volutella; species Volutella citrinella. The sequence goes on along the minus strand of JAWZSP010000005.1, from coordinate 4,181,320 downwards.
CCGGCTTGGGCGCCGTCTGCTTGGCTACTGGGTTCTTGCTGTTCGCGGCGAGGCTGTATCGGTCCAAAAACTCAGCCACCTCGGCGTGAAAATCGCTGGCGCTGGGAAAAGGCCGTCCGCTCCAGACCTTGACTTGCTCTCCTGTTCGGGGGTCGATGATAGACACATGAGGGTAGTTGTCGGGGTTCTCGTGTCCGCGCGTGGGGAAGTAAAATGTGACGTACTCCTCTGCGTCGGGGAAGTCCTTGTCGTATTGCAGGAAGATGAAGTTTTCCGAGACTAGGTCTCGCACAGCCGAGTCCTTCCAGATGTCACGGTTGAGAGCCTGGCAGTTGAAGTCGTTCATGTCCTGAAGGTTCACCATGATCCACTTCTTGTCCTCCTTGCCAAGCGTTCTGGCTTCGTCCCATGTCATCCGTGCCATCAGATCATACGGCGGCCGGAACAGGTCCTCCAGCCGACGCGCATGGGCACCGTTTTCTGTCGATCGAGTGGGATGGGTTGCGGGATCGCCCCATATTTGCTGTGAAAATGGGCCTCCCGTGCGGCCTATGGTTCCAGTGTCAGTTCAAAGATCCTAGAGGCGGTACACCACGGTGAACTTGCCTGGCTGCTGCCGTCTGCGTCTCAGCTGCTCCAACATGGCAGCCTCCATCCCATCATCGGCTCCCCAGCCGCTAGGGGCCACCAGAGTCTCGGTGGTTCGCGCAATAGGTGCCCGCACCGCGTCCTGGGCTGAGCCCGATCCGTGGTTCTCCTGGTACAGCTCCTCTTGTAACCGCTTCGCCATGGCCATGTCTTCCTCTTCTTGTGCCATGGCTGCAGCCTGTGCCGCTACGGCCTGGTCGTTGTCCACCTCGTTATCGCTGTCGTCGATCTGCATTTCGTCATCGTCGTCGCTATCGATGTGTATGACACCATCAGAATCCTGTCGCCCGACGTTGCGCTGTGATGCGGGAGCTGGGGGAGCTGCTGGGGCGGCGGCGCCCATCCCTGACGCAACGCCGGATGCGAGGTCGGGATTCTCAAAGAAGAGTTCGACGGCACGCTCGAAATCGCCCCCCGTCATCTCGAGGAAGCCGGTCGCCACATCAGGGCTGGCCCCCGTAATGGCGGCAAAGTTGACCACCTTCTCGTCCATGATGTGTGGTCTGCGCGGGGAGGTGGAGATGGTTGTGTGAGGCGTCTGGGAGACGTTGGTGGTTGGAATATGATAGTGATGCTTCGGTTTGCCTTACAGCGTCGGGTCGTCGGTCGGCGAGGTGTGGCGAGAACGCAGCACCCGGCTAGAAATCAAATACTCTTGGGAGCCGAAGTGAAGGGTGATTGCCCCGCCAAATGGCGGCGTTGGTTGAGATCAGGAGGGTGGGGTATCAAATGAGGGCACCGGCAGGTTCAAACACTGGTAAACAAAGTTCTCGGCACCTCAACTCGCAATGCTCCTAGGGCTTGACAAAGGGGAAGTCGGGAGGTTGTTGCAGGATCGCTTGCGTGCCAAAATTTGCATCTTGTTGACGGAGAACGCTGTGTGACACAGGCCCCCAGCCTGAGTGACGCAACCAGGCTCTCAGAGCTAGGCGGAAAATTGATGACGCGACCGAGCTGCATCGCGAACAGGTCGTCTTACCCTAGACTTTGCACAATTTTAGCACCCGAGCCTCTCTGCATTCTACTAGGAGTAATAGGTTTGAATTCCCAAATTTGAACATGTTTTTATCGATTCCAAATAATTATTCTTGTTTTTTGATAGATTGATTTTTGCGGTTGATGAAGGTCAATTGTTGGCTGATTGACACGATTTACCAACACTGATTCGCTGTCGCGGCTGATGTCTTATCATTAAAAAAGGTTTATGACACGCAGTAATGCAATGCACATCGTCCCCGCGGCTTGCACAGCTTCAGCCCCCCGACCTCCCCAATCAGAACAACGACACTGGTGTAGTATTCTACTTCAGCTCCTCCAATATGTCCTTCAGCATCTTCTTCACTTCTAAGGATCGCTCTGCGCTCATCGCCTGATTCAGCATGTCCCTGAACTCGCTGTTGTCCAGTGCGGACTGCCCGAAAACGCCTCGAGCCTTTGCCTTCAGTGTAGCACCGATAGACTTGGCCCTCATGACCCTCTGTGCTTCTGTGCCTACATCCACCGAGTCTGGATCAAGGCTAAGCAGGTACATCATTGCGATACCACCGTCACCATTCGCTCCAGCCGAGGGTGAGGTGGCGTCGGCCATCATGTCGTACACAGCCTCATACCAAACCTCTCGCTTGATAGAAGCAAACTTGGCAGAGGACAGGAACGGCTTCAGATGATACAAGACCCTGCCCAGAACTGCCATCGGATCCCTCTTAATTAGCGAGCGGCTGTAGCCTCTGGCGATGGCCTCAAATCCATTCGTCGTGGTCTTCTCAGCCAAGTCAGCTTTGGAGTCCGAATCCACCTCCATCTTGTCTTCGTCGTTGGTCTCTTCAAGGTATGGCTTCACAATGTCTGCAATCTCATCAAGCAGATCAAGATCGGGGCGAGCCTTGGCAAATTTCCACAGACACTGGAACGCCGGCACCCGATACTCATCGTTGTTGCGCTTCGCTTCCCTTACGGCCACCTTCTTCATCTGCGCTGCGATTTTCGAATCGTGGGACCACAACGCCGAGCCCTTTTCGACAAATTTGGGATAAGAATCAAGTAGCTTCTCCTTGCCAGGGAACGTCTTCAGAGCTAGGACCTTATCAAAGACCGGCCAGATCTTCTTCAGGTTATCATCGCTAATCTGACCGCTTGCTTCGCTTGCGCGGGCAACATCAGAGACCATCGCAGCGACTGTGAATGCGCCAGTGTGTCTGATGGCCCATTGCGTAGTGTCCAGACAGCGCTCGACCAGGGCAACAATCTCCGAAACGTAGCGCACAACGGTCCGGCTGCTCCCCGCGTGCTGGTTCCACACCTCCTGGAACACTTTGCTCGTATACTCATCTGTGTCGTGCGACCCGAGATATGCGAAAGGCAGAAGCTCCGTCTCGAGGGCAGTGAAATGATCTGGCGAGACCTTGGCTAGCGCCAAAATGACATCTGACACCTTTTGGCGCCGAGACTCTTCTTCGGCTGAGAAGTAGATGTCGATAAAGTGCTTGCAGAAGCGCTGTTGGGCCGCGTCTGTAACACCTCGCACCATGTATGCGGTGGCACGGGCATACGCTTGACTAACTTCATCGTTCTTGTCCATGGTTTGCTTTTCCATCAACTGCAGAAAGCGTCCTGCCACAGGCTTAATGTCATTTGTGTGGCGAGTGAAGAGTGTGGACAAGACTCGGCTACATCCAATCTTGGTAGGCATGCCGATGGCACTCTTGATGGTGGCCTCGAGACGAGGAGCCAGCTCAGCCATGACCTCTTCATCGACGAAACGAATGGCATTTTCGATGGCTTCGGAAATTGGCGACTGGTTGACCATTTGCGATCGAAAATTATCAATCTGATCACGGCTATCCTCGCCCGCTCGCTGGTAGTGATAGTTGATTTGTTGCGGTTCGATCGAGCTGAGGAGATTGAGAAGCTGAGGTACCATGTCTGCGATGAAAGGCTTGAGGGCTTTGCCACCCTGCTTAGCTATTTTGAGCACCGTGATGGTTGCAAAGATTTGGACCTCTTGCACGGAGCTCTCGGCCCCCTTGTCAGACAAGAGAAACGGCAGTGCTTCTTTCATCATCGCCTTGGCGGCTGCCCCATTGCTGCCCTCTTCGAGCTGGCGGACCAGACCGTTCGAGAGACTCATGCACAACCGCAGCGCGGCTTCTCTGACTGTGCCTTTGACATCATCAAGCACTTTGAGCGCAGCAGTCCAGATGTCTCTGTAATACTTCTCGTACTGAGCGAAGGGTCGCCCGTGAATAAGATCGGAAATAGCAGCGCAACTGGCTTCTCGCATTCGCCACTCCCGTCCGAGAATGCTCTTTAACAAGTCCTCAAGGATGGCATCGAAGTGCTTGTCAATCACAGCAGCGGAATCCTGAACCAGGGCTTTCCAGATATCATCCATGGACCTCTGGACGTTCTGATTGGGATCAAAACGATACCTATAAAGCTTGGGGTACAGTTTAGGGTCGACTTCAGATTCGGATAGGATGTTGCTGAGCCCGAAGCGACCAAAGGCCGATCGAGTTGACCATGTTGCAGCGTTTGCAGCTAGCGACATGAACTTGTAAACGAGCCTCTGGTCGCCCACCTCGTTTGCCAAGTTCACGATGTCCTTGTAGGACGTAATGGAGCTGCCCTCGCCTGTCGGTAAGGCTCCGGGCTCGAATAGTTCCGTATCTTGATCAACTTTGAGCTGTGTACCTGTACCGGTGAAGGATGAGACCAGGTCCTTAACCAGGGCGCTCTTGAGATCAGCATCGCCACGCTCGTAGGCGAGGGACAGGCCACGTGAGGCCGTTTCCTGCACAAGTTCGTCTCGGGCGCTCAAGAGGCGCATGAACGCGACCTGGGCTTCTCTCAACCTCGATTGAACTTCTGGTAGGTGCGAGCAGTACTGGACAATACAGAACAGCCAAATGCCGGAAGCTTTAAGAAGAGATGGCTTCGTGGTCTTGCAGTCGGTGAAAAGCTTGTCCAGAACGGAAGTCACTAGACCATTGCGGGAACCAAGTTTCTGCATCGAACCGCGTGCTTCGACATCGAGCGTCAGCTTGACGTAGTCGGAGTCCCACCGGGCGATGGCTGCCGTAATGGCATCTCCAACCGTAAACTGCACCTCGACCTGCTTGATCTCATGAAGGGCAAAGAGCTCCTTGAGGATCTTGCCCAGGACGCCGCGGGACCATGGTTCCTCGGATTCGCTTTGTTCGTCTGCACCAGAGTCGCTGAGGCCAACAGCTAGTCGGCCGAGCGCAAGAATCGCCTTCTCATTGCCTTTCTTTGCCTTTACGGATAGCTTTTTGATTACATCCTCCAGCGATTGGTCACCCTCCTGGGATGGGATCGAAAGGCTTGCTGTCCATAGTTGTGCAAATGCATCTAGTGCTGTGTCGGAGAGTGATGACACGATGCCATCCTCAGTGATAAGGTTCAACGGGTACTTGAGGGTATCTGGTAATGGTTGCCCGTAGTAGACGCATCGAGAACAGACGTGAGCCAAAGCAAGGAGAGCCCCCTCGGCCCTGTTTAGGTCGGGGCCGATTGCCTTCTCTGTGTTGCTGAACAGAGCCGACAAGGTCATGAGAGAATTCCCGACTGTATCGGGGCCGTTTACGGGGTGTGATGCGAGTATGCCCATTGCACGAGCTGCAAGCGACCGGATTTCTTTCTTGTTGGACTTGACCAGAGGTAGGAGGTTGTTGCTATACCGTGCCAGGAAGCCAATAGTGCCTCCCGGGCTGACTGATGCAACATCGACGAAGCATCTGATGCACTCTTCTGCGATTGGTGAGTCCTCGAGACAAGCACCATCGAGGCAGGCCTTGAGAAAAAAGATCACGAATCCGCTCTCAACAGTATGGAGGTATGCGAGAGCCTTCTCTCGCGTTGTGATATCGGTCTTGGTGTGTGCGTCCAGAGTCTGAGTCCAGTTTGGCTCTATCTTGAAGTCCTTCAGAGCTGTCAAAAACATAATGTTTTTGCAATACCGCAACGCAATCGGGTATGCGGATATGCGTGGACCCTGGAAGTTTTCGAACATCGAGTGAGGTGATCCGACGAAGTCTGGTTGCTTCCGAGGCTTCGAAAGTGACTCTGGATCAATAGAAGACCCAAAGAATGCCACCACCATATCAGTCCATTCGGGAAGGGACAGACTGCCTTCTATATGTGCGTAGTAGGTCCAAGGATCTAACCCCTTCTGGCCCTGCTCAATGACGTCGCTTCTCTCGTCAGGCTGCCCTCCGATCGCAAGGACATCGATCCAGCGACCAAAAATGTCAGAGAACTCTAAACACTGATTTGCCCACTTGACTACGGCATGGCGTGTGCTTCGCACTGCTGGCGCCTGGTCTGGTAGGGACATGTACTTCAGCAACATGGCCTTTAACTCCGGATGATTGCTCCCAGCAGTTGCCGGAACGCTCGCTGTTAAGCTGGACAAAGCACCGTCAATATTGACAACAGACTCGTGGGTAGGATCCTCGGACAGAGCACGGAAAAGCCAAGCAGCCAATGCGATTCTATCGTCGAGAGGCATGTTCGCACCCCTGGAAAGAACTCCGATTGTTTCGTATGCTTTGGATCGAAGGGTGATATCGTCGTGTGATAGCGGTTCGGGGACTGGCCAGCCATAGAACTCAACATAGGCTCGCATGTTTTGGATGAGCGGCAAGGCGATGGTGAAATTCTCCTTTGAAGGCCCGATCTGCGCCACCCAGGACAGATATTGGAAAAGGGCTCTGTGCAATTTTGTGCGTTCCAGACGGCTTTTAGGCTCCAAGGAATAGAGCGATACATTGTCTGGTTCCGGGTCAACAGTCGAGAAATCTAGGCCTACGGCCCCCATGATCTCGTCGGACATGGTTGTGGATACGGCCGACTTCGACAGCATTCCTAAAATGCGCGTTCTGTACTCAGCGGGAAGGATAGAGTGCGCCTGGAATAGCCGCCGAACGAGCTGCTCATCCTCCATAGACACAGAGCTTCGTTTCAGGATTTCCTCTGCCCCAGACGCGACTCTGCTATCAGCACTCGAAGCTGCATAGAGCGCAGGTAAGAATTTCTCCTCATCTGTGAAAGCCCCGCTAGCCAAGAAGGCCACCAATTTGATCCTCAGCTCCGAAAGCCTTGAGAAGATCTTCTGTGACTGCGGATTCTCGACCGAGAACATCTCCAGCTCCGCGTGTTGGAGAGTGGGATTGACTTGTGCCCAGCTCCGGGAGGCTGTGGGAGTTCTGAGCCGTAAGAAGATGCTGAGAACTTCGACTAGATATTTGGCGTCTGCGGGATCTGATAGGCCTATTGATTCCCTGAAGGCAATGTCGTCCTTACTGCCTCTTGGGGGGATGCGAATATCCAGAAGGAGTCTCAGGACAATGTGGGTCATCGCTCTTGACCGACCTCTTTCCTTGGAAAATCCTGCCAGCGCTTTGGGTATCAACTCCCTTCTATCGTGGTCATCAATGCGTTCCAAACTGTGTTCAATGGCCGACAAATCGAGCTGCTTCACTAAGGAAGAATCGCTAGCCTTGTACTGATCAAGAAGTGCGCCAACAGGCAATATCACTCTGGACACAATAATTAGCTGACTGCTTACAGATATGGAGCCTAAATGTGACCAGAACTTACTCGGGAGGTTGTATGAATGTTTTGAGTCGAGCAAATATCTGCACAACCTTGATGCTGTTAGGTACTTGAGGGGTCAGGATACAGAGGTGGAACTCACTCGGGACCTGACATCAGCATGCTCACTGGCAGCTTTCAGGATTACAGGCGCGAGGTATCGTTGTAACAACTCATGAAGCTTTTCTTCCTTGTTTGCAACACCGAGGATCCTCATTTCCACGCTGGCCAGCAACTGTAGCTCCCGCTCTTTGGTTGGTGCAGCCATCTTGGAAAGTGCGTTCTCGCCTGATGTCGATTGGTACTGATGCTCCCGAAACGATGAGAAGGATAAAAATCTCACAGAAACGAGACGCACAGGGCCGGCAGCAAATAAATCAAGCTTGTAGAGACTCAGGCAACCTGTGGTGACGACTTGCGGGTGCCAGCAACTGCCGCCGCCAGCCAGGCCCACACCAGGTGACGACGGGGTCGAACAGCAAATGACTAAGCAGCAGAAGCTGCGAGAGCTTCCAGCATGCCTCCACGTGATCATGCCTTGAACGAAGGTACTTGGAAATGAACAAACGATACACGGCGTTGGCTGCTTCCATTTCAGAGAATGCTGTCCCGAAATAGTTGACATTAGAATAACTCAAAACTAATTAGTGACGAATAATTCGCGAAACCCAACCAAAAGACGGGAAGTGCATAGAGTGGCCGACAAGCCCCATACAGGCACATGTGCCTAATGCGAGGAAGCATCACGGTAGCCAGTCCTGGGAAGAGACCCGGCTCATCGACAAATATTTTACTCAATGGATGTCGAAAGATGAATGAGTGATTTGAGGTAAAGATTCGGGAGGCAAGGCCTCCGAAGTCTGGACACTGGCTAGAGCGTTCACCCGCTGCGCAAGCGAATACAGGGGCTCTGACCACGCGGCTGATACTGGCTTCATACACCGGCTCAAGTGGCAAGAAAATTGCACGAGTTACCGGTGCATGAACCTAGGTATTATGTGTATTGCCTGTTTCCGGCGATGCCACCATCGACAGAACCAAGTCCGTCCTGGCAAGGGAGGCACAGGAATCGTCGGCCGTCGAGATAACTTGCATCCACCCGACATAGCAATGGCCTGGCTATGACCCGTTACAGAGCAGTTGTGAGGGCTGCGGCTACTCGGGGTTGATCGGCCACTAAGGACAGATGTCCTTGCGATATTTGACTGCCCAATTGGGGGAGCTGACTCGGCATAGAATGTGCCTCACATCAACTTTAGTCTGCTTCCATTGAGTGATAAGAGGAGCTGGGAAGTAAAGATGCGGCAAAGACTCGAAGTCGTGAATAATTCCGTCTGCTCCAGTCCGTATACCCCTGGGAGCTTAGGCTTCGAGGAGGCACCGGTATGTGAAGTCTGACACGACTGCTTCGGAAGCCCCGCATCCTTCACAAGCACGCCAGGCTTGGAGATCTTGGGTGTGGCAAATTTCTCAGCAAGCTGTCAGAAATGATGTGATCAATGTGTGGTTCATTACTGGACTAAATGCCAGCCAGAGGCCTCTCTTGCAGCAAACCAAACCCGAAAGATTGTAGCTCATTAAATATGAGTTACGCCGAGGCACCAGATAGTACTCAAACCCCGAGCCAACCAAACCATGGCAGGCAATTGTGTGCTTACTTGCTGGTTAGGGCCTATCCTGGTCCATCCATACTGGCATTCACTTGTCGCCTCTGCGTGGCCGAGTTCGGCGGGTTTATTGGGCGGCAACAGAGGCCCAGAGCAGATCCAAATAGTTGTCGTGGATGCTAAGCGGACGGGGTGGAAAACTCGCCTGTCCTCATTGCCCTTGACTCAGGGATGTTGACAAGAACCCGTGGGTAGACTCAGACAGCCCCTTCGGATAAGAAGGCTTTACGCCATCGTCATGTGAGGATGGCCCTAGGCAAGTGCTGAAGGCTACTCTGGTGAGCTGAACTCTCGGTGACACCGGAGCCAGATAGGGCCTATGCATGGGCACAGGATAAGACGAAGCCGCCGCTGGAGCGCTGGCTGGACCATGCTCTGCGACACTGACGTCTTCGGCCGAAGTCACGAGGCGGCCGTTGGCGCCTCAACTCCAGGTACGATGCGGAGACGCGCATGGCCCCATGTACGAAATAATCTCTCATACGCCATGCGATCCACCAGCAGAGTTGCCAGATGGCTGGAAAAGTTTCCCATTTGCTCGCTATTCAACAAGCGATAGCGACGGCGTGATGCAGCGCCACCCTCCGGCACATGGTGGCCAGCCCAAGCAAGGAGGGAGGTGCTTCCTTGTGGGCTCCTGGGGGAGCTAGTTGCGAGCTCCCGGCAGTGGAGAAACTTGCCAGTCGGCATCGCGGAAAAGAGCATCAGCGAGTAAGACGTCGAGAGCTGGTTGGTGTAACTGCTACTCCGTAGCTGGACCGATATCTATCGGCGAGGTCAGTTTGTCTACTGTGTCACATTCGGAGTGTCTCAAAGCAACCCTAAGCCCACACCACAAAGCATGCTAAGTTGACACCCCGCACGAAAGAGTTTTGTCACCCTCGTGGCACCGGAAGCGGCAGCTGCCCATAAAACCACCACCAACCACCACGAAAGTAGGGATGAAACCAAAAGGGAGGAAGGGACCAACGCAGTGTTGTACGTGAAAAAGGGAAGCAAACTTCGCGGCATACTCAATTCGAAGACTGTAGTGGCTACCAATGAGAAGGGGAGAGGAAGTTTGCCCTTTCATGCCTGTGACAGTGCTGTTGGCACGAGCTGTCAGTGCACCCCGTGCTCACAGATTCTTAAGATGAAAAAGTTGATAGATTCTCTTAGAAACCGGTATCCGCTGCAAGAGGCGCTGGTTGGACCGAGATGCATTTCCTTTCCCGTGATTGTGGAACTCTGCGAGCGCCTTGTTCTGGTCTTTGGTTAGTCTCAAGTAAGGGAAGGGAATTGAGACATCAATCTCGGCCACAGCAGCTCCAGAGTTCGTCGGCGTTGGACCGGGGTATCTGCAGTCCAAATGAGAATTTGAGACAACATGCCCATCTATGGGCTGTAAGTGCACAACAGTACCTGCGGTGCAGATGGAATGGATCGCAATGTTGACGCGACGGTGCTGCCATTCATGTAATTAGGCACCGTCCGCATAGAAGTGGTAGTGATGCAGTGCTAGCGAGTACTTCTGCCCCTTCATTCATTCCTTTGGGATCGCCCAGAAGAGCACAAACTCTATTTGCGGGGAGCTAGCGGTTGCGAAGAAAAGGGCGACCTTGGGGGCGGCCTCGCTCCTGCTGAGCTAACTGTCGCCACGACACGAGCTTGTCGGGCCGCTTGGGTCAAATTGAGGGTGCTCTTGCCCCAAGAGTGATCCCACGGAACCACTTGCATGGCTTGCGCCCTGCCGACATGCAAGTCTATCAAGATCGGGCTGGCCGTTCGATCAGTCAAATCCCATCCGCCGCCACGGCACCGCGTATGGCATGGCCCCGTATCTCATCATTCTCATGCCCAGCTGCCCGATGATTTCATGGTCCACTCTGAGCAGGGCTGGCTCAGCAGGGGTGGCCGCGCATGGCTGTCTAGCCTCTCTCATCTCGCCCTGCCCGTCCGGTACGCAGCGCCCAGAGCCCAGAGTCCGGCGTCCCGCACTGAGCCATCGTCATTGGGATCCTCTGCTGGGGATCCCCCGGGCCAGAGCTTCATACCGGCGTCGCCTGGACAGGGATGGACCCTGTCCGACAGGCCATACCACGCATGGTCTTCAGCCCGAATGGAGGCACCGCCACAGCAGCCAGAGCTTCCATCCTTCCTTGCCTGCTCGCATAATGTGACCTCGAAGATGAGGCGGGCTGTGCGGGCAGTCCAATGCAGTTTGAAAAGAGTTAGTCACCATACTGTACGGGAGAATACAGCACGCACACGGCGTCGTGATCTACTGTCGTTTGCCGTGGCAACTTGGCAAGGGAGAAGCAGCTGATTTCGTCGACGTTCGCAGTCATGGCGTCGAATCAACCGTCAAAGTCAGCCCGCCACATGCTGTCCCTTGATGATTCGGCGGCCTCTGGCCACCTCTCTGGCCATTCGGCACTGATTCCAGGCGGCGCTCGTAAATTTAGCAGTTACATCATCAGTGACCAGGGCTGCCGGCATGGGCTCGCAGCCCTGCTGTTGGGTTGCACGTCGGCGGGCAAGCAGCTGGCATCGATGACCCTTGTCCCTCAGGTTCCGAGTCCTACAGGCAGTCGTCGTCACTGTGTGAAAAAGCTCAGCTTGGCTGTGCGCTACAACAATGGCGCGAAGATGCACGGCTGGCCCACGCAGGCTCCTTGCCCTTCTCCTCCCTTCCATCCATCCTCGAGCCGTATGGGACCACACCCTCTCGGGCTTAGTCGTACCCTGCGAGACAGCGGAGGTCTGTCCAGGCTGGTACGTGCTAAATGGAGTGTGTATGGAGAACTTCAGCGTAGCGGAGGCCCACTTGTGGGTAGTTCCAGTACCTTTGACGGCTGTTGGTATTACCTCTCCGAAGGCTAAGCAAGCGGCTACGCGGTCATGATGCTTTTGGATCCTGTACACGATACAAGCTGCGCAGCTCATGTCCCGCCTTACGATCAGTACCAGCGGTACTCCCAGTGCCGCCTACGGTGCCCCATAGTAGCAGTACCTTCCTGCTGTAGTACCTGCATGCTAGTGCGCTCAAGCCGGAGCAGCGCACTTGGTTTGCCTTGCCGGCAGCTGCCATTGCTGCTGGCTCTTGTTTCGTTTCAATTCCTGGACGCATCTGAATGCCTTTTTTCCTTCTTTCCGCATCCTCTTCCTCTTCTCAGGCCCTCTGTGTCCGCCCGTCCGTCATCGTGTTCTCCCCGCAATTGTCTCGTTTGTGCCGCGCAACTGCAAAACGCCAAGTCTGCTTCCGGCTGCCCTTGAATACATCTACCGAGCGAGTGCCCTGCCTCGCGTTTTGTCATCTCTCGGCCTCCACCCGCACGTATCGTTGCTGTGCATCGCCTGGATTTTCCGCACCCTGCAGCAGCTGTTCCGTCACCTGTCCAGCAGCACTGTAGCGTCATTCGCCCGTGGCCGTGTTTCAGTGCCACCCTTACCAGGCCCAGATCCCAGATCCCCTTGTTGGCGGATACGGCAGCCCCCCCCGGTCCATAATTTTCCACTACCCTCGTCCCCACGCACCCCGATTGTTCCAAGCCCACGGCCCAAACAAGGCAAGGTTTGAAAAAAAAAAGCTCTGGCTTTTTTCTCGCTGCTTTCCCACACTACGAGTCATCCCGCGTCTGTCCTTCAAATTCCCCTCTTACATCCTCCCCACGGTTATCACGGCTTATTCCCTTGCGCGTGTTTCGGAAAGTTGGCTGTGACAGTTACTGTTGTTTTTGTTGGCGCCTAAAAGTGAGTACCATTTTTCTCATTTCCTCTTGTTATCCATTGTCTTCCGATTTTCTCCATGCGTGCGGTGTCGTCGTGGTGCGGCCCAGTCCGCGAGGCTCTGCGTGGGATGTCCGGCCCAATTCTCGTGGCAACCGGGGTCGCGGCCTCGAAGTCTGGCGTGAGCTATCGACCAGTATTGAGTCTTCGCGACGAATATTTCGGCATCGCCTCGCCTTTTTTGCGGTTTGGAGGGGGATTTCAGATCTACGACGCGCCATCACCCCGCCCCTTGCCTGGTCGGGAGACGTCATCGGGCTTACCAACATGCGACTACGACTCGAACAACCCTACAGCGCTCGTGCGGCTCGAATGGACCTACCAAAACACATCGCAAGACGTATATGCCAACACTTCATCGATGCATATCTTTCGAACCTACATTGTCGGCAACATGGACTCTGCAGCTCTGGGACGAAACATGCGCGCGCTTGATTCGGACAGGATTGACTCCGGCGTACTACGTGTCATTGACAAGGAGTAAAACTCGATGAGCGAATCGGTACACTCAACGAAAGGGCTCCATCAAGCTGCGTAGGACGAATATAGGACATGGACGATGGAAGGGCAAGCATCCACCTGTGCTGGTGGCCCAAATAATCCGACTGCGAAGGAAGCCGGAGCTACTACCGGACCATACCGCTTGATTTCTTTTCCGGATGAGTAGACAGCCGTATCGAAAAGCGGCTGTCCTCAAAACTGGCACAATTGATTGCGTTTGCGGCCTCTTTGCGAACGCGCATTCGACGACACTCACGCTGGACTCTCTGGATCAGTCGACCACGACGACACCGCAGCAGACACGCAGCCGGCGCTCTTTTTGCTAACCATCCTTTTGCAGGTTCAGCTTATTTCGGGAACGTCTTAGCTGTCTTACCACATTCCTTGGAATTCTGGTAACACTTACGTTCGGCTTACGACTTATTCTGGGCAACCTGAAGTCTGTCAACTACGCATTTTGCACCCCTCGATCACTCCAAGCATTCTATTGCTCCTTGTATCGGCGTGAAGGCGTCTGCGAGACTAATTCTCATCTGTACGACTGCTTTTCGGAGTCTCGGCATTGGGTCTGGATACCAGTCTTTCTCGATTCGTCCCCAATTTCCGGTTCTGTTCGCCAGATTCGATCTACGGCTTTATTGTGTTCGTGTTGCATTTGCAGAACTCGATTCAGCGGTAAGCAACTCTCAGCCGGCACCTATGGGCGTGGACGTCTGGTCTCGATCATGCCGATTCACCGCCGCCGTAAAGCTCCCGACCCTAACATCCCTGAGTAGCTCTTCTACGAACTTATTCACGACCTGAACGAGATTCACGCTCGGTACGCGCATCCCTCAACCCCATTCCCCATCAATCCCCATCAATCGCTGGCATCCTTGGCCAGAAGCATCTCAGCCAAGAAGGCAAACTTGGGGTAGTGCTTGATTCACTGCACCCCACGCGCTACTGCCTGGCCAGCCGGGTACACCTGGCTGACAGGTGTGCGTGTGGCGCGTCTGTTCTCTGCAAACACTGCAGGCAATCTTTCTTTTCATCTGCAGACTGACCGGATCTCCCACATGGCTGCGCTATTTTCACGATTGACTAACTCTCTGCCCAGTCTACGTCCCTCGTTGCCTCGCCTTAGTAGCCTTGCAACAGCCTTTCTGTATGCAATTTTCGTCCGAACAAGAATGCAGCAAAAGGAGCGCGGATACTAACAGTAATAGATTCACACCACTCGCTCGAGTATTTGATCGTTTAAGCGCACCGCTTCCCTCGCGAAAACGGTACGACAACCCCAGCTTTGGATGCATCATTTTTTTGATGAGCAGAAATTGGCCTTCGGATTTTGACACTAACTTGTATCCAAAGTTAACCATGGAAATGAACGCCCCTTTCTCCGCTGTGCCTGCCAACGGCGGCGCTGCTCCTAGCCAGATGAGCTTCCCCAACGGCACCCCTCCTGCTAATGATATGGGTGCTGTTGCCCCTCCTCCTGGCGCTGGTCCCGATTCCCCCAAGACGACTCTCTGGTAAGATGGCATGCTCCCTAAGGGCTTGTTATAACTGCTGACTCTTGCATAGGATGGGCGAGCTTGAGCCCTGGATGGACGAGAACTTCATTAAGGGTGTTTTCTTGTCTGCTGCTGGTGAAACTGTTAATGTCAAGGTCATTCGCGACAAGAACTCGGGCAACGCCGGATACTGCTTCGTCGAATTCCAGTCTCCCGAGGCCGCTACCAAGGCCCTCGGCCTGAACGGAACGCCCGTCCCTAACAGCTCCCGTCAGTTCAAGCTCAACTGGGCCTCCGGCGGTGGTCTTGTTGACCGACGGGACGACCGCGGCCCCGAGTACAGCATCTTCGTCGGCGATCTCGGCCCCGAGGTCAACGAATACGTTTTGGTCTCCCTTTTCCAGGCTCGCTTCCCCTCGTGCAAGTCTGCTAAGATCATGACGGACGCGATGTCTGGCCAGAGCCGCGGTTACGGCTTTGTTCGCTTCTCTGATGAGAACGACCAGCAGCGTGCTCTTGTTGAGATGCAGGGCGTGTACTGCGGAAACCGCCCCATGCGTATTTCCACTGCCACTCCCAAGAACCGGTATGTTCGAGTTGAAAACTTGCTGCAGGACTGTTCCACTGACCAACGCAAAGCGGCAACCAGGGCTTCGGCCAGGGTCACCACGGCGGCCCCATGATGGGCGGCATGCCTCAGCAGCAGATGTGGGGTGGCATGCAGGGTTTCCCGTACGGCGGATTCAACCCTGCGACCCAGATGAACCAGTTCACCGACCCCAACAACACCACCGTCTTCGTCGGCGGCCTCTCCGGCTACGTGACGGAGGATGAGCTCCGCTCCTTCTTCCAGGGCTTCGGCGAAATCACCTATGTCAAGATCCCCCCCGGCAAGGGCTGCGGTTTCGTCCAGTTCGTCCACCGCCACGCTGCTGAGATGGCCATCAACCAGATGCAGGGCTACCCCATCGGCAACTCTCGCGTCCGTCTCAGCTGGGGACGATCTCAGAACAACTCGGGCGTCGGCACCCCGTATCGCCCTGCCCCCCCTCCTCCCCACTACATGGGCATGCCCAGCCACGGCGGCCCCGGTGGCAACTACGGCCCTCAGCACTTTGGCGGCCCGGCTCCGGGACCCGCCGGCCCCCCTGGACCTCCCGGACCTCCCGGCCCTGCTGGACCCCCTCAGGTATGACGAGAGCTAGAGCGAGAGTCATCTCTTTTTTGGTGACGAGCGGGGTGCTGACGGGCGGTGCAGTAATTTGACCACGACCTTGACTCGTTGACGATGGGGAGTTCATATGATCAATCTCCCAGTTCTGCTTTTTCATTGGACTTGATCATGCTGCCTTCCTATTGGGTATCGTGGCCGCTCGGAATTTTCCGTTTGGCCTGATTCGTTGCGCTGATGATACCCATGCCTGACTTTGCTGAAGAGGTCATGATTCGCAAGTTCCATCGCAGCTCTGGTTTTCGGTACGACACCACGCACACTCCATTTCCTTGGTCTGAATCATGATTGGCGTTGGAGATCTTCGGCCCTGGTGGATTCTCATCAATTCAAGCTCATTCAAGCTAGTTGCTTATTATCTGTTTGCTTTGATCATTCGCTTGCGTCTGTTGCTGCTTTGACTTGCGCGTGATGTTTCTCTGTGTTGTTCATCTCCTCTTCATCCTCGTAGTCTACTCATGCTTTGGCGCTCTGGTCCAATGGGGCTTCAAGGGGCGTTTGTGACGCCCTGGGGATCCTGTTGGACTGTTTTGGTTTTCGCTGCACCGAGTTCTTGCGAACTGCGTGAATTCTGGAGCGGGGGCCAAGGCCCAACCCATGCTGACTGTCGATGAGGAGAGGAAGATTTGTGATGAGAAGCGATTATCAGTCCCGGTTGAGACGTCCACGTTGTTGGTTGGTGTTAAGGGGGGGGGCTTTAGGTTGATAGGGTTCTCTGGAGTCGGGTCTGGTGAGGCGATTTTGTACCAAAAAGTGATTCGTCACGGGTGAAAATAGGGAGTTGATATGGGGGAGTTTGGATGTTGTAGTTTGATACGAGCCAAGTCTGTCACTCAAATAAAATGAAACGGGTCAATAGTGCCCTTGTTTGCTCTGTAAACTGCACTACACCTCCGAACGCTGTGTACCAGGGATTCCCTTAACTTTGTCTTGTCTCGAGCTGCCGGTAAGAGTCGCTCAAATGGCGTTCAACCTGTCCCTGGCTGTGCATTCCCCCCTCGTTATATTTGACTTTATCCGCCGAGACGGAGCCGTGATGTCGGCCGGACCGGCATTGCCGGTGACATGCCGGTGCCGGTACCACCCTCCGAACCCGCAATGCCCAGCATTTGCCTGAAAACCCATTGATAAAACTCCGGGTTCTCTTCCTTTGTTTCCCATCCCTTAGACCTGCCCCTCACCAACTGACGAGAATGGCCCAGGCATTAGACTTGAGCGAATTCCCCAAAGCTGCTCCCCCGGCACCCAAGGGGCCACTCCGGTTTGCAGATGTGCGTATCCCCTCCTCCGTCCACAAGAAGGAAACAATAGCTGAACCGCAACGCGCAGGTTGCAGTCACTGCGACGGCCAATGAGTTCAAGGGCATCTATCGCAACAAGCAATGCCACGAGCCCGACTTTGAGCACACGCTGGACCGCGCCGAGGCTGCAGGCGTGAGCAAGATCATGGTGACGGGCATGTCGCTCGCCGATGTCGAGTACAACGGCGCCATGGCCCGGTCACGGCCAGGCCAATGCTTCATGACCATCGGCGTCCATCCGTACCACGCGTCGGAGCTCGATGACGGCGGGCAGGCGTACGTCGACGACCTCGCCGCCAGGGTCAACGCCGCCCTCGCCCAGGAGCCGCGCCAGATCATGGCGTTTGGCGAGCTGGGGCTGGACTACGATCGGGAGGTGCACGCGTCCAAGGAGGTGCAGATCCGGGCCTTTAAGGCGCAGCTCGACCTCTTCGTCGCCAGTGGCTGGGACCTGCCGCTTTTCCTGCACTGCCGGGCAGCGTTTGACGACTTTGTGGACATTATTGCGCCATACGTCGACAGGCTCCCCCGGCGAGGCCTCGTCCACAGCTTTGTCGGATCAGCCGCGCAGATGGAGAAGCTCACGACCCTCGGGCTCGACGTCAGCGTGAATGGCTTCAGCTTCAAGGACCAGGAGAGCGTGGAGATGGCATCCAGGATCCCGCTGGCGCGCCTCCAGCTAGAGACGGATGCGCCGTGGGGGGAGCTCAAGGCGTCGTCTGAGCTGGTCAAGCG
Organism: Volutella citrinella; assembly: GCA_034401135.1. NCBI lineage: Eukaryota > Fungi > Ascomycota > Sordariomycetes > Hypocreales > Nectriaceae > Volutella > Volutella citrinella. Next base: position 4,163,361 of record JAWZSP010000005.1, on the reverse strand, counting down.
GTACTGCGTAAACGCTAAGCCGCTGCCGGCCGCTAAGAAGAAAGACAAGTGGGATCCTAAGGCCATGATCAAAGAGAGGAACGAGAGCTGCACGATGGAGCGGGTTGCGTATATTGTCGCGGGACTCAAGGGGCTGAGTGTCGACGAGGTGGCGGAGGCTGCGTGGGAGAATAGCATCAACATGTTTGGACTGGGCGAGCGAAAGGATGGACAGGAAAAGGAAGAGTAAAGAGTAAAATTATACCACCGACTGTAGCAGCGGATCAAAGGCTATGTAATGCTTGAATACAAGATGATGACGTTCAACAGACTCCTCGCCCTATATCTGCACCCAGCTTCTCACTCCTAGAATATGGCAATGGCATTCGCCGGCGACGCAACCAATCCGGGCTGGTTCAAGGGCGACGAGGTGATCATGAACGAGAACCTCTTTTTCTCCCAGCAAAACTTTGCAAGACGGCTGAGGTCCCAGAGCTCGCCGATGGACATGCCAAACATGCTCAAGAGGTACGGATGAAGCACTTGGGATAGTTAGCCTCACGAAAAGGAAAAAGGAGGTGTGAGAACTCACCAAGATCCTTCATGTCTCCAAGGGACCCGTCGGGCTTCAGCGGCGGGAACGCTTCGAACGAGGGAGAGTCGGAGGCGACGGCGGCGAAGCGCTTGTTCCAGATCCACCGGGCCGTCTCTTCGGAGCCATCGACACCGGAGAAGTTCGACGCGCCCATCTTGGCCAGCCCCTGCATGTCCATGTTATCGATAATCTCCGTCCCGCCCGTCCGAACGAGCAACACGTCGCCGGGCCGGAACTCGACGCCTTGGTACGCGGCGCAGGCCTCGATCTGCTGCACGGTGATGCGGACGCCGTCAAACGGGTGGAACGGGATGCCCGTGCGCGCACAGTAGGCGGCATAGTCGATGAGCACGCCCCGGCCGGCGACGCAGCCGCTCCTGTGCCAGTGGTCCAGCGTCGGCATCGAGTTGGTCGCGGTGGACTCGGCTGCAAGGGCCTCCTTGGTCGGGTTGGCTCCGTTGTACGCGAGGCCGCTCGGCTGGTGCTGGAAGTGGACAAGGCTATCCCACTGGCTGCTGCTCTGGGTGTTGAAGACCAACTCGTCGTCCCAGCACTTGCCCTGCTCTGATGGGACACCTGACATGCTCTCGGGGAGGAAGAGGACCTTGTGCTCGGTGGCCTTGCGGCCGGGTATGTCGAACTTGGCCATGGCATTCAGAGGCCAGCTGTGGCACGGCGTGAGATTTAGACATTATATCAAAAAGTAGTGCAGCATGACTTACTTGAGCGATATCGAGATGCCTTCTCTGACTTCCTTGGCGGCAGACTGGACAACTTCCGGCGTCAAAAAGTTCAACGTTCCAATCACATCCTTTGTTCCATCCTGGTCAAAGACACCCCAGGCACAGCCCTGCGGCATGCCATTGACGCGGGGCAAATCGTCAAAGTCTGGGACTGAACTTGCAGGGACTGGCATATTGATGATGTTTTGAGCTTAGATGCTGTTGTTTGTCGACTCTTCCATCTCCCTCTCATTCCGTCTCATATATAGACAACCGCAGAAATGGCTGATGTGAGCCATTGCGGAGCATTAGATATCTTGGGTTAGTTGCTTCTCTGTATTCGGGATCTAAGCATTCGGGTCCGTCCGCAGCCTGCTATTATTCTTATTATTAGTATGGCAGATAGACGAACAGTCGTATTCGGCAATCCGCTTCCCGGGTCCTGACCCACATGTCCGGGTCTAGCGCAGGCACGCTTGACGTATTAGGCTATCCACCGAGAAGTAGAATCTGGGGCAGCGCAAGGTGTATGGCGTCAAGATTGACAACGGCCCAGGTCATGATGATAATGAATTCAGCATTTCGACTCTTTGGGAGTGGTAGTCGACAAATAATCAGTACTTCTCTTCGCCAAATTTTATTGTTTGAGGCGATAGCCAATTAGTTGCATCGTCATGATTCACCCCACAATCGACTAACAACAATCGCTCAAGCGAGTAATCCCCCTGTGAGCGACCTGAGTAGACTAGGAACTCGGAAGGACCTCGAAGAATCATGGAAAAGGCACCTGGGGCTATTTATGACCAAGGAACCGTTTCGCTGGCCCGGCTCTTCACGTCACTTGACCAGCTGCCGCAAGCTTGCAACCCCGCTGGTAGCTTCGGGTATGCCCGTTTAGGAAATCCGTCGGTTGCAAAGTCTCTTAGCAGCCGGCAAGCCTGTTGAGGAAGCCGGCCCAAGGAGCAATGAGGGCAGTATTTAAAAAGAAGGAGCGGCCTGGATAGTTTCTCGCCACATTTACCTGAACTGGACTGTGAAGAGTTGGACTGCTGCCCTGTCATATCTGGAACGACGTTGCCTCGCTCTCCCAGCGCAAGGACAGCAAAATACCAGGGCCTGGCGACTCGTCTTGGACAACCATATCGACTTTTTCTTTCCTGCGCTAGACCCGCCTAATCATGGCAATTCAAAAGCGATCCGACCGGAGGATCGTCGGTGTCTCGACTAAGCTATACTTCCCGGCCGCCCGGACTGGCCAGTATGTCGACCAACTACTGCAACTCCTCAGGAACGCGGAGCAGTCGCCGCTGGACAAGGTCGATGCCTTCATCGTCCCCGACCACCTGACGCTCATGTCCGTCATCGACAAGGTCCAAGGCAGCAGCATCTGGTGCGGCGCCCAGGACGCCTTCCACGAGGACACCGGCGCCTACACCGGTGAGGTCTCGCCCGCCGTACTCGCTGAGGTCGGCTGCCGCCTTGTCGAGGTCGGGCACGCCGAGAGGAGACGAATCTTTGGGGAGACGGACGAGGTGACGGCCAAGAAGGCTGCGGCCGCCGCGCGCAACGGAATGGTGCCGCTGGTGTGCATCGGCGAGCAGCGGCGCGGCGACACATGGGAGGCGGCCCTGGACGAGTGCCGCATCCAGATCGAGTCCGTGCTGGCTGCTGTCCCGGATGACGCTGAAGTGATCCTGGCCTACGAGCCCGTCTGGGCCATTGGTGCTTCCCAGCCCGCCGAGGTCGACTACGTCGTCGACGTCACGCGCGCGATCCGCAGCCTCGAGCACGTTCAGAGCCGCGAGGGCACCACCAGGATCCTGTACGGCGGCAGCGCAGGGCCGGGGCTCTTTGAGAAGCTCAAAGATGGAGTGGACGGCCTGTTTCTGGGGAGATTCGCTCACGACCCTGCCCAGTTCTACAAGACGATCCAAGAGGTGGCGACGGCATGAGCACCACGCAACTGGGGAAATAGGAGTGGTGAAGCAACAATGCGACGTGCTGAACCGGCGTCCAAGCATATAGTTTTTGACAAGGACGAGTAGACATGATAGAAGACACAAAAGTCTTCGATTCAGAACGCGTCCGATCTGGGTTGTACACAGGGAAAGGGGCAAACATTGGTATCAACACGCATTAATGACTTGATGACCTTTTCGCATGCGGAGATGCTCTTTTGTCAAAACATAAATAAAGTCTCTCTCTGTGCCACTAGCCGGCAGATCTCCAGCCCTAAGTTCTCATATCAGTCAAAGCCCAACCTTGACGTACCTCGTCCGGATCTCGCGTTTCCACTCGTCGAACGTGACAACGCGCTCGCCCACCAGCACGGAGCCGTCGGGCACGGCGTCCATCTTGGCCGCGTCGCGCTCCGGTACCAGGACGTGCCGGTGGTCTCGCTCGCATTTGTTGAACACCGGCGGCTCGCCTTCCTTGCTGTTCTGCAGCTGGGAGAAGCAGTCGAGGCAGAACTGCACGGAGCCATACTCGCTCAGACACGTCCACATGTTGCTCATGACCTCCCAGCCCCCGCCGCAGTCGCCATCACAGAAGACGATTCGGAGGTCGACCCCGCCCTCGGGCTTGGGCGGCTCCGCTGTGTCACTGTCATCCCCGTTCTTCTTCTCCTCATCATTGCCATCCCCCTCCTCGTCACACTCGGTCGGCAGCGCCTCGCCCGTATCCCTAGTCTTGGCCCTGGCTTCGGCGGCCTTCTTGTCCTCGGCCTCCTTCCACTTGTTCCAGACCTCCAGCTTCTGCTCGTAGTCGGCCAACTCCATCTTCTTCGCCTTGGACATCATCTCCCAGGCCACCATGTCGTTCTCCATGTCACCCACCAGGGAGAACATCTGGTTGAGCTCCCAGAACGAGCCCGCGTCGTTAGTCACGTCGTCGTCCGAGAGCATCTCCAGTGCCTTCTTGAACCTCGGCGAGAGAATTTTCTCCACCTGGGCCTTGTTCCCGCGGGCCTCGAAGTAGTTTGCAAAAGCGAGCGAGGTGTCCCCGTATGAGGCGCCGCTCGCCTCGTAGCGGGCGTAGTACGACTCAATCTTGTCGAATAGGGGCTGGGCTGCTGGGGAATCGAGACCCTTGGCCTTGGCCCGCTTCAGCAAGACGGGTACCATATTGTTGGCAACCGAGGATGCTCCTATTGTCTCCCGCAACTCATCATCAAGATCGGCAACGGAGTTTTCCCAAGCACTGAGTGCCTCATCTTCACGACCAAAGTCGTTCAGCAGGACGCCGTATTGAATTTGTACGATGAAAGAATATATGCCACTTGGCTTTGTCGCCATGGCGCGCTGGAATATCGCGTCCAGAAGGTCGACCCGGTCCCTCGCCTTCATAGCTTGCTCGAGTCCAGCGAGAAAAAACTCACCATGTTGCCAGATCTTTTCAAGGATGAACTGCCCAACGGGGTTGGAACCGTCCTCGGGTTCCTTTAAAAGGTCGTCATAGACGCTGACGAGCATTGCCCACTCCTTCTTTTTGTTGAACTTGTGTAGCTGTTCTCCAAACTGTTGAAGGACACTGAGATCCTTACTGGCCTCCAGTGTCCTGAGGTATGTCTCTAAAGCCTTGTGTTGGGTCGCTTCGTCTTCCCAATACTTGTGGCCCAGATCCAGGAGCATCCGCGCCAGGAAAAGCGCATGCTGGGGATCATTACGCCACTCTGCGTCCCCCATTAGTTTCTCGGCTACTCCCTCGAGGTGGTTAATGGACGCTACGCGGTCCTCGACAACACGAGAAAGCGTGAAGGATGCATTCCAGTTTTCGGAGTCAAGCTCCAGCGCCTTCTTGGCGCGCTCCTCAGCAGCGGACTTGGGTATCTGCTCCCCGGCGATGTAAGAGAGCATCGCAGCGGCCTGGGATTCCCAGAGCGAATCCTTTTCGTTCAATTCCAGCAATTCTTGCGCCCAAGATTCAACAGCTTTGAACATGTCAAGGGTAGGCTCCAGTGGATCAAGCGTTCCCCCTTCTTTCGCCTTCACTTCGGGGCCCTAAGATGACAGTCAGTACCCGAACAAGAGCACACGAGTGTAGATGGTGAATTCTGCAACATACTTTGAGAATGACAGAGTTCAACAGGACAAAAGACCTCATCGCCTTTAACTTGGTTGAGTTTGTCCTGAACAGAGAGTGCGCGGCTTCCCTGACTGCGCCCTTGAGCATAACTTTATGCCTGTTGGCACCATCGGCGTTGAAAGCCACCACCAGTGGGTCGTCTTTTACGTTTTCCACGACGGCGGAATCTTTGAACCACTTGGCGACAGCATCGACGCCCGAGTTGGTCAACACCCACTCCGACCAGCCGGCCGGCAGCATATCCGTGACAAGCCCCAACGTTAGATCTTCGTCGCTCGGCGGTGAGGTGCGTTGATACTCTAGGAGAGACTTGAGGCCGTAGTCTTCGGTGAATAGCCGCACCAGCATGACGCCTACCTCAGCCTTGAGGGCTCGATCCGCCAGTGGCAGATCCGTCTCCGCCAGGTGCTCGTTGAGCCAGTCGACGGCATAAAAATGAACCCTCTCCGTCTTCTCGGAACGCGTGTCTACCAGGCACGTCAGGCAGCGGTGAACCAACGTGATATGTGCATTATCTGGATCCTGGTAGATGTAGTTGGTCTTGCGGACCATCTTCATGTCAAAAAACTCGTTGAAGCCAAACTTGGCATACAGGTTCGGCGGGCAGACGGTTGAGAGGTAGTGCTTGAGGATGGTGATCTCTCCCGGCTGGATCTCCTTGTCCGACGCCTCTTCGATGCTGCTAACGCTCCGCCGCTTGTTGGGGATCTTGTCGATGATCTCGCCCACCTTGAAGTTGAGAGCGCCAAAGTTGTGGCCAAAGATTGTGTACTTGGCCTTGATCTTGGACTCGAGCGACATGAGCGACGTGCCAGAGCCGTTAATTTTGAGCGCAAGGCAGCCCTCCATCAGGTCGACATTGAACCATACGAAGGCGCTGTTGACCCAGATTATCATCTCGTTTATTTCCGCAATCTCCTTGGGCGTGCGTGTCTGGTTCAGCTTTTCCAGATCGGCTTCGATCTGGTCGATGCGAGCGCTGCCCGCATTTTCAAGGAAGGCATTGATCTCCTCGACCTCATCAGTCTTTGAGATGTTGTCCAGCACGCTGCCAATCTTGTAAAAGTCGCCCCCCGTAGACATCTGCAGCTCGGTGTGAATCTTTTCTCGCATTGCTGCTACATTAGGTCTGCTGATGTCCTCGAGGATATCCATGTTGTTCATGCGATGGTTGATAAAAAGCTCAATGTCCTTCTTATTCAGCTCACCAAGGACGATCCTCTTTACTTCGGCGCCAATAGCTTCTTGCACGTCATCAAGAGCATCGTTGGTTCCCGTCAAAAGTACCTTGGTGCGCTTCAAGAGTGCATTGTCGGCAAACTTGCGGAAAATGTTGGTGAAGAGACCAACACTGGCACCTAGCCCATCTAGGATCAAGAAGAAGGACACGTCGATGTGCGCCAGGTCCTCATTCTGGATAAGAAGCTGCGTCCACATGTCCATAGGCCCGTCAAAATACTTGGACTTTTCACAGATTGCCGCAACGCTCTTGGTGAAGGGCTCGTCGCCGAGTGCCAACTGGCACATGAGGTTCTTGGAGACGATCTTCTCGTCGTCGACGCTGGACTCTTTTGTATCTGTGTCGGAGAAATTGTGTGCAACGACAATTCGAGAGCCTGTTCCCGGAACAGTCTTCATCTTGCGCAATTGAAGAATGGTGTTAGAGGCCAGGAGGGTCTTTCCGGCTCCATCACCTCCTTCCAGGGCAAGGATTCTCTCGGAGGGATCGGTACTTGTGACCCAAGCCCTAAAGAGCTCATCCTGTTCCAGCCACTCGCCAGTTCCCTCGATTATGTTGGATCTGTGCTTCTTCCAGCCCTTCTCCCAGGGCCGCTGGGTTTCGTCCTCCAGATACGCCCGATTGCAATCCAAAGCGTCGACAATGGCAAGCTTCCACTTCTGGAGCTCCTTGTCCCGCTTGTTTTGGTTCTTGTCCTCGAGCAGAGTGTTGTGCATCTTGCGTGTCAACGACAGGCCGTCGCGCGAGTTAGCGGCAGCTTCGTTGCTCGACTTCCAAGTCTGGGCCGCCACCAGCCCGCGCTCCTTGTCGACGAGGTTCTTCATGGCATCAAGTAGGCCCTGGACACCATCGTCGTTGAGGAACATCTGCTTCATGAAGGCGGCGAACTTGTGGCGTTTCTGGCGCAACTTCAGGCTGCGATCGCAGATGTCGACAAAGATCTTGAGGTGCTGGCAGGCGACCTTTGTCAGCTTCGCGTCCATGCCGGACTCTGAGTAGTACGTCAGGCGGTCGAGAAACTCGGCGCATTTCTCGAGCAGCGAGGCCAGGCTGTCGAAGATGCCCTCGTAGCCCTGCCATGCCGAGATGACGAAGGTGAGGGCGCTGTAGCATGTATTTGCTGGTGCAAAAGCCTGTGGAGAAATTTAGCTGGGGTCGAGAAAAGCCAGAGGGCAGGAGCGATGCCAGTGTCAACGCCAACATACATAAGAGGCGCCATCAGCGACGATGCCACCCACAGTCTGGATGCACTGAAGTGTTCGGTTGAAGATGGCGCGAGCAGCCCCATACTTCTCCGAGGCCTTCTTGTCCTTGGCCTGAGTGCGGTCCAAGTAGTCCATGACATTGTCAATGTTGAGCGAGCGGTTGATCTTGGCCGGATCACCACCGGCCATTTCAATCACCCGCTCCTCAACCTCCTTCCATACTTGGTTGATCTCGTCGTCTGTGGTGCTACTAAGGGTGCCCAGAGCGGGCTTTTCTGGGAGCGACATTGCCCCCTGCAAAGGTGAAGATCTGCAGCACTGGCGATGGTGATGGTGATGGGTTAGACAGGCGGGTTCAGTGAGTAACCCGGAAGAGCGAGGTGCCCGCTTGCGAGACGACAGAAACAAGCAGAGAGAGGAGCCTCCCCAAAGCGCAGGGGACTTGGCAAGGTTTTATGAAGCAATTTTCATTATTATTAGCCCCAGGAACAGCCACGGACTGGGCCAGACTCTGGGATTTGACCAGGGTCATTCTTACATCTCCCTATAGTAGGTGCCTAGTTGGGACCTGGCAACCGCTTGCCGTACAAGATAGACTGTAATTAGCAGTACTGGCAGCCCTATTCTCCAATTAGCGCCCTCGAATGGTCGGGAGATCCCCAGCATAATTCGGCCACATCTGCCTCTTGGAGCACCAGACGGAGCGCCAGCTGAACAGCCCAGGGTCCTAGCGTGAATGCTGAAACAGCTAGGTACAGCTTCAACGGGCAGGAGCAGTTTGCAGATGGGGCTGCAACAGCGGCTCCCCAAGATGGTGCAGCTGATGCGAGAGACATTGTTCCATTTGCTGACGGTGCATTGCTGTGAACGTCCTCGTGCTCTAGCCATCCATCACACGACGCCATCAACCAGCAGGCAGCCAATTGCCCGCCCCTAAGCATCCGGCATTGGTCAGCCCTACGCTGGGCAATCTTGCAGAGGAGGGGTCCTGTAGCCCCCAACACTGCAGCCCCCAGTCCAGGTGGAATGAACAGGGCACTGACCAAGAGGAGGGAGTTGATTGGAACTCTCGTATGAGGCCGACCTCGCCAAACCATGGCTGCCTTGGCGACCTATTTGAAACTTGTGCGAACGCCAGATATACTGCATATTATTCGGCAGCTTTCCCCCAGTCTCGCTGTGCATTCCCCAGCGGGAACGTGGCTCCAGGTACCCAAGTCACTATTTGTATGCGGGCCGAACCGAACGAAGCCGCCCAAGCCGGTGGCATGGTGGGCCACCAGATCAGCCACAATAGCAGCTTCTGTCAATGAGTGTAGTTCAGATGTCGTTTGCCTTTATTGGTATGGGCGACCAACAGATGACCAGAGCGGCATCATCCGGCTGGTTGGATGCTGTCAACAGTGACAGGGTTCTGCCGCCGCCAATGCACTCACCCTTGCCTGGCGGTCGGAACATCAACCGATCCTGATGTGCCGCCGCTTGCAATGCCTTGGTCTCTGTGAGGGATCCCGCACCTCAGGCAAATACGTAAATATTAGTACATTGGTGAACCTGTCGTCAGCTTACGTTCGACAGATTCACCTAGCCAAGGCAGCTAATTAAAGACTTTGACCAGTGGAGACATCATTGTGCCTTTGTTCTTTGGCCGGGTCCCCTTGGGAAAGAACTGGTGCTGCTAGCGAGACAGGGAAGAACAGAACTGGGATGCTGTGTCCTATGATCCGATCGAAACTTCTTTTCTGTGGACTGGCATGCACTGCAACTTCCGCGCTCTTCTGTTCTCAAGCCAAACTCTGGTTGGGGTCATGAACAAGCTGTTAGCCACGGCAAGTAGCCAATGGTAGCCAAATAGAAAATAGATAATAAAAATTCATGGTCATGTATGTAAAGTGTATAGTTTATATATGCACTGGTGCCTCACAACAAGAGTCTCGAGACTAGTTGTCACCCTGCTCATCACGAGCAAAGCCCAGCTCCGCAAGAATGGCCTCGGTATGCTGCCCAAGCTCAGGCACGCCGTCCATCCTGACGTGCTCGGCGCTGGGCGCTCCAGGAGGAAGAAGGGCCGGAACCCGGCCCGCGGGCGTATCGACCTCGACCCAGCGCTGCCGCGCCTTTAGTTGCGGGTGGTCCCACAGGCCCTGCATGTCATTGACCTTTGCGTTTGCAATACCAGCCCTGTCCAGCCTTTCGAGGGCCTCGGAGGCGTCGAGGCTCGAAAAGGCCGCGTGGATGATGGCGTCGAGCTCGTCCCGGTTCTCCGACCGCAGCGTGTTGGTGACGAAGCGCTCATCGGTGGCCACGCCGGCGTCCTCGAGGACCACGGAGCAAAAGTTGGCCCACTCGCGCTCGTTCTGCACGCCCAGCATGACGGAGCCGCCGCCACCCGTGGAAAAGGGCCCGTACGGGTACACGGAGGCGTGGGCTGCGCCGACGGCCTGCGGGCTGGGCGCGCCCTCGAAGGTGTAGTACATGGGGAAGGACATCCACTCGGCCATGCTTTCGAGCATCGAGATGTCAATGTGGGAGCCCTTGCCCGTCTTTGCCCGCTTCAACAACGCCGCTAGGATGTTTTGGTGTGCATATGTACCGGCAGCAATGTCTGCGATTGAGACGCCGACCTTGGCGGGCTCAGACTTGGTGCCCGTCACCGAGAGGAGGCCCGACTCGCTCTGTATGAGCAGGTCATATGCCTTGCGGTCGCGATAGGGACCGTCAGAGCCGTAGCCCGAAATATCGCAAACAATGAGCTTCTCGTGCTCCGGGTGCAGAGCCTCAAACGACAGACCGAGGCGCTGGCTGGCACCCGGCGCAAGGTTCTGCACGAGGACGTCTGCCTTTGCCAGCAGCGCCTTGAGCACCTTGAAGTCTCGTGGGCTCTTCAGGTCCAGCGCCAGGCTCTCCTTGGATCTGTTGGTCCATACGAAATGCGACGATAGGCCGCGGACCCGGGTGTCGTAGCCTCTCGCAAAGTCGCCAACCTCGGGGCGCTCAATCTTGATGACCCGGGCGCCGAGGTCGGCCAATTGGCGCGTGCAGAAGGGAGCGGCGATCGCATGCTCGAGGCTCACGACAGTGATTCCGTCGAGAGGAAGATCGGCCCTGCCCCGGGTAGCCTTGGAGGCATGAGTGCGACGGCTTGACACCATCGCGGGACGTTGGGATGCTTGGCCAAGTCGGACCAAGGGCCTTTGTAGCCGTGACATGTGAGTGAGCGACAGCCAAGATGCCATCATTGCTACCCGTTCCAAAATCGAATCACCTCGAGGGACTTCCGGAGCTGCATGCAGGATCTGGGAATTTGTAGCCTTTGATCTTGGTCAAGTAGTGCTGGATCGTGGGGTAGTCAACGGTTTGCCCTGTGGAGCGCGCCAAATTCGGCTTCTCCAACTTCCCCAGTCGGCTATATGGGGGCGCAAGACGGCGTGCAGATCAGGATCCGCCCACTCTCTCGTCCTGCACTTGCAAAATTCATGAATCGAACCAAAAACTTCCAGGCAGGATGAGTCGTGGCCATTGCCTCTGAACTCAGCAATGAAAGACACACATGGTGTGCGGAACCCGCAAGGCTGAGGTGGGATGCGAATGGCTCTACTTCCAGCCAAGAGTGTCAGCGGGAGCGACAGCCTGTCCTTGGCGCACGGATGGCGTCAGCGACTGCTCGGATGCGGGGCGACGCGATGTTCCTGGCGATCTCTGGGCAGTGTCGTCAGTCGGGGCGTCGAGCTTGATGCGTGGCGCCTTGGCCTTGGGCGGCTTGGTGGTGGTGCCTGGGATCTCCGGGCTTGGCGAGTACGGGGGAGGCTGTCGCGGGTCAAACGTCTGCTGCTGGGGCATTGGCGAGTTGGCCAGGCCGTAGTCGTCCAGCTCCTGGATGTCCTTGGCCTCCTCGAGCTTGTCCATGCGGCGACGGCGGCGGTGCAGGAAGAACAGGCCACCCGTGACGAAGATGGCTATCACGGCTCTATTCCCAACGGTCAGTTCTTCAATGGCCCATCAACAGTCCAAGGCGGCGCAAGTTACCCGGCGACAGCAAAGATGGCAAACTTGGCGTTTGACGACATGCTGGGCTTCTCGCACGTGTTGCCGCGCTCGTCATTGTAGCACTCCTTTTCCTTGTCGGCCCGGCGCAGGACCGACCATGTCCAGTGGGCGGCGGCAGAAGCCGCTGTGTCGTGATTCACAATCATCCTTTGGGCGCGCGTTGGTGGTGTTGCAGCAGGGTGAGCAACCGTACGTGTGGTGAGTAGTGGGCAGTTATTGATTATTAGTATTACGAGTAGAGGCGGATGTGAGGGTAATAAGCACGAGGGATGACGGGAGCCCTTATAGTAATACCAGCAAGAATAGCAACAATGGCGAGACCGGGGGCGTTAGCGAAATAGGCTCGATCGAGTCCTGGGGACTTGGGACCTAAGCCTGTCTATGGATCATGGATTGATGAAATGGGCCCCTTTCCCTTTCGACGACTCCACGGCGCGCGCGGCGAAGCACAGCACTACACCACACATCACCTACACAGCGCCAACAATGGGAGCGTGCCCTGCTTATGCGGAGGAAATGTTTCAGCCGTCTCAGCCCCTCGCTGGACCGCGCCCTCGAAGGATGAACCCAGCGCAATGCCTTTGCAGACTCGTCTGTGGGGATGTGAAACCAGCATTCCAGCGCAGAGCCAGGCATGAGTCCAGGCGGTTGGCGATCCGGCCTCGAGCCCTCAGCCCCTACACAATCTTGACAATGGCATGGGACTGGCTAATGAAACAATGGGGCCTCACGTTGTGTCCCTTTGATTACACGGGCCCGCAATCCGCCCTAGCGGCAGCCTGGACGGGGTCGTGGGCCGAGGGGAGTCAGGGACTGCGCCTCTGAGGCGGGCCCTTCCCCAGATCCGAACCTCCGAGGCCAAGGGGGGCCGCCGCTCTGTCACGTAATGAATCAACGTTGCAAAGGGAGAAGAAGGCACGAAATGCCATCATCCCGGCCTAAAACGGCATGTGACGGCCCTGACGGCTATACTAGCTCGCGGTGGCCTCGCCAGGGGGCGCAGGCTTTAACCAACTCCTGACTACGTCGCAATGTTGCACATGCGGGCTAGACCAAAAAGCGAAGCTGGCGTGCAATAGCAGTAAATTAATTCAAATACTATACGGAGCACGGCACGCGTCTGGTCACTTTCTTGGGTCTCTCCGTGAGCTGGATGGCGAGGTTCGTTGCGCGACATGTTTGTGTTGTTGTGCTGGTACAGAGTATACGCGTATATAAGGCCAGCGGCAGCACAATGATATTCGTACCAGATCCAGGTTTGTTTGTTTGTGGCATGCTTCGCTCGTCCTCCACGGCAACCATTGCTTTGGCTGCATACAACTCCAGAGCCTGTGCGCAACAAGCCATGCATCAGTCCTATTGAGGGTCGGCCCGTATAGCCAGCCTTTCCGAGACTCCCGGCTCTGTGTAGCCTGACGCTGGTCTAAGTGTGGCTCGACAATTTCTTTGGCCAACATGAGACCAAGTGTCCAAGCATAATGCCCTGAAAGAACGGATGCTTGTTTCTCAATAAGGTCTTATTTGGTCTTAAGACTGATTGCCGTCAACATGATTAACATCAACACATCATGTTGACTGCCGCTCGCTGGCACCATTTTCATGCGATGTTCAAAACACGCCCGTCCGCGCAGGCAGGAATACCATGACATGCCAAGGAGGACACTGAATATACTCAATCAATTAAGGCACTGTACTCGGGCCACAGAGGGACGTGGGGTTCACTGCCACCCATCAGATAGACCCAACCCCGGATTTACGCAGCTGGAAAGCCGTTGGACGTTGATAGAGTTGGAGCTTGCTCGGGTAACCCGCTAAGACAGGTACCACTGTCGATCTGGGAACAACATAAGACCGCCACCTCTGACGACATCGACACCCTCTCCGCCACATCTGTGCCCATCAAAACATCGCCCGCAGCCGGCATCACAGCACAACAATGGCGCCATATTCGCTGACCAAGTCGCTGCTCGCCTCCCAGCCAGACGAGTACCGCCGCGCCACGCAGTCCGACTTCCTCAGGCTGGCCGCCCGCGGCGAGGCGTCCAAGGACGTGCTGGGCAAGTGGCTCGCCAACGACCGGCTCTACATCCACAGCTACATCCGCGGCGTTGGCCACTTCCTCAGCTTCCTCGAGTACCCGGAGAAGGCCCCGCGCCCAGGCTCAGCGCCCGGTCCGGCCGTCAAGCTACTCGACTGGCTGGTGGCGGCGCTCGTCAACATCCGGCGCGAGGAGCACTTCTTCGTGCAGACGGCCGCAGACTACGGCATCGGCATCGACCTCGCGGGCCGGGCAGGCAAGCTCCAGGGCCTGGTCTGGTTCGAGGCCCTCTTCGATGCCGTCCTTCCCGGCGACGGCGAGCTGCCCTGGCTCGAGGCCGCTGTCCTGTTCTGGGCCACCGAGAAGTGCTACCTGGACGCCTGGTCGTGGGCAAAGGCCCAGCTCGCCCCGCGTGAGGACCCCGCCCAAGACGCCGACGGAGGCGCCGTCCGCCAGCATTTCATTGGCAACTGGACGAGCCCCGAGTTTGTCGCCTTTGTCGACGACCTGGGCCGCATCATCGACGAGGCCGCCGCAGAGCAGGTCGCCCGTGGCGGCGAGGCCATGGCGGCCGAGCTATTCGCGCGGGCTGAAACTCCGTGGCGCGAGGTGCTGGTCGCCGAGGAGGCCTTCTGGCCGAAAATGTAGCCAGCCAGGCCGCGCAGGAAGGGGATCGAGGATTTCACGAGTTTCTGTCTCCGGTCGGCGTCGTCAAGAGCGAGCCTCGTCTCTTTTGTTTTATATTTAGCCATCGACTCGCTAGTGTGTTCTATAATCTATCCCACCCCGGAATTCGCTAGGATCGCGACCCCAGGTTCTCATACACGAGCGGCCGCTCGGGTTGTTTTTAGCTCGCTGGCAGGGTTCACCTTATTTCGGCTTCCTTAGAAGCATTATTTGACAGTTCAGGACGAGGACAAGAGGTCATAATTAATCGAGGGATATATTCAAGAAGTAAAAAACGAGCTATTCTCTAAATCGCTGGTCGTGGCCTCATACGCTGTAAGAGGGCTGGTATACAAATGCCAAAAATAAAAGGTGATGCTCAAAAGCCTTCTGCTTCTGGCCGGGGGATGATAGGAGGAGAAGAAGGTACATTGAATGAGAATAAGGTGGTTTTCCCCCCAGCGCCGATTTCCTGCCCTTGTATGAAATTGGAAGAGAAATATTAGGTTGGCTTAGTCCAAGTCTTTCCGGTTAAAGTTGCTCATGTTCATCTTGCCGCCAATGTTCTTGGGCTTGACGCCATTCTTCCACGCCGCCTTGGACGTGTCGACGGACGCCGTCTGCACTTGGCCGTCCTTGTCGAGGGCGAATATGATGGCTTTCCCGTCCTTGTTGACCACGGCCGGGGCGCTGCGGGCGGGGAAGTCGAGCTGTTCCCATTCGCCCCAGCTGCGGCCGTCGTTGTGGATGTGCTGCAGGTAGCCGTTGCTGCCGAGCGCGACGACGTCGAAGACGTTGCTGGCCGGCGAGATGACGGCCGGGACGCTCGAGATGTTGGCGTTACCGATGCTCTGCAGCGCCGAAAAGGTCAGGTCCGACTTTCCGGTGAAGTGGTACAGCCTGCGGTTGTCCTGGACGCCGAAGAAGTGGAATGTCGTCGGGTCGCGCTGGAAGGAGAAGAGCTTGGGGTCGCCGATCCAGTTACCCTTGAAATCGACCTCCTTGGACCAGCCCTTGCCCTGCGTATACGACTTGTAGTAGGCGGACCCATCCTCGTCGTACCAGAGCAGGTCGTGGTATGTTTGGTCATCTCGGCACGTCACTCCTGGGCCGGACCTTGCAGGGCCGGAGAAGTTGGCGTCCTGAAACGGCTTGCTGCCTTCGACGAGGAACCTGGCGTTGCTGGTCTCCTTCCAAGCCCAGAAGTTTTTCACAATCTCCTTGTTCTTATAGCCCGTGACGAAGAAGTCGACTCGGTACTGGAACGGGCCTCCGGGGTTGCAGTGGACGGGCTGACTGTAGGCTCCAATTCCGAGACTCTTCCAGTCCGACCAGTCGGTGTCGTTGCTCTTGATGGACTTGCCAAAGACCGCCTTGCCCGAGGTGCTCGTCACGAAGACATCGAGACGCGTCACGTCCTTGTCGTACTGCCAGGATGATACCGAAGGCTGAGTGACAAACCGGCCCTCTGCCTTGCCCAGATCCCCCCACGTGTCATCCCATCCCTCTCCATCTCCGCTAGCTTTGTAGCTGATGGTGTCGTCGGTGTTCCTAGCAACAATGTACGTCTTATTGTTAAACTGGGCAGCCCCAAGAATGGCCTGGCAGAGATCGCCGCCGCAGAGGTCTGCTTGGGTGGTGGTCTCGTTGGCACTGGTGGAGAAGTTAGGACCCCGATACAAAAGGGAAGAGGGTTATCATACCTTGAACCGGAATCGGGGTTAGACGATCCAGAACCTGAACCTGAACCAGAAGATGAACTTGAGTCGGAACTCGAACCCTTGTTCACGGTCAATCCAACTCCTAGGCCGACGGCAAGGCCAACCACAACCAGGAGGGCCAGTGCTGCAAATAGCCACGCCCTCTTCTTCTTCCACCAGGGCAGAGCAGCGGCCGGCGTCTGCTCTACGGGCTCCGGGTCCGACGGTATGGGCGTCTTGTACGCTACTTCTGGCGTCGAGAGATGGCTGGGGTCGCTGGGAGTAAACGGCGTCGTCGGCTTGAATGCAGGATCATGGCTGCCTCCGTTGACGTCGACGACAATCTTTCCCGCCTGTGTATGGTCGTCGTAGAGGGCCTGGGGAGCCGAATCAGAGGTGGCGGGGACAACCTCGGGCAGCGTCGAGTATTGCGAGTGTCCATCATCCCTCGATTGAGCCATGGCTGTGGGATTGGGCCACGCGCGGTGGGCGTCGTGATCTTGTTAGACTGGTTGCCGGCTGAGCGACACGGCTGAAGGCACGGCTGGCATGCGAGACAGTAGAGTGCAAGTGCAAGTGCAGGTGCAAGAGACTGGCGAGCCGAGCCCTATGTACGGTTTTCCAAGCGATCAACACCCGTCATCTCCATGGCCTGTCTCTGGCCTGCCTTTTGGCCTGCCTTGGTATCCGCAGTCTGCCGAGACGCAACGATGGGTTGGTCGCCAGGGACGGCATAGCTTGCTCCCATTCGTGGTGCGGCGCTTATGAAGGAGCGTCATCCCGGGGGTCGACGCAGGGGATCGCCCTGGTGTTTTACCACATTAGCGACATGGCGTGGTGGATCACTGGTACATGCTCGCCCCGCCAACGTTGCACTAGGGCCAAGGTACCACCATGATGAGCTGTTGGATCGGTGTCTGGGACTCTGGTGTCACGGAGTCACCACGGAAAGGATTCATGTCGACGTTCCTGAGGCGGCCGATTTGGTGGGCACACACGCAGGCAGAAGCAGCCTACAATGGTGTTTGCTATGCAGTGGTGATGTGGTTGAGATGCAGCATCCTCCATGGGTACATAGCTGTCGTCGATTCCAGCGCCTAACGACTGGGTATGAAAGGGCCATCCCCATATATCTTCAGGCTCAGTGCGCAGCCTGTCGCACTAGGCGAGCCATGGGTAGCTAAAATGTCCCATGAACGACACAAGCGTCCCCAGCGAGCGCATCTTCGGGCCAGGCTAAGACTAGCGACTGGGCCACTCGGGAGGTAAAAGCTAAGCCGGACGGGTTGGTTACCGTTGGTTTCACGTTACCCAATTAACTAGCCGTAGCCATCCCGTGTTGGTGCTTCCTGTTTGGGATTCATATCGCGCCTCTGGCCCTGGATCCGTGGAGCCTCGGGGGGTGAACCATGCTGCTCGCAGGGCTCTTCCTAGACTCGTCCTAGCGGGAGCAGGATTTTTCAAACGACATACAGACTGGACAATAACCGGCTGTCGAAAGGCCAACAAAAAGTCAAGTTTGAAATAGGTGATTTCCACGTCTCGGAATAGATCAGCAAGGCGGAATCACAGGGGACACTCGTCCAGACGGCACAGCAGCTGCAGCCGGCATCCTGGACGTCGTCCTACGTAATGGGCCGCTCGTCGAGCAAGGCGATGACCCAGGCACCCGCAACGGAGATTGCCCACTGGTCGGCCGTGGAGAGTTCATCGACACCACACTGCCTTGATCGGGCGCTGGTGTGCTGACATGCAGCGCCCATCTCGCGGCGGCGGGCAGTGTGGGACGGGAAGCGGGACAGGCAAACAGGCTTGACGGTGCCCTCGCTGTGTGTGTGGGCTGTGCATCGTATTATGCAGATGCAGAGTTGAATTGCCAGTGAGACTCTGGAGAGTCCTTGGGGGCTGATGGCAAGTCTGCGCAGGCTCGGAGACAGAGACTGTGAGGACCGAGAACACACAGCCCGTTCATGTTATTGGGTGTTGAAGCCGTTGCGTTGGCCCCGCCGTATCCCAGGGAGCTGTTGGACAGTTGGACAACAACGGACCCTCAGAATGGGCAGGCCGTTGTGGCCGTGTCCAGTTGCGCCTTCCCCTCTGGCATGTCCGATGCATGTGTTCTGGATGAGTGAGCAGCCACGCGGTATCAGGATGCGACAAGAAAGGGGGGGCCAATGGCACGGCGTCTCCCGGCACCTGCCTGGCGGCACATCTGACCCAACGAAGGCCTCTGGCGTCTCCTCTTGCGGGCGCCTACAGAAACAGACGACGACACGCGAAGCGGCCCCAACCCAATAATAATTAGACGCTTATCCGAGGCAGGCCAAAGGAGCGGCTACGTTTCGTGGGTCACAGTATTTCTGGCCCTTTGGCGCCGGCGCCATGTATTTAGTCGTCGGCCGAAGGATGAAAGGCCTGGCCGCCCAGACGGGTTGGCATCTGGGGGTGGGAGCGGGGAGGCGCCTTGACGCCCGCCCGTCCCCCGTTCCTATCCGGCCCCCAGACCGTCAACAGTCAACCCTAACGACGCACGCTGTGCGTAAGCCGCCCATAAGACGAGCGTGCCGTCTGCATGGCTTTTTTGCTTGGACGGCTCGCCCTTCAGCCTTGTGCAAAGTCGAGCTTAGCGGTCAGCCATCGGGTTGAATGAGACGTCGGCCTGTAAGCACCGAGTTGGAGTTGGCCCTGTGACAGAGCTCCAACCCCGCCCTTGTGCGACGCCTCACGCGAATCACCGGCAGCGCCGCTCGCAGAGAGTTGTCAATAGTGTCGTCACACAAGCAAGATAGTCTGTGATGTCGGCCTCTCTTCGCATAGAGGCGTAGGTCTAGGCCCCAAGCCTCCCCCCGGGACAGTTAGACATTCAGCTGGCCACCTGATGCTCCGCTGGCTGTGTGCACATTGGGTGTCTGGGCCGCGTAGTGATGAGTTGGATGCTATATAAATGAAGCGGTTCGAGAGGGAGCTTCGTCTGCCATGTCCAGACTCTTCAAGTCCATCTTGATACTGACTTTGACCTTGACATCTTCCTTGGCATCATCATGAGCAACCGCGGATCCGTTCGAATCACTGGCGTGGCCACCACTCCCGGCTCAAATGGTATTATAGTTCCCTGCCTCCTTCACTGTGATCGGCGTAGTCAAGCCCTACTGAGCCCTGCTCATGCAATCCTATTGTCTTAGGCTCCGTCCCAGTCCGCCGGGAGCTGCGCGAGCTCCAGGCCAATAGCCCGGATCTGTTCAATCTGTACATCCTGGGCCTGAGGGCCTTGCAGGCAAAGCCAAAGGAAGATCCAACCTCTTACTTCCAAATTGCCGGTACGCGTTCTGACATGTACATCACCGGATGGTTTGACTTACACACGAGCAAGGCATCCACGGGCGCCCGTTCAAGCCCTGGGACAACGTCGGCTCCACCTCTGGATGGCGATCGTTTGGGGGCTACTGCACCCATTCCTCGATCCTGTTCGTTCCCTGGCATAGGCCTTACCTTGCCTTGTTCGAGGTAGCGTAGCAGTTCCCTACCCTATGTGATACATCAGCCACGCTGACAGGGGAATAGCAATCGCTGCACAAGGCCGTCCAGGAGGTCGCCCAGCAGTTCCCAAGCAATGTCCGCGATCGCTACGTTGCGGCCGCCAGAGACTTCAGGCTCCCTTACTGGGACTTTGCTGCTCGGCTTCGCCCCGGCGCTGCAGAGTTCCCCAGCGCCATCTCGACGCCGCGCATCACCGTCGTTGACATTGACGGCCGGTCCAAGACGATTGACAACCCGCTGTATTCGTTCAACATTGCTACGCTGAATCCCGCCACTGACGACTTTCCGTCCGAGGTATGCCCAAGTCCTGCTGAACAGCCTATATCCTGCCAACTAACATTGTATCTCAAAATAAAAGTGGGACGTGTATCCCCGGACTGTGCGTTACCCAGACCGCAGAGGCAACTCGCGCAATGCCCTTGTGAGCCAGACGCTGGCCAACGAGTCTGCATCCAGGCGCTCCAACCTGGCCCTCCTCTTGCTGTCGTACACTGACTTTGATGCCTTCACGGATGACCGCTGGCGTGGTCCCGGAAACAACGGCAACTTTGGCAGCTTGGAAGACGTGCACAATGAGATCCACGACCAAACCGGCGGCGGCGGTCATATGAGCTCCCTGGAGATGTCCGCCTTTGACCCTGTCTTCTGGCTGCACCACTGGTAAGTATACCCCATCACTGTTCTCCGACTAATAATTCTAACAGCGGTGCCCTGTAGCAATGTTGACAGACTCTGGGCCATGTGGCAGGCGCTCAACCCCAACGAGTATCTCAGCCCGCGTCCAGCTCCGATGACCACATTCACCACCGTCCAGGGAACCACCGAGGACGAGAACTCTCCTCTGTCCCCGTTCTGGGATGCCTCCGGTACCCGCTTCTGGACGTCGACGCAGGTTAAGAACTCTGCTACCTTTGGCTATGTGTACCCAGAGACCCAGCCGTGGGTCCATGCCAATGACACGGAGTACCAGCGCGAGCTGCGTCGCAACATCACCACCCTGTACGGCGGAAATGTGTTCCGCAATTTCGAGCAGGTCGTGGCCCAGAGCGAACCCACACCCGCTCCACGGTTGAGCTTGGCGGGTCGCATCCAGACCCCGCAGGCGCAGGAAGACAAGAAGGAAAGTGATGTGACTGTGACCGAGCTGAAGGCAGCACAGGCACCTCTTATCAAGAAGGATGAAGAGTTCAAGTTGCTCAAGGTCGAAGAGCCGCCAGCGAACCCGGCCGAGACCGCGGACTTGGCATCCCCTGCGGGTAAGTAAGCCGTCAGTAGTATTTGACCGACACTGACACAAGCTCAAGGCCCTATCCCGGAGTCGCTCCAGCATCTCGCGCCCAACAACCAGTACACGGAATGGATTGCCAATGTCAGGGCTGAGAAGCACGGTCTGAACCAGACCTACCGTGTCCTCTTCTTTGACGGGTCCTTCCAGAGCGACCCGACCACCTGGCCGCTCGAGTTCAACGTCGTCGGCCGAGTCACCGTCCTCGGTCGCCGCCTCGACACCAGCTGCGAGCGCTGCCAGGATGACCAGGCCTCGCACCTCATCACCACCGGCACCGTCCCGCTGACGTCGGCCCTGCTCCAGGACATCCGCGACGGCCAGCTGGACAGCCTCGAGCCCAGCAGCGTCGTGCCCTTCCTGAAGGAGAACCTGAACTGGAGGGTCACGCTCTTTGACGGCACCGAGCACCCTCTGGACCAGGTCCCCGGCCTGAAGGTCAGCATCACGTCCGTCCAGGCCACGATCGATGAGGACGGCGTGCCCGTCTACTCGCGGGACTACACTACCCACACCGAAATCACTGCCGGCAAGCCCGCCGGTCTCACTGATGAGGACGATGATTAGGTCGACAGAATGGCAATCGCCAAAGGAGCGTGAAAGAAAGGGTATCTGAATCTTCGAGGTAGTCTAGGATGAATTGAAATCTGCAGTGTCTTTGACTTTTTTGTTCTTCGCCAACCGCCAAAACGCCGTGCAATGCAAAAAGAGAGTGTCGTGAACCCCACCCCCAACTCTTTTCCGCCATGTCTAGAAGGCGATGCGTCGCTTTCTGCCCGTGTACTTTGACGTAGCCTTGACGACTTTGCCCTTGCGCTCCATCTGCTCCTTCTTCTTGACGATCCACGCCTTGCTGCCCTTCTTGATGACGGTGCTGTTGGCCTTGAGCGACTTGCGCGCGTCCAGCACATCGACGCCCTCCATGCCGTCGACCACGCCGGTGATATCTCCACCCTTGGCCTCGAGGTTGCCGCCACCGACGGTGAGGACGAGGTACAGCTTGACGTTCTTGGTGCCGGGGTCGTCCTCAAGCAGACCGGCGCCGAAGCCGGCCCTCACCGCCGCCGCGGTGATCATGGTGCGCTGCTGGTCGTTCTTGGGGTAGAACTGGCAGACAGCACGGCCACCACGCTTTAGGGAGGCGTAGAGGCCGTTGAAGAAGCGCGACAGGCGGCCCGCGGGCGATGTGTCGCTCGTCTCGGCGCTGCAGAGCCACTGGATGGCCGAAATGCTGATGGCGGCGTCGAAGCTGCCCGCGCGGAACGGCACGCCCTGGCCAATGTCGGCCAGCATGAGGTCGCCCTCGACGTCGCGCTGCAGGGCAATGTCGAGCATCGAGGGCGACACGTCCATGCCGATCCAGGTGTGAGGGCCGCCTTCTTCGGGCTCGACCGAGGAGAGGATCTCGCCCGAGAGGCCGCTGCCGCACCCGACGTCGAGAATCAGCGAGGGCGACTTGAGGTCGAGGAGCTCCAGGGCCCTCCTGGTCATTGAGGCCTGGATATTCTGGATTCGGGAGCTGGTGGTGTACTTCTTCGCCTCGATGTCATCGTAGTGCACATCGGCCGCGCTGCTCGCTGGTTAGCTGGAGGGGTAAGTCTGGCGGGGCTGGCTTTGTCGACATACAGAGTATCCTCGGGGCGAGACATTGTGGCGTGTGTAGGTGAAAAATGGTAAACTTATCGCGGATCCTGGGTCTGCTTGTCGCGCACAAATCTGGGGGGAACAGCCTCGCCTGCCAACAGTCTCGTCGTCTCGTCGTGTGCCTGGTCGCTCTATTTGGCCCTCTTTTCTTCCCAGGTCTCCGACTTTTTCGTGAGTGGGTGGCTATCGATAAGAGCTGCGCACGGACCATCAATCTACACCCCGGCCCGGAAAAAGGAGGGCTCCGCTTTGATACTCTTCGCCATTGACTGGCTGGACGCGTTTGTGGTGCAAGCGTGGAATCCCTGAACGTGTCCTCAACCCCGTGCTTGAAATACCGTCTCGGAGTTCCCCACTGTCCTCCTTTCCTCTGCAATGTAAAGTACTTGAGCGACTGGCTTCTTTTCTCGCAAGCATGTGGATTCTTCATCTCGTCGGCTACGTGGGAGCCTTGATTGGCTTCTGCTTCCTCACGCTCGCGATTGCCTCCGGCCTCTACTACTTGTCGGAGCTTGTCGAGGAGCACAGCGTCATCGCCAAGCGCTTCTTGACGCGTCTCATCTACACAATCATCGGACTTCAGGTCGCCCTCTGGATCGTGGACGGGTTCCCCTTCTGGGCGACCCTACTGGGAGTCGTCTCCCATGTTATTTACCTCGGTAACATGAGGCGCTTCCCCTTTGTGAAGCTCACCGACCCCCTATTCGTGCTATCATGCAGTGAGTCTAGTCCTCGCCAGTTGTATCGTCGTCTTGCTAATCCCCAAACAGTCTTGGTTCTGGTCAACCACTATGTCTGGTTCCGATACTTCTCCAGCGTCCAAACCCACGCCTACCAGCGTGCCTCGTACTACGATAGCGTCGATGTGCCGACCTTTACTATGATCGCGTCCTACTTTGGCCTCTGTGTTTGGCTTGTCCCGTTCGCCTTGTTCGTCAGCCTGTCGGCAGGTGACAACGTGCTCCCCACCATGGGTACCGAGCCTGCCCGTGGCATTGATGGAAGAAACAAGCCGCAGGGCATGATCAAGGCTCTTGTTGATCAGGTCCGTGGCGCGATTGGGCAAATCGCCGGCTCATCCGGCATGGACCGGCCATAATTCAGCACGGGGGGCCATGTGGGGAGACGGAAATAATATACGACCAAAATGTTGTCGCTTTCTAGCGCGTCAATACCTGTCGGGTAAGCTACTGCTTTTTTCTTTCCAGCCCTCACATTTGCATGATGAACAAACAACTTCTCGCTAGATTGTATTTGACAAGGCAAAGCTTTGAATGATCCTTTATTCATAGTTACACTGAAACTCACCCCTTCCCACTTGTTTTGCCGGACCACGCGTTTGAAGCAGGCCACTGACGCAAACCCGTCTAGATCCCGTAGATACTACGCCATAATCACCATACGCCGTTTCCGTTATCGAAACATTGTTCCAGTGCTCGGCATCCGCGTGTATGCCAGAGCAGCAGATGACTGCCACAAGTTAGCGCACTGCTTGGGAATCCACGGACAGTCACAACCAACTTTGGAGTCGCACCCTTATCGAGATGTGCGGGTGCTTCCTTGAGTTGCACCAGCGTGGGACTGTTCTGTCGGCGGAACATATGACGATGTCCTTGAAGGAGCTCCGGTCTGGGGAATCGACGCTATGATGTTCCACGGCATCTCTGCTGGGGTTTCGGACCGCCATCGTTCAAGGGGAGACAGCCCCTGAGACTGGCCTGAGTCGGATGACTGGCCACGGCCACGGGGGACTTGAATCTGTTGCCTTTCCATCTTGACAGAGGTCGTGATATTTCAAGATTCGTCTGATGTTGAGGGTGCTAGCTCTGCTGGATAGCAGATTTGGACTGGAGACTGAGCTTGAGGTTGGTTGACCAGCAACTCTGAACCGAATGGTGGGGATGGGATGGATTTATACATCTGTGCCAGACCAGAACGTCTGAAACAACTGTCAGCTGGATGGCGGTTGCCAAAAGGGACGATGAGCCCAGTTTAGCTTGTTCATTGCGCTGGCGTGTGGAAGACATCATGAATGCTGGGAGCGTGATTGGCTGTGTCCTTTTGACAAGACCAAGTCTTGATGTTGGGTCGAGGAAATGAGGCATTGTTCTTTGGTTGGGAAAGTCCTATGAACAAATTTTACCATGGATGGGTAAATCTGGAACGTCTGGTATCAACTGTATGTTTGGTGCCGTGTCATAGTATGGAATACCAAAAACCCAGGGGCCTGTTGTCCAAAAGTACTCCGCCCTCCGTGTAGTTCTGCCACGCGAGCTTCAACGATCATTCACCGGTGTGGCTGACAAGGCACTCCAAGATCAGCCCTATGACAGCTCGCCTCACTTTGAGCCGATGTCATTGGCTCCTAAAAGTGACCTAATGCATGGTCCTTTTGGTGCTTTGCCAGTATTTTGCCCAGTATATTCTTCCCAGTAATCGGGTCAGCTTGGTTGAGGTCCGCCATCATTTGAGGCCTTGTCCCTGTTCTGAGGACGCAAAGCACGATGCCAAAAGTACGCACAGAAGTTTCCGTCTCATCGCATCATTAGCATCATGCAGGGGGCTTGTTTGATGTATGCAGCGATGATATTGGGCACCAGGCGACGATAACATATTTCACAGTCTGTGATTTGACACGCCAGTAATTTCAGCACGGAAAGCCCTGTGGTTTCGACAAAAAAATAGAGCCAAGCCGCTGTCGTTTTTACCAAAAGTACACATCAAAACATCACTCACGCAAAACGACTTGCATTGTACACGGATTCTGCCCTGCGCCCACGTCCTTTTGCACCCCTGCTCGTCCCAGCCACAGCCCACGACCTCAGCCAGCCCAGCGTCTCTCTCTCACTGGGCATGCTTCGCCCCGTGCTTCCCGCTGGTCCAGAACTTCTTGTCCACCTTGTCGTCGGCCGCCGCGTTGCTGCGGTCGTGCTTGGCGTCAAAGTCGCGGTTGTGCTCGTCGACCTCGCGCTGCTGCTCCTCAGAGAGCTTGGCCTTCGTGCCGGGGACGCTCTGGTTGGTGATCTTGGGCTTGGGAGGCGCGAACTTCGCGGTGCTGTCCAGCGGCTTGCCCCCGCCCGTACGGCCCTTGACGCTGCCGTTGGCGAGGCCGTCGACCATGCTGGCGTCGCTGCTGCTGCTGAGTCTCGTCTGGGCCGGTGGCAGCTGACGGGGCAGCACAGCTGTGAGCCGGGAGGTGGCGGCGAGCGCTGCTGGTCGGCGAGTGGCGCAGCGCAATCGGTTTGTTATTCTCAAGATGGCCATTGTTTTTTACAGTTCCAACAATCTCAGCTTGTCCTATGCGAAAAGTGCTTGAAAAAGGGCTAGTACTATTAACTTTTCTGTCGCATTGATGTCGATTCACTCGTTATATGAGGAGCGACAAGCGCTTGTGAAATCGCGGGGATTTGCGTAGTGACGTCAAGATGTCATGACATCACAATGAAGTCTACCAAATATCTCGATGCTAACCCCCAAATTCCCAAGCCACTTGACAACCACGTGAGAGATATTTACAAGAAAATTAGGCAAGACTAACGATGAGTTATCGATGGCCAATCAATCCCCAATTCGGACCCGAAGCTCGCTCAGGTGAATTTACAATCCTTCTGGTCCGTCTTCTTGACAACATCCAGATTGGACCCTAGGAGGCCTGCCCGCTTGATCCAGCTCTATTACAGCCATCAGTTTTGCTCACTGGGGCATTTGATGGGTGTACTCACGTCCAGTACCTTGTCCTCGACGTGCTGCTCACGGCTGAGGAGGAAGAGGGTGCTAAAGTTGTTGGACTGCACAATGGCAAGCTCATTGGTGACATCTACTCACATCCCATCGCGTGCTCGTCAGCCAAACTCACGTCCGACGAAAAACAGGGCCAAATTCGACCCACCTTGCACAATATAGTTGGGGCCTGGACAGTCTGGAGCCGGCTGGCCAGGGAACTGCACACGGAGAACTCCAGAGGCTCCGTATTCAGGATCGGCTGGTGTAGCGGTGCCGAGAATGTTAGTGGCACGATCGCCTCGCTGGCAGGTGTTGTTGACCTGCACAGTTCCGTTGTCCTAGGCGCATTTGTGAGCTCCTCGGTTCCTACAGAGCCATCGTCCGTAGACCAACATTGAGAGAGTACTGGGCAAAGATGCACTTGCAGCCCGCCGTAAACGGGGCCAGAGTGCCCGCGACCTGGTACCATCGTCCAAGATACGATTCTAGATCGAATCCGATGTCTGCTGTCGGATAGTAGCAGCTCCCATCCCAGAGAGACGGGACCGCATTGGGGACCTTGGGTGTGTCCTTTCGCGCGACAGCAGTCGCAGAGAGGAGGAGGAGCTGGCTGGGGCGCATGGTAATTGGCTTATGTGAGGATAGCAAAGTCAAGTTACAAGGGCCCTTGGTTGTTTGTTGGTGTTGATGTTATTGGCGGCGTATCAAACTGTCTTGGACGATCGAGCAACACATACAGCGACTCTACGGGTATTTAAGCTCGACTTGGAGACAATAAACACTCTTCCCGAGTGCACAGCCAATGGCAGAGTACGTAATAATGCATGCAGGGTGGTTGAGACAATTTGATGCTGTTGCTACAGCGCGTCGTGTTCAATGCGCCGTCTCCTCGCAATGACGACATTGACTCCAGCTTAGGAAAGCTGCTCATTACTTTAAATGCGGACGGATGGGCCCGTCTCGTGCATTTGTACACAGCCGTTTGTTGACAGGGGAAAGTGGCAGGGGAATGCGGCCGGAGGTGCCTGCATCAATCGATGCCAAGAGAGTCAAGCTGAGGCCTCGATCGGTGCACGTTCAGCGCATCTGGGCGGGAGGCTGCGGGGTGGGTCGATTGCTGCAACAGCGCTGTAGTGGGCGGGCATCGCGGGGTCGGCAGATCATGGCCAGTGTACACTTCATGGGTCACTTACACTAGCCATGAATTACCGTTGTCAATGCCATGCTCTTGTTATTACTAAACCGTTGATGATTGCATACAGGCGAGCTGGGGGGTGGGACGGGAGACGGCCGGGTCCGGTGGATCGACGGCCCTACCCTGCGCTTCCCAACGTTCCAGAAGACGCCGGCAGCACACGGTTCGAATACGCTCCTATGAATTACTATACCAGAAACATTTCAATGAGAAACAGTCGAGCTATTAATACGTTATGGGAGTCATGATATGTTGCGCGTATGGTGAAGAGCGCGGTAGACCCTGGATTCGAGAACCCGGATGTCCCATGACAACACTGGGCTCCGGCCATCAAGGTACGGGCGGGACGTTCACAAGCAATCAAGAGGTCTGAATGACAGCTTTCGGAGGGCAAAGGAAGCTCCCCGACTCATAGGGGTTCTCACAAGGACCCAATATTGGGCCAATGAATGCGATGTGGAACAATGAAATAGGGAACGCGGTATGGTGATGAGGAATCTCAAGTCGTCCTAAGAGGGGTATGCTTCATATAAAGGCGTCTACAGGGGCTCTCACCTCGTTCCCCCGGTGTTTTTACTCTCGAATAGGTGTAATTTCTCCTACTGGAAATTTGAAGAATAATGATGGACCAGGTGCAAGTCGAAGACGACATCTACGATGTGCTCATCGTGGGAGCCGGCCCCTGTGGCCTCTCTATTGCCGCCCGCCTCCGGGAACACGCCCCCGCAGCACTTTTCACAGACGAAGAACACCGCAGATTCCATTGGATCGGAAAGTACGGCAAGAATGTGTCCCTCAAGCACGTAAAGAGCGGCAAGATGTCCAAGGGCAAGCCCTCGACCCGTCCCGAGTACAAGATGCTCATCATTGACTCCACCGCTGCCTCCTGGATGAGCCGGTGGAAGAGGCTCTTCGAGACGTACGACATTTCACACCTGAGGAGTCCCATGCTGTGGCATGTCGACCCTCTCGACCGTGATGCGCTGCTGGCCCACGCGTATCATAACCAGCGGGAGGACGAGTTGATCGAGATTCGAAACTGCGTGGGCCTGGAGATGAGCAAGCATGCGAAGAAGAAGGGCATGGGGCAGCGACATTGCGGTTCAAAGTAAGCCATCATTAAAATAATGCCAGAGGTCTGTGGCTGACTGAGGACTTGAAGACAAGACGCCCGAGTGGCTATCAACCTGAGAGATCGCAACGACTACTTCCGTCCGTCGCAGTCGCTCTTTTGCGACCACTGCGAAAATGTTGCAAACCGATATAAGCTGGGCCCGGACATGATACGAAACGAGGCTTTGGAGCAGCTTGACTACGGGGTGGTCAAGGGAGTGTCCATCGATGACGAGAAGCTCTTCACTGTAACCTCCAACAAGGTCCGTCGCTTCGCACGAGCCGTCGTCTTGGCCGTCGGACCAGCAAACGTGGCCAAGATTCCCCGAATACCGTCCATGCCGGAAGGGGAGACCCTGCCACAGGCCTGCCACAGCATGTACATCAAGGAGTTCCCAGACCCAATCGTCCAGGAGCGCATCAGCTCCCGCCGGCAGACCAACGTCCTCATCGTCGGCGGGGGCCTGACATCCGCGCAGCTGACAGACCTGGCCATCCGAAAGGGCGTCACCAAGGTCTGGCACATGATGAGGGGTCCCCTGCGGATCAAGCACTTTGACGTCGACCTGCAGTGGATGGGCAAGTACAAGAACACGGAGCACGCGCGGTTCTGGTACGCTGACTCGGACGCCGAGCGGCTGGACATTTTGAAGGAGGCCCGCGGCGGTGGGAGCATCAACCCTCCCTTCAACAAGCGGCTCAAGAAGCATCTCGCAACGAAGAAGTTGGAAATCTTCACTGAGACTAAGCTCGTCGATGCAAAGTTTGAACAGGTCGACGGCGGCGGGGGTATGTGGACAGTCAAGACGGAGCCGCCCATCGCGCACCTCCCGGCCCTGGACTACATCTACTTCGCGACGGGGATCCAGACGGACTTTGCGGAGCTGCCGTATCTGCAGAATATCCTTGAGAAGTACCCGATCAAGGGATACGGCGGGTTTCCCTGCATCAACGACGACCTGATGTGGAACGACGAGGTGCCCCTGTTTATGATGGGCAAGCTGGCCGCGCTGCGGATCGGGCCCGCGTCGCCCAACCTCGGGGGCGCAAAGATCGGCGCGGAGCGGATAGCGTGGGCGATTGAGGATCTGATTCCGAGGCCGGGGGAAGATTCGTCGGATGACTACAGCAACACGGGCAAAGGGTTGGCGGGATATCTGTCTGGCCATGGGAACATGTACAGTTCGCTGGCGGTAGAATGATGAATGCAATGCATTCGATAGGAAATTTCGAGGTAAAGATGATTTAAAGAGAACGATTAGTGCATTTGATACTAGTTTGCTCGGCTCCGACTCCCAAGGGGGATTTGAATCCGTGTGGGATGTGTATGTGTGTGTGTGTTTCACCTGAGGGCAAGATTTGAAGATGTGCAACTTTTACAACTATGACATTGATTTTTCTTCAATTCTAACAAATTGTATTCTATGAAGGCTATGACATTGATTTTATTCCAATCTAAACACCTTTTATTCCTCATACTCATTGAGTCCACAAGAGCGCCTTTTCCATGCATGCAATTACGTCTTCGCAACAATTTGGATGACGAGGACTCCAGACCACAACCAGCTAATGGTTCCATTCAGCATCGGCTGCGTGTCCCAATGGCCCCGAGGCAGCATAGTCGGTAGACACAAAGGCCCGGTCCACTTCCTTCAGTCCCTCCGCACAGTACTGCAGAGTCTCAGCAATGTCGTGCGAGCGGTTCAGCGGCGTCTTCTCGTCGAGCAACACATCAATCTCGACCCAGACGCCGTCCCCCGCGTGGTATGCAGTAATGTTCTTGAATCCCGCCACGACAGGCGCGAAGCGGTACGCTAGGTAGACGAGCTTGCGCAGCGTGTCCTCCGACGCCGCCTCGCCCGAGAGTCGGACGACGTTGTCAAAGCAAGTGTGCCCCCAGTCGTAGATGATGAAGAGCGACAGCAGCCCAGCACCAGCGGGATCAAGCCACCAGATGTTGGCGCGGTGGCCGATCAGGGGGAAGAGCAGTGACAGCGTGTTGAATATAACGTCCGTCTTACAGTCCTGGACGAGGGCCTGCACCTGGGACGTCCTGATGGACCGACAGCCCAGGCCGATGGCGCCCTTGACCACAATGGTGGCCAGCAGCGATGCGACGGCGGGCCAGCTGAGTGCCTGAGCCTCGTGCGGGTGCAGGAGGCGCGAGACGGACTCTTGAAGGATCTGCAGGAACGAGATGACCATGACGATGGAGAAGACGAGGATGCCGAGCGGCTCGAGACGGCGACGTCCAACGGGGAAACGCCGCTTGAGCGCATGCAGCCGCCATAGCACGAGCCGGTTCGTCGTCCACACGATGATTGTGCAGAGCAGGTCGAGCGCCGAGTCTACGACGGAGGCGACGAGCGACAGCGACCCCGTCGTGAAGACAGCCGACGCCTTGCCGACCAGCAGCAGGACGTTGGCCACGACGTTGACGTTGATGGCCAGGTTGGCCCTGCGTCCCGCCCGCCGCCGCCTCTCCTTTTCCTCGGCGGGCAGTAGCTCGCCAACGTTGCCCTCGACGCGCTGCAGGGCCCCGGGCCGCTCCGGGTCGCCGTCGTGGTCCGGGTCCGGGTTCATGCTCTCGATGACGTCGTCTGCGATGGCCATGACCACGGCGTCCACCTCGAGCCAGTCGTTGAGCCGGTCATTCTGCGCGCGGTAGAAGTCACGCAGCGGCCTGCTGCGCATCCCAGACAGCTCCTCGTCCGTTTTACGGAACTTTTCGAGCCCGTCGCGGTCAATGTCGTGTAGTAGCGCCGTCTTGATCTCTAGCCGTCGGGCGTCCTCCAGGGCGGTCCGCGCGGCGTCCTGGTACCTGGCGATGCGCGGCGGGGGCCGTGGGCTGCGAGGAGACCGCCGCCGGCCGCTCGGGACGCTGCCGGACTCGAGATCACGAGGGTAATGGGCGCGGCGCTTGTGGTAGTGAGGATGGCGGGTGTCATCGTCAATGTCGTAGGCGGAGTTGCCTTTGGAGCTGTTTTGGCCCAGTGCCCGTTTCCCAACCATGGCTTTACGGGCAAATTGCAGTAACAATAAGATTGAATTGAGGGAGGATGAGTAATTGAGAGCATCGCTTGTATTTAAACTCAAGCTCTGTGTTGTTCAAAACGCATCTCATGTAGGATCTCATGACGTCAGTGTGCTGATCGGTGGACAAGGTCCCAGCGTAGACTTGCAGGTTCCTTGACGCGAAACACATAAAATCGGCAAATACGACATCACACATACGTGTCTTGCAGAGCTGGATACCCGTGTTTTAGATAGCGTCCTGGTCAGATTTTGTTGTGTCTCCTGCTTGCCTTGACCAACATCTGGAGGCCGCTTCCACACTTGTCAAGCAAAAGGGTATTGTATTAAACTGAAGCCTTGGATAAATTAAATCCTGCGAGACCTAGAGGTCCTATTCTGCGAGCCACCATGTATAATATGCGGATTACCTTTGGCCTGAGCGTCTACCCTTGAAACAGAGTAGGACGCAGAATTCACGGAACCAATCCTCATGGTGGATGCCCTACACTGTGTGGTCTAGCTTAGGTGTGTCGGAATACATAGACAGAAACTGGTTCTTGTTGTTGATGATAAGTCGATAGATTGATGCGAAGATTGTCAGTGCCTTGTCCTCGTCGTCGAGTCGCATGTCATTTGAGTGAGCTGAAATCGTCTTATCTCGCATGGCGATGGCCCAGATGTCTTCCTATAATCATGCTAGGAGCTCTCGCTCCTTACTCTCAAGGTGCTTAAAAGCATTCCAGACGCTCTTCTGTTGCATCATCCACTTCCGAGCAAGGTTGCGATTGCGTGTCTGAGGCGATTCGATCCCAGGCTTGAAACATTGCTCCCAGCTTGCCAACGGGACGACCGTTGCCATCCACGGCCGTTGAATCCCAGTGGATCAGCCGACCCCTGAGGCGAGCCGCGCTGGTACGGATGAACACATCGAAATTGTCGCCGAGAAAAGGATCATAATGCCCCCTTCTTTCCGCCATCGATCGCGTACTTGACCACCCCGTTGCTAATGAGATACAAGCGGCGGGCTGCATCGGTAGTAGAATACAGTAATACTCTCAAGGGGTAATCCAATTTGCTGTGCTCGCTTTGGAGATTTGACATTGGGAAAAGCAAGAAACCTGGCCCTCGACGTGTCGGTCAGTTTCTTCTTATCGGCTTCGGACAGGCGAGTTGGGGTGGCAACCGCCGTCGTTCGCCGATCCTGATTTTGACTATATATATGCAATCCTGAATTTACTGCTCAGGCTCATCATGATCCATTGGCGTCATATTTTGAGGCCGGCAGCAGGCCGTGGGCGATAGTATCGGGAGTGGTGGTGAAGTATGATACTTACGCTGAATTCGGGAGAAGGCAGGAGGCAGTATTGGGACTTCTCCTAGTTGAATATAGGTGGCGGGCTCATGAGAGGGAGAAGCTCCTCGCCAAGCTTCTAGCTTAGGCTCTGGACGTCTATCCCCTGAGTGGCAAACGGAGAATCCTGAGTAGTAAATCTATTGCAGGAGTTCTACCAGGCTGGGCCTTGCTGACCGCGTCACGAACGAAAGCCCAAATGTATGACGCCGGCAGCGCAGCGGAGTTACCCCTGGATCTCATAGTGTAATTCGAGTCTTCTAACACCTGCCAAGGGCTTGGAGGAGTGAGTGCTCGTAGGTCGTGACCTATAGATCTCGACAATGGCCACAAATGGGCCTTCCTGGCTGGAAGCCTGTCTGATGTTCTCCAATTGAGCCCGCGAACTCACTAGTCAATCTCCTGGCGATAACCCCAGTGACGGGTTTATATAAGGAGTTGAGCGCCGGGCGGCAGCTCTCGGACATGGATCTGCTCAAGCTCTTCTCCGGCCCACAATGGGTAGCTGGCGTCAAGATGCTTGATGTTGCAGATGCGATCAAGAAGATGCGCGTAGTGGAATTATACAGCACCGCGAGGTAGCTGTGACCACTTCTAGTCGATGTTTTCGACTGCGGCGATCACGGCTCGACGAAGCGGGCCGGTGGAGTTGTACCATGCTTGTCTTTTTAGCGCTGGCCAACACCCGGCCGCCCCAATCCTCAGAGTTTGGGAGCAGCATCGCGACCCCCACTAGTTGTCGCTCTGCATACTCCAACTCTGGGGAGGAGGCGAAGACGCCGATACGGCATCTTCTTCGTATCGGGTGCTCTCGAGGAGTCGAGTGGTTTGGGCACCCGAGCAAGAATATTTATGGCCCAGTCAAGAGCGATTGCCATAAATCTTCTTGCTCGGACCTCCAGAGGCCCAGTCTAGAACCAGAGTCCCACCCATGGTATTATAAGCGTGACGGTCGCGGTGCCAAGGGCTGCAATGTGTTGATTGAATTGGCGCGATCGGCCATCAGGATCAAGTTCATATTATCGGCCATCTTGTCCGGTAAGACCATACAAGCCCATCACATCAACGTATATCTGCCACTTCCTTTGGCGTTGTCTTCAAGCTCGAGAATCTCGCAGCTGTCAAGAGGGGTGGTGACCGAGGTGATGAAGTGTCTCAAAGTGATACTTGAAGTGTCTGCTCACTGGTTGCTCTTGCTGTCATATGGAGCGTGCCAGATTGGCCCAAAAGAGGCCATTTGGCAGCTGTGGAAGTTCACTCCAAGTCTTGGCCAACAATGATTCTTCTTGTGACAAGTCCAGCTCTGGCTGTATTTGCCAGATCGTACAGCTCTCTGACTCTCCTGTTATGGGGCAAGAAATCGGGGTCGACTAGGTGTCTCGTGTGAGTTCCTCCGTAGACCAACATGGCATCCGCCGTGATTGCGGATAGTAGGCCCGCTCATCGTTGGCAGCCAGATATTCGATACGGGCAGCAACAGCAGCTAAGGTCTGCGACGAACGGAAGTCGGCATATTTAGGGTCCATCTTGTGAGTCGAATCCAAGGTAATTCGAGAGCTCAAGGCCGCTATTCTAGATGCCGTCTTGGTTAAGCACGCCATCTTTAGGCTGGGGAGACGGTGCTCGGCGACGCCCTTGAACCATTTGTCCAGACTGTCGCATAGGCGGGTGACTTATTGCGTCGCTTCGATGCTCCTTAGCGACTGGACGATGATTAAGCCTCTTGGAGTGTCAGGAGATTGGTCCGGGCTCGTTACACTACATCAACCGCAGGAGGATGCGTGGGACTCAGCATATGCAGGGAGAAATGGACCAGGTGGTCCACGGCTTCGTAGAGTGCATCATAATGCTCCGCAAGAAGGTCGACGTCAGCCTTCAAGCTGTCGTCCATTACGCAAATCGTTCGATGTGAGTATTAAGCAGCGCCTCGCGGAACTGTGCAGCCAACTGAGTAAAGTGAGTGACATGGTAAGAACCTTTGTAAAGCTCTGACGGCGAAGATTGGTAAGGTGAGGGTAGAGTTAATCCTCATTGACGACATCACGGATCTTGTACCGTGCCTCGAAAAGCTGGGGAGCGGCGGAGCCGGTACCGCGGCCTTCTAAAGCATTTTGCGCTCTCCCTTGATGGTTCCTGGGCGGATTCCCCATTGGCACCCCGTTCTCTTTGATTATAGTGATTTCTCGGATTGTCACTAGTGGGCGCTTGTTATTATGGTTGTCGCCATTTTGGGGGGTGGTTGATGGTATAGTACTTGCGGATGGAAGTGATGAGACAGACGAGTTCCTAAGGCTCGCCCTCTGTTGGGTAGAGAACCAGACCAGCTACTTTGCTCTCGCTGTTTCCTCACTGGTCCGACTCCCTCTCGGTAACCAACAGAACAACTTTCGTCGCCGGGTTGCTTGCAAGTAATCCTCCGCACACAATGTCGTGTGGTTCTCCATGGCTTGATTGACATGTCCACCAGGCTACGGTAGATCAAGAGCGTGACGGAGTCGATCGTCAGAGGAATCTTAGTGGGCAACAAGGCGAGATGATCTTTGGGCAAGCGCATGCCCCGGAAGAGTCGTTGGAAGGACTGAACAAACTCGGCCAGGTCGCTCTCTGTAGACCTGATTCCATCCATCCCCCGATGGGTTCGGACGAATGGCCTTGCGGAATGCTCCTTATAGATGCTAGGGAAGACGCAATCTGCAAGCTGATGATTGGTCTACGTGGCTGCTCAGTCGTCATCATACGCGGTTGTTGATCAAGATTGGATAGCGGCAGAGGTGATGCGCGGTGCCAGACGGCCTACAGCAACCCCATATCTAGGCCGAATTGTCGAAGGTCCTCAGGCAGTAGCGGAAGGCAAAGTTCAGAATGACGTGTCCAGGTCGCGTGACGAGGGCTTCCCTCCAAATGAAGGCATCGGCGATGGTATGCGACAAGGCAACCTTCAGTACCTCCTTCAAAGAATCAACGCTGAGTGTGTCTTTGGATCCCTCAGCGTGCGCCAGTGCCACGGCCCGCAGTTCCATCCGAACACCGTCATTTGCTGCTGTTCAGCTACCTGCTCTTGCAGAGTTTGTATCTGGCAGCGTTGGACGCTGATGTAGGGCAGAAATTCTGCTGTTGTCGCAGATATTGTCAACTGTGCCCCGTAGAGATCGTTTGTTCAGTGGGCTTGTGCGTCCTTGAACTTGCATCTCCGGGGGCGTGGTCTTTGATTCGTTGTTTTTATAATTATCGAGTAGTGTCTTCTTGGCTGCCTCGAGTCGAACTGCAAAGGTTGTGTGCCGAACGTTTCCGCCAGCGAAGGTCTTGAGCTGTCAAAGTCGTCTGGCCTCGGCTCGTGAGGCTTGCCGACGAAGGCATACAAATAGGGCAAGGAGGAGTTGCGGTTCAGGTTCAGGTACAGATTCGCCATCTTCTCGTGCCGATCCTGCTCTTTGCGGCTGGCTGACGTACCGACGTTGAAGGGCTTCTTGTTGAAGAATATCGCGTCTGGCGCGAGGATTGCGAAGGCAGCAAGACCCAGCCGCAAAGTAGCGCAAACCTGGTCAAGTATCGAGATGTTGTAAACTCTGAGCGCAGCCTGACTCCTTTCCAGGTTTCTCAAGAGCCCTGATTGCCTTACCGCGCCTGGATGTGAGGTGGCTGTATTGTAAGTGATACAGTCGCCAAAAAGACCAAAAAAAGAATATCCGTAAGCCAATGAGGAGTCGAACCTCAGAACTTTCCACATCATGATATATCGAGCTGCATCGGTATACGATGTACCTGGGACTCGAACCCAGAGCCTCAAGATTAGGAATCTTACGCGCTAGCCATTGCGCCAGCACACCCGGATTGGATGCAAATCGCGATCCTACTTGGGTACTTGTGGGTCGGGTTGCGCTGCTCCTGCCCTGTCCATCACTCTGCTGGTCCCTTGATCCATCATCCACACTCCCTTCTGAGCGGTACACATTGCTGGCAAGTGTTGGGGATTGCAGAAAAACATATCGAATATGTGCAGAGTTTGCAAAAAAAAGAGAACATCTCCGTTGCCCCCACTGCTATCACCGGGGTACGCCAGGTCAAGGCGCTGCAGCTTGAAGCACTGCCAGCTATCGCTGGGGTTAAGCCAGTGTCCGGTCGCGCACAGTTACACTTTATCGGCGAACTGAATGCAACCTAAGGCTCTACGCTAGATCGAGCCACGAGTTCCCCGGACATACCGTAGTCGTAATACTTGCGTTCCTGATCGTTGGGTTGCTATGGAGCTTGCAGTTCCATATCTGCGTCCATGGAGCGCAGGGACTGATCCTCGTTGTTGGGATTGTCGGCGGAGCCAGACATGCCGGATACCCGTTTTCTGTGTGCGCTCAGGGCCTTGTCGCGGCGGGAAGTGGGCTCGTACAGTACCGCGAGGTAACTGTGTTGCTTCGCTCACGCTGTTCCGTCAATCGATCGTACACCGTGTCGACTTGCCGTGCCTCCCACTCCTTGATCCCGCTTAGAGCTTGTACAAACTCAGCCTTTGGCTCGTTGTTGCTGGCCACCACAGGGAGGGGCCTGCGATGAGGATGGACTGATCTGCATTCTCCCAGATGGAGCTGTTTGTAAAGTGAACGAGCCTTTCCAGGTCCGACGCAATGATAGAGCAGACCGGCCCACGTGATATGTTGCGTGCATTGTGAAGGACGCCGAAGATCTCGCCGTCTACCATCTTGAACCGACGTGTTCATTCGATGCTGCAGTTGAGGGCGTGGCCGATGTTTCCCTTAGATCCAGCTTGAAGGGTGACAAGATGCTAGCCTCGGAACGATAGGGTCTGGTATTGATCTCAAGCACCTCCTGTGGCCATCCTCTCTCCTTGGCCGAGAGGAACGCGGTGGCAAGGCCTTCTCGACATAAACGTCCGCTTTGCGTGGTACGTTATATGCCGGCTTGTCAAAAATATCCCTCATCTCGTCAAGCTACGGTTCATCGCACTCAGCGCCTTGTGGATCCTTCAGAGACACTGGCCATTTCATGTTGCGAAAGAGATCCAGAGCATCCGCCCATGTCCCACTCAACAAGCGGGCCTCGACTACATCCCAAGCCCATGGCACTCGCGGCTTTTTGGAGTCTTGGAATAGCAGGCTAAAAGCCAAGATGCTATCGGATCCTCGTTGGTCTCCTTGCGGGCGTTTCAGGACCTGTCCGCATGGTGCCATATCTGCGTCCCGTCGTCCATGTCCTTCCAGACCACGCCGAGATCAGGGCGTGGTAGAGGTGAGCACACAAAACGAGATGGTCACCCCCAATGTTAGTATTCTTGTAAGCCGCAGTGAAAATGGAGTCCTCGTGGCTGAGATATGGGAGACAGCCAGCACACGGGCGTCATGCCGTCGCACGGCCGACTTCTAGGAGGATCAATCAGACGCGCCTGGAACCATGATTCCCTTCTCCCTCTTGTATATGGGGTCTTCCAACATCTTTTCCCTGCTGATTTCAGCGCTTTCCTTGTCTGCGTATAGTATGCTGAGTTCGGTCTATCAGCTTCCGTTTCTGATGAAACCGTTCCAATGATTGTGGCTCTGCTTTCTGAACCAGAACAGCTGAACGGCGCTTCTTCAGTCTAGATAGTAGCAGTGTCGTGACGTCTGATGCTATTTGACTTCCTCGGATTGATGAATGCGTACCAGAACACGTCCTTGGCCACTGTTGCTCAGCTGCGGGCAGTCAAAAGGCCACCTGGACTCAAGTGGACGACCACCGACTTAAAGGTGTAATCGTCGCGGGAAAAAAGCTACCAACAAAATATCCCCGGTATCGATCGATTTGTACCCGGGAATCATCCTTGTGGTGCTCTCCCTGCTCGGCCAGACGCGACATGTCACGGCGAGACTCCCGGGTGCAGACTTGGCAGACTTGGCCATATCGTAGCCATCTGCACAACCGCCCATTGAGGATGACAACACCCTCGCGCATCAGCATCATGTGTGCATATATAAGTCAAATTGGTGGTGACCGTGGTCCGACAGTCGGTAGAGGAAGCGAGCCCAAAGGCCAGTTGGAAATGCGATATCGGGTCGAGTTTGTGTGACTAGATAGTTAAGCCGGCCTATGAGGCGGCGATACTTGCTGTGAAGGGCCTCGGGAGGCTCGTCTTTGCCAACAGAGGCCTTCTCTAGGTCGTCTTTGCGCATCGGGATCGCAGTTGGGTAGGTCTCTTGCGTCGTGTATTCTTCGCGAGTTCTTCCAGAAGGTTCCGGATCCAGCGGATGTCGTTTACGCATTTGGTCAGAGCGAGATATTCAGCCTCCAGAACAGACTTCGATACGCGTTGTTGCAGCTTGCTGCCCCAAACACCCGACCTGAGGGTGCCTTCCGTGAGAAGCGTGCCAAAGCCGTCGACAAATTCATCAACAGGGTCATGCTGACCTCCTATCACCAAATTCGCGCTCGGAGGTTGGTGCGAAGAGGAGAATGTCATCAATGTGAGAAATAGCGATAGCTCCGGATGCCTTATCAAAATAAGCAGAGGGGTCATTTACGAGCTTGCGAAAGCCCAGCTTTGCGAACTCTTCATCGCGGCGAGATTCCCAGGCGTTGGCAGCCTGCTTCAAGCCGTACAGCGGATTGTTGACCTGAAGGATCTTCTCAGGTGTGTAGCCGTGCTTCTTGGCGATATGTATAGCCGGGATGAGAAGGTCCCATTTTCGTCGGTGAGTATGGTGAATGAATCAATCAATTCGCTCAATTCGTTGATCTCTGTCTCTCGCAATTGAGTAATCAAATTTCTCTTGAGCATCTCTGTCCAGAGTCCCTCTGACTTAGACATGTCGAAATGGTGTGGATGCGTCTATTCAGAGGTTTGTGGGGCCTGTTATTGTTGGTGACGGGGAGTGAGTCAATAGCGCATTCGGAGCCATGCTTCGTCGACGGAACTGTCGATTTGGTACACCGTCGATGAATGGCCTGGCGCGATACTTCGCAGTTCTGCCAGAGTTCAAGGGCAATGGACATGACCCCCACAACCTACAAATGGCCCAGCAGCCCAAGTGCATGGTCGGTAGGAAGGAAAGGAGGGAAAGAAGGCCTGTTACCAGCTTCTTCAGATGTACGGAAGCGGCACAGAGCGCAACTTCAACATTTCAATAAAGTTCTTTTGACCGGTTCGGGTCATAGGCTTCGTGCGGCCATCGGCAGCTTGTTTATCGGTCGTGACGTGAAGCACATTGACGATGCCGTCGGCTACAGCCTCTTGTACGGACCTGAAGTCTACGTTGCAGTGACGGGTCCGGATTCTAAGCTCAAGCCCAGGCTGTGGTAGACAACACCGACGAGTTTGTTAGAGAAAGGTGCGATGGCGGCATCAAGAATTGCTGGGACCATGATGAGTTCAGTATGGCCAGAGCCACAAGAGCAGTATCGTGCAATCTCTCGCCAATCCCCGTGAAGTCCCTGAGCACCAAATTGCAGGCGCTCAGCCGCCTGACCTGTTCACATCGTTCGACCGGTTCTTGTTCCTTTCTGTTTCCTGTTAAGCTCCCAATGGATGCAGAACTGTTTCGGTTTGGCCCTACGCTGTGCTGACTGCCGTCAAGGCCAGCGCCATTTTGATGGTCGATTCATTCCATTTCCTGGTTCCGTTCCTGCCACATCCTTTAATCAGTGGGAGCATTACAGTCGAGCTGCTGCTCTATTGTTGGTCGAGTGGCGCGACAGCAGCGTTCTCGGGCAGCTTGTTGGTTCTCCAAAACGTTGTACCGTCATTGTGTTGTCCAAGAGTCGCTGGTATCTTCGCCAGCAGCTCACCTTCGGCCTTGAAATGGGACGCGTCAAACGCAGGGGTCGGATTGGAAACACGTCCTAGAGACGGGAACCTTGGCAGCATCATTGATTAGTACCGCAGATTGTATTGAGCTCCCTCCTCGTGCGTTTTTCTGATCCGAAAATTCGTCTTGGATTGAGGCTAGAGGCTTCTCGGTCTGCTTCAAACATCCAATGTAGTACAGCACTACCAGGAAGGAGGCATGCCGTGCTCTACGACTGTTCCGCTGAGCATTGTCAGCCGGGATCAAGCCTGGTGCAGCGTTGCCACGACCTCTAGGAAAGTGATCATCTCCTTGCAAGCATAGGATGCCGGACTGGTCAGCTCGGCTCCCCACCAGCCGTATCCCGTGTGCTCTTCAGAGGAAAATTCAAGCGTCTCGTCTTGATTGCTCATCCACGCGTCAGCATCGTTTCCTTCGCGCGTAGTCTTGGTCGGTCATGACTTTGCTGATGACGTCCGACCACCGCCCAGGCGACCCACAGTTTGCTGGCTGTCAAGTCTTGGGCTCCTAAAGCAGCTGCTCGGGTATTTGCAAGGATTGGTTCGGAGTGTCGTCTGGGGCGTGAAATATCTTCATCCCTCTTGAGGATCCCTTGCGGAAGATCTCTGGCGGGTGGGATGCGGCTGACTGCGGCCTTTCTGCCCGCCCTGTAGCCTCGCTGCTCATGTGGCGTGTTCAACTGAAAACCAAGCTCTCTCGGTTTCTTTGGATTCTTTCTTCCCTGCTGGATTAGCTCTCTCAGGCTTGGGCTGTAGGAGCAGGGTTTGTGCTAAAAATGAGATAGTTAGTCAAGTATTGTAATATCTGATGATATGAGACTTACTTTAAGTATAGAAGAGGGCTCACTGGCTGACTTTGACTTTGACCCCGGCCTCGACCGCTGCTCTTCCCATATTCTCAACAGAGTATGTGTCGGTGGTATATATATTGGGCGGAAGGTTGACGTTGACGCCTCTCACCACCAAGTCCTTGTCAGGAGGGAGGAGAGGCCTGCCCGCCAAAGCACGACAGAGCGGTGTCGATGTAGAAGTCATCGGAGGCTACCGCCCCGAGTCGGGCGAAGGCCGTGTTGCAGAATGGGGACGGCTGTAGGATGGGGGCGGGCAGTTGTAGAATGAGGATGCCAACGAGGAATCTCAACCAAGCTGAACAGTGGTCATCCTCTTGATCCCAGTCGGCCTCAGACTTCTGGTGCTGCTTGAGAACTTCCCCGCTGACTTGGAGAT
Source organism: Volutella citrinella (assembly GCA_034401135.1). Classification (NCBI taxonomy): domain Eukaryota; kingdom Fungi; phylum Ascomycota; class Sordariomycetes; order Hypocreales; family Nectriaceae; genus Volutella; species Volutella citrinella. The sequence continues at coordinate 4,121,204 of JAWZSP010000005.1, read as the reverse complement.
AGTCAAGAGCTGCATCAACTCTGTTGCCAGCGTGTGCGTTGCGCTGAAAGTTTGCTGCTGCCCGGAACATTGAAGGGATCTTCCGTGGTGCAGCTATTCGAAGCCACCTGTACTGGGATCGCGCCTTGCCGGAGCCGGGGCCTCCGTTGATGAAAGCGGCGCCATCCGTAAATCCGATTTGATGTTTTGAAGCGTGTGGACTCGCTCCTCGGGGATAGGGGAGCCTCGTTTTCGCCGCTCGTCATGCAACTGGCGCAGTATGAAACCAACAATGCTCGATGACTCAATAAAACCGGCACAAATTCCAGTGGTGCCAGTCAGCCTTGCTGCAAAAGTGATGGCTTCTGAAAGCTGAAATGAATGCCACTGAATTGAATAACCAGGTGTGCCAGAAAGCAGTGAGCAGGAAAGGAAAAGACGAGGGCTGGTATCAAGACGCTCATAAAGATAGAGGTTGAATGACAGGTTTCGAGGGCGAAGAGTCTTTGGGCTGCTTTATAGAGCTTCCGGACAGCGGAGGTAAAGATGCCAATACGGCAAACTCTACCCTCTAGGGGTGCCTTATACCACCGGGCGAGGGTGGCTGGTGACTTCTTGCATGGTACACCGGAGCTGTACACACGGCTGCACCAGTTGCTCGTCCCTGCCTCTGAGCCCTATGCAGCTTCAGGACGGAGACTCTCTAGCTAGTCGTCCGTAGTCTCCTCGGAAGCATAGCCAACAGGCTCAGTAAAAACCAGGGTGTTTGAGGTTTCAGACCGAGGGCAGTGCTGCATGTGGCGCTGAATCGGTGTACTGGAGTTGGCTGTTTTCGACTTCTTGTTTCCGAAATCTGCCAGGCCCAGTTCCGAATCGAGTCGCCGAAAGCTCTAACGTTTCAGGAAGACGTCCAGACTTAAAGGTGGAAGTCTCAGCCATTGCGCTAGAGCGTTCCATGCTTGGTTGAGGACCTTGACTGCGTACTCCCCAAACCAGCGGCTGCTCTGGTGAAATTTCAGGGCTTCGTGGGGGGTGTGGTCCTCTGGGGTCCCAGCCAGAGTGGGCGCACGAGTGCGTGCGGACGCCGGCTTGTTCCAAGGGCACAGCAAGCGCAGGATGATTCGTGGGAGTTAGCGAATGCAGACAGAAACCGGGATGACTGGTTTGCAATTATGAGGCGCCCGGCCGTAAGTTGTTGATCTCCTGTCGAGGAATTGCAGCATGGTCCTTTCCGTTGACGCCGCGTCGTTGCCGTCGAGTCGGAGGCGTTCCTTCACGGCCAGTTGTTGATTGACATCAATGGGGGTTTCGCTGACGATGAATTCTCTTTCCCTAAGCTTGGAGATAAGGAGGGGCCAGTCTTCTGGGCGGAGCCTGCTGGAGCCTGGATCTCCTTCAGAGATCGTCAAGTCGCTACCACCCGAGGCGATTCAGAGGGCAGCCGCATGAAGACCGTCGATCTTCCCGCAGGGCGTGGTGTCTCGCAAGTGTCAATACGAGGGCCTTTCAGACGATGTTTCACAGGTTGGTGACTCTGCTTTCGGATCGAGGGCAGTGTTGCAGGTGGCGCTGAGGAGGTGTACTAGGGTCTTGATCGTGATGTCCTGGCATTTGGATCGCCTCGTTCCTTTTGCTAGGTGTGGGCCTTGTCGGCAATAATGGTCTTGAAGCGGAAGCCTCTCAGGCCTTTGATCTTGTAGGTGTGTGGCATGTATATGGCATGAGCATCACCTTCATACATATCAAAGTCCACGTCCTTGGGGTTGACCGACACCTTATCTGGAATCTTATTCTTGTACTGAATCAGCTATCGAAATCGCCGGGTTTGGGGAGGCTGCCTCATAAAATGGTTGAGGTCGGCATCTTGATCGAAAATTGTTTTCTTCAAAGCCGACATAGTGAGTTGTAGTCGAATGGTGCAATATCGATGGTGCTGGTGATGAGAATGGCTGGTAAAGAATTCTGGGCAACCTGTGACGGGAAGTCGTTCGGTTGTCCAGTCCTCCTTGTAGGTAGTCTTGGTGTCCGGTTCCGAATCGAGTCATCGAAGCATATATTGAGAAGCATGGCAGAATGGACCTGATAAAGGATTGGCATGTCAATTCGGCGATAACTTCCTTCCCGGGTTCGGGGAGGTATTTGACCAGAACAAATCTCTTCAGGCTGGGAACTATGATGTTGGTCGATTTCGGGCCATATCCGGCGACGAAACTCGCGATGTCCAATGTCAAATTATCAGAGAGTCGCTTTGTGAAAACGGGCTCCACATACTCGCGTCGTCGTTGCCGTTGCGCAGTCCAGGATGCTAGGCCAACAACTCGGATCAGTCCCCGACCGCTGGTATGACGATAAAGCAGGGATGGATCACGACTTACAGATCTATGCCATCGCTGCGTATGGTGTTCCGCAGGTATCAATACGAGGGATGTTTCGGGTGATGGTTGGCTGACAGGAGCATCGCACAGGCTGGTGAGTCTGCCGAGTCGTGCGCCCAGTGAGTTCTCAGATTTGAATGTGTCGAGCTGTGTGTGAAGCTGGCAAAGGAGTGTTTGCAACCGTGAGAGTTGAACCGGGAGTGTTGATGGCAATGGAGCGGTAAAGCAAGGTGTGGCAGTCCTGGTGTCGACCAGGAATCAGACAAGGGCTTGATCGTGAAGTTTCCGAGGGCTGGGACTAGGTGGAAAATAGCGGGGACTTGTTCTCTGGAGGCAAAGAAGTTAGTCAACAGCGGCCATGACAAGATTCGTCTGATTCCTACCTCCCACCATTGCTCATTGATGAAACGGGCAATGCGATATATAGGAGGTTCCTGCAAAGCATCAGAGGGGAGGGAAGCCGAGCCTTTGGGGTGAATACTGACAAGAATGGCCAGGCAAGCATGTTAGTCGAATATGTCCGTCTTGATGAGTGACGTACGGGGTGTGTGTCTGCTGATGTGTCCAGTAGTCAAATGTTATAAGAGTAGGAATGACAAGGATATTGCCCCATTGCTCATCGATTAGTTATGAAAGCCTTGGTAAGCCGTGTTCAGTCTCCCGAGCGCAGCTTTCAAGGGTTCAGGCGACTCCTCAGTGAGCCTGCTGTAGCGGAAAATCAGGGGCCTGAAAGCGGGCTTCAGTAAATCTCGTGCCTGGAGCTTTCCGTGGTTTCTTCGGGGCTTTCTGTGGGTTGCCTGAAGGGGGCATCACGCCCTCGAAGCAGGGAATGCGATATATAGGAGAAAGAGGGGTCCTTGGAGTGAATGAAGAAGGTTGAAGAGAAAGGCTGGATTGGGCGGTTGAGAGTGGGCTATTTATCCGCGCTGAGGGAGTCTTGTAACTTGTCATTCGGAGGGCAGGCCAGAAACATCAGATTGTATTCTGCATGCTGTATCCATCTGAGAAGCTCCCGTTGACAACTTGCAAACAGTAAACATTGCGTCGGGATACTGCTTCCACCCAGATTGTGTCGCCACATGTCATGGCCGATGCGTTGGCATACAGGAAAACAAGCCCTAGTAGACGGCTTGCCGCCTTCGTTCTGTTTCACTAATCCGATCTCCACGAAACCCTGAAACCATTAAAGCGGCTCAAGACCCCATGGCAATCAACATAGCCGCCCCTCACAATGCCAAACTTTTGCCATCCAGCGAGACCCATCACGGTATCTTGTAGACCGGCAGTCATGCATTATTTTCCATGTAAAGGACACGGAGAGCTGCTGAGTTTAGCCACGACGTGTAAATTGAATTCCTCTTTTTGTTTGTCCCCCGTGAAGCGGTCTCCTTGCGCTTGGGTTGATGGGCGACGGATGGCGGCCTCGATTTGCGGCGAGCAAACGGCGGCCGGAAGGGCGATCCTCTGTCATACCACCGGCCCGTCGGGCGCCTTTGGAGCTCCCCCAAGAGGAGCCAGTGAGCGGCACAAATAAGCGATGAGTTGGTTTTATTGGTGAGCCATACTTTGTGTTTGTTTTGGCGGCTCTGGTTTGCTTCTGCCTAATCAGGGGTTGTCGAAATGGCTTGAGCTGCCAGCCGTGTTGGCTCTTACACGCGGCCGATGCTGTCTCCATAGTGGTCAAACAACAAACTACGCGATATTCCGCGGGGTTCTGTAAGCTACATCTTTAGTCTTCACGGCTTCTCTAGGCAGCGGGAAGATGGCCGAAATGGATATTTGTATTGATGAAAGGGTGACAGACCGACAAACGCCGCTTGACTGTTCACCTTCCCATCATGGGCCAGTGCTATAGGCCTATCTCTATGGACCAGCCAAGGAAGATAGGCCAGTTGCGACCGCGCGATCAGATCTCAAATGATTATCCTCGTTACTATCATTTCCTCAAAAGCGACCATGGTAGTTGTCATGATCCAATAGACGTCATGGTGCCAGTCCCACCTTCATCCATCAGGTGGGGGGAACGTACTGCCTGTGGCTTGCACTCTTGCCACACAAGCAAAAGTGACGTACTTCATCGGGACCGCCACATTCGAGATTGTGTTCGTACGCGTACACACTTGCTAAGAAAAATGCCGCGCACTCGGCGACGAATCTAATAGGCAGTCACTTTAAAAAAGTTGGGGACGTAAAACTGTCGCTCCAGGCAGCATTTTAAGAGCGCCCGACTCAGGGCATTGTTGCGAGTCGCACATCTGGCAGCCATTGGGCATCCAGCCAACGGCGTGGCTGCTGACGTTGTTGGGGTGCGCGGCCAGCGTCGGAGAGGAGAAAACACTCCGGTTTCATCGCTTTCGACCGTATTGGAGACGAGAAATTTTGTCGGAGCCGAGCTGGTGAATCTTCTAGAGAAATTTGAAGATTCCTTTCGCCACAGGTTTGAACGGTGCTATGGATGTAGCTGGACGATCACACGCCAAGAGATTCTTTGGCACAGCCACGACGGGTGCTGCGCCACAGAGGCACTCCCCACGTCAGAGGCAGCCCAGAACAGGAGCAGATTTGCAGGCGGGGCGGCATGTGAATGGCCGGAGCCACCACTTGGCTTGTCATGATCGGTGCCATGGAAGCCGGAAAATGTGGCCTCTGGGAAAGATTAGATTTGCCATCTAGCTGAGAAGTGTGGCGCAGCTAACGCCGTACTCTCATGCAGCCGTTGGCCCTTTGGTGCAGGATTGCCAGTAATTGAGCCCACCAACTGGCAAGCCCAGGCGAGCAAGCCATGAATCCCAGGCTACCGTACAGCAGATTGCTAGTGCTTGGCAGGCTGGGGCCGCGCACCACATCCATGCCATGGAGACAAGGAGGCAACCAGGGAACTAGGGAGAACGAATCATGACCCACGCGACCCGACAGCGTGCAGGAGCAGCAGCCCAGTTGCCCAGTATATAATGCAGCTGACGACAGCCCTACCGCTTCAAACACCCCCCGCCTCCATAAACCATCGTCCTCTTGCTGCACTTTTGTCGCACTAGAATGGGCTCTCTGTTCGTCAATCCTCCCGAACAAGACGCAAACCGCCCAGCTAACGCCGCGACCAGGGAAGAAATGCCCCCTTCAATCGAGAACTCGCTCGACACCCAAGGTCTTGCCGACGAGCAGCGCGGCCTCCTCGACCTCATCGACAAGCTCCAGTTTGCCCAGCTCGACAATGTCAAACTGCCGCAGATCGTCGTAGTGGGCGACCAGAGCGCCGGCAAGAGCTCCGTCCTCGAGGCCCTCTCCGGTACGCCCTTCCCCAGGGAGGCCGGCGCCTGCACCAGATTCGCGACCGAGATCCGCCTGCGACGAGCAAAAGAGACGAAGCTCAAAGTCTCCATCATCCCTGACAGGAACCGGCCCCAGGACCAGCAGGCCCGCCTTCTACAGTATGGCGGCAACGTCAGCGGCGACACGCCCTTTGAGGCCATGATGAGGGATGCTACCGAGCTCATCGCCCCGCGAAACATCCCCGGTCGCTTCGCAGCCCGCGACATCCTCGTCGTCGAGAAGTCGGGCCCGGAGATGCCGCTCCTCACCCTCGTCGACTTGCCTGGTCTCGTCCGAGTCGAGAACCGCGACCAGTCGGCTGCCGACATTGCAACCATCGAAGCCCTCTCCGATCGATACATGAAGAGCTCCCGAACACTGATCCTCGCCGTCATCGGAGGCAACAACGACTACGTCCAAGCACCCATCTTGAAAAAGTCGCGCCAGTTTGATCCGTCGGGAGCCCGCACAATCGGCGTGCTCACCAAGCCTGATATGACGGAGCGCATTGGCCTCGAGGACAAGTTCATCGACCTGGTCACCAACAAAGATCCCGAGAACCACTTCAAGCTGGGCTGGTACGTCCTGCTGAACCCCGGGCCCGGCGAGAACTGGCACACGCCCCAGGAGAGAGCCCACAGGGAGACCGAGTTCTTCACCCGCGGCAAATGGGCCGCCCTACCTCCGCAAATGTGGGGGGTCGCCGCCCTGCGCCAGAAGCTCAGCTCTCAGCTCCAGCGACACATTGGAAAGCACGTCAAGACGCTCCGGCGGCAGATTCAGCAGTCTCTGGACGGCTGCGAGGCCCAGCTCAAAGCCATGGGCGCGGGCAAGGACACCGTCGAGGAGATGCGCATCGAGATGGGCGAGCTTTTCACGGCATCTAACAACCTGGTTACGCCCGCCGTCAACGGTAACTACAAGAACCCTTCCGGTGTGCAATTCTTTGCCCGGCAGTCGAACCCCAAGGGCACGCCCTCTCAAAAGCTTCGTGCTCGAGCCCGCGAGGAGAGCGAGCGCTTTGCCCGCAACTTCCGACAGCATGGACGCCGGGTTTCCTTCCAGAAATCCAGCTCCCCCCCGGGCACCGCGGGCAACCCTCCTCTGCCCCAGGCCGGCGTGGTGGGCGACCGCTCCAAGAAGGAGTTTGCAGAGACCGAGGTCGAGGCGCTGCTCAGGCAATCTCGAGGTAACGAGCTGCCGCTCGACTCGAACCCTCGCGCGCCTTACATCCTGTTCCAGGACTACTCGCGAAACTGGCCCACCCTCGCCCGCGAGTTCAAGGACAACCTGGGCGCCATCTGCCACGAGTTCCTCGCCGATGTCATCGACTACACCTGGCCCATCCGCATGCGTGACCCTCTCCGCATGCACTTTCTCGAGCTCAAGATGACGGAGCTCATGGAGTCGGCCGACAAGGAGCTTTCGCGTCTCACCGAGGACATGGAGCTGGAGATCCAGCCGTTCGACCCCGAGTACGAGGAGCGCCTGCGCAAGTGGCGCTCCGATGCCACCGAGAACGGCGGGAGCTACAGCGAGGCCGAGGAGGTCCTGGAGAAGATGCTGATCTACTACGACCTTACCGCGCGCATCTTTGTGCGCAACGTCATCACCCAGGTCGTTGAGCGCCACCTGCTGCTGGGGATGCTGGCCCTCTTCCAGCCCATCGAGATCATGCGCATGCCCGACAGGACCATCGAGGCCATCGCCGCCGAGAACAAGGAGACGCGCGAGCGCCGCCAGGCCCTGCAGAAGCAGAAGAAGGCCATCGAGGAGGCCCGCAACACGTGCGCCGCGCTGGCGATGCGCAGCGAGCTCCGGGTCTACGACGACGAGCCTGACGACGACGTACCTACCGATGATGACGAGCAGCCGGCCCGGGCCCAGAGCTACCGCCAGTCGACGGCCGTCCCGCCACAGGCACAGGCCCCGCAGCCGCCGAGGTCTCAAGACTCGGTGCGACGAAGCACCCGTGAGCCCCTCGAGAGGGAGCGGGAGCGTGAACGTGAACGCGAGCGCGAACGTGACCGGGATCGCGACGAGCGCAGCAGCCGAAAGCCCGTGACACCGCAGCCCATGTACGAAGACGGCAACCCGTACCGCCAGCAGCAAGAACAACAGCAGCGCGATCAGCAGCGCGACTGGGAGCCCGTCTACAACAGGGCCTCGCTCGACCAGCCCGGCCACGCTCCCCCTCCTCCTCCGCCCCGGCCCCAGAAGGTCGGCCTGGGCAACGCCGAGACGTACTACGAGAATGCTCGCACCGATCCCTACTCGCAGAGCCCCCGCCGCGGAGACGACCAGCGAAAGGACAGCGCGCGCCATAGGTTGGCCAACGCGATGAGGATGGGCGCGCAGAACTGAGACTGCCTGCCGTAGAGTAGATTGTGCTATTTGTACCGGGATAGAAACAGCGACATGATTTTGCACTCCGTTTTTTTTCCTCCTTTTTTTTGGCCCTCTCCGTCCTGGGTTTTTGGGAGCGATGGCGGATATACTTGGGCTTTAGATCCTTCACATGTATGAGATAATATAACTTTAAATGAAAGTCACAGTCTTGACCCCTACATTCTCGTTCCCTCTCATCAAATGTGTCGTAGTCCAACTTTGTAGTAATCAACTCGCTATAAATCAGAGCTTGAACGAATGCTTTGCGCTAACTCATCCAAGCCATCTCACCATAAGTTTCCCCATCTGTTTGCATTCGCTCAAAATCACGATTCGGCATCGAAGAGGAGCACAACAGATCATCATCCCGCAGTCGTCCATCATTCATTCATAGGTTAAGAACTACTGAACGTCGCTAAGCTAGGAAATCTTTCAAAGTGGAGTGTCGTTTCGTAAATCGGACCCAGCCCCGCGGCAGTCCTTGTGAGGCGCTTGTTTCTGAAAAGCCAACTGCCCCATTTCTAGAGCCAAGCTGGAGCAATGGCCAAGAGGACCGCATGCACGTGTGGCGTGCCGGTCATCTTTCTGAGTCTTTTGTGTGATTGCGATGAAATCTACGCCCGTCCCTTTCCTAATCCAACGCCAGACATGAGAAGAAAGCTAGGCAAATATGAACCGACAAACAGAAAGGAGAAAATCAAGTCGAGGCTAGCCTCTGCAGACAGCTAAGGACTCCTGGCATTGTTGTTAGGTCTGGTGCTTTTGCGAGTTTCGTCTGAGGGCTGACACTTACCACTGACACCCTGCGTGAGGGTGGCCGTCGCCTCGGTATTGCGGCTTCCCAAGCTGACGGTGGCAACCTCCTTCACCGTGCCCTCTTCGCCCAGCTTGTTTGCCCACCTAAACACCTTCTCGTCCTCTCGTCCATCACCAATCACCATCAAGAAGTCGACCGGATTCTTGTGGGCGTCGTCAGCCGCTATGGTCGCCTTCATCTTCTCAAACACCTTTCGCGCCGCCGTCCTCTTGGTCCAGTCGATGGGCTCTACTGCGATGGAGCCGTCCAGAGGGATGGCGTGAACTCGTTGCGCTTCGCAAGCGTCATTGACGTGGCTGGCACAGTCGGAGGCCTGTCGCGCGGCAGACTCGTAGTCTTCGGCGCTCTTATAGTGGAAAATCAAGCTGCATCTCCGCTCCTCGATCGACGCGCCGGGGGTGCGCTCAAGGTAATATGTCATGATGGGCTTCACCGACTCCTTCCAGTCTCGAACCTGGTCCAGGTCGGCCATCTCCATCCACTTATCACTTCCGCAGTCCTTGAGGAAGCATCCATTCTCTGCCATCAGGCCCAGGTTGGGCACTCGGCGGAAAACTCGGTCGAGCTCCTCGGGTCGTCTACCAGACATGACATAGACAGTGTTGCGTTCGTCTAGCAGCAAGTCATTCAGGACATCGAGTGTCCGCTGGGGGCTGGTGGGAATGATTTGGTTGACGGGGCCCCAGCTGACCAATGTGCCCTCGTAGTCGATGATGAACAGGCGACGGTTGGTGCGCTTGTACTTGGTCGTCAGGGCAGGCACCGAGAGACGAGGCACTGAGGTCTGGTCGCGTCTGTGTTGTTCATCATACACCACGTCCAGTCGGTTGATGAACTCAGAGAACCAGTGCGAGCCAGTGTGGTTGACTACACGGTCATACAAGTTGGTCCATCGTCGAGTCTTCTCTTCCTCGCCCATCTCGAGAGCCTGCTTGATGGCGTTGGCACATTGGCGGTAATCCCATGGGTTGACAGACAGCTCGTTCTTGTTGAACAGGGAAGACGTGCCGGTGAATTCAGACAGGATGAGGGAACCATGCTTCTTCTCGGGGAAAAGCTTGCCATCTTGGGCAAACAGGTATTCGTGCGAGGTGAGATTCATGCCCTCGCGCTGACTTGTGATCATGAGTGCGTCCGCTATTGTCAGCAGAGCGAGATACTGGGCATAATCGATGTCTTGCTTGAGGTAGACTACCGGCTGGTATGCCAGGTTGGCCCAGGATGAGTTGACTCGAGTCACAATGTCAGAAACGGCGGCCTCGAGCGAGCTCTTGTCGCTGGAGGAAAGCGCCACTTGAATCAACACCGTGTTTTCCCGCCACTCGGGGTTCTTGTTCAAAAACAACTCGTAAGAAAGGAGCTTCTGCCGGACGCCACGGACATGGTCCAGCTTGTCACGAGCAACAATGAGCCGCTTGCCCTTGTATCGTTCTTGCATGATCTCAAGCCACTTTCGCACATCATCGGCGTCCAGGTTCTGCCGCAAGCTGATAGGATCAATTCCAATCGGCAGGTGAATTACGTCGACAAAGCGATCCTCCAGTTGCAGACCCTCCGTAGTTGCTTCCGCTGTGAGAATACGACTGCAAGTTTGCAGGAAATGGCGGGTATACTCGTGGATCTGGAAACCCACAAGGTTGGCGCCGAGCATGCCCTCCAAAAGCTCCTTTCGAACCGCAAGGCAGCGGAACACCTCCGACGAAGGGAAAGCAACGTGCAGGAAAAAGCCAATCTTGGCATCTGGGATCTTGCTTCGAACCATGGCCGGGACGAGAAGCAGGTGGTAGTCATGAACCCAGATGACGTCTCCGCGCTTCCACTCCCTGACGATTCGATCCGCAAATGCCTGGTTAACATTGACATAGTACTTCCACGAGTGGTCTTCGTAGGCCTTGCTCTTGGGGTTGTCCGGAAGCTGATAGTGGAAGACGGGCCACAGGATGTGCTTGCAAAAATGCGTGTAATGACCGTCAAAGTCCTTGTCGGAACAAAACACAGTCAGCATGTTGTGCTCCGTCGCCAGGGTGTCCTCGATGTCTTGTTTTTGATGGGTATCCTCCAGGGCATCTGTGGGCATGCCAAGCGTTCCAACCCAGGTGTAATCGCCCAGCTTGCCTTCTCGGGAAGCAGCCTCGGCAGCATTACGGAGGCCTCCATTGCCCTGATCTGCATTCACGACCTTCCAGTTGGCGGAAGCAAATACACGATCATGGCTATCGCTTCGGGCAGACGACCTGGGCTGGATGATTCCCTGGCGACCGAGTTCCTTGGCCTTTTGCATAGTTCGGCCCTGCTCCGTGATGGACGCGCGGGGGACCGAGTTGGCGCGCGACTTGGGCTGGTTTGAGCGGCTTCCCCAGCCGCGTTCCGCTTCCTCCTCCACTAGGGGATACGTGCGAGAGTACTGAGGGCGGAACCCATCTTCATTGGCGAATGGGTTTGGCAGAACGGGACCCGGTTCGGTGGGGGACTCGGGGGGCGTGAGATCGTCACTCGCTGGGAACAGACTGGGGGCCGTGAATGCGCCTGTAAGTGATTTGGAGTCTAGGGGTTTCGGCAGGCCTTTTGCTGGATCGGCACCTCGAGATGGGGTGCCAGGTAGGGTGAAATGCACTGTTTTCGGGAGAAACCTAGTTGTACAATGTCAGCTGGACCTGTTTACAAAAGCTGTCCAAGGCGTAGCCCAGGGCATGGTGAAACACGTACAGCGAACACACAAAGACAGTCATTGTAGACTCGGTGGCGGGCTTGGCTCAGAGGGGAAGATGATGTATACGCAATATTAAGTTTGTAGGATAAGGCTGTTGGTCAAGCGAAGAAAATGGATTCGAAGTCTGGAATCTCCCGTATGACGAGCTCATGTGGAGGACGCTGGCGTCGGGTGTCGTGCGAGATGGACGTGCGTGCGGATCTTCTAAGCCGATGCTAGAGATGACGAACAAAAAAGCTCTGAGGGGCGCTTTGGATTCCAAGGCCGCCTGTTGCAAATGTTAGAACTCCGATGTGTGCAAATTGAAGCTTAGAGGCGATGCGGCGCAAAGGATTGCGACGCGACGCCAGAGCGACCAGAGCAGAGCAACCGTGAAAAGTAGCGCCGGCCGTCGGGGAAAATCACCCGAGGGACGAGTCTATCTGCGCGGCGGCTCTGGGTCCCGGTCAGGCCGACCAGGAGATGAAATTGGAATCAGGTGGTTTGAATGGGAAAGGGAACGCTTGGACGGCTCCACGGCCGCAGCGCAGTTGCGATGCTTGGGGCGCAATGGCGAGGCGAGGCGAGCCGACCAGAACTAGGAAAGGTTTCAAGGGCAGGGTGCTGGGGAATAAAATGCGCTCTGGGGGGACCTGCCGACATGGCGGAGGGTGAGCACTGACACTGACGTAATGACCAGCAACGCGGGTCTGTCCACGATAGCCGCGAAGTACAGCGCAGCAGGACAATGGGAGGCGGAGCCGTCCGGTGAAGCTGGAGGAAGCTGTAGATGAGAGGGCAGAAGGCTACGGGACCGGCGACGGAGAAGAGTAGCTGGATGGGACGGCGCAGAAAAGGCCGAGTCGTGACGTCGAAGATTTGGTGGGCGAGAGAGTTTAGTCCGCGGGTCAGGATGGAGGGGCTTTGAAGGAGGGGCTTTGAAGGAGGGGCTTTTTTTTTCCTTGCTGCTGCTCTTCTCCAGTGGTTCTGCTTTCCTCTTCGGAGGGGAAGCCGGGCTGTATTAAAAGGGCCCCTCACAGGGCGACAGGAAACCCAGGACCCAACGTAGCTACGGGGCCCAATCTGACGGGTCACGGGTGGCTGCCACAGCGTCTCGGTGCCATGGCCGGCGCATCGTGGGCGCACGAGCGACGATGAGCCGTTGCTTGGCTTACAGAGCGCGACGATGGGAGGCGGAGACGGACGGGCCTCTCGTGGGTTGGCCCCTAGCGGGTAGGCTAGGGGAGATACAGCGGGGAGGGGGGAGTGCGCGCGAGGTGTGGTGCTAGAAAAAGCACGAATGTGGTGGTTAAGGCGCCATCGCAGACGGAGAGACGGGCCAGACTGACGGAACGAGACTTGGAGATGCAATGGACGGGACGAGATACGACGCAGAACGCCTCGTTGGATTTGGGGGGGGTGGCATCCCATCCCTGTGGCATCGACGACGCGCGCAGGCGGCGGGAGGCAACCGCGAGTACAGCATCGTACAGAGTACAAATCTCCCTCCGCAGGCCGCCCAGCGGATAAAAATAAGACGCAGCAATTGCGACTGTAAGGTGGCAGCGCGCAGGTGGTACTGTACATGGATGGACATAGACTCGCACAAGACGAGGCAGGAGGAAAGAACGAGTAAGGAGCGTGTTGACATCAACGTGAGGATGCAGGCCAACGGGATGCTTGCTTTTTTTTTCTCCTTCGTTTTTCCTTTTTGCCTAAGCCGTCCGTCCCCTCTGCTATTGCAGCCCGCTCTGTGCCTGCCGCCATCCCCTTCACGATGTTGGGCTCCGCGGGAAGCCATGGCACAGTTGGGCACAGCTCTGTTCCAGGGTGCTGGAACGGTACTAGCAGTCGGGCCCGATTTGATGGCGCTGGTCGGGAATCCACGAATTCGGCCGTCATACGAGTGCGACGACGACATTGAAGATGGCTTAGCCGACCGCTACCGTTTCTCTGCGGCGTCGCCACGCACATGAAGCTGTCCAGGCAGGCAACGCTGACCTGGAGTGTCATCTCAGCAGCATCGCCGATCCAATAGAGGACAAGACACTCACGATAGCTACAGGTCCAATCCCAAACACCAGCAGCCGAGCTGTAGCTGTACCTGCCGTAGGCGTAGCAGTGGCCAGGAGGACAGGGATGCAACGTGCGGCTCCTGGTCCCGCTGCCGGGTTGCTGCTGGTTGGGTTCGCCTTGCTCCAACCAGCGATATCTTGCAAGGACATGCAACTAGATGGGAACAGGTCGCTGCACGACCACTCTCCGCCGGATACTGGGGTTGCGTTTACGGAGTATTCAGGGGAGGAAAAATTGTCTCCTGCTTTTCCGTTTCCGCAATGTCTCTTGAGGTGGGAGCATTGCAATGTCAGCCATGTTCGGCGTCCGTCTGACAAGAGGCGCAAAACGTGGTTTCATGCTCATAGTTGATAACCAGCCTGCGACGCGACGCGACGTGGTAGCACTCTTCCTTGCGTCTAATCAGAGTGCCATGACACAATGCTATCCGCACAATGCTCAGCAATGCTCTCGAGGCATCATGGATCACCCAAGCACCCAGCCGGAGTGTCTGCTCCTCTGCCAAGCTGCCCTGTTTCTGCAAAAATCTGCCGGTCGTGTCTGTGAATCTCTCGCTTGCGACGGTGATAAGTTCGTTACATTCTTCGCCCTCGCCTCGCCCAAATCGATGACGAGATACATCACAATTGCGCTAGCCGTCCTCGCCATCCCCTGCAGCCGGCACAACATGGGGCCTGGGATACCAGGGTGCCAGGGTGATGGATGCGCTGCAGCACACGCATAGCATGGCCTAGGACCCCAGGTGGATCTCCATCTTCTCCCGTTGCTGCTGCTGAGCGGCCACTAGACCACGGTATTGTGACTCCAAGCAGGGAATGACGCCCTGCAAGCCATTGCTGACACCAAGCCCGACGACAGAAGCTTCAATGCTCCACGCACTTCCATGCGCCCTCAACAAAGGCTGCGCGACTTCCACTGCTGGCGCTCGTACTAACCAGCTGAACGGCGCAAACCAGGTGTCTCACTTGGCTTGCACTGCTCGGGACGTCAGATGGACTGGCCAGCGGCGCTTCGAGCCGGACACCCACCTGGGCCCCAAGAATACCGTTGCAGGGGCTCACATTTGGAACTTGGAGCAGAGCGCGCTCCGGCCAAGCAAGGCAGGGGAAAGATTTTCAGGGCGTTTGACTTTCTGGGCAACAAGGCACTGGGGCCACTGGGCTGTCACCATACCCCACAGCCGTCCGCCGTTCAGGGTTGTTGGATTGGCGCTTGGCAGTCATCATTTTTGTCACTCATCCAACCCTTCAGGAGGCCGAGGCCAAGCAGATACGCAGCATCCAACGCCGCCGCGGCGTTCTCAGTCAGGGAGTTCTGCGTCTTGAAAAGTGGAGAGAGGAGCCCGGCAGTTGGGACTGTGGGCGACGGATGGAGCCATTCCATCCCATCGAGATCAGCAGTTTGGCTCTCGCTGCTCCGTGCTTCAAGCTTCGACTCGGCCCTCCGAGCTTGCTGGTTCCTATCCTCCAATACCATTACAAAGACTCGCCTAATTGCCATCAACGGTGCGGGTAGGGTGCCTCGAGGCTGTTTTTCGCGCAAGTCAATACCCGTTGCCGCATCTGTCCCCTAGTCGCCGCCGCCACTTGAGGAATAAACCTGGGTAAATGCACTCATGATTGGTGATTGGCGCACTAATAAGAGAAGCGATCGTGACAACCACCGCCGTTGCACAGCAGGGTGTCAGACACACACTCCCAACCAGACCCAGACCCAGACCCGGACTCTCTCCGATCCTGCCGCTCCGGTTGACCGGGCTCTACGGCTGCCACGATCATTCCGGATGGGAACATTTTCAGCAATCCCTTTTCCCACAGACAGCCGCATTCCAGCGCCCCTAGTCAGCTCTTCACGGACGGTGCGAACATGACTTCCGAGATATCGCTGCCCCAGCGGCCCTCTGGGCGTCCCCGCATGGGAACTACCTCTCATTGAGCGGCGAACTTAGCCAAAGTCGTAGGTACAGGCCCCTTAACCGGATCCTAACAAAGTAATTTCATGAGACCGGCTGCTTCCCGCAGGGTGCGGGCCGGTGGTCTAGGGTAAAGTAACCTGCGTTATGGTTTCCACCCCAGATCTACCCGTCCTCGCCTTCACCCACTCACGATCAGTGGAGTCGCCTCGTGGCCGTTGATGTCGCAATCAAATCAGGATCACGCTGGACTTGATATCTCGGCCCCATAGTGTCAAGGCCTTGGTTGTGTGCTTGGCACTTTTCGCCTCGCTAACCGCCGGCAATCGCGGGGTTGGCTGAGAACAGCGCATGGCACAGGGCCACGCTACAAATAGAATTCTACAACCCTGAAACGGCCACTGGCACATGCCAGCAACTTCACTTTCTGAGGCACTTTCAGAGCAAAGGCACTTGTCTGTGAGGGAGATGGCGAGGGAGTACCGATTACTACAGAGCCTGCATTGCACCTTCATCTAGCTCGCCCTTGGTTCCTTAGTCCTAACAAGCGTTGCGTTAGCTCTGGGACTCTGCTTCATCGTCGGCTGCATTTGGCGAGTATTGCAGATTATCGTGGGTTCCGTTGCCAAGTTTGACGACCCTCATGCCACCGGCCCGCTCCCGCCCCATCATCACCCTGCAGTTACGGAACCCCTCAGTCAAGGCCCGGAGAGCCCAGTCAAGTCATCTGTCCGAGACGTGATGCTGGCAAGTGGCCAACGGCTTTGTCTCCGGATGTTGCTGTAGGAGCGTGGACAGTATCAATCAGCTTTAAGAGCGGGCGTCGCGACTGTAGGACGACCGTCTTTATCCAGGAGCGGAATACCGCATGGGGAGCTGTATGTCGAGCTTGGTGGATGCATCTCGCTTCTGTCACGAGCCAACCAGCTCCCTGCGTCTGATTCCCGGAAGCGTTTGATGCGTTTTGTGGCGCCCGCAATTCGAGCCTCGTGCAAGCGACGCGTACATGCGGAAAGCAGGTTGATTCGGCGATGATTGCCTATCTCGTTGGGTGCATCTGACATCTAAGCGATCGGTTGATGACACATTGGATCCCTTTGAAGCGCAGTGGTGTGCTGTGCTGCACCAGGAATATGATGCATGTTGGGTATGGTGGAACCCGCCTCCCGAGTCATGATGCAAGGAGTCCTGGAGTCCTGGTATGGAACAAGGCCGGGACCATCGACTTCTCGGAAATCTGCAGGTGCCACGCGGCAAATCGACGAGCCAAAGTGAGTGCCGTTTTGTTACCACGGGAGTGCTTCTCGACAGCTCCTTGGTTCCTATGAAAGGATGCAAAAGCGCACTGCCAGCTTTCAACCCTCGCGAAAGTGCTCGACAAAGTCTGGGTCGGGATTGATGTTCCGGGAGCGACTCATCAACAGCCGGCCAAGCCAGCCAAGTGTTACAGTACATGTCCGGGCCTGCCCTCGCATATGCGAGGTTGGTTTTGGTGTCCCCGAGATCGCGGGACAGCTATTGGCCCTATCGTGCGTAATCTTGGCTGTGGCTGTGGTTGGCAGCCCATGCTCAAGCGTGGCTGTCGCGCCTGCCGGCTATGCCCTCGATACTTCCATAGGAACTGGGACAAAGCAGGGCAAGTCAGATCATGCCGATCTACTCTTCTGGCGTTGGATGAGCAAAGGCATTGTTTGACGAATCAGTGCACGAACAAGGGCTTGCGCGTTGAAGGACCGCTTAGCCTGGTCAAATTGCCAACCTCGGTGTGAGCACAATCCCGCCATGTTCTGCACCAAAAGACAATGAATCTCGTAACCTGCATCTGGCAAAAAATTCCACCACCTTGGCTTCAAGTGCTTGCCACAACCTTGAGCCTCGGGTCTGCTTGATCATAGAGAGATATTACCATTTGTAACTCAAGCGTAGTGAGCCACAGACCACGGTAACCTGGCAGTGGACGACGAGACCCAGCGAGCTTGTGCCAAAACCCAACATTCTTGCTCGCTCTGCCAACCCTTAATAGCCAGTTTGTGTCTGTGAACCTGGCCTTAAACCGATGTTTTGAGGATAATCCGATAGAATCGCTGCTTTCACTGAGGTTGCGGAGCTGCTTGGGATGCTCGACCTCGCATTCGTTTGGGAGGGCCGGAATAGTGCTGGAACTGAGGCATGTCCATGCCAGGCACGGCGATGGTAGCTTGGGGAGTCTGGGGCAAGTACAATTGCGACTGCAGCATGGCTTGAGCTTGAGCCTGCGCTTGAGCCTGGGCCTCTGCTTGTGCTTGTACCTGAGGGTCTTGCGGAAGCGGCTGCTGCGGTACGTGTTGCGATGTGTTCATCTGCTGGTTGACTTCGGCCTGTCTTCTTTGGCGAACACGCTGCTTCTGGGCTGAGGACTGACGCTTGGCATCCTCAATCTGGCGATGACGCTTATCCTGGGCTTCCTGCCTCTTCTGCCTCTGCATATCCTCGTTCTGGACTGCATATATAGCAGCTATCCGAAGCTGGAGCTGCGAAAGGATTCCGAGCCGTTCTGGTTGTGACATTTTTCGGTATTCGGTCTTTAATTGGTGAAAGGTGTCTCCGGTAAGTCGAAGCACAGCGTTCGAGACACCGGCGACTTGGATGGCAGCTGAGGTCTCTGCATCTGGTGCAGGCCCATCCTCTGTGGCTGATCAGCATGACATTCCACCTGCTTCTTGGTTATCAACATACCGTCCTCTTCTTCCACCACAGTTGGATCTTCCTCGGTGATGGGCTCTGGGGTGGGTGGTTCGGGGGTACCGGCCTCGTGGTTGTGTTGGTCGCAAGTTATCGTCAATACCCATCCACCCATCGTCTTACGATGCACAGCCTTTGCCTTCCAAGGGCAGTCTGTCTTTTTGGTTGTTGTCTTATGCTTGGTGGCCATGCACCGGTATGGTCGGCCGCCTCTGTCGCATACTAGATCGCATCGCACTATCTCGTTTCCTGGGATGTCGGCACCGCCCACTTTGCCGCGATGGGAGCGGGCTTTGACAATTTTGTAGCCATCTTTTTCCATACGATCATTAAGCTGTTTGAAGAGCTCTTCGTATGTGCTGAAGATGCCCGAATGGGGCACCGAGACAGCCTCGAGGATGCCAAACATGGCTGGCTTGGGACGCGATCAACGCGTCTGGTGACGGAACGATGTGTGGATTTGCGTATCAACCGGTGTCAGGCGTTGTGGAAGACTTGAAGGAGCTTGGGCTCGATAGTGGAGGAATTAGCGGGCCGTTCGGTGAAACATCGGGTGATTATGTGGTACGTTCTTGCCAAACCAAGTGGGCAAACAACACCACAACCATCTCTCCTTCCCAAAGGTGAAACTGGCAGTAACCCCCAAGAAGGTGCTCTTCTGAGTGTGATGTCCAAGTCGTCTTAATTTACCAAAAAATTCTCTCGATGATCTGCTTCTCATGATTGTGACTGTGACTCCCACTCGGTCTTCTCCAACACACTAAGAAGCACTTGTCTGATTTGCCTTCGCCGGCGCTGTGACACTCAAACATGCCGCGTCCATATCCCAACCGCCCAGGGTCTAGTGTCAGAAGGACCGCAAGCCGCTCTTCATCTGTCTACTTCCAAAGCAGCACTCCTCGATCGCGGAGCCAGGCCGTCGCGAGTAGCAGTGTACTTGGACGCAGTCGATCACAGGCACCCACCAGCAGTCGATCAAGCACTGCACTTGCAGCTACTCCAAGACCAGAAACTCGTGCAAGTACTCCGTCAGGCCGCAAGTCTCGAGCGACCAATGCGTCGTCTATTCTGGGCCTCACAGAGTCTCAATGCATTGTGTGTGCAGTCAGTGAGGCTCGAGGAGTATCGCCCTCTGTTGGTGTGGCACTGGTCAATGTCTCAATGGGCGAGGTCGTGATCAGTCAGATTTGTGACAACCAATCTTATGTCAAGACTATCCACAAGATACAGATGTCGGCTCCGTCTCACATTCTTTTCATGTCGACAGCGTGCCCGCCAAATCCCCCGAGTACTTTGTTCATGTTAGTACAGGAGCTTCTGCCAGAAGTTCAACTGACAGCACTGGACCGGTCGGCTTGGTCCGAAAGCGAAGGCATCGAGCACATTCACAATCTGGCTTTCAAAGACGACGTAGAACCGCTCAAAGTTGTGATACAAGGGAAGTTTTATGCCATCAGTTCCTTTGCAGCAGTGAGTGCGATCCAAGACAGTTCGCGGTGACGCATAAGCTGAAAAGGTGCAGGCGATGCAATACATCCACACTCATTTCTCAACCGATTTCAGTCCACACTCCCTGCGCATTCGGTACAGGCCGTCAGAAGACACGATGCTGATTGATATATCCGCCATCCAGGGGCTCGAAATCATGCAGAACCTCAAAAATACCAAGTCGAAAGATTGCCTCTTCGGTCTCCTGAATCACACGTCGACACCAATGGGGTCTCGAATGCTCCGAAGTAACATACTTCAACCTCCCACTAGCTGCGAATCATTCATCGATCCCCGCTATGATGCATTGGAAGAATTGACTTCCAATGAAGAAATGTTTATGGAAACGCGAAAATGTGAGCATTATTCCCGGCACAGTTCTATATTCTTGCTAATTAGCCCAGCTCTCAAAGATTTTCGAGATATTGAGAGGGTGTTGACCAAGGTGAGCCGTGCAAACTAACGGGAACACCGGCTTCTGACGACTGAAGATGATCATCATACCCTCCAATGCCGAAGTTCATCAGGTAGAGGAACAGTTGAACCATATCCTGATGGTTAAAAGTTTTCTCGATGCGACACCAAAATTATTCTCCGCATTGAGGCCAGCGGAAAGTGCCCTGCTGACGAAAATCCGTGATTTATGTCAGCCCGAAATCACCTGCCCTATCCTCGACAAAATCCGCCGTGTAATCGAACCTGACGTGACGTACATGAAAACCCCACTGGATCAACGCAACCAAAGAACGTTTGCTGTAAAGTCAGGTATCAGTGGCATGCTCGATGTGGCTCGCCAAACGTACAAAGAGCTCACCGAGGAGATACATTTACATGTGGAAGGCCTCAACGGTACTGACAGGACGGCTTCAAAGCAAATGAGTGTGCTAACTTGTATTAGAAGCTGATGGGTTGGACGCCAAGCTGAAGTTCGATAATGGACGAAAATATTGGCTTCAATTGCATAGTAGTGACTTCGAAGACGGGCTGCCAGACATTCTCATTAACGTCGTGCGAAAGAAAGGGAAAATTGAATGCCAGACGTTAAATCTGGTCAAACTGAATTTGAGATTATCCGATACATCGAATGAAGTTATGATACGCAGCGATGCTGAAGTTCAGAAGCTTGCCAAAGAGCTCCGGCACGAAGCGCCGCATCTGTTCCGCATCTGTGAATCAGTCGCACTCATTGACATGATTACATCATTTGCACAGTTGGCATCCACGAGGGATTATGTGCGGCCGGAAATTATTGGCACGCTCGCTCTGAAGTCTGCGAGACATCCCGTGCTTGACAAGGTCCATTCCCCATCGCGAAATTGATTTCAAAGCTAACAAGTGACGGGTAGACCATGTCGGACCATTTCGTTCCCAATGACTATTATGCAACTGAGCATTATTGCTTCCATATCGTCACCGGTTGTAATATGAGTGGCAAGAGCACGTACATTCGAGCAATCGCGTTGCTCCAGATCATGGCGCAAATTGGATGCTTTGTCCCAGCAGAGTATGCATCATTTCCCATCATCCACACGATTTTTTCTCGTGTTTCACTTGACGACAACATTGAAAGCAACATGTCGACCTTCTCCGTGGAAATGCGCGAAATGGCATTCATCCTAAGGAACATTGATGCGAAAAGCCTCGCGGTGATTGACGAGCTCGGGAGAGGAACGAGCACAAGAGATGGCTTAGCAATAGCTATTGCTATGTCTGAGGCTCTGATTCAGAGTAAAGCTTCGGTTTGGTTCGCAACCCATTTTATTGATCTCACCAATGTCCTGGCAGACCGCCCTGGTGTTCTCAATCTGCATCTTGCATCTGAGAATTCCACTGCCGATGATGGTATGCCGCATACCACAATGCTTTACAAAGCCACGGCAGGGGCCATCGACGGGACTGAACACTACGGCATCAAATTGGCACGTGCCATGGGGCTGCCTCAGAGCTTCATAGACAAGGCCCAAGCCATCGCAACAGACCTCAGGCGGAAGAGGGAGGCCAACAAGCGGAGCTCAGAATCCACTAAGCTTCTGGCTCGACGGAAACTGACCATCAATCTCCATGAGGCTCTCAAGCAAGCACAGGCATTTGGGACTGACGAAACATTACCTGCGTATTTGAAACGACTGCAAGAAGAATTCATTGTGCGGATGGAAGAAGTGGATAACGTGTGAGTTGGCAAGGTCTCTAACTCGCAGGTTTGATGTCTTGCTATCGAGAAACTGCTGTTTAGTGTGGGTGGTTGTCTATGTAAATAACGATGTTACCAGAGTAACATGTCGGCTCTTTTTGTCATTTCAGATGCCCGGGCGCTGGTAATCCAATGTTCGAACCCGCTTCCACACCTCCCGTACTGTCCGTTCCTGTGTTTGGCGACCTGTTTCAGTCTCACTGGGACCAGCTGGTCTGTCAAGGTGGTTAGCAAGATGTCGAGCAGAACAGGCGGGACATTTGGGACCCCAAAGCAGGGCCACTCACCGGACAGCAAGGTACAGTCTCCCACCAAGATGGGCCTTTGGTATTTCGGCCTCTTCTAGGTTCTCTGGGGGATTGGCGGTGGTAACAAGACCCCCCGCCTCTTCGAGAATAGCAAAGCCGGCGGCAACATCCCTGGATCGTGTTAGCTACGTCCGCCGGTTCATGGTATTCCGCTCGTACCATTCCCAGCAGCCACCTTCCCACCAAATGTCGAACGATCCCATGGCCGTGTATGCTAGATCAAGTGTTGCACTTCATGATAGGTATTAGCGAAGGGATCATACGGGGGAATGGGGTTGCACGCCTTACCTTCCCAAGCTACGAACACCATGGACCATACCGCCCTTGCCGTCACGGGCGCTCCGCTCCAGCGCCATGTTGACGAAAGACTCGACCTTGCGAGATAGGTTTCCATCAGGAATATCTCGGCGGTCCTTGCCCCACTCACATGAGAATATGCAGCCACTCGGGGCGTTTTGAGGCATGGGAGGGATGGGGTTGCGGATCAATGGGAGCCGCTGGGTCTCATTGAGCCAGGCGCCACGACCGACGCATGACGTGAAGATCTGGTTCAAGAAAGGAGCATTGATAACACCGATGATTGGGACGCCATTTACTGCAAAGGCAATGGAGACGCAGAACATGGGAAAGAAGTGAGTGAAGTTGACGGTCCCATCGAGAGGGTCAACGATCCATGATGGCCCATCCTCGACCAGGTAGGTACGGGAGGCCCCGGCGGAGTACGATTCCTCGCCCAGGAAGCTAGCAGAAGCAATGTGTGAGCCAAAGGACTAGGGACTGGTTGGAGGAGGGGGGGGGGGGCACTTACGCGTGATTGGGGAACCTCTTGTGAACCGACTCTCGAATAAACGTCTCGACTTCTAGCAGCGACAAGGCCCAACTGTTAGCATACCTGCACCTAGGACGGCAGGTTTAAGGAGGACAAACACACCATTGTCCGTCTTGGTCACTAGATCTACCGAGTTCTCCTTCTCGACGTATGCTACGGCGCTGGTAGAGCTCGGGTCCTGGCTGCCACCGTCGAGGCGACGGCGAAGGAGCAGGTCGCCGGCATCCTTGCCCAGCTGCACGGCAAAGGCGTACACGTCGGCAATCTCCTTGTCATCCATGTTTCTGCAGTAAATTGGGCTCCGCAACCTGGCTGATTGTGTTTCCGGGGCAAAAGGGTCGGCGTGGTGTTGCTCTCAAGGGCCTGGGCGTCGTGAGGGGTGGCTTGTTTTGTTGGCGATCGAATCAGCCGCCGCCAACCGACCCCAGATGGATTCCGCGACGGCGGGAGTAATGGCGCTGTGGGGAAGGCGTGGCAGGCTGGCAGCAGCCTTCGATCGGTCATGCTGTGTCTGAAACCCCCCGCGGGGGGGCGAAGTGAGGGATGAAGCTTTAGCCGGGCGTTGTGGGGCGCATTCTGGCCGTCCCCATCTCAATTGCCGAGATGGGAACAAGGCTGGAGGCATGATTGATCCGCAAGAAGAGGGTCAATTGAGTCGCCCGTGTATTTGAAGGCATTGGAGCATTTGCGAAAAGACTGGCTACGAGCAAAACAGTACCAGAAAGAGAACCAGAACAGTTTCACCCCCTGTCTCACCATGTCCCGCAAGATCCTCCTCATCAACGGCCCCAACCTGAACCTCTTGGGAACCCGGGAGCCCCATATCTACGGCTCTACGACTCTCAAGGACGTGGAGACGGACGCCGCCGCCAAAGCAAAGGAGTTCTCTGCTGAGCTCCAGTCCTTCCAGGCCAACTCGGAGGGCGCCATCGTGGACCGCATCCACGCCGCGAGGGATGAGGCTGTTGATGCCATCATCATCAACGCCGGCGCCTACACTCACACCAGCGTCGCCATCCGGGATGCCCTCGCCGGCGTGGACATTCCGTTTGTCGAGATTCACATCACCAATGTCCACACGCGGGAGAAGTTCAGGCACCACAGCTACTTGAGCGACAAGGCCGAGGCCGTTATTTGCGGGTTGGGCGTCTATGGGTATACAGCATCGGTGGAGTTTGCAGCCAAGCACATTAAGTTGAGGAAGGGATCAAAGCTATAGATTGGGAAAAATTAAAAATTGGGATTAGAATGGACACTTAAAATTTAAGAATGATGAAGAAAAATAAGATTCAATCAAGCAGTACTCGCTATATGCTATGGTAGACGCAACATTTTGAGCTCTCGTTACAATACAGACATGGTCATTCTCATTCGTTCACAGCATGGCGTGCAGCCTGGGTGCCTGTACCTCCTCCGTCCGCAGCCCCAAGTCCTTCTTCATCTTCTCAAACGACTCGGCCGCCCGCTTGGCCATCTCCTCCGGCACGGCCGGGTCGGTGTCTGCGAGCCTGCGGTTGAACACCTCGAAGCTCAGCCAGCCCTCGAAGCCGAGCCCCTGCACGACTGCCGACAGGACGTGCTTGCAGGGGAGGTAGCCACCGAACTGGGGCTCGCCATAGAATAGCCGTGCGTTGCGCGACCAGCTCATGCGGGTCGGCTGCTCAGCGTTGTAGAAGGGGTGGTCCTTGTCCAGGGGCTGGCTGAGCCGCTCGCCGTCGGCGACCTGGAGGAGGAACAGCTTGGAGACGTCGACGTCCTCGAGCAGCCGCTGGGTGGAGGCGAGGGTGACCTCCTCGCAGTCAGGGGTGCGGCCGTTGAGGGCGGCCGGGTCGGCGTAGATGCGGCCGAGCATGTTGTAGCTGTCGATGCAGACGCCAAAGTTGGGCCTGTCGACTCGCTGCACAATCTCCCAGCTGGCCTCCCAGGTGTCGATCCTCGTGCCCCAGCAGAGGGCCTCGTACGCGAAGCGGATGGCGGGAGACTGCTGGGCTCCCATGTCGGCGGCCTCGGTGAAGTCCTCGACGATCTGGTCGAGGTGATCGGTGCCGATCTTGAGCTGCTCTGAGGGGAGGAAGCTGCTGGGGAAGAGGATGAGGTCGGTGCCTAGGGCATGGGCGAGTTCGAACCAGAGCCGTAGCTCTTGGACACGGCGGCGGTGCTCCTCACGGTTGATGAGGCCACCAAAGTGCATAAAGGGCTGGAGGGCGATGATGGCCATGTTACGGGAGCGGCACATCTGGCGCATGGTTCGGGCGGCGGTGATTTGGTTTTCAGGGGTAGGGCCGCCGGGGAGGGAGTTGGCAAGGTCGACGAGGTCCTCGTAGAAGACTTCGATGCCCTGGAAGCCGTACTTTTGCGCCATGTCAAGCTTGTGGGCGAGGGAGTGGCCGGCAAAGCAGCGTCCCAGGGACATTGTGCATATACTTGACTTGTGTGCCATTGTGTATGATGTGATGTGATGGATGTGGTATAAGGTAGGGAGAGTCAACAACGAGGACTCGGAGAAGAGAGGCTAGGATGAATATGTATATATATAGAGAGTAGAAGGGGACCAAGGTTGGGAATAGTATTGATGGATGATGGAAAGGGTGTAAGTAAGGGGAGGTCAGTTGCCAGTGGACAGGAGAGATGGCAAGACGGCGAAGGCCGATGATAAATGGGAACAAGAATGGAGCATCAGTATCATATAAGCAGTTGCTAGCAGTTTTGTTTATCAGGCTGACGAGCAAAATGGGTCTTCCCCATCGTGTATGTGCTAGTCTGTGTGGAAGGGCTCCAACAAGCCAACCCAACGGAACGGCGGAATTCGCTGCAACGCAGGGTTTCGACGGTTGACGTCGGCCATGCTTCGGGGATGACGGCGACAGGGCGAGACAACAACCAGGAGGAGACGAGAGAACTTCTGATGCCCCCTGTGAGCCGGAGCCCGTGACGTGACCCGGACCGGGCAGGTGATTTTCCCTAGAATCCCACACCCGCTGTCCATCTGTGACGAAAGCAGCGCGTAATGGTTGCCTGCGCCGCATGCCACTGCCGCACCCTCCATGCTCCGCGGAAGGGCTGCTCGTAATAATGGTCGCCTGCGCTGCAGTGGCAAGGGCAGGCGCGGCATCTACTCGTCCATCATCGAGATTGGGTCGCGATCGATTGGCCCGGCCACCGGTGGACATGGGTGGGCCGGGTCCCCAGTGCGCGAATGAGGGCGCTGGAAAAGCCTTTATCCAGGGACCTGGCCCGAGCGGGCCGGGAGTTGCGATGCCCCACCCCGGCGAGAAGCCCTTTTCCCCCCCCGGATGAATTGCCAGGCGCCGCCAATCTGGGGAAAATCCTGGAAATCGATCTCGCATGAATGTTGCAGAACCACCTGGCCTCTGCTTGCTTGCTTTGCTTTGCTGACTACGGTACCCCCCCCCTCGGCACGCGGTAAACTCTGGGGCGCCTGTGAGTGGTGGACGAGCCCGGCTTTTACGCAGTAGAGCACTGCCGAATCGGAGCCTTCAGTGTCAGTACTTGTACTCGGGGACCGCCGCAGCCATGAGTGATTCGGACTCTGCTCGACAACAACAGCAACATCCACAATCACAACTGCACACAATGTCTCTCCAGCAGCAGCAGAATGTCCAGGCGTTCCCCTCAGGCGACTCACTCGCCGCCCACGAGGTCTCGCGTCTGCACCGCCATGGCTACCTCTTTGGCAAGAAGCTCACGCACTCGCTGTCCCCTTTCTTCCACAATCTCATCTACCAGGACCTCGGCCTTCGATGGGGCCAGGTCAGGCTCGACTCGGCCGATATCCCTCACTTTCTGAAGCTCGCCCAGCACCCCGACTTCTATGGTATGCCTCCCCCAAGACTGTCTCTCTCCACTATCAATAAGCTTGCTGACCGGACCAGGCGCCTCCGTCACAATGCCTAACAAGGTGGCCATCCTGCCCTACCTTGACGAGCTGACCGAGGAGTGCCGCGATGTCGGTGCTTGCAACACCCTCTACCTGCGCGAGGAGGGCGGCCGCCGCATCTTCTGCGGCGCCAACACGGACGTCATCGGCATCCGCGAGTCCTTCTACCAGAACGTCTCCGACCCTGACGCCGTCTTCCACAACCGCCCGGCCCTCGTCGTCGGCGGCGGCGGTGCTGCCCGCAGCGCCATCTACGCCCTGTGGAAGTGGATGAAGTCGACCACCATCTACTTGGTCAACCGTGACGACGAAGAGGTCGCCGAGGTCATCCGCGACTGCAAGGCCCGCGGCTACGGCGACAGCCTGCTGCACGTCAAGACGGTGTCGCAGGCCCAGGAGCTCGAGGCCCCCGGCGCCATCGTCGCCTGCGTGCCCGACTTTGAGCCCCAGACCCAGCAGGAGGTGCTGGCCCGCCGCGTCACCGAGGCCTTCCTCGAGAAGGACCGCAAGGGCGCCATCCTGGAGATGTGCTACAACCCGACCCCCTTCACCCGCCTGGGCGCCATCTCGGAGTCCAACGGCTGGCAGGTCATCCTCGGCACCGAGGCCCTCATCTGGCAGGGCCTCGAGCAGGACAAGTACTGGCTAAACAAGCCCGTCGACGAGATGCCCAAGGACAAGGTGCAGGTTGCCATCAACGAAAAGGTTGCCCAGCGCGCCGCCCAATCGGCCAAGCTATAGCGGGGGCGTCTTGGGGTGGCGGCCTTTTATGTGACAAAAAGATTGAGACTCTGGGTTTTTCTTTGTACACGTCATGAGCAAAAAGACTCTGTTAGAGCAGGCTCAGATCAGCATTCAGCGAAGGTAGATTTTTGCTGTAAGGGATAGGAAAGCGAGCATTTATAAGGCATATTTCTACAACTCCTGGTGCAAGATGCTACGTTGATGTGACTGCAATGATTGCCATGAAATCGTGAGATGTGACCAATTGTGAATGATACTAAGTCAAAGGGCAAACTTCGCTATGGCCACTTCGAGCGTGGAGTAGGAGGTCAGGATCGGAATGCTCCTGATGGGACTCCATTAAGAATCATCAAGCTGGCTGGGTAGTAGTCAGTGCAATTTGACATGTCAGTCGCCCAAAGGTTGGTGTTTCGGCAAAAGGCGCGACTCCAAGTAAAATTGGGCATCATGATAGTGTAATTGATTTACGCTAGAAATTTTCCAACCACTCTTGTGAGAAATTGGTCTTGAGTAAAATTTACCTACCCCTTAGATCCTGCTGGGACAGCTGCTACTTTGAAAACCAGCATCCCTAGGGCCGCTGAAAGGTGGCGCAAATAATTCTACATGGCAATTTGTAACTTGGGAGTGAGTATAAACAGTTGGTTTTCCAGTAATATTATCCCAGAGAGTAATACGGCTATATGTAATGTACACTGGTAGTTTAGACCTTGGTCGACTCAACCTGCTCCGAAGAGACCTTCTCATCCTTGCCCAGATCAGCACCCTCGACATTGCGTCGGAACTCCTGCTCGTGGAGCTGAAGCTCATCCAGGACAATCTGGTTGGCGCGCCAGATGGGCTTGACCTCGAAGAGGCGGTCCATGGCCTCAAGCGGGATAGACTTGGTCTCGGGGACGCAGAAGAAGACGAAGACGATGGAGATAAGCATCAGCGAGGCAAAGAAGAAGTAGACGCCATAGCCCCAAGCGTTGAACATGGACTCAGTGAAGCGTGCGATCAAGAAGTTCTAGAAAGAAGCGTGTTAGGAGCGGTATTGACGACTTGTACACCAGGGGGAACTTACCCAGAACCAGTTGTTGGCGGCAGCGTTGGCCTGACCAAGAGAGCGGGTGTTGGCATCGAACATCTCGGAGTTGAGAACCCAGGGGGTTCCGTTCCACGAAGGAGTGTAGAAGGCAGTCCAGAGGTAGAACATGAAGATGGCGGCAATGCCGCCGGAGGAGAGGTTGGCGTTCTCAGCGGTGCTGACCGTCTTGGAAGTGTTGGCAATCTTGATGTAGGCTCCAATGAACCACATGCACAGGGAGCCACCGGCGGCGCCAATCATGAGAAGGTTTCGGCGACCCATGTGGTCAATGAGGATCATGAGCCAGACGAAAGTGAGGACAGTCTTGACGACACCGAAGATACCAGTGGTGAGGAAACCAGTGTTGGTACCAGTGATGCCGAGACTCTTGAAGACAGTAGGGCTGTAGTAGTTGATGGCGTTGATGCCAGAACCTGCTCAATTGTTAGCAAAGTGTGTCCAATGAGCTGTCGCATGGGGCACTGTGGCTTACCGTTCTGGAACACGAACAGGAGACCACCGAGGATGAATCGCCACTGGATCTTGCGCTCCTTGAGGGCCTTGAAGGGCTTCCAGAAACCGGCGCCGACCTCGTTCTGGTAGCGCTCGATGTCCTCGTCAATGTAGCCAATCTCCTCGACAATGTAGACGTTGTCACGCTCCAGGTTTCGGATCCAGCAGAGAGTCTTGATGGCCTCGTCGCGACGTCCCTTGCTGAACAGCCAGCGGGGAGACTCGGGGATGAAGGCAGCACCAATGAGAAGCAGGCCAGCGGGGATCAGCTGGACAGCAAAGGGGATGAGCCACTGGCTGTGGCTGGGAGGAAGAGTCTTGTTAACTCCATAGTTCTATAAAAGTTGCACCAGTTAGCTCAGGCCATGTTCAATTGGGTCAATGAGAGTACGTACGATCCAGAAGCCAACAAGGCCACCAGCCTGCCATCCGAGCTCATAGAGACCGACAAGGCGACCACGGATGGCGGGGACGGAGATCTCGGAAATGTAGATGGGAGTGATGTTGGAGCAGCCACCGATACCGATACCAGCAAGGACACGGCCACCGATGATGAGACCAAGACCGCGCTCAGCGTTGGCGCCAAGCATCATGCCGGCGCCCAGCATGAAGACGAGGGAGAAGAGGATGAGGGACCATCGTCGACCGAGGAAGTAGCTGGAGACGAAGGCGCCGAGCGAACCAAAGAAGGCACCGGCCTGGTAGACGGAGACAATGTTCTGCTTCAGGAGGGCGAGGGCGCTGGGGGAGTAGCCCTTGAAGTCAAACTCCTGGACAAACGACGGCAGGGCCAGCGTGGTGCCGATGAAGGCACTGTCGTAGCCGATGGTGCAAGCAGCGAAGGAGGCCGTGGCGGCGCAGACGTAGACTCGCCAGTTGTAGACCTCGGAGGGCGTAGGCCGATCCTCCTTGAGAGTAAGGATACCCATTGTGAGCTTGGGAGATGCTTGATGTATAGCCTTTGGGTGGCAAAGTGTAGTGGCTAGGGAGAAACCTGAACCGACAAGTCGCTGGTGTTGAGCCTTAGGGAGCCACACCTGGGGAGAGTCTGGGGAAGAGTCAAGCTTATAAGGTTGACGGGACCCTTGGATGCTCAAGGCCGGAGAGACGGGGTTAAAAGAGGAATGATGGGAGAAGTGCTCTGGTGTTGATCCCTGGAGTCACATCCATCTGGGGAACAAACTTTTATAACAAGGGCGCCGCGCCCACTTTGGAGTCCGGGCCTATAGCACTAGACAGGACCAATCATCCGGACCCCTCCCCCCCAGAAAAACGCCTGTGCTTGCTCAGCGCGCGCCACACCATGCGTTTTCCCGCTACGCTCTGCATCGCCGCTCGATGACGGCCACGCGACGACTCCTTTCCGCCGAGTCAGGGCATCACAACGCAAATTGGAGATTAATCCGGGGTTTGCGGGGTTGCGTGTGGGGGATGAACTTTTACTCCGTCGAAGCAGGTTTCTGCGTATTGTCAGCTCATTCCTGGGGTTCGCAGCGCCGCTCTGCGCCCGTGGATCGCTGCCATGTGGTGTTGTTGGGGTAAAGGCTTACCCGGGCCTGACTCGTGGTTCCACCAGCGTTTGCAAGGGATTGATGAGTGCCCACGGAGGCATGGACCCTTCTCGTCCCACGGCGCCGGCGACAACGGCCACCCCGTCCCAAGCATCTACCTAATCTGGTCTCGATCCTTGGTAATTGGCCTTCTTGTGGGAGAACGCAGCGGGCCCTCCATGGCCGTCCTCGGACCACATGGGGTAGCAGAGGCCCAGGGCTGGATGGTTGATCTTGCGTAGTGTACGGAGAAGGTTGTGTTGCTGGGGCTGCCCCGTTGCTCTAATGCTCAATGTTGGAGCCTCGACGGGGGATGGTCCGGATGGGCCCCTGATTACACGTCACCGATGGTCATTCTGATAGCGAGATATTACTGTTGCTTTTCGATTTTTCTTCTAGGTGTAATCTGTTTATTTTTTTTTGTCTTGGCCTTCATATGGACGGAGCGAAGTCGCCCTGGAACATCTCACCGAGGTCGCACCCCGGCGCAAACCCCAAGTTGGTCATGAATTGAGGGTCCATGTCGATGCCGTCTCCGCAGTCGATGGACCCGAGCTCTTCCAGGATGGCATCGTAGTTGATGAGCTGACCCGGGATCCCGGGGTTCTGCAGCATTGGCATCGTGTGCTCGCCGCTGATAGTGGGAGAGCGGAAGGTGAGGTTCGGTGTCATGGGATACAGGGACTGGGCCGTGCTGGGGCTGGCCTCCGCGTTCGCGGCGGGCGGATACTTGTGCCGCTCAAACGAACCAAGCGTCGTTTGCTGTTCTGGCCCCTGCTGATGCCGCCCCAGGTCATGCGCCTCAGCCTTTCCAGAATTGCTCGCTGGTCTGGCCTGGCTGGTGTGGTAGGCGGCGGTTGATATCTCATCCATGAACGTCCGCCCAATTGACAATCCATCATCCGCCGCCGCCGTCTCCACCCTGTTCATTTCGCGTTGAATTCGTTCAAAGTTGTTGCTGTCTGCTTCCGTCGTACCCGCCTTCCACACCTTGTGGAGGGTATCCATGTCTGCCTTCAACTTGATCTTGTCATGCTCGTGCATGCGCTGATTATGCCCGTGACGGCTGACGATCTGCAGCAGTGTTACCATGACTGGAGGCGTCCCATGCGGGCCAAAGTTCTCCAGGCATGATTCGACGACCTCGATGAGGTTCGTCGCCAGGGATGGCCGATGCCCGGGCACCAGGTCCAGCGTCACTGCTAGGAACATGCCCTGCAGAACAAAGGCCGACGGGATAGTGGGAGTCGAGCCGCCAAAGATGAGCGAATTGCAAAAGGCGAACCGCGAGTCGAGGCTTTTGACCAGGTCTTCGGGCGTGATCTTCCTCTGTGTTGGGGGGCCATCGTGTACCTTTGCCTCCATGCTCGCGCTCCATATCTTGCAGAAGGAGTAGAGCTGCTGAAACGTAGGCAAGGCCTGTACACTGGCCTGGGACGCCGAATCCGGGTCGACCAGGCCGAATGCTGGAACCCACTTTTCGTCCGAGTTGCCAAAGCTCTCCAGGCCAATGGAGATTTGATTATGCAAACCAGCCGTCACCCGTTGGTGGCCCAGGCTGAGCGAGGTTAGCGTTTCTAGGATAAAACTGGCCGCCAAATTTCGCGTCTCCAGTCCCTTGAACGAGCTCTGCCCGTGTTTTGTGGGAAACATGTGCGAAGCACCAGTCGAGTGGAGGTTTATCGCGATCCGAGACGCCTTGGTGATGAGGAGCCACGCGGAAAAGTTCTGTTGGCGACCCAGCAGAACGAGGGATAGTAGTAGGAGTGCGGTGGCGTGGGGTAGTTCGAAGGGAGCGCCGTCGTCGTCATCGCCAGGTATTAGACGACGCGCAACAGCGTATATCTGGCTAGGGTTGAGCCCGTGCTGCGTAGAGGGTTCGGCCGAGGCTTCCTGGAAGGCAGCTACGGCCATAATCGCCCATAGTTGGGCGTGTGAGGGGCATGTTGGGTGATGTGTGTCGATGCTGATGGCCGCTCTCAGAGGATATGTCAGGGCAATGTTCTGGATGATTTGCCGGTCCTCCACAATCGGGAACCAGGTATGTGTATATGAAAAGTAAATGTCGACGAGGCGCTGCCAGTTGGTCGGTAGAGTCAGGCTTATGAGTCTGGTCGCCGATGATGAATTTGCCGCATACGCCGGCGAGGCGTCGGGCATTCCAAGGCTGTGTGGTAATGATGGTGATAATTTGGACTCTGGACTGATACCTTCATCGGTCTCAGAGCCGACGTCTGGCGACGAACCATCCGCGAGAGGCCGTTCTTTTGACAGGAGCCGGCCAATGTCCTTATTGACGCGGCTCTTGTTCCATTTCCGGTAGAGGTCGTGGCCGGCCTTGTCCTTGTTGGAGAGGATGCGGGCACCGTCATTCTGTGTGAGGAGGCGATGCAGGACGCCCTCTGACCCGGGGACCTGCTCGAACAGCAACGCCAGCGAGAGCTCAATGGTTCGAAGATATCCCGTCTGTACGCCTCTCTTGCGGGCAGCAGGGGTATACGAACAGGTGCGCTGTTGTGCCGTGCATGTTCCGCAGTGAGGACGGGCGCCGTCGCACTTCTCCCTGGCGGTGCGACATGCGTCGCAGGCCAGAGACACTCGTTGCCGCTTGGGAGGAGGCGTCGGTGCCGTCGAGGCACTGATCGAGTCATCTTGAACCTCTCGTTTCCGGGGCGGCATCCTCGTGCTTCGCGGTGCTTGGGGCTCGCGCACGCACGCAGGAAGCTGGAGGGCTCGCTGACTTGACTTTTGCCGGGCTGACTGGCTGGCTGGCTGCTGGCTGTTGGAGAACTACCTGTGCCTCCAGAATGGGGCAGCACAGACGTCTTCAGTCGTATGACGCTGGCGCCATGTCACGCAGAGAGGGAGCTTCAGAGGATGGGCGAAGCCGTGACAGCTGAGGGCATTGTCGCATCGATCGCAACAGATGCGTACGTACGGGCAGCAGCAAATCCTGGATGTGGGGGAGAATCTGGGGTCCTGAGAGGAGAGTCTGTAGTAGCAAGGTATCGATCGATGTGAGGTGGTGGACAAACTGACCCCACACATGTCCCCCCCGTCGGACCTCTGCTTGCCTAACTCCTGCTGTACACTGTCTTTTGCAACGCTACACGACCCGCCTCGCATTTCTTTAGCGCACCTGGTGCGCTAGCCGAAGCCGGGCCAAGGCGCTGTTTAGCGGGTGCCAAGTCGGGCACTGGCAGCCACACCCTGTAGCGGGCGACTCCTCACGGTATGGATCACCGGAATCCCATGCTGCCCACCCCAAATCCTCATCAACTGCAAATTCTTGGAGATTGTCCCCATCCTCGGCCCCAGTACGGACGTACTCCGAGGCAGATACACTGTCAAACCCAACCCCAGCCGCATTTACCCCAGCCAGATGTCCATCGGCGGCGCACCCCAGCATATCGCCCTGCTGCTACCCCAACCAACCGACGCATCGCACTCGTCATCCCGGGCAAAAACATGTTGTAATTGCAGGCTTTACAGCTGCAAGCTATTCCCCACGGGGTTGCCTGGATAATGATTCATCCACCCAATTGCGGCGTTGATGACCGTGTCATGCGGGGACCCTGGCGCAGGCCTTAGCAGGGCAGTCCTAACCCTAAATGGCCCCATCACTGAGAAATCCTCTTCCTCAGCGACGGAGACCCTAACATCAGTCCCCAGGTCCAAGGCACCTTCCGTCTCGTCCCCGCCAAACTGGAATTGCCTGGGCGCTGGAGTGGCGGGGTTGCTATCCGTAAGCGCTCCTGCTCTAATTTTCCCGCGGGTGTCAGTCCGAGGCACCGCCCAGAACACGCCGCCTCTGCCACATCGACTCGGCCTTCTTCCTCCCCCAGTGCTCGCACACCTCGCACGCAGCAGCAAAGAGATCTGGGCTTAAGCCTGACTCTCCTACCGTCCGCGCAGTACCGACATGGCCGTGAGTCGCACCGCCGCTGGGTGAACCAACAGACACCATCATGGCCGGCGTGAAGCGGCCCCTAGGGGCCATGCTCGGACACGAAGAGCCTCTACCTCGATCACCAGGCCACGTGCAGTTTCAGAGCTTGCGCCCTGGCCGCCATACTCCCACGAGGAGCATCACCATGACAGATGCCGCGCCGTCGTCCTCGAGCGAGCCGCGCGGCGAGGCGCTGGACGCTACCACGCGCACACCCTCGCCCACCTTCCCGCCTCTGACAGGTGAGGTCCCAGACTTCGCCTCGGACGCCTCGATGTTGCTGGTTGGCATTCGCGGCTCCGGAAAATCTACTCTTGCCATCATGGCCTCGTCCGCCATGAACCGGGGCGTCATTGACCTGGAGACGGCCTTCAATCGGGCGCTGGGCTCCTCCAGCGCGAGCTACAAGGCCCAGCATGGCTCGGCGGAGTGTTACAAGCAGCAGGCCAAGGTCCTCCAGAACGTCCTTGAGCGGCACCGCACGGGCTCCATCATAGTGTGCTCCTGGATGGAGAGTCGCGTGCAGAGTCTGCTTCGGGAGTTCGCTGCGACAAATCCCGTTATCCATGTCTTGCGGGATGCCGATGCTATCCAGCAGTACCTCAAGGTCGACGACGAGGACAAGATGCGCAACCTGCTCAGTGTGAGCAATGCCATATTCCGCACTTGCACAAACTTTGAGTTCTTCAACGTATCCGAGAAGCTCGCCAAGGGGCAGGTGGCCGAAAAGGCCTACTTTCTGCAGAAGTCCCCTGCGCCATATTTAACATTGAAGCATGTCGAGAGACACTTCCTCAAATTCCTATCCCTCATCTTTCCAGCCGGGACAATCCCCTTTATCGAGTCGGCATTCCCGCTCGCCACGGTACCCGCTGAAGAGCGCAAGTTCACCTACGCCGTCTCCATCCCTCTATCAGATGTCCTCGACAAAGATATCGACATTGAGGATCATGTCACGGGCGCAGACGTGGTACAGATTGTGGTTCATGAACTTGACGAGAAGCCCGATTTCGACTTTACCAGCAACGAGGCCAGTTTCAAGCTCATGGGCGACATCGCCAAGGGCATTGGCATCATCCGGCGGAGCACTGTGCTGCCCATCATCCTCCATCTCTTCCTACGGCAATCAGCAACCGAAGATGTTGTGCGAGTGTATCTCGACATCATCCTTCACATCTCTCGGCTTGCGCCGGAGATGATGACGCTTGACCTAAGGCTGGACAACATCCACATCACCCGAGTCTTAAATGCTCGAAAACGGACAAAGGTCATTGGCAACTGCTTCATAACAAATAACCCGCCGTCATGGACGTCCCCGATCTGGATGTCGTTCTACCAAAAGGCAAACGCATTGGGCTGTCATCTCGTGCGCCTGATCCGCCCCGCAAGTTGTATCGAGGACAATTTCACAATTACACATCTGAGAAACCAGGTTGACGCCATAGAGGGCCCCAAGATCCCATTGATATCATACAACTCGGGGCCTCTGGGACGGCATTCCGCCTCGTTCAACTCCATCTTAACTGTTGTGCGCCCAGACTCTCTACAGCGCGTCAACCCTAAACCCCCAATCACCCCGTGTGTGACGGCCATGGGCGCCACCAAAGCTTTGTTCTCGTCATTCATTCACGACGAGATGAAGCTCTATGTGTTCGGCTCCAACGTGAGCTACAGTTTATCCCCGGCGATGCACAACACGGCACTCAAGTCTTGCGGGATTCCGCACAGTTACCGCCCCATCTCCTCCGACTCCCTGCGGAGCATCAGACACATCATTGAAGACCCCGAGTTCGCCGGGGCATCCATTGGCCTGCCATTCAAGGTCGAAGTCATCACACTGACTCATTCTCTGAGCAGCCACGCGAGAGCAATTGGAGCAGTTAACACGCTGGTTCCCATTCGAAAGTTGAATCCAGACGGGTCTGTTCCAACTGGGGCGGATTTCTTCAGCAGTGTCAACAGGTCTGGTCCAATCAAGGCACTCTACGGAGAGAACACAGATTGGATTGGCATCCGAGCCGGCATTCGCCGTGGTCTTTCGCCCGCCAACGCCGTTGTGCCGAGTACTTGCGGATTGGTCCTTGGCGCAGGAGGTATGGCTCGCGCCTCCGTCTACGCAATGCTCCAAATTGGCGTCAGGAACATCGTGATACAGAACCGCACGCACTCAAACGCAACGAAGCTCGTCACTCATTTTACTCAATTTCTGCAAAAGAAGGACTTTAACCTGATGAGCAGGGCTACGGAGACGACTCGCTTCCACGTTGTGGAGTCGCTCACCGACCCGTGGCCCTCAGAGTTCCGACTGCCCACAATTATCATCTCCTGCATCCCTACACACCGCGTCGGCGACAGCCCGGCCCCAAATGTCCTCATCCCGGAACCGTGGCTCGGCAGCCGAACTGGCGGGGTGTTCATTGAACTGGCGTACAAGACGTTGGATACTACCCTGCTCACACAGTTCAGGAAGGAAGCTTCAAGAGGCTGGGTGAGCCTCGACGGTCTAGATATTTTGCCTGAGCAGGGCTTTGCCCAGTTCGAGCTCTTCACTGGCAGGCGGGCTCCGAGGAGGATCATGCGGCGCGAGGTGTTCAAGGCATACCCCAACGAGGAGGGCAAGTCAAACCTCAAGGAGCTCGAACCGAGGCTCCAGTCTGTTGATGATCAAGAAGCTTGAAAAGCGTTGTCAAGCTTAAAATACATCTACATTTTTCCACACATCCAAACCAGCAAACGTCCAATTCACTGGGTAATCATGAAGCCCGCAAGCATGCTATCCTATCCGTGATAAATCACACTCAGTATGGCCCTGAGAGACCTTTGGGACGGGCCATCTTTTCGCATTCCCTTTTCAATCAACCTGATCCACTGTCAGGTCACCGTTCTCGCCTTCCTCCGTGTGCGGGCCCTCGGCCTTTTTCTTGTCGGAGGCAGACACGATGGCGTTCCAATTGAATTCGTCCTTGACCTTGCCCAGCTGGATACCCTTGAGCTGCGCAAGCAGCTTGAGGCAGATGGGCCCAGCCTCGTCCCGCTCGGCGGGAATGTAGGTGGCCGTCTCCGAGCCTGTGTCGACGCTGATACGGGGTCCGGCGGGGAGGCCGCCCGTCTTGCGACGGGTGATGGACCGGATGGGGACCAGGGCGGCAGCAGTGCCAGCAGCCATGACCTCGGTGAAGCTGCCCAGCTCAGAGTACTTGATGACGCGCTTCTCCGTCTTCCAGCCGAAGCTGCGGCCAATCTCCTGGATACTCTGGACGGTGACGCTGTCGATGACACAGTTGGAGTCAGGGACGGTGAGGGTCACGTCGTCGCCATCAACAACGGCGCCGATGAAGCCGCTCGTGCTGAACTCGTCAATCTCCTCGTGCCTGGCGCTGTCGAGGTGCAGGGTGATGCCGTAGCCCTCCTCGCGGGCCTTGTCGCTCCAGCGCAGGACGGGCGCGTAGTTGCCGCCGACCTTTGCGTTGCCGACGCCGTTGGGGGCAGCGCGGTCGAACTCGTCGAGGATCAGCGCCTTGACGGGGTGGCTGCCGTGGTAAACGCCTGTGGGGATGACGAAGACGGCAAAGGTGTACTCGTCCGGGGGGGAGAGGCCGAGCTGCGCGCTGGAGCCGTAGATCTGGGGGCGGATGTACATGGCGGCGCCCGTGTCGTGGGGTGGGACGAACTCGGCGTTGAGGGCGACGGCGGCGCGGCAGGCGTCGAGGAACATGTCGACGGGGACCCGCGGCATGGAGACGACGTCGGCCGAGTGCTGCATCCTCAGGGCGTTGCGGTCGGGGCGGAAGATCGTGATGGCGGCGTCGCCCGGTGTGCGGAACGCCTTGAGGCCCTCGTACACCTGCTGGCCGTAGTTGAGGGCCGGGGCCATGCCGTGGATGTGCATGAAGGGGTCCGCGACGAAGCGCAGCGGCGACCACTTGCCCGTGGCCTTTGTGTACGTGGACTCGATGTGGCCATTGACTGCGGAAGGGCCGGGAGTCAGCGATACGACAATATGGTGGAGCTTGGAAGCTACAGAGAAGCTGGACCCTGCGGGGGGCGTACCTTCGCGGACCTTGAATCCAACGTTGGACCAGTCAATGGTGTTGACCGGTGGTGGAGGGAAGACGGCCATCTCTACTGCTCTTGGGGATGTTGCCGTCGCTTCGTCAATTGGTGTTGCGGGAGGAGAATCAGAGGCTGTCTGACGGGAGAGGAGAGATTCCGGCGAGCCGAGGATCGAACCAAGATGCGGGCTTACAAAACTTGAGGCCAGAAACGTTCCTGCTCAAAGGTAATGGTCACTGGCAGATTCCGAGTGGCGGTAATATAGCAACTGCTGTGCCCCACCGATGTCGCCGCGGGGCGCGCCCTTGATGGTGGGGTGGTGTTTTGCGTCATGGCTGTGGCTGGTGCTGTCTCGTCGTGGCTTGATTCGGTTTGCTTGTGGCGCAGGGAATAGGGTAGCCATTGAGCACTTACAACAAGACAATGTTGATGTCGTCTTCCAATAGGTAGGAATTATTATTTTTGACTAGCTATTCGCATCTCATATTTCCAAGGCTCTTGATTAGCTGATCGTGGTATATACCCATGTATACGAGTGGTAGTTTTAATCGTCAGTTTTCATAATCTAGTCTTTTGAACAGACCAAGTCAACAACTCGCTCAACAAGTGCACATAATGGCTAGGACAAGTAGTATCTCAATATATAC
The DNA here is from genome assembly GCA_034401135.1 of Volutella citrinella. Classification (NCBI taxonomy): domain Eukaryota; kingdom Fungi; phylum Ascomycota; class Sordariomycetes; order Hypocreales; family Nectriaceae; genus Volutella; species Volutella citrinella. Next base: position 4,081,699 of record JAWZSP010000005.1, on the reverse strand, counting down.
ATCGGAGAATTATATAAAAGCCTCATGTATCGTCTACACCGCCTTTAGAAATCAGCTCGTAGGCTGGACACTGAATGTGCTATTCCTAGGTGTCCAACCTGTTTCCAACTTGGCCCGAAACGTGGGTCAATCCATCGTTGAGATATCTTGATCAGGTTTAGGTTCTCATATCCCTCCTAGAAGCGCCATAATTGATTTCCCTCAATTACTTATTCTTGAAGAAATTGTATGCCTTGATGGCAGCCTCAAACGCCTCTGCTATCGGCTGCACCAACTGTTCCGCCACTCCTCGCAGCTCTTCTGGGAGCTTGCTGATAAGCGTCTTTGAGAATTCCTCGCTCGAGGCCCTCTGCAGCTCGAGCGTCAGCAAGATGGCCGGGGCGAGTAGAATGCGCTCAAACTGCGGCTTGGCGGCCACAATGGCCTTGAGTACTTCCTGCGTGATGGTGACGAGCTCCTGGGTCGCGCCCGCGACGCCGAGGGCTTCGAGGGTAGTGAGCTCCTCCGATCCCCGGGCGACGGCGGTGCCTTGGTTGATCTCCAGGAGCAGCTGCGTCGACTGTTTGGTGATGGGGATGGCCTTAATCAGGCTACCGTCCCAGTTGGCCAAGGTGCCGTTGAGTGCAACGCTGGTGCTAGTGATCTTTTCGATGGCCTTGATGATGGCGTCGGCTGATGCCACGGCCGTGGCGGCCAGGCTGGCGAGGGCAAAGACTCTGGACAGAAGCATCTTGGAGTAGTCGTGCTGGCTGATGGGTGCTGTTGAGACTAGGTTGAAAGAAACTTGACTCGGCGCTGCGGGTTCAGTCGCAGTGAGATGGGATCGCTGCAACTTCAGATCGCTGGACAGAACATGGCAGCAACCAGCCCTCCGTCGCATGCGGGAGTCATGGCCTTAAGATGTGAATGAGCGGGCTCTGTCGATCCCATGTGGCAACTGCCAACCTCGCTTCTTCTGCCGCAACCACGCATTACGCTCAGCTGAGGTTCATCGTAGTCCCCGCAATGTCATCTCGCGCCTCCAAGGGGCAACTCCATGCCGATCGCCCTGCGCAATCAGGCCAGCCGTTCGCCTTTGATCTCTGCAGCAGGAATAGATAGCCAGAGAGGGCTTGATGGTGTGGAGCAATCCTTGCAAGATTCTTTGCCTGGGGAAGTAGTGCCGGTGGTGGGGTAGCATAGGGCCAGGGGAGTGGCAGGGGGGATCAAGATCCGGGGTAGCAGTGCCGCGGCTTGGCCTCGCTCGTGATAGCCAGCCAGTCTGAACATCGAGACACGTGCAGGCGAGTTACGCCGAGTTTCGTTTCTGCTAAACGAGTGTGGCGGGGCTGGACAGGACAGGCGAACGCCGGAAACGACGCAGGGACAGGGGCTTCTTCCAAGGTATGTGTGCTGGTGCTGGTGCTGGTGTAAGTGAGGCATCGCGGCATGCGACCACAGCCACTCGGCAGCAGTATCCGTGGTGTTGCGAGCCACTTGCCATACTCAAGGCTCTTGCCAACCAGCACGATTGTATGCTACCACACTCGATGGCCTGTTCAATCATCAAACGCCCCTCTGTGGACTTTGTGTTCGTCCTCGTTGGCTCTTTTCCCGTCTTTGTTGGGTCTCTTACCGTCTATGCGAGCTCGTCCCGCTCACCATCCTCCCCTTCGGCTGGCTGCATTTGTACGCCCACGCCGTCGTTTCTAAACGGACACAAGAGTAGGCAAACAAGCCCGTGCCAGACGAGGGGCTGCACGCTCCAGGCAGACAAAGGCAGCCAGAGATGACCGCCCGCTTCCCGAGTGTTTCCCCGGTAGGCAGCCTGTCGAAGGTGGCCAAGGCATCGTGTAACAGGCCGCACAACTCGCTCCATGAGTGTCTTTTAAAATGCCCAGCACTCGCACCGCGTCCGACCTGGGCCGGGCAACGTGTGCGAGTATCTCTGCCCAACGTGGTAGGCGCACATAGCATTCAACGGGGGGCCACGACAGTCGAACCAAGCGTGATAGAGCGGCCGTCGGTTCCGCACTCACCAAAGCAGGCCATAAATCAGCATTTCCTGCATGCCTCGTGTGCATACCGGCTTGTATTTCTCGACCCTTGCCCTGCTCATTGATTGCGCCATGCATATACCCGCTGACTCTGGGTAACAAAGACACGGCGGCACGTCTTCTCTTTGGAACCTTGTCTTGGGTTCCCCTTCAGCCGCCCTGTCGTTTTCGTCTTCCGGTAGACGAGCCATCAAACAAGAAACCACTCCACCGACGAGTCAAAGAAACGACAGCCAGACAGAGAAACAAAGCGACAGAGACAGAGAGAGAAAGAGGCGGAGCAAGAGACCGTGAAGGAGAGACGGAGAGAGAGACCACACACCCATGCCATGTGCACATACTCATTCCAGCAGGTCGTCTGCCCCTGCGCCAAGGGCCAGGACTGTCCGCAGATGGCGAGGGGACGCGCCGCCATGGCCGGCGAGGTGTTCCACTTCCTCAACGAGTTCAGCCCCGTCGACGAGCTGGGCGCCGCCTGCGACCACCGGCGCCGGCTGTACGGCCGCCACGCGCTGCCGACCATGGCGTGCCCGCGCTACGCCTTTGACGAGAAGCGCATCATCCACGGCACATACAAGAAGATGGAGCTGGCCTGCGTCAAGTGCGCCGAGACGTGCGCGCCGCCCAGCACCCGATGGCAGGCCCCGTGGCCGCAGCCAGAGTCCGTCGCTGCGCCAGCTTCAGCGTCAGTCACCGCATCGGCTGCTGCTGCTGTTGCATCATCGGCGACGGCGCGGGGAACTGGGGCGAGAGCAGGGGACGCAGTAGGGATCGGCGCTGGTACAGCAGACAGGGGTATGGCACCTGCAGCGACGACATAAAAGAGGGTGTACAAGTCATTTCCGCTGCTGCTGCTACTGCTGCTGTTGGTTAAGGCCCCTTCGGCTTTCGGCCGGGCGGCCCCCGGTTGCTCTCACATGCTCCGGAGCGGCCAGAATCCCCACCCACGGCCGGAGGATGCCGAAGCACCGGGGCCATGCCAAGAGGTCGAAACAAGAGAAAGAAAGAAGAAAACTTGGCCTGTTGTATGATTTGCTGGATGACTATGCAGAACGGTTCTCGGGGGATTAGACTAAGCTTGTCGCAGGGCATTTTGCCATTTATTATCTCTATTGTGTTGGAGATGTGTGGTAGCAGGAAACGGGCAGCCCGAGGTTCGTGGTGCCCGGGATTCGGGGTGGGCTAAACTGCATTTGGTGCTTGATCGTCGTCCGGGGTCATGCATTGCAGGCATGGCATGGACGATTATTGAGGAGTTTGGGTTTGCGTATTAGTCCTTTTGTTTTCTGAAGTAATTTACATCCCGGTCCCCATCCAGACGTCCACTGACATCGATACATTTGATGACGCCCGAACCCTACCTTGGCCACAACGCCTAACACGAACTGCAATTAACTCAAACCAACCCGAAAAAGACTAAACGCGCGTGTTCACCTAGTATCCAAGTCTGCAACTGTCGTAAACCCAACATTAATCCCTTGCAAAACCGCATGTGACTCGTACTCTCGACCCAGCAGGCCTCGACCCCAGAAATGATGTGGTTCTGGGTCAACAGGCATCGTAGGGCACTCTGGCTCAAACTGGAACGAGCCTCTCCAGCGAAGTAGTTGTCGGTCGCTCTGATGGTGAACATCTAGCTTGGAATATCCACAGGACCGGGTTGCAACACAAACTCATCGTCAAGAAACGCAATATCCCGCTCGGCATATCGCCTCCGCTGCTCCCTGAAGCTCCCCACCCTCGGGTTCCTGAGCACATCCCTCACAATCGCCGCCCACGGACGATCTCTCGGCTCGGCGGCCTTGGTGGACGCCCGGGCGATCTTCTCGAGGATGTGTCCAAAATCGGCCTCATCGCTGAGCTGGGCGAGCTCGACGATGCGCAGCACCATCTCTACCCAGTTGCGGATGTAGACTGCGTCGAAGCTCATCTGGGAGTGGCGGAACTCGAAGGTGGTCGCGCTGCCTTCAAAGTTGTATCCGTTGGCGTCGCGGAAGCACCGCTCTCCGGCGTGGTTGCGGAGACAGATGGCCAGGCCGGCTCGCGTCGCGTTTGGGCGCATCAGGAGGTCCGCGAGGATCTGTAGGGAGCGGCAGGACCAGACCCTGCGCAGGATGCCGTAGATCTTGTGCAGTTCTGGCTCGCTCCAGTAACCCTGCTTCATGACGGCCATGGGCGGGATGAACTGGTCAAAGGAGTAGACGCTGCCGTGTTGGTCGCCGTGTCCCCAAGAAGCGTCATACGTGGGGACCCTGTCTTGGCCCAACTTTGAGTCGTCCATGATGGTCGTCGCGAACTCGTTCGGGTCAGTCCTGCCGGGAGCGAGCAACGGGAGGAGCAGGGGCTTCTCTAGGAGCACCATGAGAGTCACGACCTTCTTGGCCACGAGCAGGGTCATGGCGTTCTTGAGACCTACGTGTACATGAAGCCCGCAGTCGCTGTTAGCAGATATATCGAGTCCTCTGTTGCGCAAGACGTCGAGCACGCTTCGGAGTCTGGGGATCTTGTCTTTCATCTCGCACACATCGAAGACGGGCGAGGCTATCTCGACCCCCTTCCATCCCCTGCTCCGATTGAGGTCTCCCACAGCCCCTAGGTGCTCCGTAGTGACGCGAAAAAATTGTCCTTCCAAAGCTGCTTCCGAGGGCGCTTGTTCAGGGCCTCCGGAGAGAAGCCGCCACTGGTTGACGAAAAGGCTCCGGGACGCACATCTGCAAACAGGACACTGTCTCCAGCTTTCGTGGGTGCAATCGCAGGCGACCCTCAGCGACGTATGCCGGGCAACCATCTCTGCGATGTGCAGCCTCGTCGCAGCCTTTTTCTCAGCCTCCATGACGAGGTGTTTGTCGGCTGGGACTGGGGTGTAGAACTCGAGTTCCACCCCCCAAGTGAGCTCTGTCGATGTTAAGCGGGGGGGCATCTTCAGTCTGTTTAGATGGCCTGGGTGTTGAATTCATGACTTCACATTCCACCGTCGCTGGTGTTGTAATTTCCTGAATGGGAGGCATCATATGAAGTCTTGTGTATTGCTGGTTGATTCCCATGTTACACAATGTCGTGAAACACAACACCCCTGGGGTAGCAATTACCCCGAAGGATGGGGGAGAGTTCCGGTCCGTTCGACCTCTCATGCTTCTTGGCACCCTCGGAGGTAAGTGCATGCAAACGGCTCTCATTTGAGAGAGGTAGACTTGACGAGTTTCTCATACAACCTCTTCTGCCTAAACTGCAGCTGTCCATATCTTTGTCCCTCGGCTGATGAGGCGAGGCAGGGATCCAACAAACAGCGGTGAAAGTCTTCCCTCAGCCGAAATTGTTTCCGCGATTGTCAGCGACGGCTTCCTGGCCGCTCGCCGAGGGCCAGTGGATGAAGCCCGTGAATCTGCGAGCTGCCGTGCCTATTGTTTCAGCGGTCTGCAGTTTCCCGCCCCAAGGCAAGCCCAAGCCCTTCATTTGCAGTTTATGACTGTTATTTATTGCACGTATTGTCTTTTCTTATTTTTTTGTTTGCACATGGTGTCGCCCCAATGGACGGTGCTCAAGCTGTGGCCGCGACCGAACATGTTGTTTGCTCAATAGATGTCGGTGAAGTCCGCTCCCGCATCAACTCCTGCCAAAATCGTGCAGCCGTTGTAGTGGGATTAAAATTTCCAAGATGAGCTTAAGCAAAAGCATAAACCGGACTCAGCTCCGTTGGTCATATGTTTGTCTTTTGCTCAAGAAATTGCAGTTGGGCCAGCTTCACCGCACCAGTGACTGACCAAGACTGTCCAAAGGCCTCTCAGAGGAGCAAAATATGTGTAATCAGTTCAAGCGGTAAAATTGAGACTTCAAGGCACTTCGGTAGCCCTGAGAGAATTATCTTGTTAGTATTATCTTGTTAGTTATTGACCAAATATGGCTACTTTGATGCCTGTGCCACTGAAGAAGAAGGTGCGGGCTGTGGAAGCCGCCATCACCTTAACGCCACTTTCTCTCCCCCATCTCCCCAGCGCAGATGGGTGTTAGTAATAATTACCACTGTTTGATCCATACAAAGCGATGCCGCATCGGATACTCCCGGCAAATATTGTTCGCTTCCTCGCATCTGGCGACTGAAAAACGCCTCCATGCTGCCTGCGGACTCGAGGATGTGCTGCGCTTTGACAGTCTGCTCCGCTCCTGACCGGCGATTGCAAGGATCAACTCAGCCTCAGCCAGGGCCAACGATGATCATCCAACCTATTTGCCCGTTCTAGTCCTGCATGCAACGGCTCCATCCTGGACGGTCGACGTTGGTCATCTTTGTCACATTTCATGCCCACGCCCGACAGAAGCATGTCAAACGCGCCGGTAGTGGCTTCTAGGCCGTTTGCCATATGGCAAAGGACTCGTGGATGGCGGGCAGAAGAAAAGATGGCCGCCCTGAAATAGGGATGGCAAACATGGCGGCCGTCCTTCACGAGAGTGATCGACAAGCTGCATCAAGTCATCGGCCCAACCGAATCTTCACCTCAGCCCGCTTCTGTCAGCCAGGGAACAGGGATCTTATTCGACCGGGAAGCATTGTCGATTTCCACAACAAAGGAGAACTTGGAATCATTTGCTTTGTCGACGATACAATGCCAAGAATGGGCATTCAAACTCAGAGAGACAAGCGCTCATAGCTGCCGGCTTGATGCTCGGCTTCCGAGGTATTGGTCACCGCCCTCATCGACCCAGTGCCAAATTCTACCGGCAACGGCGGGGACTTGGAGCTGCTTGCCGGTGCGCCTAGCGGTGATGGTCGCAGCGGTCGCTCAGCCTGCCAGCCATGGCGTTGTTGGCGTTGCCGGCTACACCATCCATGCTAGAACTTCGAACAAGAGAGAAAGACTTAGTAGCAAGACCACTGGATCCACTGCCCGGTCCCCTCTCCGGGACGTACTATCCGAGCCCAACAGTGGGACTGTGGAAGCGAGAATGGGGAAGAGGCGCACAACAACCCGAGAACTTGGTTCTCCAGATCCTGGGACAAGCGGGGAGGATGCTTGGCTCGCCAATGTCAAAGTATTCGACCACATCGCCCGAACCGAGATTGCATGAAATTCCCAAGGAATAGGAATAGAATGCTAGTCGATCTCTTCATTTAGGTCTACAGAGTCCCACATCAGACATGTGCGTCCGACTCCTTGTTTCAGATGGGCCGTTGACCCCAAGATCTTCATCAGTTACCATTCCGAAACTCGCAGCTCGTGTTGGTCCGGAAGGACTCCGTTCCAAGATGATCAGCACCACGCAACGCCAGCGGGACACGCTCGTTTCTGCGCCCAAGCGCATTTCCTTGGCAATCTGCTAGCCAGCTAGCCCGAACCCTATTTCCCCAAAAGGATGGGATGGCATCCCAAGTCCCAAGCCACGGCTAGCGCCGGGTGGAGCTGCCGAGCCCCCGGTGCCGCTGGGCCATCAAATGAGACGGATGCGCTGACCTCCCAAACACTTGTTTTTACATCACAATGCTCGATCGCCCCCGTGATCGACGAGGGCCAAGATTCTGCATGTCCATTCGCAATCATCGGTGCTACCCCTGGTGCTTTGGCCCTTTGGCCCTTTTCAGGGATCCGAGTCAGGCTCCCCTTCTTCCACACCCAGTCAAGACGCGACCTTTGTGCCCCGGACTATGGATTTGCATCAGCGGAGGAGTGCTCCGGAGCAGACTTGAGACGATAATTACTGCCAGGGCTCAAAGAGATCAGCAGTGCTAGTACATGTAGCTAAAATGTCAGCCGTTTAGCACAGGGGCACGAGCCCCCTCCCGGTGACGAGGCCTTGACTGACGCACAGGTACCCCATGGCCATACACCCACTCCCGGTGGCTTTGGCGACTAGCTAATAGATGGCATCCTAGATATTCCAAAAGAACAACCTCGCTTAAGCTGTGTAGCTTTTCTGGACGCTACGACGACGTGCCTGGGCCGCTATAAACCCTAAAAGACGTTGGGATCCCAAGTTGCCTGCCCATCACCTTTCCTCTTGTTTCCCCTGCGAGCATTTTGGCTCTTTGCTTCGCAGAATCCGCTCATTTTACTCGAAATCTCGGGCCGTCGCCCTTCCTCCGTCACAATGGCTGGTGCCTTTGGTTCAGGGACGGAGGGTATGTCCCAGACCGCGGTGACCATCATCGTCGTCTTCCTCAGCATCGCATTCTACAACGTCCTCGAACTGACCTTTATCCTTTGGGGCACATTCAAGCGCCATTCTGGCCTCTACTTCTGGTCATTCTTGGCTGCGACTTGGGGCATCGGCGTGTATGGCATCGGCTTTTGTATCAAATACTTCGTCAGCGAAACCTTCGGCTATCTGGCTGCCGCTGTCATCGCAGTGGGATGGATCATGATGGTTACTGGCCAGTCTCTGGTTCTATGGTCCCGTCTCCACCTTATCCTGCGAAACAGGATACGACTAAAGATGATTCTATGGATGATCATTGTCGATGCTGTGCTTATGCACGGCGCAATCCTTCCCATGATCTTCGGCTCCTTTACCAAAAACCCCGAGATGTGGCAGAAGCCATACAACATTATGGAGAAAATCCAGGTTACAGTCTTCTTCCTTCAAGAAGTCATCATCTCCAGCTTCTACATCGCAGAGACTATCAAGCTCATGAGGATGGAGCAAGCAGTGGGTAACCGCAAATCGAGCCGCCGACTCATGAACCACCTCGTCGGCGTCAACGTTATCATCATTCTTCTCGACGTCACGATCCTAGGACTCGAATACGCCAACCAGTACCAGTACCAGACCTCATACAAGGGCTTCGTCTACAGCGCCAAGCTGAAGCTCGAGTTCACCATCCTGAACCGGCTGGTGGAGATGACGACGGGTCAGAGGGACGGCAGCTCCAACCCTCGGAGCAGGACCCAAGGCACGCACACGAACCCCAAGACGGGGATTGCCCTGGAGACTTTTGCCAGCAAAGTTGGGGACACCAACGACAACGACATCTCTTACCAGGCGTATGCCATGGGTGGGGAAGAAGGCCGTCCCCAGCAGACGCATCAGGGCCCATCTCGCCATGAGCGTGATAATGGAGTGATGATGACCACGGAAATCATTGTCGAGCGCGAGGACAGGGGCGAGGATGATCGAAATAGCCTGGGGGCAAAGTCGTCAGCCGAGTCGACGATTGGTGTCCACAAGGCGTTTGACGGGGAGGGTCTATCCAAGTCGTCGTCTGAGGTCCATCTCGCAAGCCACCGAGGATTCTGATGGAGATTATTCATATTCTGGGGAATTCCCATGACAACAGCGTACTTAGATTCATACCCGTATATTTCCTTGCATCTCACAATGAGAATGGTCATTAATGCATCAACCATTGACCCGGCTAGACACAACTTGGTGACCCAGCCACATCAGACACCCAATCCAAGGAGTCCCGTCCTTACAATAGTTGATTCCATCACGACAAGTTCGATACATCTGAAAATTGGCACTAGAATTTAGCCCGGGTAGCCATCTTGGTGTAGCCGGGTATCGTCTTGCTTGGCGCACCGCGGCCAGCCGGAACCAGAGCCTAGCAGGGGCTGGCCATGGCCCGTTCGTCTGGAGGCAGGCGGCTAGGAACTTGCCGACAGATTGCATCGACGCGCAAAATGCCACAGGAAGCGACCCCTGCGTGTGTTGTAGTTTCGCACTATCTTGCCCGATCCAGTAGCGTTATGGCACCGGACTCCTTCCTTGGCGTGGTGTCTCGCTTGGCGTCGTTGAGAAACCAATATAAGCTGCATTAGTTCGTCTTGCAGAAGGAGACTTGGGAAGGTTTTGCGCGGTAGAGTAATGAAGGATGCGGTATGCCTGGCATTAGAAGTCACATCTTCAACATGGAATTTCATTCGGCGACGCCTCCGTCTTTCGGCGGTCACTCCCCGGAGTTGACTACGCCTAAAGGAGATCTGCATAGGTCGAACAATCTCAGCTCATTCTTTGGTGCACACAAGGACATTGGGGTGAAGCTGGGGTGCAGTGTTCTTGTGTAGTGTCTCGCTTTAATTTCTCGCAACGCAGAAAAATATCAGAGCATATGCAGACATGGCTGGCCATCCCCTAGTTAGCTTTACTCTGTCTTGGTTGAACCATGACAGCTGAGCTTAGCCAGTCTCTCGACATAGATGCCATGCTGGCGAGTCAGGATTTGTTGGCTGATCATGGCACAAGCTCCCTCTCGTGACATGAAGCTCGTGGATTGTCTTTGGCCTGGCTGTCAAGGCAATGTATCAACAAGAATGATTTCACGGCATATGCACACCCATACTCTACTTGATGGGCTCGAGTGTCATGGGACTCCCAAATGAACGAGAATGTTTGAGCTAAAGTTTTCCGAAAGAGGTTCCCGCTGAACACACCTCAACTAAAAAACCGAATTTGACGATGACAGAACCTGTAGGAATACAAAGCAGCTAGGCAGTGACCATTGTACGAGAGCGAGGAGTGTGACCTGGATCAGATTCCGGTCTATACAGAAAGGAGCTTGGATATACAGCCGCCATTCGAGGACTATCACCGCAGGGCTGTTGGAACCCAATCTGACAGTGTCTGCAGGTCCGACAACTAGTTTTGGGGTGCATGACCCAAAAGCCTGAAACCACAAAACAGAAGAGTTAGGCAAACTCTGAGGGGCAGATGACAAGACGTGGCCGCAAGGTTTCACAAGTCCAAGAGCGGCCTTCATCTCTATTTAGCAGCCATCACACCTCGCCTTCATCGCCACTTTGCTGTTCTAGCATTCGAAACTCCCAGGTCTACCATACTGGTCAATGATCCCCAGTTCCTACCGAGACGCGCCCAGACTCTTCTAAAGGGTTTTCTTCTTCTCTTTCTCTTCGCGAAGATCCATAGATCAGCTGTTGTTTCAATGGGTGTGATCATTTGGTCGCTCACGTGGCTCTCCCCGACCATCTTCTTTCCCCCTCCAATCCCAGATGATATTGCTAAAGACATCCTACATTCCGGTGGCGGACCGCCTGCGGGTATCGTCGCTTCGCAATTGCCGTCCATGATGGTTGACGCCGAGTACATGTCCAACATCTCTATTTCCGGCTTCGACACCTCCAACGAGTACAACGTATCAAGCAGCAACCCCGAGGATGCGTGGCAGATCAAAGTGCACGTCAAGGACAGCATCCCGGCCATGAACAACTCCAAGAAGGCCAAGAAGGGTGTGTTCGCCGCCAGCATGTTCTCTCTTGTTCCTCCAGACCATCTAGTCGAAAAGGAGATTGCGGCCAATGGCATCTACAGGGCGCATGAATCTTGGGCCGTCGTGATAAGGGCGTACACCCTTGATGACAAGGACAGACGCCAGCTGCTGAATGGACACGATGGAAATTGCTCTACAATTCTTGAAAAGAGCTGTATGGAAGAGCTCATGGCCAGTCCTAAGACGCCAGCTTGCATCGGCGGCAAGACAAAGTCGCGAAAGATTGTCCTTGTGCCCAAGCTTGAGTACGGCCCAAAACCCAAGGGCTTTGACGAATTCAGCGGTACTCCGTTCCTAGCCTATGCCAGCAAGGTCAGCAGGGAGAAAAATGAAGCTCAACTCGAGTCCGTTGGAGCGCCAGTCGACATCCTGCTGATCCAGTGGGTCCGAAATCGCAAGGATGTCACATCTGATAAAGCATGGGGTGGCGCCATGGATCTCGTGTGTCCACGTCCCGTGGAATACAAGGGCCTGACCAGCAGTGCTATTAGACCTCGGCCCTGGATGAGCCATGCAGCACTGTTGGGTTCGCTGCTCACCGCCTTGATGCTCATTTAATGGCAGTTCGCTGTGATAATAATTGTCGGCCACGCCATGGCACGTGTGTTGGCTGAAAGGTGGGCCATCTCAAGCTGACGGGTCAAATTGCAGTGAATCACTGAAAGCTTTGGACGATCTTATCAGCCTACCAACCAAAGATAATCTAGGGCTAGATGAATAGTCAATTAATTGCGAAGCTAATCTTGAGAAGAACGAAAGCAAAACGTTCTTTTTGGGGCCGTCTCACAGGCTGAAACAAAGGCAAAGCCGAGGCAAAAGTCCCACCACTGTCTCCGAGAAATTAGCTCTTAAGCTTCATCCTATCAATCAGTCCATCCAAGCCAGCCCCGCCGTTCAAACGAGTGACATTCTGCTGCATGTCACTGCATGGCGCTCCACTGCGGGTAGCTGCAACTGCCACTAGAACCATCCTAAGATGGAAGTTTATCACCGGACTCGCACGTTGCACGCCACGGCAGTCTGTTTCGCTACCGAGGCAGCTGCACTACCACTTCCTGACTCTGTGCCTTCCTGAAGCATACACCGAGTCCAAGATCGCAAGGACCCGACGGCCCCAGCAAGGGCGACCGAGCATGGGGCAGGTACATGCAGCAGGCGGAGAAATGAAGACCCGCAAGTGCTGCCACCCGTCAACCCAATAGCAACTCGATCCCGCGACACGAGCGCAGCCATTGAGCATCCACAACAGCCCTCCCACCACTGTTCCACTTCCCGCGATAGGTTGCATCCCGCCGCCACACTACATAGTCGAGGTGATCTACACGACGAATACCACGCTACAGCCCCCTGGTCCAATGAACACAGCGCATCCACAGGATCAGAGTTATTAACTTGTCGACCGCGGTGAAACCCCGCGCTCCGAAGAACCCGGACTGGTGCGAGATGCGAGGGACAGCAACGGTGCAATAAGTGGAACCCGGCGTGTTAGTTGAAGATGCGGGCTGATATATCATGGCCCGGCCGGGCGGGAAACTTCTATACTCTCTCTGTCTTTGTCCCTATCTCAACTACTCTTTGCGCTTTAGTCATGGTCACTTGCGCTTTTCTCACCCTGGCGGCGGCAATTGCCCTCCAGGCATGGCGCGTTGGAGCCGCCGTCGAGGCTGATGTCAAGGTCGATGCCATCTCTGGCAAGTTCGAATCCGATTGGACCAGTTTCTACTACGGAGAGAAGCCCCTCGTGATTGGCAATGACGGTGGCCCCGACAAGGGCGGGTTTCATGCCTTCGACTTCACCTCCAAGTCCTCTCTCGAAGAGGTCACTGCACGCGTGACGGGCCGATCCAAGATCCTCACGACTGTGCACGGCGTCGACGACAAGGACTACGTCGTCAATATTGCGGCTCCAGACTCGGTCATGCGAGTGTTCGAGCTGCCATCTCTCAAGCACATCAAGGGTGCCGATCACAAAGTACTTGGAGATTGGTCCGCACTCTGCTCTTGGAAGAGCCAGACTGGAAATGATTATGTCTTTCTCTTTGGCAAGAAGCAAGTGGTCCAGCTGCTACTTCGCAAGTCCAAGGACGGCGCCGAGCTCGTCGAGGTGAGCATCATCTGGCGTTCATGAGCTCCCAGCGCTAGCACTAACAGTGCCCAGATCCAAACTTTTGCAACTGATTTCGAAGCGTCGGGGTGTGCTGCTTCCCGTTCGCGCTCCCAGATGTACGTGTCCGTCGATGACACCAAGGAGATCTTCCAGTTCCCTCTCAAGGAATCGACGGAGGCGCCCAAGATCTCCACCTTTGGCAAGGCCGAGGACGACGTTACTGGCCTCGCCATCTATGTCACAAAGAAGGAGGGCAACGACTACCTCTTTGTCGGACAGGAGAGCAAGATTGCTGTCTACGACCGTGATGCCAAACTTGCAGGCACCTTCACACTGACCGGGCAAGAGGATATCGAAGTCCAGGGGCTCAGCATCTACCAAGCCCGATCAAAGAAGTATCCCGATGGCGTTATTGGATACGCTTTAGAGTCTAAGAGCGCAACGGGCTTCGCCGTTACTTCCCTGGAGACCATTCTCAAGAAGCTCGATATTCGAGAGCACATCAAATACGACCCTGCAAAGGAAAAGTCGGACAATAAGGAGACCATCTGTCGATCCTGCTCCAAGAACGGATTTTGCGGCTCGGGCCATAGAGAGTGCGATTGCTTCGCTGGCTTCGACGGCCGATCTTGCCAGAAGAACACCTGCACGAACGACTGCTCCGGCCACGGGAAATGTGTCGGCCCAAACACCTGTGAGTGCAAAAAGGGTTGGGGTGGCCTGCACTGCTCGTTTCTCGAGGTTGAGGCGACGTACGAGACGGACTCACTTCCCGGTGACGGCGACGATCCGGCCGTCTGGATCTCGCCCAAGTCGCCCGGCGAGTCGCGCATTGTCGGCACCCTCAAGTCAGGCGATGCTACTGGACTCGGTGTGTATGACTTGAAGGGTAAACTCCTCCAGACCTTCAAGGCTGGCGAGCCCAACAATGTAGATATCATCTATGGCTTCAAGATTGGAGACCGCAAGGCGGACCTGGCATTTGCCGCCTGTCGTGAGGATGACACCCTTTGGTAAGATATCTTGCCTCGCCTTTGCCCTTCCAAACTAACAGACGCAGCCTTTTTGAGATGCTTCCCAACGGTACCCTCACAGCTCTTCCCGGTGGCAGCCACCCCGTTATCGAGGATTTCGGTGTCTACGGCTCATGCACCTACCGGTCCCCCAAGTCAGGGAAGCAGTACCTCTTCGTCAACGCGAAGGATGCCCGATATCTCCAGTATGAGCTATCGTCTGCCTCCGACGGCACCCTAAAGTTTGACCTGGTGCGCCAGTTCCAGGGCGGCAGCGGAGGTCAGGTCGAAGGCTGCGTCACCGACGAACAAAACGGATGGATTTTCCTCGGCGAGGAGCCCTCAGCCCTCTGGCGATATGGGGCAGAGCCCGACGCCGGCGACGCCGGTCATCTCATCGCCAAGGTCGGCGACAGCCAGATCTTTGGCGATGTCGAGGGCGTCACGCTCGTTCCCGGAAAGAAGAAGGACGAGGGCTTCGTCCTCGTATCTCTCCAAGGCGTCAGCGCCTACAATGTTTACCGCCGCGCCGAGCCTCACGCGTATGTCACCACCTTCACTATCACTAAGTCGTCGGACGGCAAGGTCGACGCTGTAAGCAACACGGACGGCATTACTGCCGTGGGCAACGCACTTAACGAAGACTTCCCCCACGGCCTAGTCGTGGTGCACGACGACGCCAACGAGTTGCCCGACGGGTCCACGAGCTCTGAGGCGAGCTTCAAGCTTGTGAGCCTTGAGGACATCCTTGGGTCCAAGCTCTTGGGCGACAAAGATCTTCTCAAAGAGGTGGACAAGGACTGGGATCCCCGCAAGTGATGGATGGCATCTCCAAGGTGGTAGCATAGTGGCGCTCAGCTCCATCAATAATTTATGGTTATGGCGTACATGTCTATTCACTGCTCGTCTCAAGCGTGCCCAGCTACTTGCTTGCCATGTCAAAGCGCCGGGTGTAGCGCCAATGCCGTGGCTTTCTTGCAATTAAGGTGCTTGCACTGATCTCGTGTGAATCCTAACGGGAGCGGCAGTCCAAGCATGGATAACCCAGGGCCATCTGTGAGGCACGCCATACTTTCCCATTCCAAGAATTTACCCCGAGCTTACAATATTATGTATGCAACAATAATTCGGTATGACTCCCGACCTGACAAGCCAAGTTATCCACGCGTCCCAAGGGGATGGTGAAGTATCAGGCTGGGCGACGCCTGCACTTCAAAGGAGCAAAGAACAACAACGACCAAACAAAAAGATTTGGCGCATGACTCCCAGCGACTGGCCATTACCTACACCTCACATTCGGGCTGCTAGCAACTCCTTTGACTTGCGGCTCGCCGTTGTGGCTTCCGGCCAACCTCTTTCCCGATTGGGGGTTGAATATAGAGACTCAATAACGCTCCCCTCACCATCTCCCAACCACCACCCAAGCCGTTGGCAATAGGCGACTAGCAATTCAACGCCAATAATGCAGCCTCCGAGTAAAAATTTGCCTCGCTTTGTGCCAGAAATCCTTGTGAAAATGGCCTCAGCTCGAAATGGCCAGGTCTAGATTGCGTCCGGAGGTTTGCGAGGTTTGCTACCAGGGCCCTGCATCGGCAGCCTCAGCTTGGTGAACCACTTTCCAAGTCCTGAGTTTCCCGGTTGTCAATGTCCACCGCCCGTGCTCAATAGACGCTCAATACAACCTCTTCGTGGCCCGTTGGCCAACCACCGATAGGCTTTCTGAACGCCATCAAATTACTTGCTTTCTCTCCTGTTCAGTCAAGCTCGAGCATAGCTTGGCATTTTCAATCAAGGCGAGTTGGTGTGATGATTTGGTGGCCTCGTGGTCTGCAGGAGTTGCCATCCCGCCTTCGTGCTGGGGTGGTCTATTGAGTTGGATGTCAATAGACTCAATGCCCCGCGGCTCTATTGACAGCAGAACACCTCGGATGAACAGGAAGCCGTCGCAGCCATGGCAAGCACCAGCTTCGAATACATATACTGGCCGACGATACCTTCCAATCCGGTCGTTTCTTCTCAGGCTCGTTCCAACTTCACAAGGACAAACACAACTCACTGATCACGATTCAGTTTCAACGAGTGCCGCTCCAACCTCACTTACACTATCAATTCCCTCCCCTGACCCTCCTTCATCCGTCTCAACACCATGAAGGCCACTCTTGCCACCATCACCGTCTTCCTGGCCGGCGCCCTCGCTGCGCCCGAGCCTTGGTGCATGCGTCCCGGACAGCCATGCTGGAAGGAGAAACGCGAGGCCAACCCTGAGCCCGAGCCATGGTGCATGCGCCCCGGCCAGCCATGCTGGAAGGTCAAGCGCACTGCCGAGGCCTTCAGCGAGGCCATCCACAGCTCTGGCGGGCTCCGGGCTCGCTCCTTCGAAGGCACCGCCAGCAACCACGCCGGCGGGGCTGCCTTCAAGGCCAAGCGCGACATCAACGAACTCGCCAACCTCATCGCCGTCGCCCTCGAGGATGAGGGCGGGGCCCAGGACTACTACGCCAACCTCGGACTCGACAAAGAGTTCGACGAGGACAGCTCGGACAAGGACGAGACCAAGGCCAAGCGCGAGGCCGGCCCCGAGCCCTGGTGTATGCGCCCCGGCCAGCCTTGCTGGAAGCAGAAGCGTGAGGCTTCCCCTGAGCCCTGGTGCATGAGACCCGGCCAGCCCTGCTGGAAGCAGAAGCGCGAGGCCCTCGGAGACACACCCGAGAACCTGGATAAGCGTTGGTGCATGCGGCCCGGTCAGCCCTGCTGGAAGGCCAAGCGCGCGGCCGACGTTGTCTTGGAGAGGACAGCCGATCCCGAGAACGTCTCCAGCAAACCTTTCGCCCCGGCCTACTTCGCCAAGCGCGAGGCCACCCCTTGGTGTATGCGCCCCGGCCAGCCTTGCTGGAAGGAGAAGCGCGAGGCCAACCCCGACCCCGAGCCCTGGTGCATGCGTCCCGGCCAGCCTTGCTGGAAGGCCAAGCGAGACCTGCTGGCCATGAGGACTTATGCCCGCAGCATCGTCGACTCGCTCGAGGCTTAGGTGAGTAACCAGACACTCCAACCGTTTGCTCGTCAAAAGGCGCAGCAGCTGACCCTTCTTGCTCTCTCAGTTCCTCACCCATCTCCTTTCGATTCTTCTATGCCCGGCGCAAGAAAAGAGAAGAAGAAACACGCAAAAAACTACCGCCGGGATCCCCTTGTATCAATGTTTCAAGCAAAATCATGGCGCCTTGCCATGTAGGCTGTAGCCCCAGCCCCAGCCCAGCTCATGCTCTCTGAACAAAGCGCTTGACGCTCATTTCAATTCGACGGAATGGTGGATCAATGCGATCGCACTGCTTCTAATTACCAGCATACCGGCAGCGAGGCTGTTCCGAGAAGATCAGTCCTCCTGCTCTCTTTTTACACTTTTTTTGGGCCCCTTTGTTCCTCTGGCTTCTTCGACATGCGCGACAGGGTCGTGGTGCCCAGGGCCTGCCTGGAGCGAAGTCGGCACCAACAGCGGGCAGCTGGGCGGGCATTTTATTTAGTGGCGGAGCTACTTAGTTGTTGCCATGTATGAAAGGAAAATATATGAATGGATGATTTTTTGGCTCTGCACCGTTTTGCCAGCCGTTGCGGTCTCAGTGAATGTAAAAACTACTAGTAGAGAGGGATGGATGAGGACTGAGTACCTTAGAGAATATCCGCAGACATCCGCAATTCCGGATTTGGCGGCGAGGCATGTGACGGCTCACTGAAGTTGTTGGGACAAGCAGGTCCACTCCGCGCGCGGCACTGGCCCAGACGTCATTCCGGATTGGGGCTTTGGGGAGCAGTCGGGGAGAGCCAGGGCCGTCGGATGTTGAGACGGGGCCCCAACTTGAGCTGACTGACGGGATGTCTGATGAGTGAGAGTGAGAGTTGATGGGTTTGTTCCGGTTATTTGGCACACGGACGCTGCAATATCGCATCGCATCGCATCGCATTGCATCACATCAGTGCAGCATTGCCGCAAACCTGTTTTGCTTCCACCATCACTGCCCGCTGCTACTACTGCTGCTGCTACTGCTACTACTGCTACTACCTGCTGGGGCAGTCCCTCCCTCTCCTCCTCTTGCTCCGGGTCGCTGTCGCCCCATCAATCCATCCCCCGCTGCGACCACAATCCGCATTCAGTCCGTGATACAGTTGATCCATCCATCCCGCCGCCATCAGCCAGCCACTGTCTCTCCCTCCCTGCCCAGACAGACGGCCACTGCTGCTGCTGCTCCTGCCATGGCCGCCTCCGCCACTGATCCGTCGTCCCGGCACATGTAAGTTTGCAAGTTTCCGCCTCCAGCCCGCCACTGCCGTGTCCCACTGTCCCGATCCGTCCCCCCGCCATGCATTGAGATGGATGCCCGCCCGTCAAATCGCCAAATCACGTCCGGCTCGGTGAGACTCGACACCATCATGCATGCGTCCCATCCCATCCCAGCGCCAATCATGTCGGCTGCTCCCGCAAAGCTATCCCGCTCGTGCCCCGTCGTCACCGGTGGGAACTCTCGTCCCTCTCCATCTCTTGCTCGCTCTCCCGGGCTCGAAGCGTCATCATTACCGTCACATCCTATCACCGCCACTCCCATCGCGCCGCCGTCTCATCCCGCCAGGTGCTCCGCGAGACAAATGCTCCCGTCGCCCCCGCCGACAGCTCACCCTGGCCCTTGCTTGCAAAAACACCACTCGCCGCAACACCGCCAGCGCTGCCTTTCATGAACGGGTCAACTAATCACTTCTCCAGGAAGAAGGTCGCCATTGTCGGCAGTGGTTGTGCAGGCATAGCTGCCCTCTGGGCTTTGAATCGCACGTATCATGATGTCTACCTCTACGAGGCCGCTGACCGCCTCGGCGGCCACACCAACACGGTGAGGTGGAGGGCGGGAAAGTACACCACAGCTGTCGATGCCGGCTTCATTGCCTTCAACGCAACGACATATCGTAAGTTGGCACACCGCGCGCGCTCAACTTCATCCTGGACGAGCCCCTCTCTCTAACACCCTTCACCACCAGCCAACTTCACGAATTTCCTCAACAAGGTCGGTGTGAAAACCGACGCCACGGAAATGTCATTCAGTGTCTCGAGAGACCGAGGGCTGTTCGAGTGGGCAGGCGCCAGCCTTGGTTCTCTCTTCTGCCAAAAGCGAAACCTGCTGTCGCCCAAGATGTGGAGGCTCGTGTTTGACATCATCCGCTTCAACCAGTTTGCGGTGGATCTGCTGATCAACGAGGAGGACGAAGAGCGGCATCACTTCGTCGGGAATGCCATGATGAACAATGTGAGCAAGGAATTGACAATTGGCGAGTACTTGGAGCGAGAAGGCTACTCCAATGCCTTCCGGGATGACTATCTCATCCCACTGACTGCCGCCGCGTGGAACATGAGCCCCGACGAGTGCGCCTTGGATTTCCCGGCAGTCACCCTCATTCGTGTTTTGTAAGAAGCCGGTCTAGACTCGAAGGATGCCTCTTCTAACCCCAGCTACAGATGGAATCACCACATGCTGTCGACGATATCCGCTCGCCCTCAGTGGCATACGCTGCGGGAAGGTGCTCAGTCGTACATTGACGCAGTCGTCAAGGGTTTCCCGCCAAACCACCTCTTCCTCAAGACGGCTGTGAGACACGTCTCGAATGAGAGCGATGGCCGGGTGCGAGTCCACTTAGAAAACGGCTCATCGGATGTGTATGACCACGTCATCCTAGCGACCCACGGAGACCAAGCCCTGTCCATCATCAACCCATCGGCAAACGAGCAGGAACGCTCGATACTGTCGTGCTTCCAGACCTCACAGAACGAGGTCGTGCTCCACTCCGACCTCTCCCTGATGCCGACGCGGCATGAAGCCTGGTCTAGCTGGAATTACCTGACCCTATCATCGCCATCGAGGAGGAGGGCCAACAACGACCAAGCGTCGCTGACGTACAACATGAATATTCTCCAGCACATCCCGCGCGACACATTTGGCGACGTGTTGGTTACGTTGAACCCGTTACAAAAGCCCCGGCCAGAGAAGACGCAGGGCAGATACTACTACTCGCATCCGGTCTACAACCCATCAGCGACCCGAGCACAGAAGCTACTACCGCACATCCAGAACACACGAGGTATCAGCTACGCCGGTGCGTGGACCAAGTACGGCTTCCACGAGGACGGCTTCAGCAGCGGCCTCGCCGTCGCCCAAGACCACCTCGGCGCCAAACTGCCCTTCACCTTTACGGATTCGACGTACAGCAGAGGGCGCCGGCCGAGGCTGGGGCTCTTTAAACACCTGGTGAGGCTCATCATCTTGCTCATCCAAGTGTTCGTGGTACAGATCTTGGAGAGGCTGCTGGCGCGCGAGCGAGTGCTGCCTAGAAAATTCGTCAACGGATATCATGGAAAGAAGCTGAACGGTAAGGTGTTTTGATGTAATAATAATATGGGTGTTGCTTCTTTTGGGCTTGTGCATGGGTTGGGTATGGCCACTATGGGCAACTGGACTGTGCCCGATTTGGGTCAAAAAGCGATTGCATTTGTAAACATTACGGCGTTTTTGGAAAGGGGAATTTGAATAGTCAAGTGTCAATTCGGCGAATAAATGCATATTATCAGAGTAGATGAGCGCTGTCGTGTCTCGAACCCACCACACCGCGCTTTGCAAGAACAACCACCGTATCCATACGACAACACTAAAAGATCAGAGGCGCGATGCTCATGAATAAAGGAGCTGGGTAAAATAACCATACGAGAACCTAATCCCTCACTGATCAAATCAACGCCCTTCAACAGCGTAATTTCGTCATTCACGAAATTTCAAAGTGTAGGGTAGGCGCAAGCTGTTCGTCCCCGCTGTTGCGGCATGGGCGGCCGCAAACGCCGACAGCCCCCGGAGTCGAGAAATCTCCAGAAATCGTCCCACCCCAAGCTTGACCTGCCTCAACCACGCCCCGGGTCCCAATTGACGATGAACACCGCCTCTCGACTCGTGCGCAGCTCCGCGCGGGCCGGCGCCGCATCGCCCTGGGCCTGCTTCTTCTGCCAGAATGCCCGCCCGCGCGCCCAGCGAATCGACCTGAGCTTCGTCCGCAAGTGGTCGAGCTCCGCGACCCGGATGCAACAGCAGCAGCAGCACCAGCGCCCGCAGATGCCCCCCACGATGGACCAGATCCTCGCGCAGTACAGGCACAAGAACAGGACGGTGGCGTGAGTGTCCGGAGAGCCCTTTGGACGTTTTTGCCTCGCTCTGACGCTGTTCGCAGGTACTACACTCTTAGCACCATCATCCTCTTCGTCGCCCTTTCCTACGGCTCCGTGCCAATGTATAAGATGGTGAGCCTGGCTTTCCTGGCACGTTACCGAGTGGGACGATTCTAACGCGACGGATAAAATAGATCTGTGCCACGACCGGCTGGGGAGGCCAGCCCGTACGTGCCCACGGCGGCCCAGGCAGCCAGGAAGAGGACATCTCGAGCCGACTCATCCCCGTCACCGACTCCAAGCGAATCCGCGTCACCTTCAACGCCTCCGTCTCCGACATTCTCCCCTGGAAGTTCGTGCCCCAGCAGCGCGAGGTGCGAGTGCTCCCCGGCGAGACGGCTCTGGCCTTCTACAAGGCCACCAACACGAGCGACCAGGACATAATCGGCGTCGCCACGTACAGCGTCACCCCCGCGCAGTGCGCCCCGTACTTTAGCAAGATCCAGTGCTTCTGCTTCGAGGAGCAGCGCCTCAACGCTGGCGAGACGGTCGACATGCCCGTCTTCTTCTACCTGGACCCGGACCTGCTCAACGACCTCAACATGAAGGGCGTCGAGACGGTGACGCTGAATTATACCTTCTTTAGTACGCTGCGACCTGCCTACCCCCCACGGAGTCCTTCTCGGTCGGTTGCTAACCCTTTTCCAGAAGCGAGATATGACAATAATGGTCGTTTCCAGCGACCTCTTCCGGCTTCGTGAGCGAGCATGTACCACTACCTACCGAACGGGTGACGAGCAGGATGCACCCAACTCTTATCGTGTATAAATTGTACAATAGATAGAAATAGCCAATTGGAAGCCGAAACATTGGATATACAAACCGATACTCAATTGCATGCTGTGCAACAACTACTTTGCCAACTGTCGCCGGTCCAAGTATGAGCTGAAGCTCAGTTCCAATCGTCTCTGACGAAAGCCGACACTTCTAAGAACGTTGGTGACTGTTTTTCAACTCCCAATCCGAAGAATTGAGTCTTGATTTACTGACCACGCATCAGGATGCCAATCTTCCAGTTCGCGCCCTGCAACCACCATCAATTACAGCAACAGCTTCATGGCTGAAAGATTTGCTTCCCCTCCATTGGCTGCAGAAATATGGGCCTTGGCCAACTCCACCAGAGCGCGCTGGCGGCTGAATTGCAGGGGACTAGGGGAAGCGAGAGTAGGGTACACCAGATCACGTGCAGCCCACATCGCAACTTCCCACAATTACTCCTTCCCTTTTCTCGTCCACGAAATTTCTCTGCTCGTCAACCTCGTCAACTCACCCAACGTCCGGACAATCTCGCCTCGTCCCTCGCCCAACGTCGCCAAAATGGTCAAGGTCAACACCAGTAAGCATTCCTAGTTCCCAATGCTCGTCGGGCACTGTGCTCGCATCGCGAGAAATTGTCACTGCGTCCTCTTGGCACGAAATTCTGACATTTTTTTTTTTTTCGCAGACATCTCGGCTTCCCGCCGCAAGAGCCGTGCCGCTCACTTCAAGGCCCCCTCTGACCGCCGCCGTGTCATCATGAGCGCCCCTCTCTCCAAGGAGCTCCGTGAGAAGTACAACGTGAGTTGCGAAGTCGCCGCATCTACCACGACGAAAAATTCTAACAACCCATCAGGTCCGCAGCATCCCCATCCGCAAGGACGACGAGGTCACCATTGTCCGTGGCACCAACAAGGGCCGTGAGGGCAAGATCACCTCCGTGTACCGTCTCAAGTACGTTGTCCACGTCGAGCGTGTCGTCCGCGAGAAGGCCTCCGGCCAGTCCGTCCCCCTGGGCATCCACCCCTCCAACGTGGTCATCACCAAGCTCAAGCTTGACAAGGACCGTGAGGACATCCTGGCCCGCTCCAAGGTCGGCCGTGAGCTCCGCGCCAACAACAAGGTCACTGCTTAAGTGTCTTTGACTCCCCCAAAAACAAAAATCACACAAAATCACACAAAAAACCTCGTGGACGAAACCTCCCACCACCTACCCGAGGACGACTTTTTCACACTCAACACAACATGACGAATTACATCTGAGGCTTAGCACAAGGGCGAAGCTAGATGAGGAATGGGCATATACTCCGGCGTTTTTGCGATACCTGCGTCGGCCACGTTTCCGCGCGGTTCGGGTTTTCAGCAGGGTAGATGAATTGAGAATTTCAGGGTTCTCAATGGCCATTTCACATCTCGTGAGATGCTCCATGGGAGGTTTTTCCCGAAGTCTTCACATGCGCCCCGATGCAAGTGCCAGCCTGTGATGCCAGCCTTCTTGCGCTGCTGTTGCTTCGGCATCTCGTAGTGACTAACCCGCGGGACCCCCCATCCCAAATGGACAGGTTCTTGGCGACCTAGTTCCATCGTAGACTGCAATACTCGGCATATTGATGCTCAAGGGAAGAGGTGAGAATTTCGTGACGCCGCCTTCAAGGGCACCATTGAACCGCTAGGATATCTCCGCGTTGACCACTAAGATCCATGGTTTTCGAGGTATACGACTGGCGAAGAGTAATCCAGCAGGGTCCATTTTACTATCATGAGGACCCTTCTCTCGCCCGAAGATTTTCTCTGAGCCTTGTTGCTCTGAGGTTGGAAATTTGATGGTGAGGCACATCCTACGCCGTTACGGTATTAGTAACACCAGAAATCCCTTCGAGGACGTAATTATCCTGCTAGGCCTCAAGCCAAATAATAAAAATACGTTACTGGACAACTGTGCCTTCATTGTGTGTGTGTGAGGCTGTGTGTTGCACGGGCTTGTCCAATTATCTTCCAACTTCACTTGGCAATGTCACTTCATTTGAGATGCGGTTTGTCAGACAGAAATGTGAGCAAAGTAATCTAGCTAATGTATCGTCTTGAGCAATGTCTGCGTATAAGTACAGATTCTTTACGAATGATTAACGTGTGCCTCGAAAACTCAAAGTATCCCCCAGTGGTCAATGTCGGCCACTTTGTCAAAGAAAACGTGCGTCGGCTCAATCCATGATTACCATAAAACATTGCTGAAAATGAACAGCGTCAAGCGTTGGACTTCGGTGTGGTCTTGACATGTCCTCATGACCTTGTCCGAAAAAAAAGAACAAAAGAAAGGAAATCAGACAAAGAGAGTCGTGTCTCATGAGGCACACAAAACTGTGCTGCATACCAAAAGCTGTGTGTCTGGCGTCGTCAATAGCAAGAAAGTACTCGGTGCCGGTAATCCGTGAAACTGCTGCAAATAAAACTGAAGCAGTTTGCGAGGGTACTCATTCGTCATAGTGATACATAAAAAGCAGGCAGCATTTTGCACGAATCCAAATGTCGTTGGACCCAGGTGCGGCAACCCTTCTCACCTCGCGGACCTTACTGCTTGAGCTGAGTGGTTCGTGATCCTCGGCGAGCTTCAACTGGAGGACGGTTTTCGGCACGCTTCTAGGTGCCGGTATCAGCCGAGGCAGTGGTAACTGGGCCATCGGCGGCCTCGTTAAGCTTGTGTGTCGAGCTCCGTGGAGAAGGCACAGTGTTCGCGATGGCTGGCGACAGCGAGGCGGTCGCATGGCCGGTGTAGTTGGGCAGCACGCCTTGGACTGTCATGGATGAGATTTTCCCGGGGACAGCACTGATGCTTGACTTGCTTCTCTTCAACACGGACTGTAGGATCTCATTCCGTCCGTTCTTCCTGCGCAGTGTTAGGCTTGGGAAAGGTCTATAAAATCACAGTTTCTTACCCCGAACGCTCCATGGCACGACGGCCTTGGAAAAGGATACCTTTCTCCTCATCGGTGTCCTCAGAAGATGGCGAACGCTCGACCGAGCCGCCTGCTGAGACTCGAGTGGTTGCCGGGGCAGGTTGTCGACGCTTTGCGAAAATGGAACCAATATCAGAAGCACAGGACCCAGACCGAATGATTGGGGTTGCCGAACCGCCAATTGCTGTCTGATTGTGATGAGGAAGAGATTCAGACTGAGTAGCGGCCCCATTCTTGGTTCTCTTCACCAGCCCAGGCTGTCCAATGTTCTGAAATGGGTCCATGTCTGGCTTGGAAGCCGACGACGTATCGAGATTGGAGCTTGCCGAATAGGACTGGCCGCTACCTGTCTCTGACATGTAGGATGATTCGGGTGAACGTCCCTTCACAGGCGATGGGGGGTAAAAATCCTTGCCATCAAACTTGGGGAACCCCTTCTGAAGGTGACGTGGGGTCTTTCCCCAGTACATATGGCGAGCCCGAAGCTCATCCTCTGTTAAGTTACGGCCATAGACATAGTCTGTGTCCTTGACAAACTCCGGGCGGATTCCACTGGGAAGTTTTCCAACCAAATAAGGCACCTCTGGCTGCGCCAATGGTGGTGCATCCTGAAAATACCCATTCCAGCCGAAGCCTTCCTTGGGAATCTGGTGGGTCATAGACATATGGGACTCTCTCTCAGATTCAGATGCAGAGCAATGCTGGCCAGACTCAGAAAGAGTGGGGCCTGAGCTGCGATCCTTGCTAGGCTGAAATGGGGGAGCCAGAGCAGCATTCATCGGCAAGCTGGATGCCTTCCGCGCTTCGCTCTTGGGGATGTTTGTGAAGCCCACGGGTTGGAATGCCGTAACAGATTTTGTCGAGTTCAGCCCCGAGGAAGCACGGGTGGCCACTGCTTTGTCCTTGAGCGAAAGAGACTTCTGATCTTGTGAAGAGCCACTCGACGTAATTGGAGTTGGGATAGGCTTGTTGGATGCGGCATCAATTTTGTTGTCCTCATCCACTCGCTCAGCCTTGGGATAGTTCGCCTCTTCAAATGCTAGCTGGCCTTCCAGTGTCTTCTGAAAACTTTCGATTTGCCGACGGACTAGCTGTGCCTGCTGTTCCATGCCCTTCTCATCAATTTGGTGCTTGTTGTATTGGAGCTGATCCTCAAAGTAGCGAAGAGATCCGCGAAGAACTTCCATCTGCTTCTTTGTGATCTCACTGGGCCGAATGGACGAGATAGGTGGATTGGATGGTCCAGCAAAGGCAGGCTTAGGCAAACCAGCCAAGGCGGACGGAACCTGAGACTGAGTGGCTGGCTCGAAAGTCGGCGGCTGGCGTTGAGCCGCATTGATGTTGTTGGCAGAAGATGGTCCTGGAAATTGGGCGTGGAGGGGCGTAGGCGGATACCCTGGTGGAGGAGGCATCATACCGTATGGGTAAAAGCCATTGGCAGGAGCCATCATCCATTGGCCATTGTAGAAATACGGCCGAGAAGGGTCAAACTGCTCGGGAGGAGAGATGACGACTGGCTTTGATTTGTCCGAAGCGGTAGACTCTTCCTTTTCGCTCGAGGGGTTCCCAGCTGGTGGAGCCTTTGGAGGAAGGTGATTGAAAGCCGGAGGGGGCACTGGATAGCCACCAGCCATCTTGTAGCCAACAGGATAGGGGACCATTGGGTACGGAGTTCTTGGTATCATTCCCGGAGGCATAGAAGGGTGGAAACCAGGAAGCATGGGCCCAAAGCCGCCAAAAGCCGGGGACTGACCTGGGAGCACATTCATGTCAGGATGTTTGCTGACACCGGCTCCGTCCGCTGGTGTATCGGCCCCAAGGGTTTGATCTCTGGTCCATTTGGCCCCTGGGGAGAGTGATCCTCGAGTGTTTGGAACGATGCGGCCGCCAGCAGTTACCCGAACATGGGTTGGAGAGACTACAGCCTTGTAAAAGCGCTGAAAGCCTTCAGACTTTTGCGTGTTATCTCCGGCTGGGGCGCCAGTAGGCTGCGCTTCGACGTTCTCAGAATCTGTTCCGCCACGGTGCTTCCACTCAGATTCAGTGCCATCGAGCTGGGTAGCCGTCTCGCGCCGAGGAACCTCATGACCATTGCTGTCTGATGATGAGATGGGCGACTCTTCTTTGACGACAGACAATGCCCGCTCAACGGGCGTTCTCACGATTTCACCTGGTGCGGCATTAGTGACTGGCCGATATTGCTAAGAAGGGAGTGGAAGAACGAACGAAAATCCATGCAGGAATCGGTTTTTCGATTGAGCTCATCAATGACCTTCGCATGACTACCAGAATGCCTCAGCTCAAGCAACTCTCGCGCCGTGTAGGATCTCGATTCCATGACCATCTTCACATTAGCAAAAATGTGGAATGAACGATGCTTTTCAGGTGAGTACCACCAGATGATGATCGGATTGCCGTGTGTAGAACCGGGTTCGCGAACGCTATGGTGAAGGAAGTGAAGAAGAGGTGCAAGCTCTAGTGACCCGAGTTCATCGTCAGTAAATTTTTGTGCCTCAAACTGAGACTTGATGAAGGATGGCAATGGGAAGGAGTCAGTAGAAAATGCTGCGGCAGGAATGACTTCGCCAAGTTTTATAGTGACATGAGTAATCACACTGCTGAAACAGAATGTATGCTTGATGAGCATGACAGTCTGAGGGGTCAATACGACGTCGCCTGCTTGTTTTATTGCCAATTCGAACATGAGATGCTTCCTGGCATCCAGGATGTTGTATTCCTTCCTGGGCCGCATTTCGAAGAATCGAGTCGATGGCAGTGCAGAGCCGTCGGATAATAGGAGGGCCAGTCGTAGCAGAGGCTCTTTTGGTCGATCTTGAAGGAGTGGGGTGTTGAGGCGATAAAAATCCAAGTCGGGGTGAGAGGTCCAAGGGTGAGCGAAGGAGTCCGTCACTCACGCACAACGCGATGGCAGGATTAGGGCAAAGACGAGCTTGGTTGCCGGCCATAAATTTTAATGCAAACATTTGCTGGCTTGCATTGGGTCGTGCATTATGTGCAAAGGGGGCAGGCAAAGGCGAAGGTGAAGGAAAGGTGAGACTTACCCAAAGATTCCAGTGACAGCAATCAACGGCTGGCCAGTATGCATACAAGACCCAGCGCAAGCGGCTCCTATACGGCGTATTGGCTGAAAAGAGTGAGGTGCGCTATTGAACAGCAGACTCAAGTAGGAAGTGATTGAAGAGAGTGCAGACGACAAATGGCCAAGACGTAGAGCAGTGTGATGCACTGAGGGACGATGAAAAAGTCGATGAAGCAATCAGAGATTCTGGAGCCAGCCGAGTTAGTATTTGTTGAGTCTCACTCGATGGCGAGGGTAATTGCCGGTGGGAAGGGGGTGATACTCACATTAATGGAAGGAGCGAGTCTGTAACCGCGTCCGAGTAGGAAGTGGCAGCTGTGCTGACACTGGGCTCCTTCGCCAGGTGGTGCCCGGCGAGGAGAGCTCGAGAGCGAGGCTGACCAGGACAAAGGAAAGAGAACAAACAGCTGTGGAAAATAGATAGCAAGTAATGATAAATGTAGCAAGGTGGTTAATGAACTGTTTGGAGATGGGGAGAGGCGGTAAAAGTGTGTTGTTGTGATGCCTCCCTTGGAGTTGAGTGCTGGCAGGGTCTGCTTTGGCTGGTGCAGGAGTGCAAATTTCGCGTCAGAGGCCGCAAACAGTTCCAAAGAAGGAGAATTAACAGGTAAAATGAAGAAGTATGATGTGAGAGAGTGTTACCAGATAATTTCTAGCGGGTATCGGTGGGGGATGCGGCGTCGCGACCTGTTGGTGATCGCGGTGGGTGGTGGTGATGGTGTTTGTGTTGAGAACTTTTTCGCGTTGGATGCGAGGAAGGGTTTTTAAACCCTCAAACCGAGTCTACCGCGATTAGTGAATAACGCGATGCATTCAGATACATCATGTATTTCAGTCTTCGCGTGTTGCTCGTCGCTGGCGACTCATCTTCGGCGGATCGTGACGGGGGTACCGTTCAGGGGTTGGGACCAAGAGCGACGGAATGGCAGTACAAGTCAGACAATTGTGAAATAAATCCCGGAGAGAGTTACTTACAGACGCCCTCCAAGGCACTGCGTCCTTAATTCGTGACTCACAGGCGTCTTTGGTGCCTGTCGTGTCTAGTTGCTGGGCAGTGGCCAGCGCTGGTCGCCCTCGTCCGCCAGCGCCGCCACCCCTATAACTCCACAGAAGAAGATATCGAGACATGGCACCGTACTAGGAGTATTAAAAGTAGATGCTCATGATTCCAAAGTTCATTAGTTCCATATCAGACTCGCTTCGGAGCAAGGCCACCGACGGAGACGAACGGTACACTGGCGACAAGCCCCCTTATTTCATATCGAAGGTCATGGAAGCCGAGCAGGCCGGTATGCGCATATCGAGAGCACATATTCACTTACTGGCGTATTTTGAGCGCGTGAAATGAGGCCAGAATGGTCACGCGGTCGTGAGAATTGGTCTCGATCGGTGCGTGCGTGCTGGACAGCCAGCAACGAGTATGGCTACACACCCCACAAGGGAGTTCTCCAAAGGAGAAATTGGGACAGCCATCGTATGCCTATTGTCAAAGGTCAGAATAGATCCTTTTCCCGTGATGCCACCTGTGTGGCAAGTGTTTGTGGCGACGGGAGGTGGCATAATGCGGATGTACCTACGGCGGATGTGCAGTTGGCGATAGGGCATCACCGGCTTTCACCCACGACCACGGCATTATGAGCTGACGATACTTATATGAAAAGATCCGTTGAGCAGAGGACCATGTTTTAGGCGTCTCATTTATTTATTTCTATGTGGCGTGCGCTGCGCATCGTAAAAAACGTGTATTCTCCAGATGGCGACGCCTCCCCCTGTGCACCCCTAGCCCCGACACTCCGAGCCACAGCGACATTTCACGCATACCACGAGCAAACCAAGCTGAGGAAACGTAGAAAAGGACCGCCGCTTCATGCTGCTGCTGTTTTATTTTCCATTTTTGCCGCGAATGGCGACCCTTCTACCCAGCGTCCTTGCACATGCTTCTGTTTCCTGCTTCACGATCCCGCCTTTTCGAGCCTACCAATCGTAGACGGCCCTAAGAGGATGCTGATGGCCAGGCCAGCGTGAGGCTTACGACGTGCATGATGCAGGACGGTGTCTCGTGCCCAGGCAAACGGCTATCCGGTCGAGCTCCTGTTAAGCCGAGACGGCCACGACTCTGAGCCCTGAGGTGCCGGATCGAACCGGAGCGAAATGGACGCCAGCCCGAGTAGAGCAGAGCAAAAACGCAGCAGAATGATGGCCGGCTTCTTGTCGAGAGGTCATTGGCAGTAGTCACGGAACATGCCCTACGACGTGCATGAAAATCGCGGGGGGCGGAGACGTTGCAGCAGACACGACATGGGCTTCCAGTTTCACCTGACTGGGGCATTCTTTTTCTTCTCTCCGACGCCAGCAATTGGACATCTGCTACAGGGGGTCATGGATCTACTTGCTACACGGCCATTCAGATCTCAGCATCGGGGCTGTATTGTCGTTTGCTGCTCTCCCCCCGGGGGCCGGCAGCCAGTGTGGGGATCCAAGGGGAGAGAACGAGGCTAACAGGGGCCAAGCTGGAAGACGGAGGGGCGGCTTTCGAACTGTCTGGGGTAGTGTAGCATGGCGGCGTGGGATGGAATATGCAGCTCACAATGTACCTGTAGCCGTCGTCGTAGCATATCGGCGGAGTGGTTGCTACGACGGCGTTTGATGGAGGGTAGCCTCCGACTTGGGAGGGTGGCTGAGGGGGATCATTGGTCAGGCGTCTGCTGCAGACGCAGGACTGTCCAGGCCGCTTGGCATGAGCGGGACTTCCAGAGGGAGACATCCGACCAGAGAATGGGGCTGATGACGGGCAGAGAGGAAAATTGTCGCATCTGCTGTCATTGTGCTTGTGTGTGTGAATGGGGGGCTGGCATATGAAAGATTGCACGACGAGGTGGGACAGGAGACCGGGGGCACCAATGCACTCCCAGCCTGTCCCATCCTATCCGAAGCGCGCCAGGCGCAACGGCTATTACAATGGCCGAGCTGCCGCGGCCTAGGTAGGTTGTTGAATGTTGGAGCTGGAGGAAGCTCTGCTGTTGCATCTGCAATGGTAACTCGCAGGCGAGCAGTGATTGGGCATGCGACAGGGACACGATGCACATATGGCATGGAAAACGAGTACTTCGAACCAGAAAACTGGTGGTGAATTACGCTTGTGCGAATGGGCCGTGAATCTCGTTTGATGCGATGGACGTAGGTACGTCTGCCTCGGCCCAAGGGTGGGAAAAGCCGGCGACGCCCCCACCAAGGACAAACACCCCGCGCGCCCCGGTCTTGGCCGCGGAAGTGTTTGGCCTGAGGGCATTCGGCTTGGGCGGAGGCAGGAGGAGAGACAAGCGGGCAAAGTTGGTCGATATTTTGCCAGATCTGTCTCTCACTCAGCGCCGGGATGCCAGACATCTGATGGATGGTCCGTGGTAGTGTAGGACGGATCTATTGGGTGCTACCACCAACCCTTTCACTTAAACAGTCCGTGTTGACACCAGACCTTCGCACCCACTGGCCGGTTGGTCTCCATCGTCATCGGTACCTGCTACCAGCAGTTGCCGATCGAGACGGGACCCACTGGCCGGGCGCCAGGAGCTCCAGACTGGATGTCTCCTGCTGCCCTGCGCGGTGGAGGGGGAGCGTGCCATCCCTGGCCGCATCGCCGGCAGCCCGGGTGACCTACAGCGCCTTATATGCGCGGCGTGGGTGGCCCCTCGCGCTGCTCGCCCCGCCATCTGTCCAGCGCACTGGAGAAAAAAGGTACCCCGCCATGAAGCCATGAAGCCATGACCCGGCCGGAATCTGCCCGCCGCCAGGGCCGCCCGAGGGGTCGACTGCATCCGAGTCGTCACAGGCAAGCTAGCTGAGGCAGATGCGCTCGGCGCTGCGGAGGCGGCAGCGTCGCCTCATGTTACCCATCGGCGTTACGTACCTCATGCGACGCAGCCATTGGCGTGCGTCCGAGTGGGAGCGAGAGCCTTGGTTGGCAGCTGGCACTGCTGCGGGCTCCGAGGTTGGCAATCCATGAGAAGTATAATACCATGTCCTGGCACCCCAACGCAAATCACAAAATATCCCACCCAACTCGGCCCCATTCCTCTCTCCTCTCCAGCTCACAGGACTTCGATCTCGATACCCAATCCCTTCTGTTCTCAATTAGAATTCTCTTGTTCTTGATACCCGTCTTCACACAAAAGCTTCTTCTCATTCCATCGATCCTCTTGACGCTGTCATGGCTCCTGTCGTCCCCCACTGGGCCCAGCCCTCCCACCCCGATGTCCAGGAGGTCATCATCAACGAGGCCGAGTACACCTCCAAGTCGCTGTCGCGCGTCTCCCTGCCGCCCTTCTCCGTCTTCGCAAAGATGTCCTTCCCGCCGTGCACCCCGGCCACCGAGCCGACGTACGCTACCGTCCAGATGGGCCCCAATGCCCACCTCAACCTCAACAGCGACTTGCTCTACATCAACCATTCCTGCGAACCCTCTCTCGTTAGTGCCAAGTCTCGCCTTGACCCGACGGGCGAGAATACACCCACCCTCATAAGGCCCCCCCGGACATGGAGAACCAAGCCTCGTTAACACTTCATGACGTAGATCTTCGATGTAGGCAACCTGAATGTTCTAGTTGGTGCCAAGGGCCTCGAGCCCGGCGATGAACTCACTGTTGGTCCACCATGTGCGAGGAACCCGCCATCAAACGCAAGCTGACGAACCCTCGACGCAGTTCTTCTATCCCTCCACCGAGTGGCACATGTCCCAGCCCTTCGACTGCCTCTGCGGCAAGCCCACGTGCCGCGGCCGCATCGCCGGCGCCCGTGACATGACCGAGGCCCAGCTCGAGGGCATCTGGCTCAACGGCCACATCATCCAGCTCCGCGATGAGCAGCGCCGCGCTCGCCAAGAGGCCGCCCTCTCCACCAACGACCCCATGGCCCAGGCCCTGCGCGACGCCCTCGTCCACGCAGAGAAGGTCGTTGAAGCCGCTCGCAGCGCCCTGCGTGCCTACGCCAACGACAAGGGCGGCCACGACGGCGGCGCCCTCAACGGTAAGAGCCATGCTCTCCCGACCGCCATCAAGTGCGCCCCTACCAACGGCAACGGCGTCGAGCACCGTGGCCCGACCTCGCGAGAGTTGAGCGGCGAGATGAGCGGCGATACCATCTGCGCTTGAGTCTCAAAAGTGCTGCCGGAGAATTCTATAGCCCGCGACCTGTTGTCCCCAACTTCGCGCGCTCATGGAAACCCGCAGTACTTGCCATAGATAGCATCCCCATTTCTCTTCGGCACTCTGCTGCTTCCCTTTTATCTGGCTCGGGCAATATACAAAAAACCGGGCGGCCGCTCGTTGGACTCGTGATTTGATGACGATGAAAGTATGAGCTGCTGTGTTTGTTGTTGTTCACGTACTATTATGGTACTACTTGCTCCTCCTTGCTATGAAATAAAAAATCAGTTGAAGAAACACCAACTTGACCTGGCCACCGTTGATCGCCCAATACGTGCATCGTGGTATACACATTCATCCCAGTCCCAAACGCCGTCCCGGTCTGACCTATGAGATACATTTGCACCTAAAACTGGCGCTTAATACATCTCACAATTTTGATAGTACATAGTCGTACAGGCCTACCTCTCTGGGCAGCCGTACTCCCATTCGATGGCCATCCTACTTCTCCTTGACGTCCTGGAAACGATTCCATCTGGTGCGGCCCTTCTCCGAACCGGCGCCTCTGCTATACTTTGACTCTTCCTTCTCCCATTCCTTTCGTTCCAAGACGCGACGGGCAAGGAAAGCGCGAGCAAATTTCCATGCTTCAGTGTCTGCCATATTCCAAGCCTCGAGAGACGCCTTGGTGCGAGTTTCAGGTGTCATCTTCTTTGACCCCACGATGAGTCGAGCGGATTCGAGTAGAGCGCGCTCCTTAAGAGCACTCTCTTCCGGAGTCATCTCCGGCAGCTTCTCCTCGGGCTCAAGGGTGATGTCAAAGTCGTCGTCGTGGTCGTGGTCCATATCCTCAGGTTCTTGGTTAGTTTTGGCTTCACCCCTCGCCATCAGGTGAACGATCTCGCGGGATACTGAGCCTGACTCGGCCCTCTTCCCCTTTTCGCTCTTTCCCCCTTCAGTCTTCGAATTGCCGTCCTTGGCGTCCTTTTTCGAGCCGTTGTCCTTGGCATCCTCCTTCTTTTCGGAATCCTTGGTGTCCTCCTCCAACTGCTCAATCGGCGTTTCTGCGTTCTTCTGGTCCGGGAGGTTGGGGAGGGGAAACCCGAATCGCCAATGCAGATCGTCAGGAACAGCACCTTCAGGGACCAGCCACAAGCCGTATGCCGTAGCGAACTCGCCTGCCACTGCTTCCTTGAAGCGGAGAATGCGAAGATTTCCAGATACGTTTTCGCCCAACAAATCCTTGGTGATTTCGCTGAGCCAGGGATCGCGCATCGATTTGCGTCGAATCCAATACACGGAGAGATTGTCCTTGAGTTTGCTCAGCGAGGCGAAGGTCCAGGGGTGCGGGACGGTGCCCATTGTAAACAACTTGGTCGAGTTCTTGTACTGGGAGGACTCAATGACCTTCATCGCCTCGGTACCCGCTTTGCAGGGTTTGCACGAGAGGTTGGGCGGGCAGGTAGAGTCGATCGGGCTGTCGGGGCACAGAGCAAGCGACTTGGCCAGTTTAAATGCCGGCTCAACCATTTGTGTCATATGATCGGGCCTCGGCTTCAGGACGTTGATACCATCGGGGAAGCTGTGTTGCCAGGAAATATGTAAGTGAGCGTTGATGAGCTTATCCAGGGCTTGGAGGCCCTTGGGCTTTTCGTTGTCGATGATATTCTGAACCTCGGAATACTTCTTGTTGAGGATGTCGTTACTGTAGTCGGCCAAAGACGACGCCTTGTCGTCCTCCGAAATCATATCCTTGATGCCATCCACAACACGAGTGGCAGTCGTGAGCGTTTTTGAATCATCCAGCAACTTTCGGATGGCAGCGCCGACTTCGGCTTCTTGTCCAGCAAGAATCGAATTTTCGAAGCCCTTCCACTTGGTCAAGGCGGGATACTCGCCCCGACGAAGGTAGACCAGCAGCGGATCCTCGTAAGGACCCATGGGAAACAGAGTCCAGTGGGCCATGAGGCCACCACCCATAGAATCCCAAGCCAGCCACTTCATGATGTCGCGTTTGAGATGCTCGTTGACTTCCATGCGCATTAGCTCGTCGTACTTGGGGTTGTTGGTGGCCTCGGAAGCACTGAGAATCACTGGACGGAAGCCTTGTGCCCACCAAGCGCGGCGCCATGTCAGCAGCAGGTTGCTCTCCGCATCTTTCTCCGATGCCGTCTTCTTAAGCGTGGCGTCGTAGTAGCAGTAGATGGGCGGGCGCTCGGGGACTGGAGGGAGGAGTGCTCGATCCTCGTCCAGAGTAAGGTCGCTGGAGAAGGGCGTGGACAGCCATTTCCAGTCGGCCCACCATGACGTTCCCTTGTAGCTGCTATGGTTCTGTCGCGGCGGCGGGTGGGAGGGCTGGCGCCATGGGTTCCACGAGCTCTTAGAGAGGGAGTCTTTGATACCGCCGAGGGAGACCTTGACACCGCCGACGGATAAGGTAACGCCGCCGTTGCCCGTTGGCGGCTTCGTGGGCGGAATGGAGGCTTCAGGTTCTTCATTCGGTTTGGCACCAAGCCCACCCTTTGGCTTTGCATCGGATCCGTGCTCGTCTTTGGGAATAGCGACGGGCGCACCGGGAATGGTCATGAAGATGAAGGCGGCGACAGCGAACAGTGCGATGACCAGCAGGCCCATTCGGCGGGGGACTATTCGAGGCATGATATCGGTCGGTTAGGGATGGCGATTAAAGGAGTGGCATCGATCGATGGACGGACACGTATGAGACGTATTCACGGTATTGGTCTGCGGATCACGAAGAGTCGCAAGAGCTACAATACCAGCATCGCTATCAAAAGAAGGCGCAAAATTGGCCAAAGAAGGGCGGACTGGCGCCAAGTCTGTGGATGACGATGGGGTGCACGAGGAAAAGAAGCTACGCGGCGCGGGCGCGAACTGGTCGGTTCCGTCTCCTATCCGAAAGTACGTAGCCCGATGGAAGGGGCTTGGTGGGTCCATCCCCATGTGGAGTGGAGGCGCCCATTGCGAGATGGGACCTGACGCGATGCCTGATGCAGTCGACAAGCGCCAAATAGGGAGCCAGAGGACAATTATTTTAGTTCCCGCCTAGCTCATCAAATGGCAAAACTGCAGTTTAGATGCTTGCCATTTGGTGCTTGGTATTGGGCCACAGGCTCAAACTGGGAGCTGCTTCTAATTGACACACAAGTACCTGACTTTCTGTGAGCCCCAGTTTGTTTGCGCATGCAGAGAGGTAAGGCGCTGGGGCTTGGCCTGGGCTCCTTGTCAGCAGATGGAATTCCAACACTGGGTCACTAAGAGTAAGGTATTGAGCTGCGTGGTGGAATGAGGGGCCCAATACTGCAGCAAGTTTGGCAGCACGCAGCGGTAGAAGCCGTCCTCTATTTGCTACCTGAAATGATTACCGGAGAAGAATCCAATGCTTTCATGTTCCTCATGCTAGACTCATCACGGTCCTATCATCCCTTGTTCGCCAGTGGGTCTAACCCCTCCACAGCGCCACAGCAAGACGAAAGGCTGTCGAATACTCCATACCTTAGTCAAAAAAGGAAGCCACCAAGGACGGTGCAACTTTACGTGGATGCCGTCTGAGAACCTAAGGTACTTTAGTGACCCTTGATTGAATGCACTGCTGTGGTATGCGTCCCTTATTCTGGTACTCGGCTCTCTCTGGCAGGCCGCAGCGGCCCCTGTCCACTTGCTTCTGCCAAACTGCGCTTGGCACATAATTACCTCCGACCGGGCCAGGTTACAGTTGCAGGCACCTAATTACCTGACTTAGAGCATCCGGCCGGTTGTGAATTAGTTTTTGCAATGCTTCCACTGCCAGCCAAATGCCAACGCTGCGTGCAACTCATTCACGGCCCCGTCGGTTGTTGACTCAGATGAACCACTGGCAGCCACAGTCATCTCGGTCACTGTACCCCCGTATCTACAGCATGTACCTTGCGGGGAGGCAGGCAGCAGTCAGCCCAGCCTTGCCTGCCCCGCGCCTCGCCTCATCGTCCCTGCCAGCGCCCAACTTGGCCCGGCATTGGCCTCTGCTGCCTTGCAACTTGCAACCGACACTCAATCACTCAATCACTCACCTGCTCAAATGCCCGTCACGCTGCTCCATTTCAGCTGCATCGGCCCAAACACCTTAAGCCTCGCCCAAGCATCAGCAGGTTTTATTTCCTACATCTCCACGACGCGCTCTTGAGTCCCGTCCTTTGTTAGGATCGTGTTCTGGCGGTCCTTGCCTGCTCCGTTGTCCGCTTATTCTCGACGCTGAGGCCGCAAACAAATATTACCCGCCATCCACCAGCCCATGGATTGTTCCGCACGCCCCTAAACACGCACCAATCTCCCGCAGTTCCTTGTACATCTCCTTCTTCGCCTTCTTATTCTTGTCCAGGCCGCATCTGAGAGCGATATCAGTCAACAACCAAGTGTGCCGCTGCTGTGCCAGATTCCACCTGTGGCCTCATCTTTGCTTGATGTGTTGTCATCATGGGCCTTAAACATTTCAACCTCGATCTGAAGGATGCACAGTCCACAACATGCGAGAATGTTTCCGACATAAGGAAGGGTGACTCTGAAGGCGAAATTGTCTTCACATACACGGGCGAGGATTCAGCTCCTATTCAAATACAAGCCCTCTCAACTGGTATGTTCCTCGAACCAGCACGAGAGTGCTTGGTAGAATATAAACTAACTGTGGCAGATGTTGATTCTTACCCCAAACATTCTGGTTTCCTGATATTCACCTCTTCAGACCATGTGGGGCGTGATCTGGACAAGCTCCTGCAGGATCTCGCCCCAAGTACTGAGGGCAGGGTAGTCTCGGAGGTGGTAAGGATCATTGCTGAGCGGCTCACCATCAGCCTGACTGCCAACTATGCCGAATGCCCCGATAACGTCGATATGATGGATGTTGATGTTGACCTCAGCAATGACTCCGGCTTTGATGGTGACAGCGCCGACAGTGATGACGAATACGACATCGATCTAGATCCCCTTCCTGCAAAACAACAAGACGTGCCTACATATGGGGACCGAGATTCTCTGCGACGACTGAAAAGAGATTTGAGAGGATTGAGAGACTCTGGGTTCTTCGTTTCGATATTGTCGGCCGACCTTGTCAGCAGGTCTTCGGGCGTCTTCTCCCTTGCAGTCCGCATCGCAAATCTTGACATTCCAGAGGAAGCCTTGGAGGCATGGGACCTTCGAAACTCCGAATTCATCGTTGTGCTTATTCGAATTACTGGTGATTACCCATCGATTTCGGAATTTCTTCTCCTCCCTTCGGACCAAAACGCTGTGCAGTTTCGTGTCGGAAAATGTGCCCAACCCAAGCCTTCTCTGTCAACCGCAATGTCCGCGTTCAACAGCAAAACCGAGGATGAAGTCGACAAGGACACCAAAATGGCCGTAAACGATGAGCATGGTAACAGCTTTCTGCCACTTTACATGACCTCATCTCTCAATTCATTGCTAAACCAAGAGTTTCCTTCGCTGCTTCGGCTTAGACGCCAGTTTAGCCTCTCATGGGACCAAGCTCAGTCGGTCAAGTATGATTTCGCTAGGAAGACGCACCGACGGAGCTCTAGCGACCCGGAAGACATGCTGGATTTTGCTGGAAAAGATGAAAACGCTCATACCAATCTCTTTGATTCCGAATTGCTCAAGACTGACAACGCTTGCGTTGAAGAGAGAGATTTGAACATTCTATTGGTGGCCATGCAGTTCAATCTTCAAAGGCTGGTACGTTGTACCAGGTACTGCATGGTGTGCCATCAGAGAACGAAGGGGGATTTCGAGGCCATCAAGCCGTACGTTTGCAGCAACGATCTTTGCCTCTTCCAGTATATCTCCTTTGGATTTGGACAAAGTATCGAGCACGAGATTGTCAACAGCCCTTATGTGGTTGACCTCTTGATCAGCTTCTTCTATTCTGCCACGTTGGCGAACAAGCTTCGGGAAATGCCCCGTGGCCTGAATCTGAAAAGTGTTTCCACAGGGAGCACACAACAGCCCAACGAGCATCTGGAGGTGGACGCGCAATTCCAAACGAAGACTATCCGTTTCAACGGGTGTGATTACAAGTCATACAGGACCATTAGACCAGGCAATTTCGTCATGCTCATCGTCAAGGGTGTTGACCCGATGCCTTCAACGTCCATGATGTCTGGAGGTGAGTTCGAGTTGACGTCCGATGCTGCAGTGAAATTTTAAGTCGAATCTGGCCAGCAACCGAGGCTAATATGAAAACAGGACTAGAAAGACATGTGTGCATGATTGAAACTGCTGTTGGTGATACATGCACATTTCGCATCCACAGTACGAACACAACGCCACCCAATGTGGTGGAGGTGCCAGGTGTGCGGACTCAAGCAACGCATCCTGACAGCTCCTGGGTACCGGTGATGCTCTTTCAGTATCAGGTAGACGTGGATGACATGGAAGAAGCCGAACGTGCCTTGGCCCTGAGGCATATTGCAGCCGCCATACCCTCAGTCCTGGAGATGCGAGATTATCTCGTCGCATCTCCTGGACGGACGTTGGCATCATGGAAGGTCATGGACATATCCACGCTGGCTCTCCTGAATTGGATTGTCGCCTCCAACCGCTCATTGATTGTACAGGATGCTCCCGTGCCGATGGTCCCCGCATCCGCAAACCAATCTTCGGATGATGTTTCGCCGAATCAAGTCATGGGCCTTGATAACGCCTGGATGCAATTTCGATTCGCTCAGGGCTCTCCAGAGAAGGAACAAAAGTTTGTGGATGAGCTAGCCGGGATGAATGCGCCCGAAGGCGACGCGCATCCGCACCCAAGTCTTTTCGCCTGGCATGGCAGCATTTTGGGCAATTGGCATAGCATCATTCGAACCGGGCTCGATTTCAACGATACTAGCAACGGAAGAGCTTATGGGCATGGCGTATACTTCAGTAACAGCTTCGAGACGAGTGAAGGATTTATTGGCTCCGGACACAGGCATAAGATTGTGAGTTATGGCTACTTCTTCCCTGTGCTGAACTGCTAATCATCCAATACAAATAGTATTCGTCTTGGCCAAATTCCCAGTTGCGGATTAATAGTGCCATCAGTATCTGTGAGATAATCAATCAACCAGCTCAGTTTGTCTCCTCACAACCACATTACGTCGTCAACAAGGTGGAATGGATCCAGTGTCGGTATCTATTCGTACATGTCAACCCCAGCGCTGAGGCGATGAAGCTCCCTTTCGTGAAGCCGACCAGGAGCGATGAAATAGGATACATCAACCAAGATCCCGATAGGGTTCTTCTGGGGCCCAAGTCGGCCCTGGTCAAGATACCAGTCAGCGCTGTTCCGTCTAGGAGACGAAACGGCACGGGCGACGGGCAAGCCCGTAATGGAAAGCGAGGGGGCTCCATCGAGGAGAAGAAATTCGATGACACGATTAAAGAGCTCATGGAAGATGATCTTGGAGCCCTTTTGGACTCAGAAAATGATGACTGGGTTGAGCCAAAGGTGCGCCAGCAACGATTGTCCTCCCAAGAGTCGGGAATGAAAACAACACGGCCGGTTCAGCTGACAAACCCATTGCAGAAGAACACATACAATCTCCGGAGCCGCAGTACAAGCTCTCATGGAAACCCAAAAGTGATCTCTTTCCAACCTGGCGCCCTTGAGACGGCCTCCCTGCCCAGGCTTCCGAAGCCTACCTGGGCCGACTCATCTCCTGGGGCGTTGCGCTGTCTAACTCGGGAGATCCGGGACTTGGAACGCATACAATCTACGGGCGACATCAAGTCCTTAGGATGGTACATCAACTTTGATACTCTGTCAGAAAACATCTTCCATTGGGTCGTTGAACTTCACAGCTTCGATCCATCGCTGCTTCTCGCCCAGGATATGAAACGAGATGGACACTCAAGCATCGTTCTCGAGTTTCGGTTCGGTGCCTCGTTTCCACTCACGCCACCCTTCGTCCGCGTGGTGAAGCCTCGATTCCTGCCATTTGCGAAAGGCGGTGGCGGGCATGTCACTGCTGGCGGTGCCATTTGCTCCGAGCTGCTCACCAACTCTGGTTGGTCGCCTGCACTCTCCCTTGAGAAGGTTTTGTTGGAGGTTCGGATGAACATGTGCGATGCCGACCCTCCGGCACGCCTGACAAAGACCGGTGGAGGGCCTATGGATCAGTATGGGATGTGGGAGGCGGTCGATGCGTTTCGGCGTGCTGCGGCATCTCATGGCTGGCAGTTGTCAGAGGATTTCGCATCATTATCGAGCTGGATGGCCTCCTAAAATACCGTGCCATGAGATGATATTTTACGAAGAAACGATTGACGTATGAAATTAACGACTAGCTCTTTTCTGTCCCTCTTCCTTTCTCCTCCGCCGCTTGTGTCTCAAGGACACACTTGTTAATGAGGTTGCATCACAACATGCCCTCTTTGTTTGATGCTAAGAATTGCGTTTTTGAGGCACATTGCACGCTCCATATTGAGAATCATGGCCATGTAGGCGTGGATATGAACGTATGTAGTGTATATGAAGGATGTCAGGCCATGATGCGGCACAGGAAGGGGTTACCAACTTAAGTCACAACCACATCTTTTGTCAGTCGTCCACCGCTAGTCCAAGCGTTGAATATGGCAATGTTTCCTCACAGTTTCAAAGGTCATGACCATTAGCTTCACAGATTTCTTTCCTCATGATTTGATGTAATTATTCTGCATTCGTTATACAAACAACATCGCCGCTTGCGTGGCTGAGCTGGATTTTGTGAGCCGAGGGATTGTCACGTGTAGCACCGCACCCGTTCCGCACCCGGCCATGGCTCCCGTCTAGTATGATATGTTGTTCCAAGTCTACGATCGATTTTACTTCTATGTGGTGGTTAAATTGCCATAAGATGAGTATCTCAAGAAGGGGGTTGTGCTTCCACCTCGAGGAGGCCCTGCCCGATTCCGCGTGAGAGCAGGAGCGGGGCGCGCAGGGCGCTCTCATTTCATTTGCACTTTGTGTTTAGCAAGAAGAAGATGAAGGAAGGGCAAGCAGCAGGACCCAAGGAAATGGATAACAGAAAGAAGGTTGTTGGCTAGGGGAGGGGGTGTGAGAGATAGTGTAGCATAGCAGAAAGCGAAAAGCCCAGCCTTTGCCTGCCAACGATCCGACCCAGATCCCTTCCTCCAACTTCCATCTCCTTGCAAGCAACCGCAGCGCCTTCACCCACACCCAGCATCAGTTAGTGATGCACCAGGCTGCCCCTTGGGCTGTGGGTAGAACATTCGGAAATCGAGAAAAGCCGTGCCGACAAAGGTTCAGCATAGGCCACATGCAATGAAATACGTATATTCCAGTCAACTCCAACATGAAATCATCTCCAATAAGAGAACATGTCGCCGCGATTGACCGCGCCGCGACCATCAGTGGTTACTGTGAGAGCACCGTTTCTTTTGGGTTATTGGGGGAAATAATCCGACAGAACTTATCGGATCCTCCACGCAAAAATCAAACGCCGTTGTGTGCTGCAGTGTGTAGTGGACTAAAGAAATCGGCAAGCGTGTCGCAGAGCTCAGTTGTGCTGGAACAACACACTGATGGACTCGCCGTGGTGAACACGGCGGATGGCCTCAGCGAAGACGGGAGCAACATCAA
The DNA here is from genome assembly GCA_034401135.1 of Volutella citrinella. Classification (NCBI taxonomy): domain Eukaryota; kingdom Fungi; phylum Ascomycota; class Sordariomycetes; order Hypocreales; family Nectriaceae; genus Volutella; species Volutella citrinella. The sequence continues at coordinate 4,038,522 of JAWZSP010000005.1, read as the reverse complement.
GCACCTCAATTTTTGAAGACTGACGGCAGTGGTCTGCCTGGGGGACCGAGTTGGTGACCAGGATCTTGTCAATAGCTGATGCGTTGATGCGCGCGATAGCGTCGCTGCTGAAGACGCCGTGGGTCAGGAGTGCGTAGACCTTGACGGCACCTTCGCGCTTCAAGAGCTTTGCGGCACGCGTGATGGTGTTTCCAGTGTCGATGATGTCGTCAACCAGGATACAAACACGGTTGGCGACGTCACCCACTAGCATCATGGAGGCGTTGCGCTGCTCAGTGAATCGGATAGGGCGGCGTTCCTAGAGGTAAAATGAGTTTTGCACGGGAGGGGGAACAGCTCTTGAAGAGATTGAATTACCTTGTGAATAAGCGCGAAGTCCATATTTAGTGAGTCAGCGATGAGAGTCGCACGCTTGGCACCTCCAGCATCAGGAGAAACGATGACGGCTTCCTTGAAGCCGGGGATATTCTGCTTGATGTAATTCTGAATCAAAGCCTTGCCGTAGAGGTTATCGACGGGGATGTCAAAGAAGCCTTGGTATTGGGGGTCGTGGAGGTCCATGGTAATGATGTGGTCGGCGCCGGCGCAAGTAAGCAGGTCGGCAACGAGGGTGCCGGCCTGAGCCACCCATTGCTTGTAGCCAGGCTTGGGCTGGAAAGCATTGACGTTGGTGGGGTTCTCGTAGTCATGGGTGGTGAAACTCCGTTGTGAGGAGATGGAGCCCTCGTTGTGATGGCCACGGTTGGTTGTAGTCGAGGCGTTGCTTGAGATGGTATCGGATCGGCGAGGAGGGAAGTACTCGCCGTTGGTGCCATTAGCGCCATTGGGAGCACCGTCAGAGGCGAGGCCGGTCTTGGAGAGCTTCTCGGCAAGGCCATTGACGCCGTTGACCAGACCAGCAGACCGGGGTGCACCAGGACGGGGCGTGGCCGGGACACTTTCGAAGGTGTAGTCCTTCTTGGAGCTGGCGGGTGGTTGCGTCAATGGAGCGCCAGCCTTGTTATAGGGCCAGTCGGGTTGTCGGGAGTAAGGGAAGAGGGGCACGACGGCGGTGACTCGCTTGGCGGAACCGGTCTTGCAGGCAGAGATCATGATGCAGAGGTCAATGAGGTTGTCATTGACGTTGCCGGAGCCCGATTGGATGATGAAGACATCCTTGCCACGGACCGAGTCCTTGATCTCGCAGCGGCTTTCGCCCCCAGAGAACTTTGACAGGATGCGGCTGCTAGGAGGGATGCAGAGGTAGTTGCAGATGCTCTCGGTGAGCTGGGGGTGGGAGTTGCCCCCGAGGATGACGATGTTTCGCACCATGGTCGTTGGCGACGACAATTAGTGTGCAATGGGCGTCGGTGATGATGTTCGGCGTTGAGAGGGCGAAAGTTTTCAAGACGCGGCGGCAGACGGAAGCGGAGCGGTTGGCGTGGAGGGGCGGAATCGGAGGGTCTGCGGCCGAGGAAAGAGCGCGCAAAGGAAGGAAAAGAGGGCGAGGTGACGGCAGATGAGGTTGGAATTGTAGTAAAAAAAGGAGCAGGATGGCGAGAACAGCCCTTGATCGATCGAATCGAGCCGAAACGAAGCTGAGCCGACGTTGAGTCGAGAACGAGCTGAAGCCGTGACGAGACGAGACGAACGAGGGTTTCCACCAGAGTCCGGGCTGGTGACGAACTTTTTTTTTCTTGCCTTCCCCAATGGCGCGCTGCGGGCTAGGGCGGCGAAGGGAAAGTGGGGTGGAGGTTTGGTCTGGTGGAGGGAGGGGCCCCGATTGGAAATGGCTGCACGGTCGACCGCGGGCGGGTTTCTGATGGTGGCTGCGCGAGCTGGCACTGGGCGCGGCACTGTATTATGGTCGCCGTCGTCCACTGAAAGATGGCCGGGGGGCACTGGCGGGGGGGCGTAGCACTGGAAACAGCGCTGAATTCAATGGATGGATGGAAGCGAGCGGGCCGGCTTGCAGGCTTGCAGGCTGCTTGGAGTGGAGGGGTCCGGGGGCCTGCTGGGGGGTGGTTAGGGCGGGGGCAAATGCGACCGGCAATGGGCTCTGCTGCCAGAATATCTCGCGCGGTTAACGCAAGGGCCACCAGCCTCAACGTCAGAGGCTCAGTTGCCTGTGAAGGGTGCAGCTCCTCAGATTCGAGTGCCGGGCTTGCGTGAGCAGGGGTTGGCCGTTCGTCGGAGCCACACGGGGCGAGCGATGCCGAGTCTCTCCAGGCGCCAAGAACAGCAGGACAGCGACGTTATGCCGGTGGTTCGCGTCGCGATCGAAATGAAGACATAGACAGGGTGAGCGAGTTTTGAAACAAGGACACACGAGACGGCCACAGAGCTTGAGCTTCGGATCAACGGCGGGGATGAAGGGAAGGAGGCGTTCAGGACGGTGCGCAAATAGTGGAGGTGGAGGCTGAGAGCAGAATCGATGGCGCCGGGCGGAGCGGATATGTTGAATGCGAAGCGGAATATCACAACACCATGGCGAATGAAGGACCACGACGGAGGAGTCAAAGTAATAGATCCAAGAGTGAGTCAAGCTGCGTCGTAGCACAAAGAACTGGTCCGTGAACAGGCAGGTAGAACGACCAGAGAGACAACCTAGATAACGGGGGCAGCACGGGGCAGCAGCAACTCTACCCTTTTGAGTTGGATGGAACAGGGAGCAAGCCGACAGTGCAGGCAAGCAGCAATGAGGCACGCGAACGAAGATGCTGGGCTGCGGTTATTGGTTTCCAGGCCAGGATGGTACGGACAGTGCTAGCAGTTAGCCCTCCTTGAAGTTGAAGATGATTGCCCCTATGCCAGCAGCCGAACGAGACCGCTCATACCATGACTGTCAGGTTGGTGAGGCTCCAGAAGGCCAGAGCACGCAGCGCAACATATTAGCGAGATGAGCACACATGGTATGAAGGACGGACGGGCACCGGTCGGCCATGCTCGTTGCTCATTGCTCACGGCATACTGGGGCGACCTCTAATGCGACTAGGAGCAGGAATAGCAGCAGTAGCACATGGCAGGCTGCCTAGCAATGGTGAGGCGAAGGCTTTCCATGCGAACGGCGAACAGGACCGACCCCAGGATGAGAGGGCCATGCCGCGATGAGTCAAGCGTCGAAGTGTTGTCATATCCGGGACTCGGGGGCGGGGGAGGAGGCCAAGAGGCAGGGCCAGGTGAGCGATGGCGGAGGAATAAACCCGCATTGTGGCATTGTGCCCTGGAAAGTTGCACCTCGCCCTGTTTGGCCAATGGCGGCCAAGACACAGACGGCACTGTGTTTTTGCAGTGGAACGCAAGTACCTGGAAGTGTCACAGGCGCACGCAGGGAAGGTACACATGCACAGAATGGGAGCCTGCCAAAAGGAAAGTCACGTAATAGAGGAAGGCAGGCAAGCGAGTAAATTGAGGTAAAGGCGAGGCAAAGGCAAGCGCCATGCAGCGTCGGAGACTCATGCGCGCCACTCTTGAAGAAGCGAAAAAGCAAGCAGCGGCAAGACGGAGGTGTCAGTGTGTCACGCATACCTCAGGCGCAGGCCGGTACAAGCTCTACCGCGACACTTCCAGCAGGAGGCGTGCTGCGTGCTTGTACTAACATGCAGGGCCGCACAGTGCGTCGCAGCCAGCAGGAGCGAGTTGCAGGCTCCCTTTGAGTCAGATGAGACGACGCATCCAACCCTGGGCTGCCTGATACTGTCGCTGTTCTCCATCTGAGGGAAGATGACGGCATCCAGGCCCGGTGCACCAGGAGCCAGTCGATTGAGCAGGCATCGAGTGCTAAGCCCAGACCACAAAGAATGCCAAGGTACGCGCTGACCACTGTGACGGGGTACTCTGACATGATGATACCCGGGTACCAGCAAGGCTTGTAGCTCGACGTACAGGTCCGTGCCGAGACAAGGCCTTTGGCTGCTAATTCCGAGCAGTACGAATGGTACTGTTGGACCCGATACTGGTCGCTTGGTATTCCAGACCTTGCCAAGCAATTCCGTATAAAACCGAAACCGTGCTGGTGGGGTTGAATCAGAGGGCCTGCCACAAACCCTTCAAATCACGCCTTCGCGCCTCCTTGAGTGGATGACTGAGACTGGCTGGCCATCCTAACATCCTCCGGACATCCTCCGGCCGGCGGCCCAGGGCCAAGCCGCGAGCTCCAACATGGAAAGCCTTGGTAACCAAGAGGACCGGAGGAAGGATCAGTTGACAGCGCCATGGACCCCAGAGACAGTGCCGGATGCTCTCGTGACGTCGTGAATTTTTACTATAGTACCAACCAGCTCCAAGCCAGGCCATTCACAGCAGCCGCTATTGTGGTTATGCGGCGACCCACCAGCCTAGAACCTTGACAATCAGCGGTTCAGTCAATCAATCAACGGTGGAAGCCAGGGATGTGTGTGCGTAATAATGAACGCAAACAACAACGAAGAGGCAGATGGAGAGGTATTATTAGCTCGCTACGTACTGGTTGGATGCATGACCTGAGCCAGGCCGATGAGGTTGCAGCCGAGTCGCTGCAGTGCATCTCGGAACAGGCCTCCTGGCATGGACAGGGTGCCAAGCTGCCCCGTCTGCATCCGACTTTTCTTTCCCGCAGGAGCCGCCATCCACTGCACCAATGCAACTTTCAGCACCTACTAATAAGATCAGTATTGGCATTAGTCCTGGCATTAAGCAACTTGTGCTTGTCCTATGCCATTTTCTCTGAGCTTGCAGACACACAGAGGCGATGCGGCCCTGGCCCCCGATGACGGGCCAGTCAAGGATAGGAAGCGCACTCGCTCTGCGTCGCCGAGTGAGTGTCCAGCCCATATCCCAACTGTGCGGTGTGCCGAGAGCTGTGACGGGGCTTGTGGGTGGTTAATCCTACCAGGACCGCCCCCGGTGAACTGCAAGATGATAAGGCTTTTTGCGACTTGGCACCAATCTGACGTCCGACAGAGCCTCGCGTCGGGCGGATGATATGACGAGCCTCGCGCTCGTGCGTGTCTGCGCGTATTTGACTTGACGCTGTCTCCCTCACACCGCCCGGCGGCTAATGTGTTGTGTGCAACACTGTCCCAGAGCCTCATCAACCCCTCCAAGCCCCCAAGCAAGCCCCCCGATGTCAGGTCGCACCAAGTACCGCGGGATGCTCTATACAGTGCATCAAAGCAACGGTCGATACGGCGCTCGAAGAATGCATCCATTCTTTGACCCACACAGATGAGAACACCTCTCGCACAAAGCAGCCACCCTCCGCGACATGATTTCGTAGGCCGAGGCTATTGCCGCCGGGAGGACTTGGGCTGGACATGGCTAGGACCAACGAGGAACAAATACGGAGCGATCCATTTCAACATCAGCCACGAGCGCCGCTGGCTGTGATTGGGCCCCGCCTGGTGGCTCCGGGATCAAATCGCGGGGTTGTTCTTTTCCGGGTCCCAAGGAAGGATGTCCAGAGGGAGGAAAAAAGATAATTATGCGACCACGGAGCGCGCTTGCAGGGGAGGGGGCGGCGGAGGGGCGATGGATGGGGGGAGAAAAAAAAATCTCGCGCGCCAGGCTTCCCTGCTGCGAACCATCCAAGGCTTCCCACGATCGTCCAAGCAGTGAGACCAGCAGGAGGGCTGCGGGTTGGCAGCTGCACGGTCGACTCCAGGGCTCGCCCAAGAGGCTAATTAGAGCCAGACAGCTCCCAAAGCGGCCCTAGAACAGCTGCAGCCACAGACACGCGGCAGGCACAACGAGACAGACGAGACAGCGCACGCACTAGGATTTCAGTCCCTTGTAGCTCTTGATACATGACGCAACGGACAGCCCAGCTTCCACGAGCTTGCTCGCTACCTGCCCGAACGAGCCTGGGGGGCACGCGACACTCTCCACTGCGACCCTCTCGCCTCAGCCTCGTCCACACGTGGCCCGTGGTTGGCTGTCGTTGGCCAGTCTCCCAGCCTCGTCCCCATCCCACTTTTTTTTCGACGCTTTTTCCATCCCCTCCATCAAATGCGCCGTCAGAATTGCTCGAGTCCCTCAAGAACAGACCATTCCATCCAATCGACACCATAGCTTGCCAAGCATGAAGATCATCGAGTCTCAGTCCGCCGTCCTCTCCAACTATGAGGTCTACAAGCACGTCGTGGAGCAGACGGACCGTTACAAGGCGAACAAACGCCGCGGGCCTAGCAACTATGAGACCGTCGTGCGTGAGGTATGTCAAGCTTCTCCTCCTTGGCGCATCTGCCGCCGGGTTGCTTCCCCCCAATCATCTAACATTATTCTCCCCCAAAGCTCCTGCAGTACTTCCGCACTGCTCCCAACCCTCTGAGCCAGGATCCCGTGCAGTACACCCCGGGATGCATCGTCCAGCTGCTTGAGCGCCTGCGGCCCTACAACCTTGCCAAGGGCGAGGTTATCATGCTCATGAATCTCCGCCCTGCCTCCGTGCCCGCCCTCAGCACCGTCCTCGAGGAAATCTCGGACCGCTTCGATGAGGAGCAGCAGGAGGCCATCTTGCTTGCCATCTCAGAGGTCCTCGGCGAGTTTCCCGCTCCGCCTCAGGAACCAGAGGCCGAGGAGGGTCAGGGCGATGTCTCCATGAATGACACCGCCGCTGCTTGAAACGCTACAAGAAAATTCCTAGTGCTTTGATGAGCCATGCAACTGCCCACATAGCTAGAAGTCGTCTTCCGCCATTGACGCTCCCCACATCACCCCCGGGCTGAGCGCGTGCCTTATTCCCAACTCACATCAGACAACAGTGGCTGGCACTCTGCCCGCCAGCTGTCCTTGATCCAGCCATGGCAGTTTTGCAGAGATCCTCAAAGGCCAGCTTTAACAACTCGCCCGTAACGGCCGAGCACTCGACATACCTATCCGCACGCATCGTCTGCGCCACCTGGTATGCCTCTTGGGGATAGATGATGCCATTGGGGTCATCCTCGGACCTCAGGTCTCGTTTTAAGCCCAAGATGATGAGGGGCATCGTATCCCTCCTCTCGAACGCTTTCTTCACCTCATCTTTCCACTACTCAGTCAAGCACGGGTCAGCTTTGGTCTACGGACTGGAGAATCCCGGTCGAAGGGGTAGAAGAAGAGTGCTGGCAGGGAGAGGGGAAGGGGCGGGCATCCTAACATATCTCTGCATGTTGATGAGGCTCAATCGCTTGCTGATGTCATAGCAAATAACAATGGCATCAGGGTCCAGCGTGCGCCAGTTGTCTGGGGACGACGTGTCGCTCAGCTCGAACCGGTACTGTCTACTGCCGGATTTGACTTGGAAAATGAATGGCTGGTCGATGTCGCGGAGCAGTGGTATGGGATTGGTGTGCTCGCCGGCGCTCACTCGACTGACGGCTTGCGAATTAGAATCATGTTCGAGGGCCCAGATGTTGTTGGCGTGGGTTACATACGAGAGGAACGTCGTCTTGCCGCACTTTTCATCCCCTACAAATAGAATCTTGACAACTTCTTCGTCCATGGCGAAAATCCAGTGCCCGAATACTCGTCCTTGCTCGTGAGAACAGCAGCAACCCTTATATATCCCTTATCCGAGGGGGGTTGAGATGCAGTCGAAATGGCGCGGGGGGCGTATCTCGCCTCTGTGCACGTTACGTATTGCAGAGTAGTCAGCCAGCGGGAACGGACAGCTGTGGCTGACCCTGGGAAGCCTACGCCACAGCGAGCAGCCACCCACAACACAAGCCACACTTGGATGCGCGCGAGGCCCTTTTTCATTCTCACATTCTGATGGGCTGCGGAATAAGTGAAAAAACCCACCAACTCACATGAGACCGTTTGGCCGTCGACTCGGGCCTCGAAACCCCATCGGAGCCGTCATCACCCGGGTCCAGGTCCACAAAGAGCTCCCACCGCCTCTCCACCGCACAACCTCTTCTACTTCGTCCTCATCCAGCTCCAGTTCTACACCCAGTGGTGAAAGTCCAGCAGAGCGAGCCAAGCGAAAGGCTTTGCGGTACCGCAACATGTCCGGCGACGCCAACTACCTCTCATGGACCAAAAACGGTCTCATCCAGCGCGTCAAAGAACTCGAGGCCGAGCTGAAGAGCCGCCCTGGGCCGCCCAAGCCCGAGACTCCAACTCCTCAGGTGGACAAGACGCCAGGAAAGGATGTGTCTGAAGAAGGGGCCCCCGCCAAGAAGCCTAAAGGCAAGCGAAAGATGGACCCGTCCAAGTATGCCACGCGATTCATTGCTCTGAAGCTAGCGTACCTGGGGAAGAACTATGGCGGATTCGAGTTCCAAGCCATGGGGAACCAGCCGTCCATCGAGGAGGAGTTATGGAATGCCCTGACCAAGGCGTGCCTCATATTTCCCAAAGATGAGCGAATTGTCGATTTTGACTGCTGCGAGTACTCCAAGTGCGGCCGCACGGATCGCGGTGTCAGTGCATTCGGTCAGGTCATTGGGCTCCGGGTACGCAGCAGCAAACCCCTATTCAAGAAGCGTCGGCGTGTGAGCCAAGGGGCAGCAGCCTCAACGGAATCTGGAGGCGATGCCATGGCCGTGGATGAGCCTTCAAAGACAGCTGAACCAGCGACAACGGGCCAAGAAACGCAAGCCGAGGCGGAAGAGGTTGAGGAAGAGGAACCCTCATGGGATCCAATTCGAGACGAGTTGCAGTATCCCCGAATCCTCAACCGCCTCCTCCCCCCTGACATCCGTATCCTCGCCTGGTGCCCCTCGCCACCGCCAGAGTTCTCGGCTCGCTTCTCATGCCGCGAGCGCCAGTACCGGTACTTCTTCACCCAGCCGGCCTTTACCCCTGAGCCGAGCGCCGAAGGTCCCGCCCGGAGCGGGTGGCTCGACATTGAGGCCATGCGCGCCGCGGCCAAGCGCTTCGAGGGCGAGCACGACTTCCGAAACTTTTGCAAGATCGACCCCGGCAAGCAAATCACTAATTTTTCCCGCGTCATCTTCGAGGCCGACATCGAAGAGGTCAAGGACGTGAGCACCGCGCTGCCATACCTCAAGGACGCCCAGTTCGCACCCGCATCGGACCTCGGCGTCTCAACTAACGAAGTCTTCCCCAAGGTGTATTCGTTCAACGTCCGCGGGTCGGCCTTCCTGTGGCACCAGATCCGACACATGGTCGCAGTGCTCTTCCTGGTGGCCCAGCGCCTCGAGTCCCCCGAGGTCATCACGCAGCTCCTCGACACGGGCGTCAACCCGTGCAAGCCCAACTACGGCATGGCTGATGAGGTGCCCCTGGTGCTCTGGGACTGCATCTTCCCAGACCTGACGAATCCCGTGTCGGACACCGCGGCCCGCAAGCGCGACGACATGCAGTGGATCTATCTCGCCGACGACCCAGCGCTCGGCAAGTTTGGCCAGTTTGGTGTCATGGACGGCCTGTGGGCGCACTGGCGCGGGCACAAGATGGATGAGCTGCTCGCGAACCAGCTGGTGCAGCTCGTCTCGGGCCAGGGCGGCGGCGCGATGCCGGCCCAGCTCTCTGCGGAGGGCAAGGGCAAGATCCAGAGTGGCGCGAAACAGGGAGCCACGAGTATGACTGTGTACGAGGGCGGTAACAGCGGGCGCCTAGGCGGCAAGTACGTGCCCTTGCTGAAGAAGGACAAACTGCAGTCTCCCGAGGAGCAGAATGAGCGGTACGCGATCCGCAAGGGCTTCGCCGGATCCGAGGACATGCGACAGCAGAAGGGGTTTGGGAAGCGCAAGGCCGATGATTCGATGCTAGATGGATAGATGACAGTCAAGCGTGCGGCTGCGTAACAGGTTCATGAATGATTATCATTAGCTCATATGGCTGGGGTATATATATGTCACGTCTATATCCGGCAATGACTGCATGTGCGCCCTCTAGATATAGAGACGTCACATTAAAAGCAACAAATTATACAACGTGCCAGAGGCCTTGCCCTTGAATAGTCAACGACCGCCCAATTATCCTACCCCTTCTCCTCCCCTCTCTCCCAGAGGCAGCCTCTCACCCCGCGCCAGACCTCCTCGACGATGGCTCTCCGGGGCAAGAGTCCAGGAAAGACAATGACCACATCGTCCTCGCCCTCGACAACGACGAGCAGGTAGTAGCGAACCTCGAAGCCGCGGAAGGCCTCGTTCACCAAGATGTCCCGTATCTTCTCCGTCGGGATGAATCTCGTCGCTGTGGTGGCCAAGTAGCTGCCGCTGGTCTCGCTCGTCTGGACGCCCAGGCCGCGCATTACCAGCAGGCCCTCGCTCACATAGCCCCTCCGGCTCAGCAGCCACAGGAATCCCAGGAGCGCGGGGATGAGGAGCGTCGGGGGCGCGCGGGCGGCGAGGGTCGCCAGGCCAGGCAGGGGGAGGTGGACGAGGTAGCGGAGCGCGGACGAGGTCGCCCGGGCGCCGAAGAGGTTGGGCGGCGCGAGGAGGACGAGGCGCGCCTGTAAGACGAGAAGAGCTGCGACGCAGAGGACGAGGCGCACCAGGAGAATGAGGGCGTGGGCGATGGGTGGGAGGGGTCGCAGTGTCGTGACAGTGAACTCGGCGGTGGTAGGCGATGGCCGCCGGATGAGGAGGCGGGGAGGCGTAGAGAGCATTGCGTCTGGTGGCTGCGCAATAGGGTGTTGTACGAGGGCCGTGTGGTTTTGGTTCTGCGGCGAGGCCGTAGCGGCTTAGGGATCCATGTCACCGTCGCTGTGGTTGTGAAGCTGGAGGAGGACGGATTGTGCCAGCAGAAGCAGCGGCTTCGCGTAGAATAACGGGGCTGGAGGGCGAGATGTCGCGTGGTTCTCGTAAAGGCCGTATCAAACGGGGTATCCGAGACGGTGAGTGCTCGTATCGGGGTGCATGAGCTGCCGCTGCAACTGGATTGAGGGTTGAACTTGGCTTGAAGCTGAAGAAGATGCTCTGCGGTGCTGGGCTGAAGTACGTACTCCTCATGGGTGCTCATGATCCTGTCACAGCGCCTGCCACACACACTGAGCGCCACAACAGCGCACAGCCCCACGCCACAAGCCAAGGTAGGTATATAAGCCAAAAAGTCGAGACTTTTTCTCGACTGTAATGGTCCAACGGCGAAGGCGCTCAAACCCGCCCAACCGGCCACTCCAACCCCGTAAGATCCTCCTCGCCGCGCCCCGCCCGAACGCTGCGGTGGCTGCCCACTCGCGCAGGTAACTCGCGATGCTGGAACTTGATGCAGCCCTGAGCAATGGAGAAGACCCTTGAGGGAGGCTTCACTCTGCAGAGACCTCTCCCCCGTCGCGTGGCGGGTGGGAACACGACTGGCGAGGGGCTTGGATTGTACCGGATGGGACGGAGCAGCTCGACGCTATCTTTTTGCCTTTTTTTCTAAATAGAATTTCGGGTTTGATAATGTGAAAAAAATACCGCAAGGTTCTGTGGTCGCTCAGCTATTGGGATAAAATAGTTTTGGACGCTGTAGCTCTATGTGTGTTGTGCTGTGCCGATGTTTGAACCCTCATGTCAAAATCAAGCACTGCGCGTGTTGGCGGATTGAGGGCATCGCCAGCGCCCTGCCCCAACACACCTAGCACTCTCCTGCAGGTCTCCTCCCCAATGGCTTGATAGTACCACTTTCAGCACTCAAAAGGATTCATAATCAACAACTTGGAATTCCATAACACAATCTCATTTATTTATCCTGACAAAATCCGCAACATGGTCCACCAGGAAATATCGGCTACTACTATCTCTTCTCATCACCCAATCCTCCATCTCCCCAGCATATGTCTGCTTCCTCTGCATTCAAATCTTCAAACAAGTGCCGTGAGGCAACATTGTATAAAGCGATCCCGCCCGTCTCCATCCCCACAGGCAGTGCTCCCATTTTGTCTCGCTTTCCCTTTTCCCAAACCCCCATCCAGAGGCCCCTCACCTCGTCGCTGGTAATATAGTCAGGGATTTTGTCGTCCCAGTCGCCGTCATCAAGAATGAGAATACAAGTAAATGAGGCCGCAATTGGCCCGTAGAAAACAATGCTCCTCCTCCCATCGTTATACCGGCCACGCGTTCTGGCCGGTTGGTCCTGTATCCATCAATCATAGTCTGTAAAGGGATGTCTAGCCTGCTGGGTGCAAGGCTCCTTTGTCGCGATTTCAAAACTGTTCAAATTGCAGAAGGATAGATAAAAAATAAAATAAAACAATCGCTCGCCGTTCCCTCGCCCCGTCAGTAAACAGGGGAGGGGACGCGATGGAGCAAAAATGCAAACTTGAATCATGAAAGGCCCATGAACCCTCTGCTTTCGCCTAGGTACATGATAGACAAAAGGAAATCAGAGGCACGGGCAAAGACAGCATCGTGGATATCGTGGATACAACAACCATGTGTGTCTAGAGAATGGTGGTATCGTAAGAAACTGGTAATTGACAACGCCAGTCGCCATGCAAAGAATCGAACAATAATACGGTTCAGGGAGAGGAGAGGGGCAGAGCATGCCTCACGCAACGGTGCATCGTCTTCGGCAAGATCAACTAGATCAGCTCACTCCGGTGCAGACCCGTCGACATGTGCTTGCTCTGGACATCCAGCGGGGATCGCAGCACCTCCGGGTCGAATGACACTGGCGGGGGCGACTTCAGCTGTCGTGGGAACTGAATGCTCTCGTATGGCGCCTCGAATGGTGGCGATTTGATGCGAGGCGCATCCTTGCGGGTTCGGCTAGCGGAGCGCAGCCGGTCCGTCGCCTTGGAGAGTCGGCTGGAGATGCTGGTGGAATCGCCGATGCTGCGGCCGCGGCTGTGGCCCTTGCTCATCACCGACACGGAAGGAGGGCTGCCGCTGAGATCATTAGTCGAGCCCTCGGAGTCGTCCATCACAATCTCGATCATACCGGAGCCCATGGCACCATGGCCCGACGCTCGCTGCATTCCCATATGGGGGAGGGGAGCAGGCGGCGGCGGAGGTGGCATAGCCAGATGCTGAAGCTCCTTGAGCACTGGAGGAGCAGACGGCGGCGGGGGAGGGGGTGGAGGAAGCTGCTCCTCGTGAGACCGGCGCCTCTCCGTGTAGTGCTCCTCGATACGAGGCTGGGTGCCAATGCTGTTCTTCCTGCCCCAACGGGCGGGTCCGGGCTCGTCGGGGATGGGCGCAGACATGCTTCGTGGGATGGCGGCCTTGGCGGCTCGTGTTGGTGGCTGGTACACGGTCGAGGGCAGAAGGGTCAGGAGGTCGCCAGCTGGCTCCTTGGCAGGAGACGGCTCCGGTGAGGGCTGGGGAGACTGTTTCTGGACAAATGCCTGAGGGACGGGTGGCATCTCGGGTCTGCCGCCGCTTGAGTCGCTGTTGTCCGACTCGCGAACGAGTCGCATGGCCTTGGGGGTCGCAGGCAGTCCGATGGCAGGGCTGCTGCGGGCAAACATGCTCCTGGGTGGCTCGGTAGCAGATCGAGGTGGGAGGTGCTCGGGAAGGGGCTCGGGATCTGCTGCCTCGACACCGATCCGGAACAGCCCGGGCGAGTAGTCGTTAGGGTGGGGGATGCTGGGAGCCTGGGGGCGCTTCGCCAGCGACTTGCGGCGCTCCTCAAGCTCACGAGCGGCCAGCTCCTTCTTCCGTTGTCTTTCGTCCTTGATCGAGCGCAGGTCACCAGCGTGCTCGGTTGATGTCGCACGAGCCCGCGGGGGAAGCGGCCCAAGACCGTCAAAGGCTTCCTCTTCCACGCGCTGGTGGCTCTCAGGTTGGTCTGTCTTTGTCATGTTGGGCGAGCTGAGCCCTCGGCTGCGGCTATGCTTGGCTCGGAACTCCTCCTGGGCGATCAGGGCTGCCTTTAGGTCCTCTTCATCCTCTGAGCCGTCATAATGACGCGAGACGGCTGTCATGGGCAGGGGCGATGATGGGGATCTTTGAGCAGATCCGGTACGCTCATTGCTTCTACCTCGAATTTCCAAGGCGGGAGGGCGGTGTCGAGCATCTGGACTCCTACGGCGGCTTCCACGGCTAGAGGTTCGGCTTCCAGCCTTGCCTTTGGTCATGCTAGCTTTGCGAACAGTGATGGGTTCGCCAGTCTCGCTTTGTCTGGGAGTGCTGAGATTGATCAGATCCTCTGGCGACATGGGGATCGGAGACGTCGGTGATCTCTTCCCCTTGGCATACTGTCTACCAAGGATACGCCCACGCTCTTCGGAAGCTCCCCGGGCGCGGGTGCTTCGGTCCAGTGAGCGTCCGGACCTATCCATGGAACGGCCAGACCTGTCACGGCTGCGGCTGCCATGGCGACCGCGAGAAGATTCGCGAGTCGCCCTTTCTTTGCTTGCATGGCGGCTTCGTTGCTTTCGAGAGTAGTGCGAGGCCGTGTCGAGGCTATGGATGTAGTCGTTTCGTTCCTGCGCCCGTTGCCGCATGCTGCGGGCAGCGCTGGAAGCTGAAGTAACAGAACTGGCTACCGACGTAGAACCACGTCGCTTCGGCCAATGAAACTTGGCCGAGGACCCTACGGATTGCTCGGGAGATGTGATTTCAGTCTGATCAGCCTGCTCAAAGGGGCGGAGCTTGAGGTGCACGCCCAGTGGGATCCGGTCTCGAGAGCCATTGCGGCGGCCCGTTCGAGTCTCCCGCATCTCCCACATCTTGTTCATTACACCTTGGTCCGGAGATGGTGGCTTCTCGCCAGGGAAGCCGCGTACAACTCGCTGGGGATTGTCTCGCATCATCATAGGGCTAGCAGTGGCAGCTCGCGGCAGGGAAATACCAATAGACATGTTGTCAGATGACATAGTACGCATGTGGCTGCGGCCACTATCAGCGGCTTGGGTTTGCGCCTCGACTTTCTTGAGAGCTTCACGGTTCAGATCGGCAGGACCCTCGCCAATCGATGGCAGACGTCCCCGCCCGAAGCTTGGGCCGCCAGCTCGCGCCGACGTAGGCGTATTAAACCGACTGTTGTTTGAAGGTCTCAAGAAGGCAGTAGCTGCTTCTTGAGAAGCATCGGGTGAAAGCGCAGTCTCGGCGATGGGCGTGGGGCCCGCCGCGATGGGGGTTTGACCTCCATCTCCTTGGGAAAAGAACTTCGCCTTCTTGGTGTGGTCTCCAAAAGACGTGATCAGCTTCAGAGACGAATTCTTGGCAATACTGCGCTGTGGGCCTCGTTGGACACCAGGTGGTGATAGGGGAGGGCTCAGGACCTCGGGGATGCTGGGGGTAATGCTTTGGAAGTTGAGCTGTTGAGCAGAAGGCGAACGCCAGGGCTCAGTCGGTTCTTGGTCGGTGCAAGCAAAGCATCTGATTGCCAGCTGTTGCTGGTGGTTTCGAACAGCCCATTCGCCCCATTTGCGGATAATGGCCGCCTGTCGCTCCCACACGCTTGGGACGGTGAGACAAGCCAGCAGGAGCGCCTCCATATACCGCTTGTGCGAAATGTAAATCTCAAGAGCATCATTGTGGTCACCCATGCCTAGCATAATAGTCACCGCAGCGTGAATATCGCCGCTTTCCAGGAGTCGCTGGACATACGTCCGGCCAAGCTTCTGTTGGGATGGTCCACCAATACCGCTCAACGCCAGCAGCATCCAGTCAGAAGACGTCATGTTCTCCGAACTTGCGCCCGCGAGATCCATTTCAATGTCACCAAGCCACTTGGAAAGAAGGATGCGGCTGGGAGATCCTTGCGGGTGTCTGCTCATCTCATCCCGGATCAAATCTTCAACCTCCCGGTTCCAGCCAAAGATTGTGTTCAGCATCTGACGACGGAGGTCATCGTTAGTCAGCCGCGAGTTATTGGCGCTAATCGGAGCTTTGTATGGAATGTCGGTAAGTCGTGTTCTTGTAAACTTAAAGAGGTCATGGACTTTGTTGTCATCGGGACTTCGAGGAACTTCATGTCGTAGCCTGGAGGGGCGATGCCTCGATCTCGATGACGCAATGGAAGAGCCGCCAGTCGTGGTGCTAAAAGTATATCCCATGGAGAAATTGTCTACTTCCTTCTTCTGTTTCATATTTGTGGTCTTGAAGGTGGAGCCCGCGGAAATGTAGGTGTTGTCGCTCAATCCCTTGGAGTGGAGTGACCCATCTTGTCGTCCAGGCGTGCGGGAGCCTGCCGAAGGCTTGGAGATGGATGACAAGCCGCTGCGGCTGGATATTGGGCTAGCCGATTCATACGAGTCAAACCCAGGGTCTTGAACCTGGTTCCGAGTGATTCGGGCGTAAGGTGACATATGATCTTCATCACTCTCGGACACGGTCATGTCCATCGGGATGGTGCTACTCTCCGACTCAGAAGTGTTAATGGTTGTGGCAGACGTAACCGACTGTTCCGCCGTTTCCTCAGAGACTGGCGGCGAAGGGGGCAGCAAGTTGGCAGGATGCTGCACATTGGCGACCATAATAGACGGCGAGTTGAGATCAAACTGCTGTACTGTGTTGTTGGGCCCCAGCGTGAACAGACTAGCGGCAGGGCCGTAGACGGCGAGACCCCGAACAAACTCAAGCGTGGGGATGGTATCGGATGTGACATGCTTAGTCCTGACATCCCACGACTGTGTTTGGCTGTGATGGTTGTTAGTAAGGGGCGAATTCATGCAGCTAAGCGCGCGCGTAGAGGAGGTGGGTATTTAGTGGCAAAACCAAAATAATGGCACTTACTTCTCCGTAAACTGGATAATGCGGCCATTTTTTGACCAGCCCATCCAGTTAGGGCCAGAAACGAACTCTTCGCGTCGGCGCAGAACCCGAACAATCTTGGCAGGGTCATCGGGGCTGTGTGTTTTGGCCACACTCCAGACCCGAAGATCTCCGTCGTGCGTTTGCACGGCCAGCATGTCAGATCGTTGCTTTGAGGACGACGCATGCCAGGACAACGTCACAATAGGCGATGGCGCCCTCTGTGTTGTAAGGTTGTGCAGAATTGTAAAGCGCGGCTGTAGAGTGGCGACCAGAAGATTGCCATTTTGGTAACTGCAAATGTCTCAGTGTACGCCGCCTCATTGGGTTTCTGGCAAACTTACCCGATAGCAAAGGTGCGACAGTCACTTGATGGGGCCAGCGAAGTCACGGCAATTTGATCAATAGTTCGTGTTGATAGCTCTTCCGAAGTGGATGGCTCGAACTGAATGATGCTTCCTTGCGAGGTGCCTGCAAGCAGCGATCAGTACCCAACCAATGTGTGATCAGGTTGGAAGATACGTACCAAACGCTACATTACCATTGCGCATCCATGCTGCAGCGGTGAGGTGAGAATAAGATGCGAAGCGGGAAATTTCATCTCCCGTCATCAGGTCCCAAACAATGGCGGTTTGCCCAGCATCGTAACTCACAACTAAGCGGCCAGCGCCAGATTGGCTGTGGTTATCAACGGCAAGCAATTGCACCTCGTCGGCGTGGCGGGAAAATCGACGCTCAATGGTAAGGGTATCGTGGTGGCTGCACACAATCGACGCACCCTGGGCGTAGAGAAACATGGAGGCTGTAGCCGCGCAAGGGTCGAAATACTTGAGGTTCTGGACAGAAGGCATCGTTGGGTACTCTTGAGGCTGTATTGTCCTGCTTCTGGATGATCTCCCACCGGAGCTCATCGAGAACGCGCGGTTCCGCGAGGACGCCGCGTTGACGGACATTTTGACGCTTGAAATTCTTCCAAGTCTTGACCTGTAGTCTAGAGTTTAGAGTTAGCCACCGAGCAATTGGCGGATGGATGATGCAAATAAATGCACTTCGAGCTTTGGTGGGGGATTGCTCGGGTGGAACGATACACATACAATAATGTATATGCAGTGTAAACGAGGAACGACCCCCTCCGGTGGGGGGTTCACTCAGTCTCTTGTCGCAGAGACCCGATCAAGCGATGAAGAATTGCAGGTCGAACAGGTCAAACATTACTCGAGGGCCCTCAACGGTCGCACCTGGGCAGAGAAGCAGGAAAGCAGTTCAGTCCGTGGTTCGTCTCGCAGGTAACCAAAGTGCCGGGTCGCTCAGTCCTCTTTCTTGTCTGTTGCGGGAGTCGGCGACACAAATAGGCGGATAGTGGCTGGCAGTCCGTGATACAAGAGCGGGCCTCCGAGGGCACGGTATGTCTCGGTCGCAACGTGTGTGTGTCGATCCTAAATGCGAATGCGGTGAGAAAAAGCCCCGGGCGCACGGCGTAAAAAAGAAAATCGAGCAGAGTTGAGTCGGAAAATGTGGAAGAGATTGAGATTGCGAGATGTGATGGGTGAGGTGTGAAAGAGGCGGAGGTAGGTTACGTGGGCTGGAGGTGGAGATGGGGGCACAGCAACAGTTTTGCTTTGCCCCGGGAGACGCTTTAGGCGCAGGGCAGCAGGTGAAGAGACGAGGACAAGCGCCTACCTTGCCTGTGATGGGACAGGGTCGGACGGCAGCTGAATGGGAGGAACGGGCAAAATGGCAGCGCGAGTGGACGGGGTCGGGAGAGGGGTGTGACCCGGCGCTTGACTTGCAGCAGTAGCTTGGATCGCGGCGGACTCAGGGTCGTGAGAGAGCAGCAGATGCAAGCAGCTGGATGCAGCAAGCGAGCGGCGTTGCGACTGGTGTTGGGAGGGGACGAGTGAGAATGGTGGCTGGGCGGTAAACCAAATATGTACTCCGGATATGTACGTACGTGGGTTTTGCAGCGCGTGGAACGAATGTGCATATGTGTGAGTACGATTCTCAGTTGGCGGTCGGCGAGGAGGTTGTTTTCTCTTGGGCCCCGAGCCCGAGGCAGGATGTCGAAAAGGCGGTTGGGATTTTGATCTCAAGGCGCACTGTAGCACAGTAAGGTAATTATGGTGGGCCACGGGCCAGCTGAGAAGATGTGACTGTGTGATGAGGCGATGGGGGAGGAAGAGGTCGGGATCAGCGAAGCTGGGAACCAGGGCAACAGCAACAGGAGACCGGGAGTGTGAAGAGGCGGGAAGCTTGGTCGGTCCCGGGCACACAACACGCCAGGCAATACCAGGTAGGAAAAAAAAGCAGACAGGAGCGCCCAAGAGGGAAGCGCGAAGAATAAAAAGAGCAGGCCGGCGTGCGTGCTCGACAGGGCGTGCTTGTATGATGTTAGACGAGGTGCGGATGGACGACGGACTAGATGGGCCCAGGGTCAGAAGAGGCGGCTACTCGGTGCCGTTCTCGCCTGTCAGTGGCCGACCATGTCCAGGCCAGGTAAAATTAGAGCTCTCCCAAAACCAGAAATCCCAACGTTCGCAGAGGGCGGATGCGGCCATGAGCGGCGAAGACTTGAGGGCGGAGACGAGCGAGACCCCATTTGCTAGGCCAGGGTCAAAGGGAATCAATCACGATGCACAGTCTGGCAGCTGGGGTGGGAGGGAATGCCCGCCAGCCAGTGGTGGGGACACCCAGGACCTCATCTGCATGGACCCCCGGGATCCTCGTAGCAGACGACAGGGGGGCGAGGCCATCAATGGACGGTGCAGACGCGAGGCGAGTCCGTCGAGTCCGTGGAGCCGGCCAGTGAGAGGTGCGAGAATCCATAGGGGGCGGCTACATTTTGGGCCGCACCAGGCCTTGGTGCGATTTGAATGGTGGCGGACAGTTCGGTCAAGATGGCAGTGACGGACAGCACCGTACATCGGACGAGCAGAAGGGCATCGTGCTGTATACGCATGCCTGGATCTAAGCCGCCCCTGCACATATTTAGCCTCGTGGTATGCCCGCGTGCCCGTCGTGGCTCAGGCTTGTCATGTTGACTCGCTGGCCGGAGTGGATATCATATCTAAATCAGCTTCTCAGACGATGTGAAGCCAGCCATTGACATGGCCGCGCCCACCATGCGCACCATGAGCAGAGCACGAGCAGATCCACAGCATCATCCGCAGCAATGAACGCCGCCGGGAGGTTATCATGGCACAGGCATCGCATCGCATCGCATCGCATCAACCCATCATTATCAGGCGCCATGTCTCGCTTTCGGGGCCTTGGTGCGGGGTTGTTTCTCTGGTGCGACCTGCCGGCGTTCTTGCGGTGGCCCTCGTCCTCTCGCCGTGCACCTCAAGCCTCCAAAGACGGTAACGGACAGTCCCTTTCGCAGCAACACGGCAGCTTTGATCCTGTGGGCACTGCCGGTCCCCCCCCCTCTCACTGCCAGTGCTGTGCAGTAGTAGCACTGCACGCAGCAATGCGTAGGTAGGTATCAGGCCAGACGGCGAGGGACGGTACCTTACAGCTCCGAACTAAGGATGTGGTGTGTTCGGGCGGGTGAGTCAAGAAGCGTCAAGAAGCGCCAGTCTCAGCGCCAGCTTCACAATCCACAATACTACAGCTGGTGCAGTGGCATCCGTATCAGCAACTCTAGCAAGCATCGGGGATGCAGTACAGGTCCATCGCGGGCTCGCTGGCTGCTCGCTGGCCTGACACGACAGCACGCAGTGCAGAGCAGAGCAGGGCCCTAGAGACCCTGAAGGATCCGCTGTAGATGCCTACCGGCGTGGCGCTGCAATTGATCGCTCGAGTCTGTTCCCTTCAATCAGCGTAGAGCAGACTGAGGATGGACAAACGGTATGCCGAATAGAGGATGAAGGGGGGGGGAGGCTGGGGATGGGATGTTTCCTGTGCGGGGCCGCCAGTCGACAACGTTCAATGGAAGTCGTCGTCGAAGCGCCGAGGTGTGCCGCAGGTGTGTTAAGCGCGCTGATTGGCTGTGGATGCTGCAAGCTCTCTGCCGGGCCGAGCCAATGGGCGGGCCGATCACTATTGCGACAGGGATCTAATCGCCCTCTAAAACAGCCCCCGCCCTAAGTCTCCAAGGGCCCCCCAGTGCCCCCCAGGCCCCAAAAGCTTCCCGCCCCGCTAGAGCCCGCTAGAGCCCGCACAGGCCCGCTATGCCCTGCCAGGTAACCGCCATGCCGCCCAGCGTCCAGCGAGCGTTGGGATTGGGAAAGAGCCAAGCCAACGCCTATTGCTCCGTCTCCACCCGCCGCACTTGCTTCCATGGATACTGTGCTTGCACTCACTACGGATTACAGGAGTACAGTAGGTAATTACGGACATCGCTCTTGCTCGTACGGAGTAATTCTCCATCTGCCAGTGACACACACAACGCAGCTCTCTGCTATTCAGGTGGTGGCAAGGTGCAACACCGCCCTGATGGCGAGTGAACACCGCCTTCCAGCCTCATCCCTGTCCGTCTTGAGTTCGACGTTATGGAGGCTGCAGCTTCGGCCATCGAAATCGGGCAGCTCGGGGGCCTCGATTTGGCTCGGCTCGACTCGACCCGACTCGGCCGGCATGACTTCGCATATGGCACCGCACCGCATTGTGGTCGCATGCCGCTACAAAGCCATTGTCTTGCCTCTTGGATCACAATGACCCAGACCGCGAGGCTGTCTGCCTGCCGATGTGAGGAAACAGACGGCTCATCCTCGTTCTCAATGCCACCGGTCAACCGCCACGAATGCGTAACCTCACGCTACACTCGACTCGTGGGCTCTTCACCTCCACCCAGCGGCTCCACCACAGCTCCGTGTCTCCATGCTGCCAGGTTCAGGGCCCGGCCCGAGGGTGTACTACGTCGTAGTACAGCCCTGGGCTGCGAGGACTAACGTGGACCTTGATGTAAGTCGCCCGCCTTTTGCTCTCCATCGATCGCCCCAGGTGTCATCATTCATCAGTCACTCTGCGACTGCGATGCAACGTGTTGGTGAATGCTTGTCCAGCACACTCTAACAGGAACCTTGCCTTGCCTTGCCCTGCCCTGCCCTGTCTGCTCTGTCGGGTAGGTTGATGCAAAAATATCTCCACAGCCACCCCCATCCTTTCATCCATTCAGTTGGTCTGAAGTTCTGAGTTTGATCCTCCCCTGCTCACGGTGCCTGGCTGCAGATGTGCCCGTATTCCATCACCTCCCCTTGCCCAATTCCATAGCCCTCACTGGTCCAGCTCGGCCATCTAAGAGGGGAAATCCCTGGCAGCTGTCAACTCTCGCATTCCGTCTGTCACCCTAAGTCAGAAAACCCGCCTCCGCCTCCACTTGCGACAGCGACTATGCTATAACACCGGATCTGATATTGCTTTTTCTTCTTGGGTCTGCTTCTATTAGTAGCCCATGCCGCAGGCATACATTCAGTGCCACACACACAAACACACATCCAACTCACTCGCCATTGAGCTCTTGACAACAATCATCAACAGAAAACCAAAAGCCACCAGCGTTGCTTCACTTGACCCAGAGGCATCTCAAGCAGCGGTCTCAACCTCATTGTGCGCCCCAAATCGCTTACTGACAGGGTTCAAGGTTCAACGTAGAGCATGGGCTTCGGCTCGCTGACCAGTCGTCCGCTCTAGCGCTTGTTCATGCGGCCCCTGTCAGGACCGCCGTCCAACCTCTGCTCAATGGGTGCATGGGGCCACCAATGATCGGCCTTTGCATCAAGAACGGTAGTTGGTCCTCTGAGATCAGAAAAACACACTCACACCCACCTCCTCACGTCGGAACGCCCGCAGCAGGGCCTCATCCCGTACCTGGCCTGACCTTGGGCCCCCTCCGCCTCGAGCTTCTCCCCGCGGTCGGACGTTCTTCCTGCCACGAGCTTCTCTGCTTGTCCCAGAAGCAGGTGGCCGAGATAGGAAACGAGTCGCCCTGCACCATGGCCCAACGCGCAATTCTGCAGAAAAGATGGCTCCCTGATTTACTGCACTCTGTGCTTCACCTCTTCCTCGAACAAGATCGAACCCAATGTGTGGCCGGCAGCCAAGAACCAGCCGAGATGCGCCCCTCTTTGGTGAGCCACCCGCCACACGGATTCATACCAACCTGGATGATCCACCGTTCCAAGCACGTTCGTTGCAACCCGCCTCTTCAGTCCCGTAATTATCGTGGCTGCCAACTTTGTTTATCGTGGCTGACCGTTGTCACACCGATCGTATCCCGACGTTGATACCATGTAGATTGAGCACACTTCAACCCCGCACCGCACTGCTGAGCTCAGAGTTTGAGGCCGTAGAGGTGCGCCTGTAAGCAGGTACAGCCAATGTTGTGGGCTTGGCTGCCCAGCATGAGCTCCAATGACACACATTGGGAGGCCGTCACACGGCGGCCGTGTGCCTGCATGCGCACATTTTCGCCTACCGAAATACGCTTCCACAGGGTTGTTTTGGGGCAGTTTATGTGGAACTCGCTGCATGATCTTCGTCACTGCAAGCACTTACTCATGGTGCGCAGTCGAAACGCCGTTTTGAAGAGATCTCCCTGTCTCGCCAACTCCAGGGTTCCTGGATATCGTTCATGTTTACTCCGTATCGAAACCTGCTATAATGTGACGTTGAACGCCACCAGGCTATTTTGTCTGTGCGACACACACGACTGGCTCTTCCGCACTCGCCTCAAAGTCATGCTCTCCATACCTGCCGGTTAGTTCGGTCATGGTCAGGCCTGCAGCCAAACTGCAACCATGCACATTTGGTGGCTAGAGCTTGGGACAGCTAGTCTGGCAGCATTGTTCATTTCGGCCTGATGTGAGAGTCAATTGTTCTTGGGCACTCCGTTGCTCCTCACGCATAACGCTGCCCCCCAGTCCATTGGCCTAGCCGCCTTAGCGCAATTGATGGTTGATCTACTGCGCAGCTGCGGCCTCTGTTGGGCCAACCTCGAGAATGGGGCGATGCAGCTGACCCAATCTGCAAGCTGCGGCCAGAACCGCGGCCCGCTAACAATCGGATGAGGATCTTTGAATTCTGCTCCTTCAACCCATATGTTCAGAATGTGGGGGCGATGAGCTCGCTCCTCTTGGGAAACCTTTCCCTCGTTACAGCAGGGCCCAGCATCCTACCGAACCAAATTTAACTCGCACAAGACAGAAGGTTGGCCGATGTCCCTGTTTCTATCTTACTGAAACTTTGCTGCCTCATGCAAATAGGTTGGCGTGAAATCCTAACGCAGTGTTGCAATATCTGCTGACATGAAAATCGTCAACTGGTCCACAGCCTTCAAGGGCTGTCCTTCTCTTGGCAAAGCAATGGTAAAAAAATATGAGAAGGCAAAAGAGGCGTTTTGGTAGTCTGCGGCGCACGACCGATATTATTGTTGATGGTTTGTGATTGTGGCGGCGAAGAGCCACGCCGTCAGCAAGAGACAGCCATCATTACTGAAGATGGAGATACCCCTGTTGAGCACCTTTCCCACGCATTCTCGGCAGCCAGCCGACGTACCTGTGAGGATCTATCCGTGATTTGAAGAAGCCAAGGGAAAGCGAAATGCAGGCCATTACTCGCGCCGAAGGGGCAAATGCGAGAAATAACAGAGGCTGCACTAAGGCAACCTGCAACAGTCCGTCGCGGCACGTCGGACGTTGACCACCAGTGGCGCCTCTCGTCACAGCTTCTTCCGTGCCCGCGCTAGCTCTGTGGCGTATTGAACGGCCAGGTCCTGTAAGTGATGGCTGTCACGCCCGGTGCCTCGAACGAGGTTGCGGAGGTTGAAGGGGGCAGCCACACTAGCATCGCCGCTACCAGCTAAACAAGTGTCACCTCCGAGAGGGGTTGGTGATAGACGATCACTTAAGCCCACTTCGGTGAGCGATCCGTGAGGCGGATACGGGACGGTGTGAAGGATCTAGGAAAGGGGATCCAAGCTTCGCTCCCAAACTGCATCCACTGGCATCTCAACCGCCCGCATCGTTCGCCGTAAGCTGTCAGATGGATCACAATGAAAAAGGCGCTGTCAAAGGGCCATCCCCACCCCGACACCCCAGCCCGGGGCCCGTTCACGATCCACACACCAGCCTATGTCGTCCGTGAGCCCCGTGACAGCAGCCTCGCGGGTCAGCTCTGTTGCGCGTCTACTTGCGCCCGCGATGTTCAATTCCGTTGCCCCATTGTGCCATGCCACGTGCGTTGCGGCACCGAGCCACAAATCGCTCGTCTGTACCCCTCTTTTCGGCCGTGAGCCAGAGTTTGAGAGTGAGACACGGGACGTTCTTTTCATCCAGTCTGCCCGCGATCTACGGATCCATACTACTGCCAGGTATCGGCGCGGCCGTGGCCTCGGCTCACCTCCCGCCGTTCCGATTTGTCGTTGAGCGCGATTTCTCGTATGTTCGGCGCCGAGAGCAGTGCCATGAGTCAAACTGCAGGGCACGGCTAAAGCCACATGAATCTCCAAGCTCTCTGAAACACCTCCGCATGAGGGGATTCGGAGATGGTCATAACGCTGCCGCTATCGCATCAGAGTTGGCAGATTCGTGTGGGCTGTGTTCTGAGCCTTCCGGCGCTGATACTTCCCACGCGGAATACCGTTCTTTGTCATGCAAACAAATCCTCCACCATGCCTTGAGTGAAGCTTGCAGTTGAAAAGGACAAGCCTGATACGGCAGAAAGGTTGTGGAAATTATGCGCAGGCCACTCTGCCGTTTCATTGGTTCAAACCAACTGGTGTGCCACCCTCTACGTTTTTATCTGATTTGTGATACACTCGACTATTGATACGTCGTATGTTTTAGTAATAACAGCGTTGTAGAATGACCTCAAGCCCTCAAGCCACTGTAGAGTGTGGTTGGCCCAAGTTCTCCCCTGGTCTTCCTTTCCATCTTGTGTATGTAGCATGTTCTGCAATGCAACTAATGCGAGGGATTCAATTGCATCAAAGGCATCAATTGATCGTTACAAATGCTTGCCGTAGTCCCTCATGAGGAGCAGAATGCAGGCGAAGTCGCCCACCTTGGAGGAATAGGGCTGGTGGCCACGCTTTCCGACCCCCTTGAAGATATAAATATTTCTCAGCTTCCTAAGAAAAAATGGTAGACTCAGTGAAACATTGTTTACGAGCCAATTACTTGGTTCGGTCATAGCAGAGAAAATCTGCAGATTGGCGTTTTGTTATCAAAAGGGGCTGGAGGGTGTCTCCGTTCTGATCGTAAAGACAATCATCAAGTAGTTCAGCGTACCAGTCTATAGACTAACCACTACTGCCTTCGAAATACCAGCCAAGCAGAGATTAGTATGCAAATGACGTCCAATTTGCAGGCCGTGTGTTTCATCCTTCTGCAGAAATGTCCGGCCAGGGTAGAAGTTTTCAGAATGATCAGATGGTTCATATTGTTACAAACTCGAATGAAATCAAGTTTGGTGTCCTATACTTGTCCAATCATATTTGATCTTTGCAAGCCGTATTAGAATTAGGGTATTGGTGTTGAATTAAACCTTATTGCAGCTTGGTGTTGTATGTCCAGTGTTTGCAGTCAACGCTCTGTTATCATTCCGGCCATCAATCTAGCTCCCTCGCTCCTACAGCAGCCTCCCGGTTGCGGAGGTCATTTTTCGGCTCCTTTCCAGGTCTATCAGCCTTGTTGTATAGTTCGTGTCCCAGTTGGCTCAGGGTTCCCTTATCTTCTTCCAGAGTCGGTCCCTTATCCTCGACAAAACTGGTCTCATTATCATGGGTCGGAGCAAAGACGGGGTTCAGTCGATGGGCACGGTTGGTGGTTCAAAAGGATAATGCAATGGCATAATTTGAGGGTCTACTTTATACTACTAGATTCCTGAAGGTTGAGGGCTTCGCAGGTGTCAAGTATTGCACATGTCACATGTCTGGTCCTTATGTGTCATTGAAGTTCAACGCCCCGCCATTGCGTTAGACATTCTATAGCTTTGTCGAGATTGATATTCTTCAATCCTCCTAAATTTTTCATAGTAATCAAGGGACTAGAAACTTTTTCCCCACCTTTTGCACCTGTACGCCTTCTCTTGTCACTGATTCTACCATTTGGCTGGCTGGTACACACGTTTATACGCTCGATATCTCCAGTTCCTTTCTCAATTACTTCTTAGGCTACATTCTTGTACTTGATTACAGTCCCTCGGTCTTGCTTCAATTACATTGAACAACGCCACTATTGCACTTCAGCCATTTTTCACTTCTCTGACGATGTCCTTGCTGGTTCCCTCTGAGGATGAGGAGAGAAGCCGGTCCATGTGCGGCATAGAGACGAGGAGTATTTCATCAGCATCAAAGGTGCGAAGAGGCAGGCATCCTCTCTGACTTGGGCTCGCTGTCTCTCTTCTTGTCATTGACGTCGAACCTGCTGTTATACATGGGGTGCCAGTTTCTCAGGTCAACATATCCACAGCCATCTGTTAGTTAACCCCTCAGGAAGCGACAAGCGGCGCGGGAAGGGCGAAGAAAATGATCAAAGACCCGTATCAACGGAGCTCCATGACTGGTCGCACTGCGGCGAGCTTGTCCGCTTTGGACAGGACGGAGTCGCGGCCATGTCAGAGTTTGCTATTAGAGCAAGCCCCTTGTTCAACCAAGGGCCAACTCCGGTTAGGAAAAGCATTTCGAAGGCATCGCTCGGAGACACGCCGGCGCCTAGCAGATCACATCATCACCAGCCGGAGGCGTTTATTAACATGGACTATTCACTGCTTCCAGGGTGTACTTCGTCTTCCTCGTGGTTCTGGGTAGCGAAATCCAAATTCAAGACTGCAGCGAAGGACGATAAGCGGAAAGATTCGCGCCCATTGTCTCATCATACTAGAACTAATTCATCGCCAGTGTCCAGTCTCGCAAGTTGGAGGCATCTGTATAATTTTATGGCATCGATGGCGAAGGGATAGTGGCGACAGCATTGAGGACCGGGAAGGAAGCGGAAGATGGAAACTGGGCGACACCTTTCTTTTTATTATCTATGAGCCGGGTAAGCCAATTGCAGTGTATTATACGCAAAGGGTCACCCGGAATTGGTCACATTCACAGCAATTTTGACATTGCCTTTCCTTGCCTGGCTGAAGGGCCCCTCACGAAGCCATTCTCGCAGGTATACACATACAGTGACGTCTAACTAAAAGATACATAGCAAGAGTGACACTTGATGATTGCTACATTCTGAGCAAAAGGATGGAAGCAAAAATGCAAAAAAGAAAGCCGCGCATTTGCTCGTTTCATTGTAATATAGGAACAGCCCGACGTGGGGGTCGAACCCACAGCCTTGAGATTTGATTTCAGAATCGTGTACTCATAAGAGTCTCACGCTCTACCGATTGAGCTAGCCGGGCGAGGCTCTTGTTGTTGGAGCGGCGACTCGAAATTTCGATACTTGTTCCCTTCTTGCCGCCTGATAGGGCTATTTCACATCTTCCACAGCACCAGGTCGGTCCAATACAAACCCCGACGTGATATCATTGTATTAAATGGAGTGGAGAATGGCATATAATTAGAGCGAGAGTACAATATTTTGAAGACTCATTCTTTAAGTAGAAACAGTACGAGCGGAGTCAAGTTGCGCATGAAGGTTCTGCATCCTTCAACAGACGTGAGATTCCCTGGGTAAGGATAGAGGAGCTGGTAACTACGGCTGATGTTTCTCCTTGGTTCGTGCCTCTCGCGTCTCATCGTACTTCTTAGGATAACGCTGCCTGGTCTAGGGCTCTATCTCAGCCTGCCTGTATAGTCTACGCTTAAATGAGGCCCGGGCCATAGGAAGCCCACGGGGAAGTGTCCATATGCCTCCCCTGCTCAATGTTCGCTGCTTTCTCTGTACATATATAAACTTAGGCCCTGCCACACGAGAATCATCTGTCTATGCGAGATCACAAGTCCTGGGCCTGTCGTGGAGGTCGACGGAACACTGAGGGATAAAGCCCACGTAATGGCGATTAGCCCAACTAGCCAATTAATTCCCGTCGTATTTAGATGTGCAGCCCCAAAGCCCTTCTTCATATATAGTCTTCATCTCTCGGCGTAAACATGTCGTTGCAATCCTGAGTCTTCGTGGTTCGTATCCTACAGCTACCTTTCTGGTCGTCTGTGAGACTTTGACATATCTGCTGACCAAAGCACCATGCCCGAGCACATCAGGCAAATCTTGTGCTAGCTTTGAGAAAGGGCTGCGGCTGCGAATTTCCGTCTTAATGGATGTCGAATTGTACAATTGCATCCCTTTCGAAAACCTTGTTGCCGTTCGGTTGTGAACGTTCGGCCCTCGCTGCTACGGTCACCAACCACCCCCCAACACCAGCCTCTAGCATGCACATACGGCATCGGAACAGAAGCACCAGTCAAACGGTGCAGTCTTTCCGCATTACAGTCACTCCCATGTTATAAATACGCCCATTCACCGAGCGGTATTCTAGTGGTATCCCGTCTCCCCGTCGAACGATCAGCGTGCAGTCAGCTGGCTTCCACTTCGACGTAAGGAGAACAAACATATCCTCACGGCATCAATGCTTGCGGTTACACATGTCAAATTGCGCGGAAACTTCCTCCGGCTCAATCTGCAAACTTCCGTCTATTCACCGCCCCGAACTCCAGCCCCGACAGGCTAGTTATGGTCCCTGTTCCCTTGCCAGCACGCCTCCACAGTCGCAATCACATGTAAACACCAACGCTCTATAGCCCCTTGACCCGACAGCTGGAGCCCACACCCTGAGCTACCACCGAAATTTTCCCTTTCCCCGGATTTTCACACCCGTGGCAGCCGGGCCAGGGTGGGGACGGGGGCAGGTTGCAATTGCTTGGGCACTCAAGCTCGGCCCATCGCGAAGCCAGCCGCGGGATGCACGCGTGTCTGCACTTTCAGATGGCGTACAAGATATTAGCTCGTGCAGAGTCACATCGTCCCGAGCCCTTGGGCTATGTGGTCAAGGCAGACACACGTATAGTTGCTGTTGTGGGCTGCAATTATGAGCAATCTCACATGTCAGCGACGATCACAGTCGGCACCACCAGCATGGGAATATTCATGGAAGCAGAGGCTGGGAGATGACGTCGCTAGCACAAAGGCAAGCATATGTTTGGGTGTCACAAGGAAGCACACTGTGAAGGAGACGAGGATTGATTTTCAAGTATTGTTCATTGTCATCTGCCAAAGGGGGTATCTCAGAGCTAACCCGGGTCGGTTGCTCAGGAAAAAGAAGAAATCGCTAACTAAGGTATCTAATGGGGTGGCTGTCAAAGCCCCCGTGTTCCCATGCCATGTTGTCAAAACACCCAATCCTGTGGATTATCCAATGCAGTATTCCCGAAGCCCCCAGTGATGGGCTGTTGATGCGTGTAAAATAGTTCCCGTTCCCGTGTATGCTGTTGCCAATGCCTTCATGATGTGAAATGAGATCCCAGAGCCGATTACCAAATAATAAATAGGTATTATAAAAAGAGGATGCTGAAGTAGAAGATGATGCGTGTGTGTGGGCCCTGTTGTTCGGGAGGATGGAAGAATGCTCGGAGTCCGTCGGCTCGGAACCGGTCCGGCTGAGGCAGGCCTGATGTAGGAGTCATCAGTGCTGAGCCTCACCAGCGCCACAGGCCTGAGCCACAGGATTGCTGTGGCTGCGGGCTAGTGTGTGGTGGACCTCGTGCGCGGCCGCCCAAGCTGGGGGCCGCCACTAGGCAGCGAGAGTGAATGTGGCTTCACGTGCTCCGCGTTCTGTGTGTGAAGAGGTGTTGTGATGAAAGCACGCCTTGTCAAGTGCTGTTGTCAAGCGCTGATCGGCGGCATGTGCGCACATTTGGGTGCGTTTGGTCGAGGCGTGGGGGTTGTATGGCGATGTAGATGGGTGTACGTGATGTTGCTAGTATAGTTGGTGGGGGTATCCTGGGGTATCATAATGTGATCCAAAAGCAGTCGCTGTCATAATGTCGTTGCAGTCGTCAGTCAATAGCAAGTAGTAGTCGAAAGTAGAGCAGGGTCCATTCTACTCCTCAGAGATGGGAGCCATGGAGTGGTTGCTGCTCTTCTTGCTAGAGCTGGGACTGGGACGGCGCTGCTTGCGGGAAGCGGCACGGCGACGCTCCTTCTCCTGGACGAGGCAGCGGACGAACTCGCGCTGAAGGGCGCGGCGCTCACGCTGCATCTGGATGAGCTCCTCCTCGGTGACGACGGGTGCGTTGGGCGAGGAGATGGCGGCGATGGGAGCGGCGGCCAAGGGAGAGGAGCTGGTGGAGCTGGCGACGCTGTGGGAGTCGTCGTCAAAGGCGCTGGGCCTGCTGTCGCAGAGGAGCAGGTCGTCGTCGGAGAGGTACGAAGTCGGGCGCTGCTCCTCGTGGTCGAAAGATGAGCGGCGGGGCCACGAGGGGAAGGCGCAGGAAGCGTCGACAGCAGAGAGGCTGCTGCGAGAGGTCATATCGAGAGGTGCGGACGATGCGCACATCGAGCTGTACGAGCCATATGAGCCGTACATGGTGGCGGTTGTTGTGTGTAAGAGAGTCCTGGTGGTATTCGATGAGGTGTAGTAGCTCTGCTTGGGCAGGCTTGGAGTGCCACTAGGGACTGAAGTCCTTGACTTGAAGTCGGAGTCTTTGTTGACGATGGTTGATCAAGAGAATGGGTCTGGCAACAAAGCCGGGGAGGAGGAAGATATAAACGAAGCCGGGAGAGTTGGCGCAGGGCGGGATGGCAGGGCGGCGAGCAAGGGTAGGAGGGGTGGGGGTGTCTGATTGTCACCGCACGCCCAGGGCCCAGTAACCCGCCAGGTCGGACGTCGGGATGAGTTTGTGGCTTACGGCGAGGATTCCCGAGGGCCTTGGGGTTTTGGGAGCCTTTGAGCATGGGTGTGGTGGAGGAGTGGGTGGGGGGGCGTGGGAATGCTTCCCCGATGCTGGGTGCCGGGAGGAGGGGGCGTGTTCGCGCGCAGAGGACAAAGCGGTGGGAAAGCTGAACGGGGCGTCGCGCGAGTAATGGCGGCGAAGGGGGGATAATGGGGGGACAACAAAGTGCGGAGCCGCGGGTTGAGGAACGGAGGCTTGCCGCAAGGGCGACCGAGTAATTACTGTAATTATGGCAGTTTTCTATTGATGCTCGACTCGGGGTTCCGTCCAGGCGACGCTGGGCAGAGTCCCCGCTGGCGTAGACGGTTGAAGTCGATGATCGATATACTACGTACGCACGTCGCAGACATGACAAAGCAGGGAATGCGCCAGGTTTGCGACGCCTGGCGAGATGTAAACAACGAAAAGCAGGGTTTGCTCGATAAGGGTGCAGACGTAGTCGCGGACGCTGCCCAAGCAAGATACGAGCACAGCGAGGGAGGCAGTGTGTGTGTGTCTGTGGGTGAGTATGGGTGAGTGTGGGTGAGTGTGGTTGTCACCAGTCGGACTGGTCGCGTCACAGCGGCGCGTGTTAGGCAACGACGATAGGCTCCGCGCGAGTGGGCAAGGGACGTCAACGGTTGGTTGCTATTATTTGCGAAAATGGTTGCGCACCGCTCTCAGCTCCGTCACTCTTGCTCACCGTCGCTCACTTTTGCTAATTCATTGGATTGGATTGGACCAACTTCCAAATGTATGATTCACAAAGAGGCGAGACACGGGCTGGTTGGCTGCTCCGAGACGACGGTGAATGGAAAAAGGCATCAATCATAAATCAAACCGAGCTGTGTTGTTTGCAGAGCGCCATCACCAACAATGGTACCGCCCAACTGCGACACCGACCGCAATACCGAAGCAAACGCCGCACAGAAGGGATGGATGGATGGGTGATTGAATAGCGGCGGCAACAGCTGCTCGATGTGTAGAATATGATTCATGCCTTTGGCCGTGGGAGGGGGCGTGCCATCGGGCATCCGTCCGGAGCCCTCACGCCCCCCTCTGATGGAATCACTTTCCGTTCCGTCTGGTGCCCTCCTGCCACTTGAAGGCCTTGATTTCTCCCCCACGCTGCTTGGCCCACGCCTCCCCCAGGGTCCTGAGTCACCGCACGCCTCCCGACCTCGCGCGCACCTGGGCCAGCGGAAGAGTCAGAGATTCGGCCCAAGAGCGCCTCGTTACGGGGGTGGTCCTGCCTGGCTGCCTGCCACGGTTGCCGGGCGCGGCAACCGTTCACTGAAAGGGCGGTGTTCTGACCGCCTCGGTCCTACCTGCTGTACAATGTAGTGGCTGCCAGCTCCGTCACCGCCTATGCCACAGGTGCCCAGTCACCCTGTGCGCGGGCAACCCTCGGGCCCTCGGGGTGACTCTGGGCGTATCGCTGGCACTGCAAACCAACTCAGCCCAGGGCCCTGTCCCTGTTCTGCCTGTCATTGTCATCGCTGAGTTGAGCTGCTCATCCAGCGCACCGAGGCCGTGGGTGGTGGCGGTCTCCCTCCCTGGTACAACTCGCGTCCGCGGCTTCCTATTGATGCGCGTCGCCTGTCGTCGTCATGGCCGCCGCCTTGCTTCCTTCTTCGAGTCGTTCAGCGCGCCGTGTGGCATTGCCTGCCCCTCCCGTATTCGCGTGCCTTTAACTCGGCCCAGCATCCATCGGGTCCCGCGCGACGAGAACGGTCGGGTTTGCGGGATTGGGGCCAGACGGATGGGAGGGATGGCGGTTACGTTCCTTTGCCCGGCGATAATCCGACGTCCTACCGCGCCGCCGTTCTGAGCACGGAGGCTAACGGAACCTAAAAAGTGCTGTCGGCTACAGGCATCCGCCCGCCCAAACTGGACGGACGGTAGAACTGGGGCCGGAACTCTGAGTTCGCTATCTGGGCGCTCGAATTTCCCCATCGGGACATCTCCACGACGAGGGGAATAGTTTCCTGTTTGGTCTGGGGCCTTGGGGACGGTGGCGGTGGGTGGAATTTCGGAACACGTCCACGGCCGCTAAATTTCACGCGTGGGAAAACTGGGCGTGGCACCTCAGTTTAGGGGTCTGTTCAGGGCAGCTCGGAGGAGCTCCCCCAAGGCCAGGACCCCCTTCCGGCGGCGGGTCCGCCGCTATCCTCGTCCTCCCCTCCCTCAGGGCTCGGGGGAAGAGTGGGCAAGGTTTGCCGAAGCGATAGGTCTACGATTTGGCCGCATGGGCCTTCCTGATGGATACAGCATGAGTCGCGGGGGGGGGCAGAAGATTTCCAGCTTCCAGGGACCGCCCAGTAAGTGCTTGCTTGTTGCCAAGACGCTGCTACGACTCGCGACGGCTCTTTCATTCACCGCCGGGGGGTGGGCGCTCCTGCCCACTTGGTGCAGCAAGGATGGGGGAAGATGTCGGTACCCAATCGCTGCGCTGGGCAGCCGACGGCACAGCCGGTCCCGCCCCGGTGATTGGCCAGCACGCAATTGGGACTTCCGGGCTCGCAGTCCAGCAGCTTGGAAAGGGATGAAAAGACGGTATCAGATGCAGGGGAGCGGTGGACGAATACAGTTGTCAGATTTCATATCCTCCGTCCTATTTGCTACCTGTACATGCACGAGCATTGGCCATCGACTCGATAGTAGTTGTCAGTTTTTAGTTTTCTCCTCTTCAGCTGCTGTGGGCAGGAAAAGGAACATGGCGCTGCTCTCCTATCAGTTCTCCCAAATCAACCCGAGCTGAGAGCTCCTCCTCCCTCACATCACCCATGGCAGCCGTGCTGTTTACCCGGAGGTCCCAGCGGAGAGATCAGTCCCGAGGGGTCGGGTTTTGGGGGTGCTAGGATGCCTGCCATTTCGAGATTAAGCCGAGTCAGTTCAACAATCAATCAATCAAAGCACCCGGGCTCTGATACCGACACCGACGCCGGGACCTCGTCGCCGCCCCCCGCCCTGCTAGGCTGTTACCATGCCCTGCCATGCACCCTTGACAGCCTTCCATGCTTCTACTCTCGCTCGGCGGTCCTTCCTACGCCACCTCTATTCCCACAGAGGAATCTAGTAGCACAGTTTTGCGCCGGCTGCCGGGGCCTCCCCGACCCCTCCCCGGCGAGAGTCCACGGTGCGCCTACCCGGAGCCGCCCCGGCGCGTTGCCCTCCCCTCTTTTTCGCTGCTGTGGGGGGGCGCCGCTGATGGCTTGTTCCGCCGAATTGCCCTTCAGCGTTAGTTACGGTCGGCCTTGTCCCTCTCTTGCTTCCGACGCTAATTAGAGCTCTGCCATCCTCCCCCAGCACTGACTTGCTTTTTGCCTGTCTCCTCCTCCCCGCCTAATTTGGGAGCCCTCCTCCGTTGCCCATAACTGTTTCCCGTTCGGGGCATCCATACGCAGCCCCCTCCCGGTGCCCAGAATTATTACCCCTCCGGAGCTTTCCTTTCTTCTGGCTTGCTTCGTTTATCCGGCTCGGGCAGGCGGGGCGGGTGGTCGACCTCCGTCTCGCGCTGGGGGAGGGGAAAACTCTCACAAAGGAAAAAACAAATCTGGAGTAATTGCACCCGATCGCTGTCTCACACCCCGACTCGCGCAGCCACAGAATTGATTGATCTCCCGCGCATGCATTCTCCCGGATCCGCAGGCCAGAGTCATGAAGGAGAGATCCTGGCAGCGCTCAGACACGCAATGGCAACCTCCTCCCTTGCGATGAAGGTTCTCGGCCATTGATATGATTTCCGACAGATCGCAAAAATCCTACAGCGCTGCGGTGCTGAAAATGTGTGCTTTTGCTATGGCGTTCTGATCCGCCCGAGACACGCAGCTTTGGGCGCTGCCTCCCTTTGCTATTTCCTCCCCGCTGTCTCAGTCGCATCTGGGCTATGGCTGCATTCCGATGGTGGCTTTTCATCGTCGGCGCGCCGCGCTCAAGCCCTATTTCTGCCGTAAGGGGTAATTCATTTACCGCGCAGCACTGCCGTTGCCAGGTATTCACTTCAGCTCTGGGCTGCATGTGAGTGGCCGCCGGCATGGACCGTGACTGATAGTCTCTCGTCTCGGTTCTTCTCTTCGAGGGCCAGACCTATCGGCCAAGCAATCCAGGCGTAGCCATCCATCCCCCTTCACAGTTCCCTTGCGCAACCGTAGCTGAAATGCCTACTACTACTCCGTACGGAGTAATCGATGGAATCTTTGCTCAGCATCAAGCTGAGATAGATAGGATCGGTGTAGCGGCGGCATACAATACACCCGCGCCAAATGCACATGCATGCAACTCCCGCGAGCAGGGGGTGTGTGGCCCACTCCCCGCCCCTTCGTAGAGCCAAGAGTCAGAGATGGCGGTCAGTAAATGCACTTCCGGATTCAAACCCGCCGCTGTGCCGCAAGCATCGCCAGCGGCTCTCCACGGCGATTGAAAAATTTTCTACGAGAAATTTCCCAAGCCGGCGAACTGTTTTGATGACGTTCGGGGTAACTAAGTGCGGGCACCCGAGCCGACCGTAGAAGCCATCCACTTCCTCGTCGGGAACACATTCCGAAGGAAACTCCAGCGCCTCCAGCCACAGCGGTCATAGCACAGCTTTCCCCAGATTTTCTCGCTTTCCGTCCAAGTGCAGGCTAGCCCACGCGGCGGCTTCACACCCTCATCAGAGAGCGCCCACGTTGTTGACGGCGGCGCTTGAGCGAATACGCTGCCACACCGCGCCCAACAAGGAGAACCGCCATCTTTTGCCTTCTCCGCCTGCGCGGGCATTCTCCGGACGCAGCGGGGGTAAGTGCACCTCTCCTCGTCATTGCCGAGTCCGTCTCGCCTCTTGTGCCATCGTCATCCTCGGCCATTCTGCCTGTTTCATCCTCGCCACAGCCCGCCTCAGCCTGACGGGAGGATCAAACACGCAGTGTGGCGAGCGGTACGGTGTCCCCGGTCTGTAACTTAGTATCCAAGTAATCAATTACTGTATTTTGGGCACAGGACACGATCACCACCGCTAAGAGTACAGTAATATTGCGGCAGCACCAGTCGTCCCCTATCCGCACTCGTGCTCGGGGGCCGTGCCGCTAAGGCTGAGGTGTTGCGAGCGCGGTATCAATTGCCCGATGCAGTGGCACACAGAGGGCTCAGTCAGAGTAACTGTGGCTTACGCGAGCAGCCTCCGGCAGCCGCCATCGCCCTGTGAACCTGCTCTTTGTCATTGCGCGCCAATAGAAGGCGTTTCCGCCTGCCGGATTTCTTACGTGAGTGTCTATGAATACATGAGTTATCCGGCGGTCGCTGCGGGACGCATTACAATTTCCGACGGCATGCGCCTCGCCTGTTACTCATCCAGCCATCATCATCCTCCAGGACCTCGCTCGTGCCACGTCTTTCCTCTGCTGGCAGTGTCCCGTTCCTAGCACGTGGTAATAATAGTAAGCCTTGGGGAGTGAGCGTCGCTGGGTAATTACCACCATTGGGGAAGTTGCTGCCGCTTGCCACTCTTCGCTGCCGCGCGCCCTGCCTCATCTCGCCTCTGTTTGAACAGTGGCGAGCCCCCAATGTCAGGAGTCAGGACCCTTGTGGGTAAAAATTCAACTTTCTTCCTTGCATCTTCTAGCGGGCTGCGGAACCGAGAGTGCGGTCGTGCCTCCGCCGCGGGAGGCAGTCCCACGATCCGAGGGCCTTGGGTGCCGGCCCTCAGATTGGACCCCCTAGCTCCGGGGAGGAGTCCGGCAAAGGAGGGCAAGGGTTGCGCCCACTCTCGGCGGAATCTATTGCCTGTAAGGAGCATGGGGGCCGCTCAGCCAGGGCTGGGAGTCAAGAAGAGAAAGGTGGGGAGGGTGGTGGGGGCGTGGGATTAACACTCAATCACCCACGGCCAAAGGAGAAAGGTGCCGCGGCTCCACATCCCCGGACCCGAGCCGACGGGAAAGTTTCCCCGCAAGCAGGCCCTCAGCTTTCCGCAATCTTAAGCTTCTCTATGCGTTCCCACAGCGATTTACTGCCGGGGGGGAATCAAAGCTCGTGAACCATCCTTTTCGCCGAGACGACGAGGTGCTGGAACTCTGCCACATGCTTGTGAAGGGCGATCACTTCGGATTATGGGGACATTCCAGAGTCCAGATGCGGTCTGCACTTTGGGAATCCAGGGTCCGAGGCTTCTAGACTCATACGGTCCACCGACTAACGGACTGCCTAGATGGGTCTCCGTAATTTCTCCCACGTGTCGTGCTCGATGGTAGCGCCGTCCCCGTAACGGGACGACGATGGGCAGCTCCAGACTGGCTGATCATAGAGTCATAGCCCACACACTATCGCCCCCTCTCACCGACAGAGACAGCTCGATACCCGCTTGTCCGCCCTGGCCCCCCTCCACACAGTCACCTTGACGCCCAAGCTCGCCCAAGCACTCCCCACCGTCACAAACCGAGC
Organism: Volutella citrinella; assembly: GCA_034401135.1. Lineage (NCBI taxonomy): Eukaryota > Fungi > Ascomycota > Sordariomycetes > Hypocreales > Nectriaceae > Volutella > Volutella citrinella. The sequence continues at coordinate 4,000,764 of JAWZSP010000005.1, read as the reverse complement.
GTGCGCTCCCTGCCAGATGGGGCTGCATGCCTATTCTGGAAGGCGAAACGCATCGGCGACGACCGAGAGCAAGGCATTAAAACCACAACCCCCAGTGTTTGAGCACGGTCGCGATAGCTACTCGCCACAAAAGCAACCTCCTTGGAAAAGGAACCTAGTGTCCAGGACTTTAGACGGTTTGCTGGGGAGTCATGAATCCGGGCCGACACTGGAAAATTCCTAACCTCGGTCCCCAAGTGTACGGGCAGCCGATCTCGCCTACTTGACAAGGGACACCGTACCGCCGTCTTGGTAAAGTGCCCTGCTGGCCAAGCAGCCTCGGCGATCGGTCCGTCGTCGGTATTCTGTGGCAATCACAGGACCAGGACGGCCCAGCTTCGGGACATCCATAGTAATAAACGGGTCCAGCTCAGGCGCCCGCTCCGGCCCCACGGCGGGTCACCGTATTGAACGGGGAGTCCGGACAGGGATGACGCAGCGAGGGCCTCTCTCCAGCCCAAACGGCTGGGCTGCCTCACCGTTTAAGTCATTTTAGGGCATTGTGTTTCAATTTCAGCCACGGACGGCCCCAATGAAAGTGTGGATGCGCCACTCCGTGCGCCACCGCTAGTGAATGGATGGCCCGCCAACCCGCTTCACAATCAGCCTGGCTCACCCCCAAGGCGGCCCAAGCCAAGCTGTGTAATAAATGAACAATCAAAGCAAGTTGCGTGGCACTCATCATCATTATCATCGGAGGCCACGGTCCGTGTTTGCGACCCTTTCGCAGAACAAAGTAATTTTACCTTTTTTCACGGGTGATTGATGTGTCGCTTGTTTGCTTGTTCCCCTATTGACACCTGGCCGCCTCGTAATCTAATTGATCAATCAATCAATCAATCAATCAATCACTTTCCACCACCAGCCTCGGGAGCTGAAGAGGCGCAGGAGCGAAGGCAATGAATAGGACGGACGTGAACGCGAATAGCTGGCGCGCGCGCGTTGCGCTGCGCCCCCCGCGAAGACGGACGAAACACGCGTAACCCCGTCCATCCCTCAAGCTTTAACCCATGGCTCATCACATCACACAAAGCTGGTTGACAAGGGCATCGGGGGACGGGCCAGGCAACGCGAGCGACGAGTGCACCAAGGCAAGGGCGCTGATTGCTCCAAATGTGTAGGATGCTGTCGGCCAGTCATATTCGCCATGGCACTATCGGGCGTCCTGACTGGCCGGCGAGCAGTGAGCAACACGGGGGGACAGGAATAGAAATGGCAGCCCGAGGAGAGACACACCCAAGACATGACACCGCCCACCACTATATGCAGCCTATTACACCAAGAGTTACAGCACCACCCCTCCCCCTTCCCTATCGGCGGCACAGAAGGCAGCAGCTGGATTGGGGCCAATCGGTCGGAGTTGCTGCTCCCTGCATCGCAAGCACGACCAGAAACCGGTCTTCGCTCCGTCACGCCCGCGCACCCGCCTTGTCCCGTTGGTCTATCGGATCTGTCGGGCGTTTTGTCTTGTATCAACCCGGCGGATGCGAAGGAGTTGGCTCTCAACAGGCACGGCGGCACTGGCTCCTTCCGGGGTCTCAGTCAGCTCGCAACAAGGAAAAGGCGGCGTGTGTGCGGCGTCGAGTCGATGGATTGCTGGTTCCCGTCTGGCTGTCGCGGCGGCTTACGGCTTGGGGGCATCCCGATTCCCTCGCGTGTTCCGAAATAGAATCAACACTGCGAACAATGGCCCATTCCTTTTGTTCCCCCGACTGGCGTCGTAAATTCAAATCAGCCCCCCAAACTTCAAAGTTGCTCCCCCCAACCCTATTCTGAATATCTGTCATTGTTATATTATTAGGTTTCGTGGTATGGGGATTCTAGTAGTGCGCCCCGTGGGCTGCGGGGGCGGATGAGGCCGGTGCCTCAGCCACAACGCCCATCCAGTGCCCCAGGTCTTATTCAAATCGCCCATGGGGGCCTAAAGTGATTGCAGGTGCCAGGCGCAGGCGAGACGGGCCTGCCAGCGCGCGGAGCAGGATGCAAAACGCAGTACTCACTGCGGCCGAGAGTCCGTCCTCTGCACTGCCTTGGCGTTGCCGTCCATCCGTTATTGAGAATTCCTGTTTTTTGTGTTCCTTGGGCTTGGATACGCACCCCCCCCTCCGGCCGTCACTTCCATCCAGGCGCCCGAGACGCCTCGTCATCTCTCGGCCCGTGGCTGAGGCGCGTCACCTGGCCATGGCCGAGGCAGCCTACAAGACCTCACATCAGCAGCGATGCTCCGCTGGCGCCTCGGTCGCCGTCTGGGGTAGGCGGCGAAGCGAGGGCTGGTCTGCTGGATTTCGCCTCTTGCGACGGCGGGATGACGCACTTTCCCATGGGGTGCGTTGGTGGTTGCATCTGCGCTGCGCAGCGCATGCTTGTCGCCGACTATTCCTATCATTTCTGGCCAGTATTACACAAGGCGTGGCCGGAGTATTACGGGGAGATCATGATAGGGCATCAAAGTATCCGTACTCTGTAGATATTTCGGGATGGGTGGTCGAATACGACGGCTGGGTGAAGCGCTGTCATCACCGTCATCCATCTTACTAACCCCCAGAGTCCCATTTTCCATATCAGACGCCATAAGCACGTAAAACAAGACTTGAAAGCAGCCCGCGCCCCGGACAAGGCCGAGCAGAAGTGTCATTCATTCTGACCACGCTTTCATGGATCCCATCCACCCCACGCCCAGTGAGATTCATTTACCCAGGATACGGACATCGGCGTGTCGTCAGCCCTTCTCTGCCTTCTCGTGTCCACGGCCTTGAGCGACACACTGGCAACCGCGCACGCCATATGCGCCGGATCGCTAAAGGGTGTCCGGTCCCGGAGCTGGGCATCACGTCTACTTCCTTTCCTGGAAGGTTGAAGGCCTCGCCGATGTGACGGGCTGACAGCCTTGCTGCCCGGCACGTGGGGTGTGGGCCTGGGCGTGGGCGTGAGGTGGGCAGTCACCCCAGCGTGGGATGTCCACGGCCTTGACCAAGAGCAGGCGGGTGGGATAGTTGGTTGGCGTTGGCCATCTCCGGAGCGGTTTCATCAACCGAACAAGACCGAAAGTCTGTTGGAATTACTCGTAATATTAATTACTTGATACCCCGTTTGGCTGCGTGCTACGTTGCGCATGGCAGCAACAAGCAAACAGCAGCAGCAGGGTATTTGTTATGTGTTATGTGTATTATGCTGGAGGAAACAAGGCACGTCGCCTCTTTGCTTGGTTCGTTTGGTTGGTTGGTTGGGCTGGGCCTGGGCTGGACTAGACTTGTTGGTTGCGACAACTCACCCGGATTCCTGGACAATACGATGCGAAACGTTGCAGGCTACGGCATCCCATCCGTTGTTGGCGCAAGCAAAAAGGAAACATGCGCGTGCCCCGAGTCGGTGTTTGCCAACTAGACAAGCCCAAACCGAATAGTCCACCAGCTGATACACCAACTAATTACAGTAGCAGCAACTCCCCGTCCCGCCTTGGCCCAGCAGATCCTCGCAGGGATCTCGTTGCTTCCCGCCGACGGTCTTGTTCTCTCATCTTGTTTCCTCCGCCATCGCGACGCCCACTCCCGCCTTCTTCAGCGCCCCCTCCAGCGCCCCCTCTAAGCTCAGCGCCTCGTCTGGGCCCTATTCCGTCGACGACTGCAGCGCCCCTGCTGCACATCAATCGATCGTGCGTCCCCAACGCAGACCGCCGTAGCAGCGGTGGCAACAGCAGCATCTGAGCGACACCAACCGCTGTAACCCTCTCAAACAGAACCAAACTTTGATTAGATGGAGGCGGAGACAACAAGCCAACGCTACCGCCCTCGCGCCGTCCCGGCCGGGCCAGCCCCGCCCCATCTCGCCTGTTCCAGCGCCCCCACAGCTGGCAATGTACGGATAGTCTGTGAGGCTTCATGATCTACAGGCCTTCAAGGCCTCTAATATCCTTTCCCCTTGCTTCATCGTAGCCTCGTGATCCGGGTGTGGCAAAAGGACATGGCGCATTGCTGCGGTCGGAGCCCATCAGTTCTCGCCCTGGTCGAAACGATGGATCACTGAATGTATTCCTCCTTGTTGGGTCCCTTGCTCCTGGAAGCACCATTGTAGAACCAAAACCTCCAACCCCCACGTTCCAATCTAATTAGCTGGCGCCGCCGCCAAACAAGAGTGCCGGTTGAAGCGCCTTTGCCCATCATATCATCCTGTCCCGCGAGCACGCATGCCTTGTGACCGACAATATGCGCTCCTTGTTTGTCGGCTGGGGGAAGAGGGGGGGGGGCCTCCGTGACCTGAGCGGTCCGTCGGGAGAAGAGAGGCCATCATATCACATCACATCACATCACATCGAGCCAAATCTGAGATCCCGATGATTATATGCCAGGGGGGCAGCCATCCGGACGACGAAGACAACGCCACCACTCCGTCGCCGTCCCTCGGTGTGCCGTGTCCTACATGAAAAGGCTGGTCGTGTGTGCCATAATAATCCGCCACGGCGAGTAAATATACGACGCATAGTTGCCGCCCAGCCTCGTTACCGGTTCTCAACTCACCGGCCGGCCACCCGTGTGAGAGAACTCTCAAGAGGAGAGAACAAGCAGCACAGCATGAGAGGGGGTGTGTGGCAACCTACCCTCCCACCCGTCGGTCGCACCGCGTTTGACAGCGAGCCATGCAATGCAGGCTAAATTATTCTGGGCGACGCAGCAGAGCAGTCGTTTCCTGTCTCTGCGGTGTACGCGCAGGATCCCATGCTTGCCCGCAGGCCGCTACTGCTGCTGCTACAGTAGCTGCCGACCCGCCAGATCGCCCATCCTTTACTGGATCCCAGGTTCGTTGACCGTTACACACCCGGCGGTCAAGCCACGGGGGGTCGTTTTGGTTGACACGGGTTTGCATTGGATGCAACTCAGGCCCTCGTGCAGCGAGCGATTGCCCGTGCGGGTGCCGTGATTGCGAGGGCGGGAGAGCTGCACAGGAAATTAAAAGTCCAATGTGAGGCCCTCACCGACCCTACTGACCGACTGGTCGTTGTAATCGCCAGAATGCGACCACCCACACCAATCCTGCCATCTCGTGGCCACGATTTCGCTCGCCGCCTTTTACATAGTACATGCCACCGAAAGTTGTTTGAGTGAGTCGCAACGTCGGGCACAAAAAGCCCCCCAATCTTGATTATCTACATACCGCCTTTTGAATCCACCCACACCACCTGCATCCTGTCTGCACTTACAGATCAGAACTCCACACCCGCTCAAACGGCCTCGCCCTTGCGATCCCACCCTGCAGGGCTGCAGCGTTTGCATCCCCCCTTTGCTCCTGTCCCTATCGCTTAGCAGCAGACCGTTTTGCTGAGCTGGTTATGCATCCGGCCAGACCCATCGGAATTCCCCCCATCCATCCTCTCGGGCTCAACACGCAACATGCAACACACAACACAACACAAACGCCCTGCTGCTGGCTCACCAGTAGCCTCACCCGTTTCCTTGCTCGACCTAGAAGGGGAACTGGGGTTTGTTGTCCTAGCACACGTCTTCACTCCCTGACCGACTGGACTCCGCGACCACGCCGTCGTGAGCTGGCTCCATGACCAAAACTTGGTTGCATGGGTCTTGGCAGTGGGGTGTTATTTTGGGCACCGTCTTGTCTTTCTACTCCATCGTGAGTGAGTCATGGTGATGATGTGGCTTTCAGCTGTCGGGCTTTTTTCCACACAGCGTCCGGATTTCATGATCCGAGTGAGCCTAGGGTAGGGTTTGTATTATTCACCATCACGAATTATTTTCCTATTGCCCTCTAGGCAAGTATCTAGCCGTGTGGGTATGGTGATTCTCGGATAGAGCCGAGTCTCGCATCGAAATGGACTTTGCGTAGGGTAGTTTCCAATAACCTCACCCAAGCTGTGTAGTCCAGCTGGGAGGGTAGCACATATCGTGAGGCCCTCATGACCGCAGCAAAAGTTACCCTCTTCACATGTTTTCTCTATACCGATAATAGAATGACTCATAGAACACAAGAGCCATTTTCTTGATTGATACTGTACATGTAGCAGGCCTCAATGTCTCAATACCAAGACACGATGGTAACCTGCCACCCAAAGCCTTGGGTTTGGAAATAGTCACGACTTTTGAGCGTCTCACACAATGATCCACTTCATCGATATCCGTGCAGAACGTCGGCCTATTCCTTCACGCAGCTGCCGCTGTGGTCCTTCAACCACGCACTCCCTTGCAGCGCACGCCCTCGATACAAGGACTTTGTGAAGAGGGCGAATGGCGCCGAGACTCTTTATGCGGTGGAAGGTTTGGGCTGTGCAAGTCCACACGCATACCGTAATTTCCTGATGATGCAGTTGCGGATCGCCGATTCTGCTGAAGGTAAACAGCCCCGGGATCGAGCGCTCTTGCAACCCGCCCCCGCGAAATGGGTTGCCTGAGTATACTGGGTCAGATTTATGAGCTAGATTCATTCCACCACGATTCGATTAGATCTAGAAACAAAAGAAGCAGAATAACTGTTGTATCGTAAACTAGTCCAGTCCTCGTATGCCCTGGTTGTGGTCTATTATGGTATCCCGGACACACCTTACGGCTTTGACATAATCGCGGCTCCCATAGCGGCCTCTCCAGCAGGAGACAGGAGTATAATATGCACTTCTCATGTAGCCTCTCACTACGGCTCTCGCTTGGCCGAACATCGCCGGAAGTCATGCGACCTGCTGTATCCTACCGTCGCAGTTGGCTTCTTGGATAGTTGGACTGGCGTATCGCTCGATGGCTTTGCATAGGTGAGCAGGCTCCTGTAAAACAGGCCACCGGTGCATACATATGGCTAAGTTTGGCGCGGGGAGACCAAAAGTCTTGCCCTCAGTGCTGCATCTCTTGCAAGTCATTTACTCTGCACATGTCCTCTTCCCGTGTCTTAGTCTTGGGAGGCGGTGCATCAGAACGGCTGATTTGCCCTGTCTGCTCACTGAGTCAAGGCCAGGCGCCCGGGCAGCCTGGCTGGAAATGGTATGTACTGATTTACCTAGAGGGAGCCTTTTCTCGTACAGCATAGGTCAAATCTTTTAATATAGGTTTTGAGGCGGCAAAACGGCCATTCTGGATGTGAGGAAGACTCACGGGCCACATGGTTCCAGTTCAATACTTGATCCTCCCTACAGAAAAACAGAAGGAGTCGAATGGATTTTCTGTCTCCATTCGCAAGGAGTCTCCGCCGAGGACGTCCATGTCGGGAATCAACTACGTGGTTGTCCAGGACATGGAGTTGAGCAACCACCGGACAGTGGAATACATGGTTTTGAGCTGATTCGCGAACTAGTTGCACTCCTAATCCATGGTCCATCTATGCTAATCCTGATACTGTTCGGGATACGAGTACTCCGTAATTCGTTCTGCTGGGTATGGTGGTTCGTCTGGGAATAGCAACGACCTGCAGAATTACTCTCTATCCCACTAACACAACATTCGGGATAGTTGGGGAGTCGTGTACCCGATTGGGAGGTATACTGAAGTCTAGATTCTTCATAGATGGATGCTTGAATTGTGCCGTGTATTCTGGGGAACCATGACGAGTCCCGCGTTGGCCTCTCGGTCCCCGACTGGCAGGTATGGAGCTCTAAATCACCAAAAACGATGACGGAAACGCAAGCCGGTACGCCTGCAACTCCTGACGCAGAAAAAACACAAAGACTCCCACACTGGCTGCAAGCCAGGACCATTCCTTCTCCTCTCGGGCAACCTCGTCGCTGTTGGTTTCTTGCCGCGACTGCCCCGCTAGCTCCTCAGCGCCTCTAGCCGGCTGCGCATCTGATCCATCATGACCTCCGGGTCCTCCTCCAGTTCGTCCTCCTCCTCCGCCTTCTTGGGGTCCGGCGTGGGCACGACGGGCATCTGGGCCTCCTTGCGGTCCTTGAGGATCTCGCCCAGGACCTTGTCGACCTCGCCCTCGGCCTCTTCGTCCTCGCCCAGCAGCTCGTCGTCGGCGGGGAGCGTGTCCTCGACCATCTCCTCGATGATGCCGGCCTTCATCAGCTCGACGCTCAGGGCCTGCATGGTCAGGCTCAGCTCGGGGAGGTGGACCAGGGTGTTGACGTCCTTCATGATGCCCACGCTAGCCTTGATGGAGCCCTCGATCTTGCGCACCGCCCAGGCTTCGTTGACCTGCATCTGCACCGAGTTGAGCTGGGCCTTGGCCGTAACCAAGCGGGCCGTCACCTTGCGCGTCCGGACCAATTCCCTGGCGAGGTCGCGCACCTCCTTCTCGGCCTGCTTGGCGCGGTTCGGGTCGCGCTGTCCGCGGCGGTTGGCGGCGATGATGAGGTTCTTGGCCTTGGTCTCGGTCTGTTTGGTGCTGGTGATGTCTCGTTCGACTTTGCGGATGTTGGAGCGGATCATGGAGTTGACCTTTCGCATCTGAGAGAGTATCATGTTAGCTCACAGCGCCGGGTGCCCAGACCGAGGCGGGGATGCGGTAGCCCATCGTCGATGCCCTCGGCTGTCGCAAGATGGAGGATGGATGCTGGCGTACTTGGGCCTGGGGATCCGGCGCGACGAAGAGCGCCTTGAATGCCTCCATGATGGGCGGCTGATGAGGGCTGTTGCAGCCGTAGCGATGACGCAACAGGGTTGGAATTGACGGTGGCGTAGCGCAGCGGCGGGTCGGCGGGCGACACTGGCAAAAGGACGGAGGGCTGGATTGGAAACGGCGCAGTAGGGGAAAAGCGCCGTGTGCCGCAGGAGTGCAGGGGCGTATGTATTATCGATGTGATTCAAGGCATGCCGCTGCACACCGGTCAGTCGAGGGAAGGTGGGAGGTGGTGGTGAGGCTCTAGGTTTGGCTCCGCCCAGCCCAACATGGCATCAGGCTGACGAGCAGGTTGCCCTGATTGGGCGTCGCTGGCCCCATGCCGCGACTCCCCAGCCACATGCCTCGTGGTGCGGGGTCTCCAGCCCAGGCGGTGGCCGATTCATGGGCTTCACAGGGGCGCTGGATTTATATTTCAAGATGGAATCAAGAGCACCATAACGATAGGTAGCTGGAAATCCAAAACTGGGAGAATACAGGGTGACAGACTGTTTTGACCTTTTGAATACAGAACGAAGCCCACTGCGTATCACTTGGGATGTAATGAGTTTGCCTGAAGATGTCTAAATCACGATGGACAGTGACTTGGCCTACATATTAGGGATTGAGCAGTAGAGCAGCAACGTGTTGAGAAGAACTAAATGGGGAAGTTTGTTTAAAACTTGTCCTGTTCATCTCTTGTTACTTGGCAGATACAAGGTGTGGCCGCCTGCCAAACGTTGGTATTGCCTGTCTCTTGACATTGATGTGAGCGTTGCCCATGACGTAGAGAGCGAACGAGATGCGTTGTTTCACTAGAAGACTATCTGACCACAAAAGTCAAAAGGATTGAAGACCACAAAGGAGGGCAGGAGGTTTTGTCGGCTGGAGCTCAGGGCTTTGTAAGTGAGTCCGAGGATCGGCCATCGCTCATGAATTTCTACCTACTGGGAGGAATTAGGATGGTGCAACTCTCCCAGGATTTGCATTGTGTGACTGTGACTGGCAATCTAGCCCCGGAGAGAACCGAGGATGAGGCGCCTGGTTCTTGCCCGTACGTTCTGGACCTTGATCCCCTGGACAGCCGTTGCCACTGGGAGGTGGCAGGCGGTGCACGCAGGGGGCACGGCCTGGGATTACCCCGCCATCCTCGTTGGCGAATTGAAGGCAACCTAGCTGACCAGGCGGGCAGGGCTGTTGCACAGAGAGGAGGCGCAACGGGTTCAATCGTGCCCGCCGGCAGACATCACGAGGCCATTGGCGAGGCCCCCGACGGCTGCCTGGGGCAATGGAGAATGGAGCCCATGAAGGAGCAGATGTGGAGCGAGATACGACCAAGCTTGGACGCACAGCAGCGCGCAGCTGGCAGCATTCCTCCTTTTAGTCGTACCTCAATCACACCGAGACCGCTCACTGAGGGAAGCTCCCTTAGCTTGTGAGAGCCGGTGGAGCGTCGTCAGCTTCCTGGCTGTGGCCAACATCCCAAGTGCTGAAGATCTCGGCGTCGTTTTTGGTGTGGGGAACCTGTAATGCTCAGGAACCAAGACGCCAGAGAGCAGCACCACCTGCGCCAACTGGAATTATGTCGGATTGTTGGACGAACGGCACTCTGGTGATTGCTGGCACGGCACTGCGCTGCACCGCGCTGCAGCAGATCGGTGTAAGCATTCGGCTACAGCACTAGCACGGGCTGCTAGCAGCAGGCGGGCAGTCAACAACCCCCCTCTCCCCACTCCGCGGCCTGCCGTTAGGCCAGTACTTGCCCGCACATCGCTGTCCCCGAGGGGTGGCAGGTACCCCTGCATCAGGTTGCCCCTCCGTCCAGACGCTTCGCCTCCCTTCTTGCACATTCCACGGGTCCCTCCTCTTCTTCCCAGCCTCACCACAGAAGCCCGGCCCCGACTTTACCATTAGCCCTGCGGCGTCCTGACCTACGAGGCACAAACCACTAAGGTGAGCCTGCCCTGCACCTCCGCAAACCTTCACACCTCCCGTCTTCCATCCTTCTTCTTGGCTGACTCTCTCTCTTCTTTTCTTGCTTCTGTCAATAGATACCCCACGCCTGTCTCTTATTCTCTCCTCCCACCCCAAGACACCAACCATGACTGATACCGTCTACCCCGAAGGTATGTGCGACTGACGCCGTTATCCCACCGCCTGCAATTTCTCCTGTCACCTTCTTGAACCTCGTCGCCGAGCTACTCGCTTGCTCCACCTGAAGCCCTGTCACCGCGCTCTGCATGCATCGCAGTCATGAAGCGCAATTGCTCCTCTCCCCCCGCAGGCTTCATGACGCATCCTGCTCCTGAAGCTCAACCTTAGCCCGCCCCTCTACCTCCCTCCCTCTCGACACCCACTACAGCTTTTGCCTTGGCTGTCTCGGACATGTCTGGAATCCCTCTCTGACCTCGAAAACAGTTCTCTGGGCCCAGCGCTCATCCGTCGCTGACGCCGGCAAGAACTTCGTTTACCTGACTCTCACCGTCCCTGATGTTCCCAAGGGGGACATCAAGCTCGACCTCAAGCCCACCGGCCTCTCCTTCACCGGCACCTCCACCACCCTCAAGCGCAAGTACCATGTCGACCTCGAGTTCTATGGCGAGATTGTTCCCGACGAGAGCAAGATCAACCACACCGGCAAGAATGTGGAGATGAAGCTGCAGAAGAAGGAGCTCAAGGAAGAGTACTGGCCACGATTGCTCAAGGATAACAAGCGCATGCACTTCCTCAAGACCGACTTCGACAAGTGGGTCGACGAGGACGAGCAGAACGAGGCTCCCGAGGATGACTTTTCCCAGTTCGGCGGCATGGGTGAGTAACCGGCCTTTCTTGCCCTTTGTTGAAGAAGCAAGTCCTTGTCGTGAAGAATGATTTGGCTGATTGTCTGCGATAACAGGTGGCATGCCCGGCATGGGCGGCGGCGACTTCGGCGGCATTGACTTCTCCAAGCTCGGTGGCGGCGGCGACATGAGCGCCATGATGGGCGGTATGGGCGGCATGCCCGGCATGCCCGAGGGCGAGGAGGAGGAGGATGATGATGATGAGGATGACGACGAGATCCCCGACCTCGAGGGCGACGCCCCCAAGGACGCTAAGGCTGCTGCTCCCCCGGCCGCCGAGAAGAAGGCTTAAGGAACCAGAAATATGCAAAGCCTCCGACCAACAACAACGGGGGCTGGTCGGTTACTACCCATTTTTAACGAATTTCACGTATCAGCGGTTCGGCCGTCAGTCATCTCCAGGCACTACAAATACCTTGGTGCTCTATCGTGCGATGGGGGAAAGGGGAATAAAAAAGAAATTACCGGTTGACCTGAGTTCTCACGAGTGATGTAAAAAAAAGGTGCCTGTCGTTTGTGTATATATTGCTGGGCAGATCTTCACAATATACCCAGCGCCCTTGCTGTGGCTGCTGGTATATAGGCCACTATGAACCACTGTTCGCTGCTTCTACGGAATGACCAAGTTTGCGATTACCAGCATGCAAGAACTCCAAGGCTTTCAGCAGCGGTGTCAATGTTAGAGATCCAAGCTAAAACTACACCAGTAAAGAAGAAGAATACGTTGTCTACGAAATGAGTCCTTACGGCATGCACAAGTCAGGAAGAATGGTGTGGCGCGGCATTTATGGTATTCACGCTATTGTACAAACTCTCACAACTCGGCGAGTCATAACCAATTGACAGGGTATCCGACTCGCCCCTGTGTTGCGTGCTGAGGGGTGGGTAGGAGGTAAAAGAAGAGCAGGTGATGGGATCAAAAGCAATAGCAAACGCAAAACCAGCTGCCCCCGATATCGCACGACCTCCGAGCTTCCAATTGCCTTCTGTGACGTTTGAGAAAACACCATTCCGATGTAAGACAAAACAAACTAGTCTCGATGCTGCTGTTGTGTCACCACAGTCGGGTTGATTTTTTGGTATTATTTAATGCATCTCAATTTCAAGCCCAAGTGATGTCATCTCCCTTCTACTCTCTTACTGCGGAGGAATTAGCTTCATTGACTGGGTTACTTGATGCCTCCTGGTCGACTTACCTCGATCTCATCAACCATAGCGGCATCTCCGCCGGCAGCGGCAGGAGCAGCGGCAACAGGAGCAGCAGTGTTCTCGTTACCACCGGCAGATGCAACGAAGTAGTCCGCCATCTCCATGTCCAGCTCCTCGGCCGTCTTCTTGGCGGGACGGGGGTTGCGAGCCCGACGCTTCTTGTTAGCACCAGCCTTGGGGTCGTTGGGCTTGGCACCGTTGGCATTGTGCTTGTTGGCGGCGGCAGACTTGGGCTGGGCCTTGGGCTGACTATTGAGGCGTTATTAATATGGCAAATAAAGCGCGGTGGTGACGCAACATACGTGGTTCGCTCGGCAAGAGTCTTGACGGCGGGAATGACCTTGTCAGCCTGGGAGGCGTTGACGACAATCTCAATCTATTGTCATGTTAGTTCGAGTCGAGTAGAGTCGATAGGCTTCTCATCCAAGTACCTTGATGGGGCGGTTGTCCACCAGGAGGCCGTTTAGCTTCTGGAAGGCCTTGCTAGCGCCATTGGGATCGCGGAAGATCACATTGGCGATACCACGGCTCACAGAGTTGGGGCCATAGGAGATCTCAACCCTCTTGATGGGGCCAACAGACTGGACAAAGTACTCCTATTGGAGAAAGTAGCGTTAGTTATCCGTAAGCGTAAAGTTGAGAGTCAATCGTCCGGCAATCCGTCTTCCGAGTCTTGGTCGATCCAGTTCCGGGAGTTTTACGTCGCCAGGGTGGACGTTCAGAGCGCGAGCCAGTGGTCCGCGAGCACAGCAGTGAGCAAATGTCAACAAAACTCCGTAGTATGCCCGTAAAAGAAGCCTTGCACAGCAAGGAATTCAAAAGCAAAACATGCGGCATGTCCAATTCCAACTTGCTCAAGCACCACCCAACGAAAGAAATTCAGGGAGTCCAGTTTTCAACCCAACCAAGAGTGTTGTCGTTAACCATTCGACGGGAAGCACCATTAGGTACACTCTGTTTGCTGCCATGTCGTCATGTAGGAAATAGTGACGCAGGCGCTCTGGATACATCCTCATGGAGTTTCTTGCAAGTGCTCACTGCAATGCTCGCTTGACCGGCATGGGATTCCTCTTGCGGTTTCATCCGAAGGAATCGATGCCTTAGCTGTGGAAATGCATATCATCATAGCCACTGCCTTGTTTACTCTGCGTTGACCAGGCAGGAAAGCTGACCAGGCGTTTCCTGTGGTTATTGTGCAGCAAAGGCGTTCTCGACTTCTAACGGTGCGATCCGTATTCCAGGCGTGGCAACGTCATCGAAGGAGAATGGGCGTAGATAGCTCCGAACCAGCAGGGTAGCAAAAAGCTACCAGAAAGACGCAGCGCCAAATAGGCAGAAGAAGGATGGCGAAGGAGAACAGGTCGAACAAAGTCCGTGGGCATCAAAAGCCACGACGGAAACATACCTTAATCTGCTGCTCCGAAACGTCCTTGGGCTGCCGAGCGTTAGTCTTCTGCTGGTTTAAAATTTTTTTTGCAGGGGAAGCATACCAGATTGCTCACAATGACCTTGCTGTCAGTGTTGGCGGGAGTAGCCTTAGCAGGAGCGGGCTTGGCGCCAGCGCCACGACCAGGCTTGGTGTTCTTCTGAATACCACCGACGGGGGCGGCAGCAGCAGGGCGGGCACCGGTCGAGCGACGCGGGTTGCGGCGACGAGCGTTGCGGCGCTGGGCAGAGGTGATATCCTCAAGAGACTGGTCGAGCTTTCCAGACATGTTGATTGAAGTGGTAGAAGAGAGTGTGATGTGGTCGGGTCTGGGAAGCGACGTGATGATGCTGGTCTGACTGTGGATTATGTCGGATCAGCAAGAATCGGAGGTGGTCCTGTTTTCGCGATTTGGCTGCGAAGAAAGCGCGAATGTATGCGTGTCGCGACGAGAATGGGTCGAAGTGAGATGCGTTACGAGTCGCAAGGGTTGTGGTTTGCGAAAGTGGAAACGCAGTGAATTAAGTAGTGGAAATGGAAGAAAAGGCGTCAGGGTTGATGCTGGCGCGCGTTTGAAAGTAGAAATAGATGGTTGGGTGGTGCTTGGGCCTGAGACTTCAGTTCAGTTGTTGAAGAATGAAGAGAAGAAAGAGGAGGGAATGGGAGAGAGGGCGCGCGCCAACAGGAAAAGACGGGGGTGGGCGTTGCAGTCAGCTCCTGTTGTGCCTGCCTAACCTTTGTTGGCGCGCCGTCACGCTCATTGAACCACGTACACAGTGCCAAAGGGGTGCCCGGACACGCTAGTCTATTTCGGGAAGAACTCAGCCACACCATTTGCCACAGCCTCCATGCAAGAGCGTGTTCGGCTGGTTCGCGAACGGTAAATGCACTGGGATAAAGGCAACCGCAATGAGGCCTCAAAGCGGCTGGCTGAGCATTGGGCGAGTGGCACTCCCGCTGAACGGCGCTTCGGACAGTATGATTCAACTGATCTAATTATTGTGCGATATTGTGTGGTTTAGTGTTCATCTGCTGAAAGCGCCTGTCTGGACAAAGGCCTGTCTTTCAAGTCTTCGCGCTACGATCCCATTCTCCATTATTGACCTGATGCCCTCCGGGGCGCAAGAGGTGGGCGACGCATCGAAGCCTCAGTGGCTATCGGCCAAAGTTTTACGGAGTGATTGCTCCTCCCTGGCGAGCAGCTGTATATTCATCGCATCTCTGGGTATCCCCGTGCTTCCTCTTGCGTAGCCACCGCGCAGTAGCGAGCCCGCGTGCTTAATCATCCCAAGTCGAGCGGCAGTCTCGACCATATCCCTATTTTGCAGTTTGAAATCGCTCAAAATATCCGTACGCCCTCTCCTAGCAAATAATCGCGAAGCTTCTCGCGCCTAAGCCTTCTTGGCCTGAGCGACCTTTTGGTTGCTGTCGTCTTCCACGGCAGGGGCCGAGTTGACCTCAAGAAAGTGGTAGAGGACAATTAGAATCATGGAGGCAGAGCCCAAAAAGATGGCAAGTCGGTACAGGTCGTTGTCGGAAATCATCGTCGCGGTTGCTGGTGTGGAAGGGGGAACTGGGCGGTGGTTGTTGAGTAGGACTAAAGATCCTGGGTCAGCGATCGGATGTTCGGAGCGCAGTGCGTATAGACAAGGGGAGAAATACTACTGGATCTGCAGAGTGCACAAGCAGGAATTGCTGAGAGCAAAATTGGGCGCTGGTGCTCGCGATGTGATGGCTTGCTAATATGACAACGACGACGGAGTTGCGCAAGCTCGTGGTTGATCTGGCCAGCTTGGAGCTCAAGACGGATGGACAGGCCAGAGCCGCTAGGTCAGAACGAGCTAGCGGCTCAAGGGTGAGCAGAATTGAGGTACGTACCTGGGTTTGAACTTTGGCCACAAACCCCCACCAACTGTAAAAGTCTGCACGTGACGTAGGCTGTGTGACTTCATCCACCACACGCAGGCAGCCCACCATCTATCAAACTCTGGCTGGAAGATTCACGCGTCCCTGGAACCGATATTCGGCGGCCTCAAGCGGTACGATTTAACCACCCAACGCGACCGAAATTACGATCCACGGCCCAGAAGACCCCGAAAAGTCCCTTTTCTCGCCAAGCCGGCCGATTACCCCGCCAAAACTCGCCCACAATGCCACCCAAGAAGGACAAGGGCAATCAGCCCAAGAAGGCGGCCAAGACGGTCGAGGATAAAACCTTTGGAATGAAGAATAAGAAGGGTGGTGCTGCTCAGAGACACATCGCCCAGGTGACTGCTCAAATGAAGAACAGTGGCAGTGCGGAGGAGAAGAAGAAGCAGGCCGAGAGAGAGGCCCGTGAGAAGGAGAAGAAGGCGGCCGAGGAGGCTAAGAGGCAGACGGAGCTTCTCCTGAATAAGCCTGCACAAATTCAGAAGGTGCCGTTTGGTGTCGATCCCAAAACGGTCCTCTGCATCTTCTTCAAGAAAGGCAACTGCGAGAAGGGACGCAAGTGCAAATTCGCCCACGACGCAGCAGTGGAGCGAAAGACGGAAAAGAAGAACCTCTACACGGACGCCCGAGGAGACGAAGAGGAGAAGAAGGTCGAGACGTCGGCCGACTGGGACGAAGAGAAACTGCGAACTGTTGTCCTGTCCAAGAAGGGCAACCAGCGGACAACTACAGACAAGGTGTGCAAGTACTTCATCGAGGCCATCGAGGACGGCAAATACGGTTGGTTCTGGATTTGCCCCAACGGAGGCGACAAGTGCATGTACAAGCACGCCCTGCCACCTGGGTATGTGTGGTCCGATATTGTGGCATGGCTATTACTCGCTAACAAGACCCAGTTTCGTCCTCAAGACCAAGGAGCAGCGTGCCGCGGAGAAGGCTCTTTTGGACAAGTCTCCGCTGAGGACGCTGACGTTGGAAGACTTCCTGGAGTCGGAGAGGCACAAGCTGACGGGCACGCTGACGCCCGTGACGCCGGAAACCTTTGCGAAGTGGAAGCAGGAGCGTATGGACAAGAAGGCAGCCGAGGAACAGGCCCGCAAGGCAAAGGACAACACCGGTCGTGCGCTGTTCGAAAGCGGCAAGTGGAGGGACGACGACTCGGATGTCTCCGACGACGACGACGACGACAGCATGTTCAACCTGTCCAAGCTCCGAGCAGAAACCGAGGCCCTGCGACAGCAAAAGGAGGAGGATCGATTGGCGACGCTTCACGATGGGACTCCTCCACCACCTGTGCCGGTAACGGCAGATGGCCCATCCGGCGCTTGAAGAGGAACGTAGGACTGGGAAGTGGTTACAAAAGTAGAATGTCGTCTAGCGTCTTGAGATTAGCGAGCACTCGCTTGCTCGCACGGGGGGAGCGAAATCATCCATTCAGAGGCAAGCCCGAGCCCTTCTGGAGCACCGATGCTTCGACCAGGCGGATTGTCTGCCTGCCAAGGTCATGCATTCGAGGCTACTCCTCAAGGTCTACAACGGGCGAATCTCGCCGAGCCTCGCCAATGCCCCGCAAAGGAGGAATGACGTCGACCCTCCCAAGTAGAATACAGCAGCGTAGTAGATTCACTACCTAGAGAATGAGTGTCTATGCCCTGGCCTTGGCGGACGTATTTGCAACAACAGGAATATGCGGGTGTCCTAGTGGATCTATACCACGTGCTGAGCGGGCGTTACGTGCAGTAATGAGGCACAGCGGGTGCGCGCGTGGACGATGATGGGATGACGAGGCAATCGATCTTCAGCCAGAAGGAAGAATCGGGAATTCCCAACACACGGCTGGTGACGGCTTGCTAGGGAGGCTTGGGAGGACTGGCTGGGATGTGTGTCAGGTTGCACAGCCAACAGCGTGGGGCAGCTTGGGGAAGCTGTCAGAAGGAGCGCATTGGGTAGATCAGGCGCTGATCCCGCGCAGTAAACGGGCTGATATGTCATCCCAGCCCTGGGGGCTCTGGGGAAGAGGGCCTGGGAAAGCGCGGCTGTTCAGAGTTGCACCGGCGTGGAGGGTTGCAACGTGCCGCCATGGAGGTCTGACTGAGGACGAGGGATGGCCTCGGACGGTGGGTTGAGTGCCGTAATGCCAGCGCCGCCATTGGCGGGCGTGTGCTGCGGTCGGACATGGAGTTCCATGCAGTGTTGCAGACGTTCCCTTGTGGCGGCATGGGCTGAATGGATTGGATGAGACGGAGGAATATGGGGGTGCCCAAATGCCCAAATGCCCAAATGCCCAAAAGCCCAAAAAGCAGGGAATGGATGGAATGCGGACGGCGAGGAGATGCAGATGCCTTGGCATTGTGTCGGCGAAGATCTATCTGGTGAGTCACGGGGAAGCTGGGGGAGGAAGACGCAACATGCATCTCTGGCATCACCAAAGGACTTTGCCCTTGTCCTCCCCCATGGTGTGGCGGCGCCGGGCGCTGTGGAAATGCTTGTAATTGTCCGCCGCGGCAGGGAGGTGATGCCGGTGCCGTGGCCCTGTGACCGTGCAACAGCCTGGATGGACTGACTGTTGCTCACGAGACCAAGCGCGAGGATATATTCTCCGCATCCAGCAAGCCCATAGCCGCAAGGAAGCGCCATCACTGCCGTTTGGCCCTCCAGAGTGAAGCATGTGATTGCAACCCTGGGCTGCCCCAGGTCTAGACTGCTACACAGCCATGGACGGCAGTGGCATGATGGGACGGGTGGGCGGCGGCAATGGCAGATCCGGACACCAAAAGCCGGGACCACCACTGTCGACGGGCCCTTCGCAGGGTCTACAGGCGCCGGGACAGGGCATGCGACTGCTGCGGCCACTGACTGGCAGGCACTCTAGCTCTCAGATGAGGCGCGTGCCCCGCAGCTCACATTCCCTGCCGCCGCTTGAGATTCGTTCCCCGGAATCGACCTAGGACCCAGGCGGCGCGGCCCTGTAACACCGCTGGGTACTGCGAGGAGTCAATCAAATCGTCGGCGGCCCCCCGCAGGCTGTAGCACCTCAGCACTCGTTCGTCTTGTCCATCTTTCCCCTCTTGGCTTGCAAGAGGCGTTGCGTCGCGCCCTCGCTTCCATTCCCCGGTGGCTACCAGCTGCCGACGTCTTTCAACTCCAAATCCCCATCCTCACTTCTGCCCCTCTCCCTCCTCTCCTCTCTCAACCGTCTCCTCCCTCCCCCTTCCCTTACTCTTGCCAGCTCCCGCCGCAGTCGCCCGAGTTACCATCGACTGACGGACGGACACGCCCGCTGCCCACTGTCCGCCTGCCGCGTGTGGGCTCCCGGACGCCCGAGCGCCCGAGCAGCACACAAGCCGACCACCGCCCGCCGCACCGCTGCCGCTGCACCGCTGCCCGCGTCGAGCTTGCCCGCACCGTACCGCACCGTACCCGCAAGCCGCAACCACACCACGCTATCTTCCACAATCAGCCCGGCCGCCTCTACCCGCCAGAGTCATAGATAGCAACCACCAGGACAGTCATCGGCCATTGGATCCCGACCTCAATACCCACCAAACGCCCGCGAGATAGGCATCTCTCCCGAGCTCTGCCGCCTGCATTCGCCACGGCATCGCCCTCGTCGCATCGTCTGCTGCCCCCGTCGGCGACTGGATGGGAACCAGCGGCTTCTGGCGTCTGGCCGTCCATCGACCGCGCCCACGACTCTGCCGCGAATCCGTCCCCATCTCCGTCCCCGCGCCGACGCTCGAGCTCTGAGCACCCGGAGCGCACGCCTCGGCTCGCTGCGTCCTCCTCGCCATCCACCCCACGACCTCATCGCCGTACCCCCGAGCTCCCAGCTTCAGCGCCAGCCTGTGCCGCCCGTGGCCCAATCCCCGTCGCCTCGTCCCCTCGTGCCACGCCCACCGCATCCACGGCCTCCTTCTCTGGCTAAGGAACGCGGGAAAGAATGACGGCTGAGGTCAGGCTAGCCCACCAAGATGTCCCAGGTCCTTCGTCGCAATCGCCACTGTCATCACCAGCTGCCAAAAACGCAACCCTCATCATGTCCAACGCCGCTGGAGATCGACGCGACGGCGAGACGACCAAGGCCCCCAACCCGTACACCGCCGCCTTCTATCGCAATGGCCGCTACAATGCCTTTGTGAAACGCTACCGCACCGAGATTGCCGCCTCCACCTCCAGCGTCTTCTCTACCCTCGCCGCCTTCCCACTCGACAGCGTCAAGACGCGCATGCAGACCTACCAGTACAAGGGCTTCCTAGATTGCGTCCGTCACACATACCAGACCGAGAAGCTGGGCGGATTCTTTCGGGGTACGAACTCTTAAGTGCTGGTCACATGCCGCTCCGTGCAGATTGAATTGGCTAACATGTGCTTCCCTCTAGGTGTCATGGCCCCGATGGTCAGTATCACGCTCGTACGAACCATTTCCTTCTCCATCTACCAGCGCGCCAAGTATGGCTATGCCGACTGGGCCAAACGCCACCTTGGCTACGACATCATCAGCCACGTCAACCACCCGGGCACCTACCCCAATTTATATTCTATAGCTTGCTTTGGGGCTGCCGGTGCCACCGCGGGCTCTGTCATCACCTTCCTCGCCTGTCCGTTCGAGCTGACCAAGCTGAGTGCCCAAGTCTCGGTCCTCTTGGCGGAGCGTGGTGGCGGCAGCAAGGGCAGTGCTGCCGCTGCCGTGGCGGCCAGCTACCAGAACAAGGGCACATTACGGACCATGGCCAACATCATCAGGCACAGGGGCGTTCTTGGGCTGTACACCGGATTCAACCTTCACCTGCGTATGTTGCAACCCGTCATCTAGAGTTTCAAGGAGCTCGCAATGCTAATTAACGTGGCTGTAGTTCGCGAGACTTTGGGAACGGCCATCTACTTCATGGTGTACGAGAGCGGCAAACATCTGGTCACCACTTTCGCTGGAGACCACCCGAATAGTAACCCACTGGCCGTGGTGACCGCCGGAGGCATGTGCGGGTTGGTTTCATGGGCATTGATCTGTATGTGCATGTTCATCGCAGTGCCTGCGTCGTTATCATACTCACAAGTCCTCAGACCCCATCGACTCGGCCAAGAGCATCTACCAGCGCAATTCCCTACTATACTCCAAGGGAGAAACAGTCGAGCCGGCGCCCAAGATCCAATTCTTCAAGCGTCACATGTACCGCGGACTCGGTGTGTCGATGAGCCGCTCATGCCTCGTCAATGCCATCTTCTTCTCGTCCTTTGAGTTTATCAAGAAGCACATCAACACGCTCGAGAAGGAGGGCAAGGTCTGAGTCGAGCCGAAGCATTAGCCGAAACAGGCGCACAGCTTGCCGACCAACACCAAACCCACGCGCGCACAAAACCACACTCACACATCTATTGGTGGCAAAACGACACCACTATTATGCATGCACACCCCCACGGATTGGCCACAGGAACCGACGGTTAAGCGGGGAAGTGGCGAGGGGGTTCATTGGGTATCTACGGTTTTTCTTTTTTTGCTTTCAAAAGGAGGGGAGTCCAGCCCTGGAAAACAAAGGACAGCATGGAATGCATTACGATTAGGCGTTTTTGGTGTTTTTTTTGTCATGTCTTTGGAATCCTAGCCACGCTCGGCTTCGAGTCGATTGCTCTGTGTCTCGTGGTTTCGAGGCTGTCGTGTCTTTGCTACTTATCCGAGCTTGAAGACTGACACGGGCGGGAGGAGGGGGTTTCAACTGGAGACATCGGGCACTGGAGAGATATGGGACTGTGGCAAATTCTGCACAATGGGTGCCTATTACATCATACCATGTATCGGGAACAAACACGGATGGGTAAATATCACTATGAACCGGCTGAGAGAAGCAGCGACAAGTGTCGCCGGCACGCCGTCAAATCAAACAACATGTACTACAAGAACGGCGACGAGGGTGAGAGAGGGCACTGGCACGAAGAGAAGGCTGTAGGAGTCCTGCCTCAATTTATACCACGAGTCCTTGACAGCTCAGCGTTGATTTTTGGTTTGTCTGTCGTTTGTTTACGCATGTCCAACCGTGTTTGAGTCTCGTTGTTTCCTAGTGGTCCGTCTTGGTCGTCCAGTCTAGCTTGATCTGCTTCAAGAGTCTTGTGTGGCTGGCCAACTGCTGGCCAACAGGGTCAATGAATAATAGCCCCTAGTAGCAATAATATCAAGGCCAAGTTAGCTCTCTTTCTACCTTTTGTGGTCCTGGCCGCAGTTATGCCCACGCCTTCTCCGCACGAGTCACCATTGTTGTCACCCTTGTTCCTCAACGGGGTTGAGTGGCATTGCAACCCGTTCAGAAGACGGCGAGTCTCTGTATTGCATCTATATCTGCTCATATCTGGGCCAGCAGGAGGCAGGTTCCCCAACCAGCCTACCACGAATAGTCACTGCGCTGGAGTCTGATCCATCTTGGTATGGGCCGTTGACTTTGATAACAGTGTATAGCATCGTGGGGATACCGTTTTCCACCACCATCCGTAACCATCATGAACGGCATTCCAAACCCGACAATACCACACCATACATGCGGGCACTTACAGGCCACTCGCTCCATGTGTGCCTTTGGGTAATCCTCTGCTCCGTCAAGGCTAGGCGCCTCTGTATCTCTAGTTGTCTTCGTCTCCTTTGTATCCGTAAATAGAATGCTAAAAATGATATCTGCGACAAAGGCGTCGCTGCATCCTCTTTCCATCTCGCTCCCGTTTGATTCCTCGCTCCCCTCGTCTAGATGTCGTGCTCTCCAGATCATACCGCTCAAGCTAGAACCACGGCCATCAAGGACTCAATACATGCATCACAACGTGAAAATCCCACGCAAAGCGCCAATGTGTTCTTGTCAGTTCCTCCTTTCGCAAAGCCTTAGTTCGCCTCCTGAAGCTCCTGCTCCACCTGAGCCTTGACAATCTCGCGGACCGTCTCCCAGTTGTTCTCCACCTCGGTGACTCGCTTCTCCTTGGCTTCCAGACCCACGAACTCGGTGGGGAGCACGTCCTTCTCAAAGTTGAAGCCCTCGATTTCACGAAGAGCCAAGTCCACGGCGCCGGCGAACTTGGCGGGGTGGGCAGTGGAGAGCGAGATGTGAGGAACGTCGGCACCAGCGCGGGAAACGGACCGTTCGGTCGCAGTGACGCCCACAGACGAGTGGGGGTCAAGGACGTACTTGATCTTGCTGTAGTAGGACTGGATGGTCTCAACCGTCTGCGAATCAGTCACACGCTCACTCTCAAAGTCACGCTTGGCGAACTTGAGAATGTCCTGGTAGACGGGTCCGAAGGAGCCCTTGGTCTTGAGCTCCGACAGCCAGGTGGACACCTCCTGGCCAGCCTGCTTCTTGTTCCAGAGGTCGTCCATACCAGCAGTGGCGGCAAACTCGTAGGCAAGGAACCATAGCAGGCGCTCAAAGTTGCTCGACACTAGGATATCCATGGCCGGGCTGAGAGTCTCCTTGACGCCATCGGGGTCGGCAGCCACACCGTCAACAGCAACGCCACCAGCAGCCTCCTCGCCATAAACAGGGTTCTTCTCGTACTTTCCGGTCTTCCAGAAACGATCCAGGATGTCGTTCTCATTGGTCGCGATGACGAGCTTCTCAATGGGTAGACCCATTCGTAGAGCAAAGTATCCGGCGAGGATGTCACCAAAGTTGCCAGTGGGCACGACAAAGCGCACCTTATCGCCAAGCTTGAGAGAGGATGACTTCTTGATGAGAGCGAAGTAGGAGTGAAAGTAGTAGACGATCTGGGCGAGGATTCTAGCCCAGTTGATGCTGTTGACGGCGCCGAGGTTCAGGGCCTTGTTGGCCTCGGGGTCGGCGAACATGGCCTTCACGATATCCTGTGCGAGGCTTGTTAGAACTTATAACACGAGAATGTGCGCAAACATGGTAGTACCTGGCAATCGTCAAAAGTACCAGTGACAGCAAGGTTGTGAACGTTCTTGTCGAGAACCGTCGTCATCTGAGCCTCCTGAATGGGAGAGACACGGCCCTTGGGGTGCATAATGAAGACAGAGACATCCTGCTTTCCTCGCAGACCGTAGATGGCAGCCGATCCAGTGTCGCCGCTGGTCGCGCCAATGACGGTCAAGTGGTGGCGATCTATCTCGATGTGAGTCTACTTGCACCAGCAAACGAAGCATGCCAGATTTCAATCAATAGCTGACAACATACCTCGGCCGGTCTTGCCCTCATTCTTTCGCACGAGGAAGTACTCAAAGAGGTTGCCAAGGAACTGGAGGGCGACATCCTTGAAGGCGAAGGTGGGTCCGTGGAAGAGCTCGAGCAGATATAGGTTGTCGGTGAGGTGGACGAGGGGGGTGGTCTCGGGGGCGCGGAAGGTGGAGTAGCTGCGGTTGATGATGCCCTTGAGATCCTCGGACGGGATTTCGGACGGAGAAATGTAGAGCGAAAGGATCTCGTAGGCCAGATCGGAGAAGCTGAGGTCCTTCCAGGCTTCCCAATTGGCAGCCTTGGGGATGTGCTCGGGAATGTACAGACCACCGTCGGTAGCCAGGCCTTTCAGTACGGCCTCCTCGAAGGTAAACTGATTGCCCGTGTTAGCACGCAAGCCGATTGTGCCACGAAGATGGCGGAGAATGACGGCGCCAGAGGTATGCCGGCGAAACGAGGGGTAAAGGCAGAGCCGGGGAATAATACAAAAGAGGACTCGATCGCGACCAGAGTCCGGGCTGCAAGCGTAGCATAGAGACGGAGAGGGGGTTACATACGCCAGTGTCCTCGCCTCGGGTGCTCAGATAGCGCTGAGACGGGCTATGTGTGTCATTGGTGCCGTTGGCCGCCATGGTGAGGGTCAAAGCCGTGTGCGGAAACAGGGATCAGAGAGCCAGTGGAAGGGAGCGAGAGGAAGAGAGGAATCCGAGGAAGCAACGGGCCCCAGAGAACAATGATAATGGAGACTGGAGAGGGAACGGGGGAGGGAGGGAAGTCGGCGGCGATGCGGGTGTGAGTGGCCAAAAAAATTAATGCGTGTAGAGTCAGTCGAAGACTCGCGCGGCCAGCGTAGTCGATGGAGCGGCGCCGAGATTCGGTCACTGCGACGCCGCTCTGCCCTCTGCCCTCTGCCCCTCTTCCCGATTGCGCCTAGTGCGGGGTGCGGTTTGAATTTGCACCACGGCGGGACCGGCGGTCATTGGCTGGCTCAACGCTGGCGCCCTGGTGGCGGGGGCTGCTTTCCTCGCCCGTTTCCCGGCCGGTTCTTTCCCCCTCGGCCTTGGTCCTTGGAATGAATCCGAATGATGCAGCAAGCAGCCTGCACCGCACTGCACCTGCCGCCCACGCTACGGCCTGCACAGTGGCCATGCTCCCCATGCGCCAACGCCCGCGCCATGATTCACCTGTGCGCTGTGCGACCACACAGTACCACAGCAATTGCGTAGTTCTGCAGACGACGGCTGCGATTATCGCTCATCCGCCGTAATTAACAGCAGCGGCATCCATCACCACGACCGTTAGCTGAACGTGCGCCTGTACTCCTGGACCAGCTCATTTCCTACTCCAAGCAATGGTGGACGCATCCAAACGACACATCAGCCGGATCGTCATACCCACTCTCAGGCGGTCACTGGAATAGATCTCGGAGTTGCCTTCTCCGTCTGGTAAGGCGAGGTGAGGTCAGTCGGAGAGATCGCACATCAGTGGTCCCATCCTGTTTATTAGCACAGCAGCTAGTCGGAGAGACACCAGTAGCAAGCACACAGGTAGGGCGTGGCTACCGCCCTTTGGGGGACTATCAGAACTGTGCCTTAGTCAACCAGCCTCGCGCGCCACCGTCAAAGGCCCGGAACATACCCGCTCCAAACCCCTCAGCCGTTTGCTCTTGTTGGGAGTTTCGCGCCGGCTTGGCAAATCCCAATCCGTAGCCAGCCCATGGCCCCCAGGCAGTTCCGCCATCATCGTTGGGCGCCGTAATGCCGGCACACAGGCTTTGCCGCCCCTCGCCCGAGGCGCCTATCCAGCTAGCACTTACCGTCCTGGAGTTGATCGTCGTCCAACGGTCAAGCCGGCTGCAGTGCGTCTGTGGCTGCCTCGTGCTCAGGCGAAACAGACAAATCGAAACCACCAAAACAGCAGCCCTGTCACACAAGCACGGCGGCACCAGCCACCGCTCTGCAACTGCGTCCCAGCGTGTGCCTGTGCGGGAGCAGTCATGTTGACCCTCTCTATCACGCCTTTCTCCGAGGCAGAGGGACCAAGGGATTCCACCACCACCGTCACTATGCAGCGATCCACTCCCCACAAATGGAATGCAAGGATCCAGAGACGGATTCTGCCAACGTCTTTGGCTAGAGTACGCTGTCCGTGTCTGAGAAAATGGCCAGATGGCGAGTAGTCGTACATTAGCAGAACCGCAATTGGCTGTGTGCCGCACGGAAACCCTAGTAACCGCAACCGCAACCAGTAGCCCGCCTGGAGCCCGACAATATGGAGAGCCAACCAGCCGCCCCCACTCGATTGGACCTCACGACTTTGAGCCAGCAACGCCAACAACGTGGCCGCGCTGCATCCATACTGCACATCCCAGGCCGGCCCTGCCTTCAGGTGAGTCCACATAACCCTCACCGTCCTGCAACCCCCCAATAGCTTCTGGGTTGCTGTTTTGCCGCGTTCCTCCAGCATGCGGACGGCTCAGCCCGGGCCTCCTCAGCTGGTCCTTCGCGGTCCTGATGCGTTCCCTGGTGCAAGCCCCAGGTGCGTTGCCAATGCTGAGAGTACTGGCATTGTGCTGCGTGTTTTGGGCCTGGACCAAACAGAATTTCTCCTTGACTCAAATATCGGCGCATGGCCACGTCCACGAGAAACACCCCGTTCTTTGGCCTTGCCTGTCTTATAAGTCGTAAGACCGGTTTGCATTCTTTCTCATTTACGTAGTGACTTGAGTAGAGGCGCAATTCTCGACCGCTTGCTGAGCCCAACCCGGAATACTGGTTTCCCAGCCCCTTGACCCAGTGTTGAAAAGCCTTTGCCAACTTGAGCCATGCTGTCTTGTTGGGTTTTCTTAGTAGCCAGCCCCTTGCCCTCCTTGGCTAATTTGATATCAGCAGGCTTGGTATCAGTTGTGATATCTTCAGGCTGTTCTATCTCTTCTGGCGGTTGCGCATCTTCGTGTTCAAGTGCTGTGTGGCCCTCGTGACTAGACTCAAGAACTGTCTTGCACTCTGCCACCTTTGTCTCAGACCCTAAGCTTCCCTGAGCAGTGTTGGTTTTGTCGGTATCGATTGTCGTTGAAGCTTCGCATGGTAAGGGCTCGGCCGGGAGAGCGTGGTCATCTGTAGCTGGTTTGTTTTTTTTCCGCGGCCTGCCACGTTTCTTCTTCGTCTTGGTAACGGCTTCGCCACTCCCAGGAGTGGGGGTTTCTAAAGGTGTCATCTGCGTGGTGGCTTCAGCCGCAATCTTTTTGGGGCGACCCCTAAGCCTTTTGACTTTCGGCGGGGTTTCAATCTCTTCATTGGCCTCGGGATCCAGCGTGACTTCTGTTGTGTCTTCTGGTGTAGCCGCTTTCGGGGCCTCGGTTGTTGTTTCCTTGGGGTCCTCTGACTGTCCGCCAGGCTCATCCTGTTGCTCCGCCCTTTGACTTTTTCGTGGTTCTCGTCGGGTTCTCTTCTGTGGCCCATCTACCTGTCCCTTGTTCTGTCGCTGTGGCGAGACCTCGATAGCAGATATGATGTCTGGCGACGAGTTCCATCCGGGGTTCGGGTGAGCGCCTATGCCAGTTTCTGGCGGTCCCCTGGGCGAAGGAACCGGACTTCGATCCCGGGACTCCAATAGGGATAGCCGAGGGGCGGTACTGGGCAAATGATCCGGCTCTGATGGGAGTGGTGCTGTGCTGAAACCGGGACCACCGCTTCGAGGGGTATTGACATTGGTCGCTGAGCCACTGGATCCAGGAGCCTGAATATCTTGCTGATAAAATCGGGGTAGCAATCCTTGGCTAGGTCCAGTACTCGACGACGGCTGTGGCATGCTTTGGTATTCCGCTTTTTGTGCGTCTGTCAGATGCCCCGACGCAATGTAAAACATGGAGTTGTCGTTGGGCAACGTTGGTGGAAGCATGCTAGAGGTAATAGCGGACCCTTTTTGATGCTGCCCATCTTCATTATCGTGAAATGACGGCACATCTACCAACAGCACTTCATTTCCATCCTGTTGACTTTGCGACTGCCTCATCTTCCTCCGTTTGGCTTTGCCTGCCGGGGAACCGGGGTCTTCGAGTCTGTTGTGTGTGGTGCCTGCCGGGTTCTGCTCCTGGCCCTTGGTCGGATGGCCGTTGTCTCTCTTATTTCGAGAGGCCGAATCTCGTTTGGGTTTAGGGAGCCATGGCTGTGTGTCTTCTGGGCTGCTCGGGACTTCCCACGGGTCATGCATGGCAGCCAGAGGTGCTCTGGCCCGGCCTGGGGTAGATATCTGTGTCCAATCGCTTGCATCTTTGCCACTCGACGCCTGATGGCGGTTCGCGGTGGTAGGATCAGTGATTGACGTCAGCGATGATGGTTCGATGAAAGCTCCTACAGTTCGTTGAAAGGTCGCTGGGGCTGTCATTTCCGAGCTCGGCATCCCGTCTCTGGCTGGTCCAATATCTTGACCATCTGTGGCATCAACAAAATTATTGTTCTGTTCGTCATAAATGTGCCGAAAGAAGGATGAGTCAGTTGATGTTGTGTGGCTTATACGAGTGGGCGATAGAGCTGTCCCATCAAGGGGTAGGTCGCCAGCAGCACCTTGGCGGTTTTGTGGGTATTCAGCCTGCCCATAGCCATCTTCTTCTTCATCAGAGTCCGCGATGATGATCGGAGGCATTCTGTCCTCTGCTGAATCGGGCTCAGCTTCGACAATTGCCGCCGTCACTTCGCTGAGCTTGCAAGGATGAGTGAGGACGCGACACGTGGAGAAAGGGGCACGCGTTGTCACGTGACAGGGGCGCCCCTTCGTGAGTCGACTGGGAGAGGTCTGGGTTGGTCTGTCAAATCAACACGCGAGTGGCACGCAGACAAGAAATTGTTAAAAAAAAATAATATTGTTGAATAATCGGTCATTCTGTTGATCATTGACCTCATCAACTCCCAATTGGGAGGGTATCTAAATGTTGAATGCTCGCCTAACCGTCTTTCCGTTCCATTTCCCTGATCCTGATCCGTAGGTTAACTTTTAGGATGCAGCCAAACACATCTGGTCTTTTTTTCGACCAGCCCCTAACGCCGATGTTGAAATCGTAGCTGTTTCGATGAACAGCCTTCGCAAATAGCACACTAGATAACACAATCCACATACGCCCCCATTATACCATCGTCATCATCCACTGGGCGCAAGGGCGTCCCTTATTTGGCAAGCTGGGCACGGTAAGCCTTGGCGGCGTTGACCATGTTGATGAGAGCCTCCTTGGTCTCCTTCCACTGTCGGGTCTTGAGACCGCAGTCGGGGTCGATCCAGAGCTGCTCGGGCTTGAGGAACTGAAGCATCTCCTCAATGCGGTCCTTGATCTCCTTCTCGCTGGGAACACGAGGGGAGTGGATGTCGTAGACACCGGGGCCGATGTGGCGGGGGTAGGCAGAGTCGACGAAGACACGGAGGAGCTTGGCGTCAGACTTGCTGTTCTCAATGGACAGAACATCGGCATCGAGGGCAGCGATGGCGTGGAAGAAGTCCTGGAACTCAGAGTAGCAGAAGTGGGAGTGGATCTGAGTGGAGTCCTCGACACCAGCGGTGGAGAGACGGAAAGCGTTGACAGCCCAGGCGAGGTAGGCATCACGCTCCTTGCCGGAGCGGAGAGGGAGACCCTCACGAAGAGCGGGCTCGTCGACCTGGATGACGTCGACACCAGCCTTCTCAAGGTCAACGACCTCGTCACGGAGGGCAAGAGCAAGCTGCTCAGCCTGGACGGACTGGTGGACATCGTCACGGGGGAAAGACCATCGGAGGCAGGTGACGGGGCCAGTCAGCATGCCCTTCATCGGCTTGTCGGAGACCGAAACGGCGTACTTGGACTCCTTGACGGTCATAGGGGCGGGACGAGAGATGTCACCGACGATGATGGGAGGTCGGACGCAGCGGGAGCCATAGGACTGGACCCAAGCGTGGGTGGTGAAGGCATAGCCATCCAGGCGCTCACCGAAGTACTGGACCATGTCGTTACGCTCGGGCTCACCGTGGACGTAGACATCAAGGCCAAGCTCCTTCTGGATCTTGACGTTCTCCTCAATCTCCTTCTCAATGAACTTGTCGTACTCAGCCTCGGTGATCTCACCCTTGGTGAACTTGTTGCGCTGAATTCGGATGTCCTTGGTCTGGGGGAAGGATCCGATGGTGGTGGTGGGGAAGAGAGGGAGGTTAAGCTTCTCCTGCTGCTGGCTGATACGGGTGGGGAACTCAGACTTTCGCTTGTAGTCCTGCTCAGTGACCTTGGACTGGCGGTCCTTGACCTTGGGGTCGTTGGTGCGGGAAGAGGTGGCACGAGCCTGCATGGACTTGGCGTTGGCCTCGAGCTGCTCACGAACGGAAGCAGGGCCCTCAGTGACGGCCTTGGCAATCAGGGCGATCTCAGAGGTCTTCTCGGTAGCGAAGGAGAACCAGTCGGCGATCTCAGGGTCCAGCTTCTTCTCGCTGGCAAGAGTGTGGGGGGTGTGGAGGAGAGAGCTGGAGGTGGCAACAATGACGCGGTCCTTGCCAAGCTTCTGGATGGCGGCCTCAACGGTCTCGATGGCACGCTTCAGGTTGGTCTTCCAGATGTTACGGCCATCGACGACACCGGCAGAGAGGATGGTGTTGGGGCCAAGGGCGCCAATGACGGCCTCGAGCTGCTCAGGGTTGCGGACGAGATCGACGTGGACAGCGTAGATGTCCTTGGGGAGGAGGTCCAGGTTGTGGACGATGTCACCGAAGTAGGTGGTGAAGACGAGCTTGGGGATCTTGTCACCCAGGCTGGCGAACTTCTCGTAGGCAGGCTTGAAAGCAGCCTTGGTCTTGGCGGGAAGATCGAAGACGAGGACAGGCTCGTCGATCTGGACAGTCTCGGCACCAGCCTCCTTGAGCTGGGTGAGGAGCTGCTCGTAGACGGGGAGGAGGTTGTCGAGCAGGTCAATGGGGTCGACGGACTGGCCACGGTCGGCCTTGCCGAGGTGGAGGAAGCTCACGGGGCCAACGAGGACGGGGCGGGTCTGGATGCCAGCCTCCTTGGCCTCCTTGAACTCAGCGACGGCCTTGGGGGCGCCGGTGAGCTTGAAGGTCTGGTTGTCCTGGAGAGTGGGCTTGACGTAGTGGTAGTTGCTGTCAAACCACTTGACCATCTCCAAGCTGGGGACGTCAACGCCACCCTTCTGGTGACCACGGCCCATGGCGAAGTACTCGTCAATCTTGTCAAGGCCATCCTTGGTGTATCGCTCGGGGACAGCCTGTTGAGACAACGCGTTAGATCATTGCAAGAGAGGCAGCAAAGAGCGTGGCTACTTACACCGAAGTCCTGGATCTGGTGGAGGACCTGGTCGTACAGGGCGAAGTCGTTGCTGGGGATGATGTCGACACCGGCATCCTTCTGGATCTGCCAGTGAGCAAGACGAAGTCGCTTGGCCTCGGCAAGGAGGTCGGACTGAGAGATCTTGCCACCCCAGTCTGTTTGTGGCGGTCAGCGGAAACTTCTCGGGAGATTTTTATGAGGGGCTGCTCACAAGCCTCAGTAGCCTTCTTGAGGTCACGGTTCACACCCATGCGGGGGAAACCGAGAACTGCGGACTGGACCATTTTGACGGTTTGTCCGAGTAATCTGAAGGTATAGTTTTTTAGGAAGCTGTATCCGTATGTAAGCACGGGATCAATCGAACTGTTGAGGCCGTAGGCGGGCTGGGTGAAGGGGCGGTCGGCTGGAGGGGCGGGGTGAGGGGCTTTGGAGTGGGAGAGGAAGCAGGCATTGCGAAGGGAAGACGTACAAATTGGTTCAGACCCTGCTTGTACCACAAAGGATCAATTCAAAGATCCTATTGACGAGAAAGCAAAGGGCAGATGGATGAGTGGATGAAAGAGAAAGAAGGAAGAAAAAAAGATTTGGGAGCGCGTCGGCAGCTAAAAAGTATTCAGTCGAGCAACGAAAACTCAGGCAAGACACCAGGCCGAAAGCGGGGGAGGGGTAACGATGAGCAAGGGCCCTAGGAGCCTCAGGAGCCCACTAGAGCTGCTGGAGCCACTCCTGGAGCCACCACATCCCACCAGGAGAAGCCAGGGCTGTGGTTGGCCCAAGAGCAGCTTAGTCAGGAGGCAAGGAGCCCAGTGCCGTGGCGAGCTTGTGAACAGCAGCACAGATCCGCGTCAAAACGAGCGGCAGAGGGGCGGCAGAGGGGCGGTCGAGGGGTTGAGGGGTGGCGCCTGGGGGGTCCTGGAGGGGCAATTGGTAGGGGAGACGCACTAGAGGGGTCGAGGGGCAGTATCTGGCAGACTTTCTCAGCAAGACAGGAGGCTGACGAGCTTCCTTCCAGTTCCACCACCCTGCCTCCATCCCGTATTCGCACAACCAGCCTTCCGTGATTGGCCGCAGCGGCGGTTGCCGGGAGTTGGCCACCAGACGAAGAGGCCGGCTACGGGCTGTCGGCGGAGCGTCTGGGCAAGTTAGTTGCGGATGCCGAATTGCGCCATCGCATCGCCATCACCTCACCTCACCAATGGTCATTCCTTGACGTGGTACATCCAGGCCCAGGCCCAAGCTTTGCTGGTCTGACCTGGTTGCCTCCTCATATCCTATTGCAAATCTTGCCTGCCTATCCCAGTACAGTGGGCAGCATTGGCTATTGCCCCTCCTTTCCCATCAAAGAACCGCAGGCCTCAAGACAGGCAACTATCCGTGCCGCTAATCAAGTGTGCAGTTCATGCCCTTGCGGCTCCGTAATTGGTGCATGAGTTTCTCCTCACCCTGCCATCGCATGGCGGTGGCCAGGCCACGTGCCCACTATCGTTGCTCTCCCAACTGATTTTTCTCCGGTGGCAGGACGATCGTGGCCGGTACACATGAGAGACTTTTTCGTTGGGGGTCGGTAGCAGATATCACACTACTACTGCTAGCCACGATAGTCCGTCGGCTTGTCCTCCGATCCTTAGTAGCACGAATTGCTCCTGCTCCATCCACCACAGCGCAACGAATGGAATGGATGGCCAGCCTCCCCTTTCCGTCTCGGCCTGACACGTAGTCTAGCTCCGTTGCCCTGTCATTGCCCATATACCCGCCGAACCTGATCCAGCATCACCTACCAGTCCATCCAATGAAGGTCTCCTACACACGAAGGACGCAGCCATTTCCCGCAGACCTTGGTCTGTACAGTTTAGTTCTGCAACAATTGGGGCCAGCCATGAATAGGCGAACAGGTCGAGCCGCTGCAAGCCGAGTAGATCTCATTGGCACCGCCCACACTTCCCCTCTTTCATCCTTGTCTCAGGACGAACGCAATGTGTCGTATGATGAGCTCAGAGGCTTCAGTGGCGCTCAGTTGAGTCGGACCCCGGAGTCCGGGAAGTCTCGATTTCATGCCCAAGGAGTGAAAGACCTACCTTGGTAGTTCGGTCGGCCTTGATTAAGGTTTACAGACGCTTTGGTAAAACTGGCGCTGACGGCGACCCGTACATCGCCTTTGCGTGCATCACAGCCAATATCTCACATCGTGAAGCACCTCACCCACAATAGGATGCGCGAAGGGTCACAAAAATTAGGACAATTGCCGGATAGTCCCCAGGATGGCCCCTAGTTGGGTCGCCACAAGCCACTTTATTGTTGCCTAGCACGAGGGAGAGAGGGAAGGCCTCCGGTGCTACCTATTTTTGAAAACACCTTACGGGAGAGAATGAAGACCAGTGCAAACGAGGAGAAATTGACTGCGGTCTACCCAGATCCAAGGCGCCTGTGCGGGCTTCCAAGACGGCTTCCAATGTAATTTCTAGGCCAATATGAGCTTAAGGGCTAGGGATAATACCTGCTAAAAAGCAATCTTGATTTTCATTTCAAGACGGATTATCGTGAACATCATGGCACCACCCGAACATCACATTGAGCATATGCCTGACCCGATGTTCGAAACACGCCCCGCCGTGTTAGAAGCTGCAGAACAGCACCAGCGAGTCGCAATCGCTTGCTTTGATTGGCTAGGAATTCACTGTGATCGTGGCTGGCCTTGAAGCCAGATACAAAATGCAGGAGCGACTACGACACACGTCACAGCCTGCTGCAATTACCCCCATTAAGGGCACCGAGCTTGGCACCGCCTTCTCTGAAATTCAATTTTTTGACAGGAAAGAACTCGGCCGACAATGGACGCCTCTCGCAACCAACCCGATGACAGAGTGCTCGGGCTATTGCTTGCTCCCCTTCCCCCGTTTTACTTCAACCATTACCCAACGTACGTCTCATCGCCAGATGAAGGGTGCATTCATTTTGGGAAAACCCTTACTACATTTCCTTTCAGACGCTCTTTGAAGAAACCGAGCAATGTCTCTCATTTGCTGTTTCAGCCCTGATAGCTTGCAGCAGCTTCCAGCCAGTACTATCAACGATGCAGAAACCAAAAACCCTCCTCACGCCAGAACTGCACCAGCTCCCCGCCATGCGCCACGACTTTCTATGATCGGGATCGCCCGAGCAGTTTCGAACTCTACTATATGTTCTCCTTCTGCACGACGAAATGAACCCAGAGCCAATCCTTTACCTGGAGATGACTCCGATTTTTGCATTACCCAGCCAAAGACTATGAAACGTTGGAAGCTTGCCTTCCAAACTATTCGAAACAAGGTATTCCATCGTGAGGCAAAGGCAGAAACCTCAACTAGACTTTCCCCCGCCTCAATCGGAATGAGTCAAGACGAGGTGGCAAGACGAGGTGGCAAGACGAGCTGAACTCCGACGGATCATGCACAAAAGGATACAAGACGAGCTTCAAATTGAGCAAGATGACGACTTGCAGACCGAAAGAGTAGAAACAAGTCCCCTTCATCCGCCTTCATTGCCTGATCTAGCAGGATCAGTCATTGGCCCCAGAGATACCATTGAGTTTGCTGTCTCCAACACTCAGAACTCCAGCATGGCGTCGATTTGGAAAACGGTTTCAAAGTCCACAGTAGGGGACACACAGGGGTACCAGCCTTTTTCCCGGGGTCATTTGTTCAACGCGAATTGCATGTCGTCACAGGCCAGCGAGGCCTCGAAATGTGTCCACGACTGTAGCACCTTGCCCTTGATTTACACATCAGACGCAAGTGTCAAGTCTATGCACAACTCATGCGACGTATCGCAGAGATCTTTTCAGCTGTCGAACGCTTCGACGCGGCTCGATCGAATCTTAGGACCAAGCAACGGGTTCCGCATTCGAAAAGACTCTGCGTCATTGGATGGCCAGTCCGCGCTTGGTGTCTGGCTTGTTGCGCAAGGGCTTCGGACGAGAGACAACTCCATTTCCCGCGTGGATGAACAAATTAGAAATTCCATGGAAACCACCAACAGTCCCCGCTCATTTGATGCGGATTGCGATGATACCGGACGAAGAGAAGACACACAGAGAGATAGTGCGGTGAGTAGTGCCTTGGGTGACACCGTTGTTGATCCTGAACCACCCAACCTGAATAACGGTCCAGTGGCAAGCCGGCCTCTGGGAATCAATGGGTCTGTTTCTGAGGATAACTTGAGAAGACGTTCATCAGATGTTGCGATCAGAAGACACGTCGCTCTCAGTAGCTCTGACCACGGAGCGGACAACACTTCCTCTAATTATCCTTCGAAACTCCCAAGCCTTCAGCCAAGTCCAGTTCGTTCTCGCCCAAACCTCTACAGCCTAAACATCCAAGACCTGCAAAGCTTTCAGTCATCTGCCACTCGGTGTGAGTCGCGTACTATAACATTATCTAGGTCGACCCTCAGCACTGACAGGGAAGAAATAGGGTATAAGACAGTCAATCTGTCTTCCAAACTTTCAAGATTGAAGAAATCAAGCTCCGTCGACTGCATTGATTCAGCACGATGCGAGATCTATATTCCCCAGTGTGAAATTCACTTGACAGAGTACACAAATCACTCTTTCCTCGACAACATGTCTTGTTCGCAGTCCGAAACTGCCAGTTTCATTCAGCGTGAAGCAGAGCTTCAAACGATAGAAAAGAGGTTCAAGGATGTCATGTCGGACCGAGGCCCACGACGTACTCTATCCAGCCGTTTCCATGAGGATTTCAATGCACCGGCCCTAGGGCAGCCCAGGCACAGATCTTTTTTGGAGAAGTTGCATCTATCTGTTCCTGAGAAGGTCAAGCTATTTAAATGGCCTGTCCCATCCGAAACTCGTCATCACGCACAGGCGCGGAGACTTCGAGCAGGGAGCGAAGGTTGCTACAACAGGACAACGAACCATGGCAGAGACTGGTCAGGAGACATGGCAAAACAAGGCAGGAGTGCCAAATTTTGCTCTCACCTACGAACTGTGTCCCTGGGCGGGGATATGAAACCGAGCGCGGCCCTAGATCAATATGAACGCACGTCCAGGCTATGGCAACGAGCGATACAGCTTGAAGCAGAGACAAGGTCTGTATCAAGTAATCGAAGCCATGGCCCCAACCAAGATAAAATTATCAGCCACACTCTTCGGCCAATGGGCGAACCATGTTCAGCTCATCTCCCCTCAAACAGCCACACATCCCGAAGCCAGTTGACACCATCTCCGGGTGAACTATCGTTTGACGGCAGATCGAAGTGGCTAATTGAGCGCTGGGTATCTCGAATGATCCCAAAGAAATCGAGCGCATTATCCGAGACGCCAGACAGTCTGATTCGGCCACCTCAGTCCTGGTCAAGGTATCCCTCTCATACAAGGAGCGTAAGGAACGGGCTAGCCACGGTGAAAGACAACATCACGCACAAGGACTTCGCGGTGCGACGTTCCTGCGCAGATGGCCACGTTCTGTGGATAACCGATTCAGACTCGCAGTCGGCCACACGGCCTACCCACTCTGAAAATGCAGTAGTAGCCAGACTCGGAAGGGTTCTCAAGGCACGAATGGAAAAGTTGACGCCCTCCAATTTCGATTTCCATCCACCGCAGCGCACGCGGAAAGCTAGACGGCGAACACCATTGGAGTTTCCAGAGCTTCAAATTCTCCCTACGAATTCCGGCTTCAAGGAGCTTCAAGCGCTTGAGAAGGAAATTGATTCGTTAAGAGGTAGTCGAAGAAATTTGACGTTCGAGCATCAAGGAAAGAAAGGCAATGACAGCAAAACGCTCGCGGATGAACCTTCGAACGATGCCGCACCTTTCGATGGCAATGCAGACCTCGATGATACGGTCGGCAGCATCAAATCGCCATCGACGCCTTCTAGTGAGCTTCAGAGTTTAATTCGACAGAGCTTGGCTATGACAGATGTTTTCTTCACGCCACAGAGCTGCTTGTCTTCATCCCCCCATGATCAGAAACAGGACAGTCCCAAAGTCCGAGACCTCGTTCGAAGTGATAGAGCTAGCGATATCATTATTCCGCCGCCTGGGGAACAACTTCCCAGCCGACACTCGCGCTCTTGCACGTGGTCTGGGCCTTCATTTACTGGAGGAAAAGGTAACGGTTTGATACCGCCAGTATATTTCTACTAGCCAAAAAGGGCATCAGCTTGACAGATGTCTTTCAAATCATTATGGTTATGAACTGTTTTGATATGAACCCGGCCGAGAATGTTCAGGATTAGAACCGCATTGCATAGTTATCCGATGTGGCAGTCAGAAGCTTCAGCGCATTTCACAGACTGGGGGATCAGACATGAGCCGGAACGCCTATTTCTTTTTTTGTGATTAAAACATGAAATAGCTTCCAGTGGCTCAATTCTCAAAAGGATTACATTAAATATCTACCGCAAGAGCCTTGTGCAGTATCTAAATAGCTACCTAACGATATAGCTATGTTACACCGGCTTATCCCAGTTGTGATGTTGGCGTTTTAATTACCCTTATATTTCCGGCCGCTGGTGCATTCTGAATAGGCCTTCGCAAAATATCGGATCTGGATCCAGAACAGTGAGTGATCGTAGACACGGAGGAGTATGGAAAGCCTGGTGTGTTGCCCTCCCTACCCAGTTGCATGGTCAGTCTAATTGCTAGATGATTCTATGTCAGCTCATGAAGCATCAAATACGGCGAAAGCCTTCGTGGTAGCGCTTAATCTTCCTTTGGTTGATCATGTATCACCTCGTCCACCTCCTTTTCCCGCTTCTCAATGCGCTCCAATCTGAGCCTCTCCTCGTTGGCCTTCCGGAGCAGCTCTTCTTTGCGTTCGCGCAAAGCAATGCAAAAGCGGGAGCGCTGCCGAATACTCGGGCCCTTCCAGATAAATACAAATGGAATGATGCACATGAGAGCGCTGAGGCCACCGAGAAGAGAACAGGCACCGGGTATGCCGAGGGCATGGAACATCCGGGTAGTCGCCAACGGGAGCACGACAGCAAATAAGGAGCGACAACATGAAGATGCTGCGTTGGCGGATGCAGCAAAGATTTCGTACGCATCGGTAAGGTAGTTCAACATGGCCATGAAGATCAGGAGGAACCCAGCGCCAAAGAAGACACCAGCCATCATCGGGGCCATGAAGCTAACCGACTCGCGGGCGGACCAGCCAAGCCAAAAGAGGGAGATGACGAAGAGGGGGCCACCTAAGCATGCAAGAGGAAGTCTGCGATTCTCCTCACGTTGAATCCACGGCGACTTTTGTTTCTCGGCACGGCGGACTCTGGCGTCCCAGATCAGAAAGATCGGGAGATCGAGGGTGGCTCCAGCAGCAATGGGGAGATAGGCAAGGCCTGTGACGCCTGGTGAGAGACCGTATACATCCTGGAAGATGATGGGGAATGCTTGAAAAGACATGTAGAAGATGGTGTATACCAGCGACAGGTAGGCACAAGTAGTGGTAACAATGGGCTCGGTGAAGAGCATACGTAGGGGACGCGTGAGAACGACTCTCAGCAATTGGCCAAGATCTGTCTCTTCAAGATCTCGTGGAGCGATTGCGCGCGAGCTTGGATCTTCCTTTCGCATCGCGCGAGCCTTTTTGGCGAGCAGGATTGGACCATATGTCTCGGGCAGAAAAAAGGCTACGACAAGAGTGAAGCCTGCGTAGATGAAGGCAATCCAGAAGCACCAACGCCAGCCGATAGTGGGAGCCGCGAAACCAGAGAGGATGGGGGATATGATGGGACCATATGTCGTCGCCTGTCAGGGATATCGAATCAGAGATTGCGACAAATAGTGTGTACACAAGAGAGGGCCAACTTACCACCATAAAGATGGCAAAGGCGCGGCCTCGTTCTTGAGGTTCGCCGTATACATCAGCCAGGATTCCAGCAACGATGGCAATGGGCGAGCTCGCAAATGCTCCAGTGAAGAAGCGGAATATGAGAAATGCAGGCCAGTTCGGAGCGAGGGCACAGGCCATTGTAAAGAGCGAGAAGGCCGCGAAGGTTGCAAGACTGAGATTCTTGCGGCCAAAGTGTTCACTCAGAGGCCCCCAGACCAAGGGGCCCAACACGTATCCTATGAGATAGACAGATATAGGAAGAACTTTTTGTTGCTCAGATGTAACGCCGAAATACTCGACGATGCTGGGAATCGCCATGCTAGGTACGGAGGAGCCCATGGTCGAGTTGATGACGAGATTGCTTGTCTGAAACAAAACCATCACCTTCTTTCTCTGTCAAGCGGCACGGGTTAGTACTGAGACCGCGGCGGAGTGTCGATGAGGTGAATGAAGAAGCTCACAGTAGACCAATTGTACGGGTTTTCGGGGTCATTGGGAGCCCAGCTGATCAGCACTTCGTTCGTACGGCTTCTGGTTCGGGAACGGATGTGGTGAACGGGCCCAAGGCCCTCGAGGCCCCTGTCCGCTGCCTCCTCCTCATAACGAGACTCGGCATCAATCTCGTCCAGGCGAGAGATCCTGTCCGTGAAGGAAGGGCGTCCACCTTGTTGGAAATTGTGAGTAAAGGGTTTGGCTGGGCAATGAGAATAACTTGAAGCAAAAAACAGTCACACGGCGCGATGGTGGGGTCAAACAATGCCAAGCCAGGTGTTGGCCGCTGGGACTTACGGTACGGAGACTGGTCCCGAGCAGTTTCGGAGTCACTCAATGATTCACTTGGCCGCATCTTGGCTCAGAGTACTCAAAGGGGGGAACGAGTTGCAGCATTCACGAAGAAGGGAGCAGGAACAGCAGCGAGGAGGCAAAACTTCAGTGTGGAAATGAGGGGCCTGGGATTGCGTGCGCCCTACTGGGGCCTGCTCTCTCTAAAAGCAGTTGGGTGCCATTCATCGGCGTTGGATTCTGCTTCCCATGACCACCACCTGCCGGAGCCGGACCCGGGGGCGGGTGGATCTTTACCCACCCAAGCTTTTTAAAGGTGGCCGGGGGCACATCCGATGGAAATGGTCGGCTTTTGAGGCCGACCCCGCCCAGATAAGCAGCGTGCGGAGGCTATTGGACAAAGCATAAGGACCTGGGCGTTGGGGACAGCAGCGCAGAGGAAAAGAGTCATTGGCTTCGCCGGGAAGAGGCCCCTTCGAGTCAGGGCGAGGCTGCCCACTCCCGCGATACTCGGCCGTCGGTCTCTCGGTAGTTGGGCCTCCATCAGAGGGGGCGGGGGAGGCTGCATGCTGCTACTCCTACCCTAGTAAGTCATGATCAAGAATTATCCCGGAGCAGCGAGAGCGCATGGCAGGCAGCGGGGTGCGGCGAATGGCATGGGGCCTATTGCTGATCGATGGCGGGCTCACCTTTTGGCCCGAACAGGTAACCGACGAAGGCAATTCTGCGAACCGAGCTAGCTTCCATTGGCGCACAACAACTGCGAGACCGGGGGGTTTGTATGCCATTGCATCGATGGGTGATGTTACCAGGCGCACACGCATGCCCCGATTCTCCAGCTTGCATATTTGTGGCGTAGTGGCATTCGAGAATGCGCTCCTAAGGCGGACATAATAGAAGAATGCGTCACGAAGCTTTGGGTGGCGGTCGACGCTCGTTGGCCTGGAAGAGCATTCTGCCGGGGAAGCGTCCCTGTGATCAGATTCGTGAGGGGTAGCGTATTTCAATATCGTTGGTATTTTGATGTCTCAGGTCTCTAGGTTGATTTGCTTTCCGAATCTGGCATATAGCTCGACCTTGAGGTTGGTCATGTCCTCTCGGATCGTCGACAGCTTCTCCTCCAGCCCAGATGTTTCCTCCTCGAGCCGCTCTGTTGCCTCCTCGAGCATCTCCTGCGCCTGCTCCAGCGAGACGTGGAAGAAGGCGTCGCCGATTTTGTACCTAATCCATGGCTGTATTAGCATCGTCTCCTGGCTCTGGGAGCAAAAATGTGTTGCGAGCGGGGTTCATACTGGACTTTCTCGTCCTCGTCGGCAAGCTCGAGTTCCGTAGACAGGTCTTCGAGCTCCTCCTTCTCCTTCTGTTGTAGGATCGTCAGCACGCGCACGCCGTGTGGTATGTCGGATTTACTATCGTACGTTCTTTGCGTCGAGCTCCTCTTGGGCAGCTAGTTCGCGCTGGTGCAGTCTGCTGAAGCGGTTGATCTTGTCCTGATCCTCGCGGCGGACCTCGACCTCGTCGGCGGCCTCCTCGTCCGCTTTGGAGAGCTGCAGGTCTGTTAGCCTAGTCCTGCGGGAGCCGCATAGGGCTTACCATTCGGCGCTGCATTATTGAGGCCATGGTGGGCGACTGGCGCTGGGTCTGACCGTACTGAAGATGTTCCCCTCCACAGAGACAGGAGCTTTCCAGATGCGATGGTGGGTTACAGTGTGGTTGACAGTGTTTCTAATTTATCTGCACTGTATGGCCCTCAGATGTCCAGGTACGTACCGCTGGTCTCCATGGTGAGGTCAGTGGGCAAACGCGCTTTCCATGACACTGTAAACACCACCATCAAAGCAAACTTGCCAGCATTCAGCGATCAACATGGCACTCGGAAAGAAGGCCTACCCCAAGGCCACCGTCAAGAAGATTATCAAGGCTCATTCCAACCACAATATCAAGAAGAACGCAGATGTGACGGTAGGAGCCACGCGAGAACTACCTCTACGCGCATGCTAACGAAGACCAGGTCTTCCTCAATTACGTTCTGTTCATGGAAACGTGGGTTTACACCGACGCGGCGCCCGAGTTCACGCTAACAGTTTCCAGCCTTGTCAAGGAGGCTGCCATTCAGTCCAAGCAGTCGGGCGACCGAGGGCTCACGGCGCGGAGCGTCAAGAAGGTCACGCGGGTGAGGCCAAGCTTCCATCAGCCTTGGAGACCGGCGGTTAATTTCTCATGGATGTAGGACACCTTGATCAAGTTCAAGGGTTGAAAGAATCGAAATCGAGCTACACAAATAACGAACCGTCGACAGTCAGCCCGGCCATCGCCATGCCCACTACACAGCTCCAGCGAGTCGAAGCAAACAGGGTGGATGGTATACTATGCATGGCATGGCCTGTTCCTTGCATACCTTTCGAGCTCATCGATGCACAGAGAATGGCACCAGGAAGAGCGCGCAGTTAGAAGCGCTCGCTGTCGATGGCACGATAGCATGGCGCCAGACGATCTGCAGCCAGTCTGCTTCGTGAGGTGAGCGTGGGATTGTGGAGACTGGCGGAAGCCCCAAAACCCGCTACTGCGCGCGGTAGCAACGTTGGGCACGAGACCGCAGCGGGTGGTGGCACGTCACGAAACCAGAGGGATGGCGGGGCAGCCGAAGTAGACAAGCTCTTGTTGTGGGCACCGCCAGCTGGCAGAAAAAGCGCTGCAGCGCGCAAGACAGCTGGTTGATCGCAATAAACATGTTCAAAGTGCCTAAATGCAAGCCATTGCCAGCTGTCGACAGGTGTAGCGTGCGTGGTGAAGTCAGGTTCTTATTGATTCTAGAAGCGCAAACGGGCTCGGGACAGGCGATGCAGGGGTCAGGGCTAGCGCCGGGGGCCAATTAGCACGGCCTCTGGAGTCTGTACTACCTCATCAGGCCTGGCCGAGCACCGACTGGGTCCGTTTTGACTCCTCTCTGGCCCGTTCAGACCAGAACCACTTCTTGCCTCCTCAGCTTCACCCTCTTGCAACTACACCACATTCACAAGTCTCCCTAATACCCGCTCCCGCGTCGCCTCCGCGACTCCTCCGCCCCATCCCATAGCTTATCCTCGTCTACACGCCCGTCGTCCATCACCCAACGGCCCAACTTCCTTGCCTCGCGCAACCCTCTCGCCAGGCTGACCCAGTCCTCCAACCCTCCGCTTCTTCGCGCCGCACATCCTCCACCTCATACGAAATGGCTGCACCTGCTGTCCAGCCTCCCTCCAAGTCCGCCAAGAAGAAGGCTGCCAAGGCCATCGAGCGCACAGAGTCTCCCGCTCCCAGCGCCACCAGCGCAGCCGACAAGGGTGGCGATGACACCTTCGAGAGCCCCTACATCAAGGAGCTCCAGAAGTAGGCCTCCCGTCTGGAAGCAGATATCCAATCGCCGTCTCTTGCTGACAGTTTTTGGTTAGGAACATCCGCAATGTGAACAAGAAAATCGTTAGTGCCACTCGCCACCCTCCCACCCTCCACATGTCTCGCGACACTAACACCAATCTCAGACAAACGCCTCCAAGACCGACTCCCTCCTCAGCCAGCACCCCGACAAGTCCCTCGACGAGCTCGTTGCCAGCAAAGTCATCAACGCAGACCAGAAGGTCCAGATCCAGAAGAGGCCCGGGCTGCAGGCCCAGCTGGCTCAGTACGAGGAAGCTCTTGCTCAGTACCAGAAGGTCGATGAGCAATACCGCACACGGGCCGCTGCCGAGAAGGCTGAGTGGGAAAAGGCTGTAGAGCAGGCCAAGGCTGATGCGATTGCTGAGGCCAAGAAGGCCTCCCAGCAGGCTCAGCACGACAACCTTCTAGTCCTGTCTCAGTTCCTGCGCCTGGCTGCCTACCGCCGCGAGGAAGCCCAGGATCCCGAGGCTGACGAGAGCCAGGCTATCGAAGGTGTCCTGCTAGCCATCTACGCCGGTGATGAGACTGCTGTTCAGTCTATGGTGAAGCTGGTCGACGGCACGGATGATCAGATTGTCAGCGTGCCCGGGGACCAGCTGCAGACCACCTGTAAGTGTTGCCTTGATCAATGTAGGACACAGTCATTAACAGTCCATCAGTCGCCCAGGTCAAGACGCTCGCACAGCAATATGCTCCTTTCTACCAAGGAGAGGCTGTGGAGGCCGACACAACCAAGGAGGCTGTTAGCGACCCCACCATTGCCCACGCTGGCGCTACCGAGATCGACTCTACCCCGATCACCGAAACGCCTGCTCCCGCCCCTGCTGCGAATGGCCTAGCCAACGCGAGCGTAGCTGACGATGCGGCCAATGCAGTTGGAGAGAGCCACTGGGACAACGGCAATAACAATGCCGAGCTGTCCATGTCTCAGGAATGGGTCAACGTGAAGCCTGAGGAGGCTACCACGCCCACCGCCAACACCCAGTCCTGGGCGGATGACCACCCCGAGCAGACCACGGAGGTATGATTACCATCTTCATCCCTTGGCTTTCGGATAACTAACAAACGTACCTTAGGCGACTCCTGCCGCTGCTGACCCCAACGACGGGTTCCACCAAGTTCAGCGAAAGCCCCGCAATGAGGGTGGTAACAACCGTGGACGTGGCCGAGGCGACCACCGCGGCCGTGGTGGCTTCCGTGGTGAGGGCCGAGGCCGAGGCCGCGGAAACCGTGGAGCAGGCGGCCCTCCTCGCGGACGCCGCAACGAGGAATCTTAGGGAGTCCAACTTGAATGGGCGTGGGTAGACTCACAAATTAATCCTCCTCGCATCCTTCCAGATGCGACTTGTACACCATGAACTAGCGGCGTTCACATAAATGCCACAGATGCCCTCAGCAAGACTGAGGGCCAGATGGCTCGGGGCATGCATTTGGGCTTGCTGAATTTTTGGGGGTCGGAAGCTGCATCGGCGATTGGGTCGGGAGGAGTTGTTCTTGACACCTTTGTAACACCGAGGGTCCTTTGAGACATCG
Source organism: Volutella citrinella (assembly GCA_034401135.1). Classification (NCBI taxonomy): domain Eukaryota; kingdom Fungi; phylum Ascomycota; class Sordariomycetes; order Hypocreales; family Nectriaceae; genus Volutella; species Volutella citrinella. The sequence continues at coordinate 3,955,765 of JAWZSP010000005.1, read as the reverse complement.
CATGAAGCAGCAGGTAGACAGAAAATAAATGTGAAATAATACCCACCACCTCAGTGGTCGTTGATCAAAGCGTTTTGTGCTCCTCCCCTACCCCAGCTGTAACGAACAACACGAACTACGAGGATCAAGAACCAAACCAGATAGAAGCACAAACTTGCCAACCCTAACCCTGGAGCCATCACTTGCTCGCGTGCTCACCCACGGAGGCATAGGGCGATTGGAGAGCAAGTTAACAGTTTAGACTACATTCCAAAACCCCCATGGTCTTGGCACGAACTGCCCATGAAGTATTTTACTGCTTCGCCAAAGCGACTGACCACAACCGTTGAAGAGACCCCGTCAACAAGGCACCCTCCACCGTTGAAGCTTCAGACACATGAAAATGTGGGGAGAGGGTGAAAGCCTACCATTGGCTGGCCATATTTGCCCCGCCATGCCCAACCCCGTCATTCAGATTTCAGCCTTGTAGTTTGCCAGCTTGAGCCTCAGTCGGTTCCACTCTTTTTCACCTTCCTCCATCATCAACCCAAGAACCATCATCTTGCCTTCCCCTGACTGCCTCAGACCCGACATGTCTGAGCGGCCACCGTCGCCCCGTCGCGACCGAGAACCCCCTCGGGGGCCCCGGGACGGCGACACAGACGACCGCACGGGTGACAAGGAACTGACCAACGACCGGGGAGGCGATAGATCCGATCGCAACCGAGACAGCGATCGTTACGAAGACAGGAACCGGGGCTCAGGAAGCTACCGAGACAGAGATTCTGATCGCCCACGGGATGGCGGACGCGACAGGCGGCCCCGAGGTCGCGGAGGGTTCAAGTGGAAGGACGAGCGCCGAGACCGCGACCGAGGCGACCGTGACCGCGACGACCGGCGCCGGGATGATAGACCGTCTCGGAGACGCTCACAATCCCCCCGACGGCGCGATCGCGACTTCGATCGGAATCGCGACCGCGGCCGTGACCGTGACGGCGGCAACAGCTCCAAGAAGGAGTCCAAGCCTGCACCAGCGGCGCCGGCAGCCGGTGGAGGCGAGGAGATGATTGTCGTGCACGTCAACGACCGTCTGGGAACCAAGGCGGCCATTCCCTGCTTTGCCTCGGACCGCATCAAGGAGTTCAAGATTCTCGTGGCAATGGCTGTTGGTCGAGAGCCCCACGAGCTGCTGCTCAAGCGACAAGGAGAGAGGCCCTTCAGTAAGTCGCTCGCCCTCCCAAAAAGCCGCGAGAGGAAGAATATGAGCACTAACTTGTGACCAGAGGATCAACTGACACTCGAAGACTACGGAGTGAGCAACGGCGTGCAATTGGACCTGGAGGTGGACACTGGAGATTAAAGGGAGATTTTGCACAACTACTACAAGTAATAGGCCTCTTGCGAGTTGGTCTCTTGGTTGGAATTTGGAGGTGCGCTGTGACCTCGACTTCATCCGTGCAATGTAAACTAGAAAATGGTATGAAATTGGGTTGGGGATTGGGCATTATTACGACAGAGAGTCTAGAGAAACTATACCCACGTTGATGCATAAGACGACGGTGGCGGTTCGAGACAAGTGAAACTGCCGCCCTCGACATACCGAAGTACCTCCAGTGGCTTGAGCGAGGGCTGAAAGTCGTTTGTTGTCCTTGGACATGACATGACACAATTGCACCGCTGCCAGGGGCAATGCTGTTTGGTGTTGCTATTTACAGCTCTGCCAGGCACTAGCGCCTCCTCAAATGTGGCCAGCTGTTGTATTAGCAAATCCCTGACCATCATGAACTTCACAAGCGCAATGGATGTGGCAATGAAACACCGACGAGTCGCCAGAAGGAGCGCGCCAGGCCAGGTCAGGGATCCTGTGCCCCTCCAGCGCCCCATCAACAGGCCTTATCGCGCCAATGGCCGAACTCGGAGGGCTTATCGGCTGCTCAGCCTTGCATGTGCCCGCACGTCACAGCGGCCATCTGCCCTGTGGCCTCTGCACCAGCTAGCTGTCCTCTTCTGCTGAGTGGCTGGAGGCGCCCAAGTATCCGTGGCTTCTTGCAGCGGCCCGTCCCCCCATTGGCGAATTAAGGCCACATCAACCTCTCACCGTCAGCCCCGACGTTTTTCTGGCCTCGGATCTCCCAACCAAAGGGTGATTTTGGTCTGTTTCATTTCATCTTTCCTTTGGACCATTTGCTGCTGCTTCTGAGTTGCGGTCGATTGATCCTCTCTTCCTTGCGTGTGTTTCTCTGTCTCTTTGCCGCTGCGCAATCGCTTCGTGCGCCTTCAGCCTCGACCACCAGCTACAACCACCCCGAGCTGGTGCGCCCCGACTTGAGCGCACCGTTCCCCCGCCATACACGTCGCCATGGCGTCTTTTCGAGTGTCGCCGCTGGTGACGCTTCTCGGCGCCATCTTCCTATTCGCCACCAATGTCTTCGCCGTCTCCGCCGTCCTGGGTGTTGACCTCGGTACCGAGTACATCAAGGCCGCCCTGGTAAAGCCCGGCATTCCCCTCGAGATCGTCCTCACCAAGGACTCGCGACGAAAAGAGACCTCCGCCGTTGCCTTTAAGCCCTCCAAGAGCGGTCCCAAGGCCGACGCGTTCCCCGAGAGGGCCTACGGCGCCGACGCTACCTCCATCTCCGCCCGATTCCCCGGCGATGTCTACCCCAACCTCAAGACCATCCTAGGCCTCCCCGTTGGCGAGTCTGTCGTCCAGGAGTACGCTGCCCGGCACCCAGCTCTGCAATTGGAGGCTCACCCTAAGCGCAACACGGCTGCTTTCAAGAGCAAGGCCTTCACCGCTGAGGAGGAGGCTTGGATGGTTGAGGAGCTGTTGGCTATGGAGCTTCAGAGCATTCAGAAGAACGCCGAGTCCACCGCTGGCGATGGATCCTACGTCCGCTCCATTGTCCTCACTGTCCCTCCCTTCTACACCCTCGACGAGAAGCGCGCTATCCAGACCGCCGCCGAACTCGCCGGCCTCAAGGTCCTCAGCCTGATCAGTGACGGTCTGGCCGTTGGAGTGAACTACGCCACCAGCCGACAGTTCCCCAGCGTGACCGACGGAGCCAAGCCCGAGTACCACATGGTCTTTGATATGGGAGCCGGATCCACCAAGGCCACCATCCTCAGGTTCCAGAGCCGTGCAGTCAAGGATATCGGCAAGTTCAACAAGACCGTCCAGGAGGTCCAGGTTTTGGGCGCCGGCTGGGACCGAACCCTCGGCGGCGACTCTCTCAACAACCTCATTCTCGACGACATGGTTGCGCAATTCATTGAGTCCAAGGGTGCGAAGAAGGTCCAGGCCACCTCCGAGGGCATCAAGGCCCATGGCCGCGCCATTGCCAAGCTCACCAACCAGGTTGAGAAGCTCCGCCACGTCCTCAGCGCCAACCAGAACACGCAGGCCAGCTTCGAGGGTCTCTACGAGGATGTTGACTTCAAGTACAAGATCAGCCGTGCCGATTTCGAGGAGAAGGCCCAGGGCTGGACCGAGAGGATCACCGCCGCTATCAACAACGCCATCAAGATGTCCGGTATCGACGTTCTCGACCTGGACTCGGTTATTCTTCACGGCGGTGCCACTCGAACTCCGTTTGTGCAGAAGGCTCTCGAGAGTATCATTGGATCTGCTGATAAGATCCGATCCAACGTTAACTCTGACGAGGCCGCCGTCTTCGGCGCTGCTTTCCGCGCTGCCGATCTGAGCCCCAGCTTCCGAGTCAAGGAGATTCGCGTCTCCGAGGGTGGCATGTACCAGGCTGGTCTCAAGTGGACCGACAACAACGACAAGGCCCATCGCCAGCGACTGTGGACTGCCATTTCCCCTCAGGGAGGTGCTCCTAAGGAGCTCACCTTCACAGAGAACGATGACTTCACTGGCACCTTCTACCAGCAGGTTGGTTCCGATGACAAGGACGTCCAGATCCTTACCACCAAGAACCTGACTGCTACCGTTGCCGCCTTGAAGGAGAAATACCCCTCCTGCGCCGAGACTGAGGTTCTTTTCAAGCTTGGTGTCAAGCTGAGCGGCGAGACTGGCGAGGTTGAGATCTCCAAGGCTGCCGTTGAGTGCGAGGCCGAGCTCACTGTCAAGGAGGCGTTTGTTGATGGCGTCAAGAACCTCTTCGGTTTCGGAAAGAAGGACAAGGACCAAAAGCCCACCGATGGGGAGGCTGAGGGATCTGAGGAGGAGATGAAGGCGAAGGCTAGCGAAAATTCCACCACCTCCACTGAATCGGAATCTTCCACCGCTTCGTCCGCCGAATCCTCCTCTTCGACTGGAGCCGCCGAGGAGGTCGCCACCAAGAAGAAGGTGACCGTCTCCATTCCCGTAGAGGTCGCCGTCGAGAAGGCCGGTATCCCCACCCTGTCCAAGGAGGACCTTACCAAGTCTAAGGACCGCCTCAAGGCGTTTTCCCTGTCCGACAAAATGCGTCTACAGCGGGAGGAGGCTCTGAACCAGCTCGAGGCCTTCACATACAAGGTCCGAGATCTACTTGAGAGCGAGAATTTTGTTGCCGCCTCTACCTCGACTGAGCAGACTAAGCTGTCCGAGTTGGCCAGCGAAATCGGCGAATGGCTCTACGGCGATGGAGCTGAGGCTACCAAGGATGAGCTAAAGGCCAAACACAAGGAGCTGACCGCCCTCGTTTCTCCCATTCAGAAGAGGATTGACGAGGCCGCTAAGCGTCCCGAGCATATTGAGAGCCTAAAGAAGGTCATCAAGCAGACGGGCGAGTTCATCGATAACGCCAAGCTTCAGATCAAGGAGTACGATGACGCCAAGGCTGCCTCATCAGCGTCCACCGAGTCCTCTACCTCTACCGAAACCGCTGCCGAGACCCCCTCGGGCGAATTTGACGGCCTTGAGGACGAAGACAGCAAAGCCCCCAAGGCGGAGGAGGTCAAGGCAAAGGCTCTTGTCCCCCCTCTGTACAGCCTTGAGGACATTGCCGAGGTCGTGTCAATCCACAAGACCACTATTGAGTGGCTGGAGAAGATGGAGCCCAAGCAGGCGGCCCTCAAGCTGACTGAGAACGCTGTGCTCCTGGTCAAGGATCTCAAGAGCAAGCGTGAGAAGCTGGAGAGGGCGGGTGTCGACGTGGCGCTTAAGGGGGCCAAGCGTGTTGAGGAGGAAGCCAAGAAGACTCGCCGTGCCAACGCCGCCGCGGAGAAGGCCAAGAAGAAGAGCGGCAAGAGCAAGAAGGCCGGCAGCGAGGATGCCGACCCGGCTGCCGAGTTCAATGCCGAGGACTTCATCAAGAAGTTTGGCAGCGCGGACGGCAAGATGTCCGAGGAAGACATCCAGAAGATCCTCGAGCAGATCAAGGTGCAGCAACAGGCCGAGGAGGCCAAGAAGGGCGACGCCAAGAAGGATGACGCCAAGAAGGACGATGCCAAGAAGGACGACACCAAGGAGGGCGAGAAGAAGGCCCCTCATGATGAGCTATAGAGATGGTCTGGGATTTCGGCGATTTCTGGGTTGTTCTGATTATCTTGTAGAAAAAAAACGGGTTCCTCTGCATAGTGGGACACAACTCGACGGTGACTTGGCGTCTCAAGGGTGATGTGTCGGAGATGCACTGGAAGAAGGGAACACGAGGAGGTCGGGGGGGCAGCATTGATACCTTGGTGACCGGCCAGTTTGAGCGCAGTGTGATGGTAGGCAAAGACCTATATGAATGTCCAGCTTTTCCAGAACAACTCCTTGTCATTGTCACTGTTGATGTTGATGAGCGAATTTAGAATGGCGGGGGTTGGCCAACTATTCTGCACAAGTCTCGGGAAGCGATACCGCGACGTGCGGTCTGATGACCCCTGGCCGAGATATCACTGCTGGAAGACCGTGGGCTCCGCAACAAGTGCTAGTAGCTGAATGAGGCGGTTGAGAACGCCTCCGGTAGAATGAACCCCTTCCGCCTCGGTGGTCTATGGCCTACGTGGAAAGGGTTCCAATCCTAATCACAAGATGAAATTGACAATGACAGTTGGAGAGAAACTCGGGCAACATTTGACTGCTCAATACGTGTGTCCGCCTCTCATTTGGACCAGTCAGGGCAACATGTGGAGTCGTGGGCGGTCAGGGGCACTACTCGCGAGTCGAGTTTATGGATACGAACAACGCCATTTGCCACCAACGAATCACAATGGCTCCTCGAGAAGCCCCGTTGGCTCAGTGGTAAAGCGTATCACTAGTAATGATAAGATCACTGGTTCGATTCCAGTACGGGGCATGAGGACGTGGTTCGTCTTTTCTTTTTGTCCTTGACGTCGAATGCGATGTGGAGGATCATCATCTTTTTTGATGATCAACGCTACAGGGCCATAATACTACGCACGGCTTGCATTTAGAGTGCGCGCTCAGGCCTGTAGCAGGTGGGGGGACTACTCCTGGCGACGTTAGGCTCCAGCGCTGTCCCTGCTCACAATGGGATAGGATAATATGTCTCATGATGGTGCCGGCATTGTTAACCCGAGGCTGTCTTGAATTTTGAGACAGTAAATTCGATCCAAATCAAATGGTCGTGGATGGGCACGCTGAGGAATGGATCGTGGTGCCACCCGGAATCTTATTAACAGATCTGTCGACTCCATGCCAAATTGGTGTAATGCTGCTCGTTTTGCATTCTTGACTCGGGTTAGACAATTGGGATAGAGTGCCAGCACTGGTGCTGGTGCTGTACGCGTCTGCGCAGCGTCTGCAATTATGTTTACCCATTGGAATTGGATGTTTCTCACGGGAATGACTCGCAGTTTCATCCAAAGCCCGTCGGGCTAATTTTAGAAAGACTGGGTCGTTTTGAGAGTTCCTGATTACTACAGTACTATTCGCATCACCATCAAGGGCAGTGGCAGCATTGCCGGGCTTACAGGCAGCTTACCCTGCATCACCAAAAATAATGCGAGACGGGACCCGGGCTGCAATTTGACATGTGAAAACCTCCATCGTGTTGAATTCCTTATGCACATCATGGTATGATACGACTATGCATGAGATGGATGTACTGGATCATCCAGCTGGTTTTATGTCCCTGCCTGCATCGTTGGCGCTGTGTTGCTAGTCATTAGCCACCCGACATTTATAGGCGAAGTGTACGTCCGTAGATCGCAGCCAATTAGTGGTGTCAAGCTCCCCAGCAACGGGATGGGCAATCTCTACAGGTGACATCAAATGCTGAATCATTCGGTACCCTGCAGAGTGTCTGCAAGGATGCTCTGATAGATGCTTCAACTGTAATCCAGCGTTGTTATTCGCGGACTAGACATGCAGATATGTTTGGGTCAGATTAGGCTCTTAGTTTATTGCACTGCCTACTCTGTATTCTGGCCAAATATGTTGATGAACTTCAACGGGATTAGTCGAGCAAGTCACAATTTAACATTTTGATGCTTGTGGCCTAGGGTAATTACTTCCGTCACAGAGCGCATGGTACCGAGGGCCAACCTCGTATGTGACGATAGTCGCCGTGTTCCGTCATGATACCCAACTCACTCGCCTCCACCAAAGGCAACGAGCCGGGAGGACGGGCTAGACAGTGCGTGCTTTATCCATGACGTGGATAATTAGCAGGGGCATGTCGATGCCGCATCCGTCCACCTCAACTTGGTCAATCCGTCAATGCGGTGGTGGTGGCGGCCTTTAGGCGATCGAGCCTCGACTCCTCTAGGGGTGGGCATGTGGGCGTTGGCGCGTGCGAGGTCCCGGCACGCGCCATGTTGCGGCCCACCCGCCGAGGGACACCGGCAGAGCATGAAGCAGCAGCATGTAGATGACCTGAAGGCTGAAGCATCATTTGATTTGATCAGGCAAAGGACACGCATCACGGCGCGCGGGAGATGGCCCTGTGGTATGAAGGGTTGCACATAATTCATTCACCTGTGTGTGTGTGGAGGCCTAACACCCAGTAATTAATACCAATTTTCGCATCCCATTTCATTTCATCCAGCAGCAGGCCCAAGGAAATAATAATTGGCAGGGTCCAAACATTGAGCCGCCGAATTAAGATTGATTGATGTCATCTGCCCACACCCCCCTTGCCGGGACAGCCAGGACTGGATTGCATTTCCTGGGAACTAGGCAGAATGGAGCCGCGAGCCCGACTCCTATTTGCTTCCCCAGAGAGACGCCAGGCCACACGGACAATGGATTGATGGTGATGGGCGGCGCCGAGCCGGCTCGAGGCAAATTGACCCTGGACGGTCACGGAGACCTGGACGCCGACGGATGGCTGGCTGGATGGCTGGCTTGGGATGGCTTGGATGGATCGCTGTCAGCCAGCCCGCGGAAACGAAACAATGCTACAGTACAGATCATAGCTCGGGGTGTCCGAGGGAGGCATAGCACCACAGCGTGTCCTTTGCCCGCTGGCGTCAGCGGGCAGCATTGACGTTGTTCCGTCATCAACTGGTGCTGCATTCGCGGGATCGATGGGGGCCGACTCCATGTTTCAGAGCCGCAGCCGCCCACCACCCCTTTCGTCGGGTGGTCTGCTCCTCGATTCTTCCTCATCAGTGCTTCTCCTGCTTGGCTGTAAGTGGTAGTAATTACACGGTGGTAATAACAAGGCATCGCAACTTGCTGGGGTCCGCACCCTTGGCTTGCTCTCCCGCGGCGCATCAACTAAACATACTATCCACATTTCACCCAAACATCACTGACAGCTGTTATTGCCAGCCCAGGTAATAATACTATGATACTGCATCTGTGGACGCGAGCAGCAGGATATTATTAGGCAATGATGCACCAATACACGGGGCTCGAGCTGGGGGCCAAGGATCTGAAACACGACCAGCACGGCGCCCTGGGTTGAACTAAATGCCATGCCACGGGATAGGATAGGGCGCAAAGATGGAATCAATAGTACCTTCAGTGTTCCTCAGCAGACTCGATTACTTGGGTCATGCGAGCAGAATAGACAGACGACACAGGCACAGCAGACAGACAGCCCGGAGACGTGACACGACGACGACAGCCAGCAGACACAGCTGGAGCATCATCCAGTGCTAATTAGACCTGTTCTACAGCGTCAAGCAGGCAACACGCGAGCTGCTGGCTGCTGCTGTCTCACTCACGCTCCAGGCTGCAGCTCCCGCCTTTCACTCCATTCCCAGGCTCATTCCCTCTCCAGCCTGGCTCATCAAAATCGAAATAAGCCAGAACCAAGCATTCAAGCAAGCCGCAACTCCCATCCAGCCGTTCGCCTTTGCCTCTGCGCAACCCCCTTTTCGAGATCCAGTCTTTATTGACTTTCAACCCAGCTAACATTAGCCGCCCGTGAGATGACACAACACGCCCCCCTCCCCGTCCGCCGCACGCCCACAGCCCCCCGGACGCAGTAAAGCGCGGGCAGGCCTTCCCGAAATCCCAGGGGTCCCCCTTAGGTCGCTGCCTTTAGGCGCCCTTCCCCGCTACGGCCTTCCGCCCTGTAGCGCATTCTACAGTGGGCATTATCGCTCGTTAGGCTCTGGCATGGACCGCCACAGCTGGAACCCCCCAGGACGGGACTCACTTGACCCCCCTGGTCTCGTGTGGGCGGGCCCCACCACAGGGAGATGGGACGCCGTCGTTAGCGGGACCCGGCGCGTGTGCATCAGTAGTACAAAATTCATCTTCCTTATCCGGCCTGCTCCTCCTCCTCGGCGACTTGCCTCTTGTCTAATTACTGTGCGCTGTCTGCATTTCTGCATCTTCATCTTCATCTCCAGCTTGCGTTGCAATCCCATCGATTCTCACCAGCGCCAGTCCTTGGACCTGGCCTTCTTCTGTTACAAATTTTGCCATAATTCTCTGTTTTTTTACGGCGCATCTTATCGAGTCAATCCCCCCCTCATTTCGACGCCCCTCCCCCTAGCTCGCCCATCATGAACCGCACCGACGAAGAGCTCGATCGCGACTGGCAGCCCAGCGGCCGTCGCCCCCAGTCGTTCGTCTCCCCTTCTCTATTCCGACCCGGTCAACGGTGTCGGGGGCATTCGGCTATCGAGATGATATATCTCGAGCCTGCCTCTATTGCACTGCGGATCTGCTGCCATTGGGGATAACCTTTTGAAGCTAACTCGCGGCGTCTCACAGCACCATCGCCCGCTCCTTCTCCGCTGAGCTGATGGATATCTTCCGCATTGAAAACTCCCTTACCGACCTCGACAAGGAAGTCAGCGAAAAGTCAGTCCCGATTTGCGGTCTAGCCATCCCACTTTGTGCCGTTTGACAAGTTTGCGCTTGTATTGGCTGGGTATAGGGGGTCGCATGCACTAACACATGTTCAATGAATAGGAAGCAAGCAGTTGACCGCAACACCCAGGAGCTAGCCTCTCTGGAGAAGCGCATTCGCGATATGGAGGAACGACTCAAGAACGGCAGCGGCAGCGGTCACACGCGACCGGCGCTGCCCCAGGTCAACACGGCCGCCGCCGAGGCTCAGCAGAAGCAGGACGCCGCCGCCGCTGTCGACGAGAAGGCTCGCTCCCGCCCAGGCACCGCCCGCGCTACCCAGCAGGCTCCCTCGTCAGGCAACATGCCCCCGACCCCGGGCGCCAGTGAAGGTGAATACAATCACCCACGCTGATTTTGCATCATGAAGCCTCTCGCTGACTTGGTCTCTCTTCTCTTCTCGTGTGACAGACGGTGATCACGAATAGATTAGCAGACTGACTTGGTTTCGTCTCCCATGATTTGTTTTGTCTCGGGGCTTATCATTCATCTCACCAACCAACTTTACTGCATCATCGACAACAACCAGGAGCGCAAAGGGCACATTGTCCAATGCCAATCGACGCGAAACCGGGGGAATGGTCACGAGGCTACCCATCACGACGTTGCCCTTCTCCGCTCCTCGGTATTTTTGTCATCACTATTTATTCATCGGCGCATGGGACATCATTACGGGCGCTCTTTCACTTAAATTATATCACGGGGGCACCCGATAACGGCTGATATGTTTTTGGAAACGTCGACCACTTAGGGAACCGGCCATGCAGCTACGGTTGGCTGCATTCGCCGCCTCCTCATCTGGTCATTTTCCGGTTTATTAGGCATGGGAAAGCGGGTGTACGCGAATGGGGGAGCAGGGGGTTTGGAACTGGAGCTGTGGGAATGCGACACGACGCTGCCTGGGTTTTTCTCGAGACAAGGCCCAGCAAATTATACACACTCACGCACACTACTTACAACTACTAATATTATCGTCACTCGTTTGAGACGAAGGATAATCTCCAACTATACGGCGTTAATGAGGCTGCATCCTTTCGTTGCGGATTCTTCCTCCGTCCTGTCTCGGCTTGCGACATGCGGCGTCTCCCTTGCGAGTCTTGGTCATGTGCAATCTCGCAGACAAAATATGTTGTGCAACAGGCCATGTATTCGCGTTCCAGGAGCCGTGGCCATCTTGGGCGGGGCCGGAGGACTGCACGAGTTGGAATGGAGACGCATTGAATAGAATTGAGGTTTGGACTGGGAATCATGTATTGCATGCACATTTTTTCTGAACAGACTTGAGCTTCAAGGGTCAGAGCACATAGCCTGGTTGAGGCTATCCCTATCATTCCTGGCATGGTGGTAATACACCTGAGGGTCCTATCTTATGAGTGACAACTCCTAGCGAGAGCCATATTCTAGGCTATCCGTGATTGCTCTGCCTGACACTTGATCATCTTGCTAATTGCTTAGATACACGGCACGAGTTACATTCATGACCTAGAGGAGATGGCCACAACCGCATTCGACGGAACCGCAGCTCCTTTAGCGACTGGCGAGCCCCTTATTCGCAAACCCGACCTGGTTCCTCTCAAGGTCAAAGGCGACAAACAGTGCTTTGAGAATAACATCGCCAATGATGACCTCTCCGCCCAGGGATTCGCTGCTCTGCAGGCCGCCCCAGCAGTATGTCTCATCGTCCTCGAGGGGGCCATAGTTCATGTACGGCCCGGGAATCGTGAGAATGTGCTCGTCCCCGCCGTCGCCGTCTCCATCATCGTCGCGGCGCCGGGGGATTTTGAACATAAAGTCAGGCAGCGAGTCGGCAAAGCTGCAGGGAAACGTGATGCTATTGCCGAGGTCGGGGTCGATACGGATTCCTGGGATCTCGATCCAGTACAATCCGACTAGATCTGGGGGCAAGTACACGACCGAAGTGCCCGTGTCGATGGTGGCGTTGAAGGGACGGGCATACCACGCCGGACGGCCGCTTACCCAAGATGTGAGGTGGAAGGGAATATCCCAGTGAGGGGACTCTGGGTTGGAGTCCAACCATGTAATGTTGTCTGCGGCGCGCGACACGTTGAGGAAGCCTAACTCGAGGGTGCCCGAGGCATTGCGCCGCAGGTCAAATGAGAAGACGGGCTCTTCCAGGTGCGGGCGAAGCTTGTCGAGCACTGAAGGGGCTGCCGGGAGGACATGACTCGTGAGGTTTTTGGCGAGGCCCATGATGCCCGAGAACCTGGTCTCGTGCTCCAGGCTGTATCCCAGGATCTGAGCGGACTGCACCGCAGTCTCGTTGAGCTCTATTCCTCCGATGCGGACGGTGTCGAGGTAGACAACGCCACCTGCTCGACTGCCGTCGACTGTACGACTTGTTAGCACAGACGACCGCTTGCAATGCACACAGCAGTTGGTCCAAGAAACTCACCATAGGAAACAAACCACTCAGAATCCTGTTGATGCTGAGATGTTCTTGATGCATTGGGCTTGTACTGTGGGGCCCATGGACCCTTGACATTGGCGTTGTAGATGGTATCGGTCGAATGCACCCAGCTTTAATGTTGGTCAGTCACGGAAGGTCGGTTCAAGTCGTCAAGAGAAAGACACTCACAAGTCGGCAGATCCTGTGTCCACAATGATCTTCAGCTCCTGCGGCGGAGTGCCAACTTCCACGTTGGCGACGTATGCCATGTCCCTCTCCAGAGGCTCGAGGTTGACTTTGCCATCTACAAGACTCCAGGGGTCAGTCGTCGTCAAGGGGTTCTCTGGGGCCAACTCAAACACGCACCAGAGTCTAGGAGGGAGAGTGAAGAGAGAACGTCTTTGGGCACATCTTTGCCCCATCTCGCCCTTGTGGCGATCCATTCGCGGCGGTAGTCCCGTCCAGAAGTAGGTCGGTCGATGGGTACAGAGAAGCCCGAGGAGGCCTTGTTGATGGTGTCTGGGCTATTGCGGGATACAACAGCTGCTAGGCCGGCTGTGGCAAAGAGAAAGACGTCGAGAAGCGTCATCTTGGAGGCCAGCAGGTGATGGGAGAAGAATGACAGTGCGTTGGTGGCCTTGGGAGTCTTGGGGCAGATCTCTGCAAGGTGGAAATCGGGGGCAGCTCAAAGGTGATGCAGGTGTCTGGACTCTGGAGTGACTCAATGGTATGAGGTAAAGAAAGTACCATAGGTACTGGTAGTTCGTACAGCTGTCAACAGCAGACCGGCAGCTGTCAAGTCGGAAGCCTCTTACCCCAAGCGGTCGTGCGTCTGGCAAGAACCCTACGTCCATCTCCAAGGGCATGGCCTCATTAAATACCACCAACAGCATAGCACGACCTTTTCAGCGAGATGCGCGCCAAGAATTGGCCCGATATCAACAAACAGTTCTGTTCTGGTCCCGAGCGTAGGACAAGAGCCAATTCCATGTCTTGCAGACGAGCAACCCCCAAGGCTGTCTCCATCCTGTGAGCCCTTGCGCGACACGATGCGATGCAATGCCGATACAGCATGACACAGCACGAAACAAAAAGAAGCGAAGAGGGCCAAGCCAGTTGTGGTTGTGCCACTCTCGATCCGTAGTTCCGTCTTATTTTGGATAAGCAGGGGCAAACAATGCTTGCCTCGCGATGGGACGTACGCTGGGACGGTGGACCGACCTCCGGGCAACACAATGAGCCAGCATGTCATCTCCGTGCCTGATCCCGCTTCTCCGGGTAGTGGCCACGCGACTGACACACAGTCCACGCCCGGGACCCCGGTTACGCACTGAGGATGCTGCCAGGTGCATGTACGCGCGCGATGGACACCGCGTCCTCGTTGTAAGAGGGCCAAGGAGGATCGTGGGCCTTGCGACACGGATCGTACATCGGGGAGCACAACGAACCCGCTCGGAGTGAGGTTGTCACCGCCTGGGGCTGGCAATTAGCTATAGAAGGTGCAACGATGAACGACCAGGAACACGTGGTAGCCATTCTTGACCACACGGCAGGGGATATTTTGTTGCTTCCTCCCGTCGGATGAAGCCTCACAAGCGACCGTAACAAGCCGATTCGGCGCATTCGAAATTGTCCCCAACTGTCCTGGTGGTCACGACGTTCGACATGGCAATGGATACCGTGACCGCTCCAAGTTGGGATGCTTATGCACTGTGTAAATTACGTTGAGCATCATTGTGAGTGTGAAAACACTCCGGTGTTCATGCACTGACGAGACGGGGTACTCGGGGACACTTGACGAGAGTGCTTGTCGTGGACGGGGATGGAGATTGATACGAGTGCTGGGAGCAATGGCGTCGTCGGGCCACAACGGCTCGCAGCACTTGCGGGCTTGTGGTGAAATTATGGCAACAATCGAGCTATGATTTAGCTGTCTGGCGAAACCTTGCTGAACTTTTGGTCTGGAACCTTGTCAATGAAGGAAGACGGTTGCCTCGACTGAACTGGCTCATGTGCCGAGGATGCTGAAGTTTCCATTTCTTGAGTGCCTCTTACAACTTGATTGGTGTATTACGAGTTGACCAAATCTAATCATTTAGTCACCAGTTCGAATAGAAAGCAGCCTGTGGTGGATGGGTGGGTGCAGAAAGGAGCAAGTTCTCTCTCAGCGGACTCGACGCTATGGCGGAGTTCGGCTTCCTCTCTACTATTCCTTGCAACAGAGCAAAGTGTTGAAATACTACAGGATTGTAGCCACGAGCGATTTCGAGTAACGCAACGCTACTTCGAGGACATCCTACGGCCTAGACTGCCATGTCGTCCTTACTCTGACACAGTACAATTATTAGCATTGATAGACGGCCGAGGTGGAGGAATCAGGGACAGTCGTGAATTGTAGCAAAAGCCGCCCAAGCCTTCCTTTGAACTAACTTACTTCAGCATCCATTCACAGCAGTGAATTTTGCAGGAGCAGCAGGAGAAGAGCAGGCCACAGTGAGCACGTGAGCAAGTTGGTTTGAGGCCTCAACCCTTGAAACTGAGAGGACCTCACGCACCTCCACCTGACTCCTGCTTTCATTTCTCCCAACTCCTTCCCTACACCTTTTCTTTTCACTTCTCTCTTCAAATTTTCCTCCACCTTTTATCTCCACCTTTACCCTTTACTCTTCCCCTTCACTCGTACTCTTCACCCTCACTCTTCACCCTCACTCTTCACCCTCACTCTTCACCCTCACTCTTCACCCTCACTCTTCACCCTCACTCTTCACCCTCACTCTTCACCTTTTCTCCACACACTTTCCCTCCACATTCTCCTCTTACATTGCCCCACATCTCACATCTCACATTCAACTCTTCAGTTCGAACTTCCCTCTCTCCACAACTGGGACTGAACCCCAACTGATTCGTTACCCTTGGGCATTTCATTCAACCCCACATCCCAGCGCTCATTCATAGGCAGGTGTTCCAACAACTTGGTTTCCCACTTGCTGCAGCCTTTGACTAACTTCAAGTTATAAAGAGGACTGGCTCAAGTCTGTTCAAGAAGGGGATTCTCCAATGATGGACACCGGAAACTCGCATGTCTTGAGCACGGGAACAGCTTCCACGATGACACCCACAAGCCAAGATGGTGTGCATAGTGCGCATAGCCAGCCTGTCACCCCCAACTCCCCAACAGAGAGCGACGCAGTGAAGTATGACATTGGCCTCACTTGCGCCAGTCGCCTCCCGGAGGTGGATAAGCCCGTTGCAACTCAGCTTCGGTCTATGTGGAAAGAGAACTGGCACAAGTTCCCTCGCCACATCAAAAAGTCCTTCCTATGGGCAGTGACGAATATGAGGCGAACGAAAAGCTGCGAAACGCGCGTATGCCAACATCCACTATGGCAAAAGGCCGTCAGCGGGAAGAATGTGGACCGTGACTTCAACTGGGGGATCTGGCTGGTCCTTCGGGCTATCTACTATGATCCTTTGGTCGGCAAAAATGACATGCCGTCGATTAAAAAGCTATGTCACTTCGAAAAGAACAAAGCGTCCGCCCTCATCTCACAGCGATATCCCAACGTCGATGTCTTTTCGGCCACTACCTGCCCGGAATACCCTCCCCGCCCTGACTTCTGGGCTCCACTGCCTGGGAGAGCCTTGCCATTGACAGAGACGCAAGCGGGCTCGGCGGGAGATGAAGCAACGGAGGGGTCCGGCACTGGCTCGTTGCCGCTCAGCCATCCCATTGCCCATCCAAATGCTGACTCGGCGCTGCAAGCCGATGTTCGAAACCAACACTCGAGCTCCTCCCCTCTCCAGCCGAGCAGTGGATACACCCAGGCTACTGGTGAAATCCGCCAGGCCATGTCGGTTTCACCTTCGGCCTTGAATAGAGTTGCGGCTGAGAAGCGCTCATTCGGCCCCGTCCAGTTTGGCCCACCGACTGGACACCAGCCTCCTCCCATCGATGGCCAGTACAAAGTTGGTGATACATTGTCAGAGCTTGACTTGCAAAACTATGGATATATTCAAACCAGTAAGGAGGAACTGTTTTTGCCCAGGTGCCGATGGAGACCCGAAGGCTGACAAAGATGTAGGTGGCGACGCAAAGGATTCCGGCTATCTGCTTCCTGGCCAAAGCCAAGACGAATGGCATCATGAGACACAGCCCTTGATGCAAGGTCATAAATCACCAACTCTTGATCCCTCCGGCCCCAGCGGCATCAAGAGACCTCGTGTCGAGGATGGGCTCGGACCTTCTCCTCCGCCTAGTAGCCACCAAGAGTATGGCTTGGTGCCTGATCAGGTGCAACAGATGATGGGCTTGATGGAGCGACTCCAACCGTGGATCAATGTTCAAATTTCTCAGGGCTGCGCAAAGGCTGTTCAGCATCAGGAAAACGCCATATCGGAAGTCCTGAAGCAGGTTGAGCAATCCACAGTCGACAAGCTCAAAGATGTCACCTCCAGAGTGGAATCTTTGGAGCAGAAAGTCGCCCAGCTCGACGCACTTGGAGAACAAAACGCAAGGCTCAATTCTGCCGAGTATACCGCTCTTAGAAATGATGTCTATGGCATTTGGAACCAGATCGGACTCAAGCGGGAGGACACGACTGATGAGTAAACGGACAAGAAGACATTCAGTTGCTTTAAATTTCTGCAGATGTGCGAGCTTGATTTACTCAAAACGCATCAGACGTCTTTTTGATACCAGGTCGGAGAGCGAGAAGACGACGATCGTAGCTCTTTTCTTTGGGGCCGGCCTAGATCCGGAGTTCACGGGGTACGGCGTTGGCATCAGTGATATTCGATGGTTTACAAGATATCCTAAATCGCAGAGTCGCGCATTGACTCTGAAAGGGAAGATGGGAACACGGACCTGGTAAGTCTTGGTGCCTTTCTGATGGAATGACGATTCTGACGCTGCAAAGGCGCAACATTGAAGTTTGCCTTTCTTTCTTGGGCGGTGAGAAGCCATACCGGCAAAGATTCACGCAATACATGACGACAATAAACGCGGCGTCTTCGTCACTGGTATTTCGAGACTAATTTGGAGTCTTAACTTGCTTTGAGGTTGGAATTCGGTTGAACAGGTGGTTATTCTCAAGGCGAGCAGCTTGGGTCGCTGACAACTCGACATTATCTGATGGATGGGCATAGTAGCGAGGGTTTGAATCGCACAATATTGCTTCTTGATTGCTTCACAGATGGGTTAGCACAATAAATAGTGACTCTTGGTACTCGGAGGGTCGAATCAGTCCAAACGTGCACTCCTGAAGCATGTGACCCCAAGCCTGGCGTGATTCTTCCCATACACCGCTGTCTTTGAGCGCAGGATGTAAACGTGACCCATAATCACTATGTGATCACTCGTGGCTTCTCTCGCGAAAGAAACCAACCATTCCATGTGAATGTCTTGACTACTGGCGAAGGCGTGGTGAACACTTGGTGACTAGCTGTTCAGCCCGGCGGCCCCTGAACGCTCTGAGGACTGCTCACATGCAAGCCAAGTACTTTGCCTCGTAGCCTATAAAGGTAGTAGGATAAATAAAAATCTCCTACTGAAAACAAAACCCATCGCGAAATAATCTTGGAACCAAAAAAAATCCCCGAAATACACCGCACCCTTTTGCTGGCACGATGAACTTCTACCCAGGGTTGATGGAGTACAACCATGAGAACTACTCGCGAGACGCCAGCCTCGGATTCTTCTTCGGCGCAGTACTCGGCTGTTTCGCCTTTGTCGTCACGTACGTTCTTGCAGGCTTCAGCGTTGCACGCTTTCGGCTATGGCGACAATGACTGGGGCATTCGCCGCGGGGGATCCAAGCTGCTTAGCGAGCAGCTGAACTTCTGAGTCGGGAGTTGGCCTTGGAAATCACAGGTATGGGAGTTGGGCATTCTGGAGCAAAGAAGTACTAAGTGTCATCAGTCTATTGGCATAAATACGTAACGGGTTCATGTCTAAAAACGAAGCGCAGAAAAGATGATCGAGCCATACAACGCGAGGCACCGGACACGGGAAGAAGCAAGAACAGAAACCACCAAAAACACCAATGTCCAGAATATCAATCCACACTCATGCGCATACACAACGTGTTGCTTTTTGTTGTTTTGCGTTGTCACAACTCTTCGTCAGCGAATCTCAAATCAGATAACCTTCGGTCGTCTCCAGCCATGAGCATTAGAGGGTGCCGCCAAGCGTCATGTACAGTCGTCAGTCGTTAATAAGGAGGGTGTCGGACGATTGCTGGATCAGCTGAGGACAGAGGCAGCCTTTCCGTGCTGCACCTCGGCCAGCTTCTCGGGGTTCTTGGTTGGGTCGTTGGCCGGGTCCCCGTCGGCACCAGGGTTGGCCATCTGTGAGAGAAACAATTAGCGTCGGCGTGGTAGGAGGAAAGTAAAAGTGCATGAATACATACCTCGTATTCTAGGGTCTTGATGAAGCGGTAGAACAAAACGGCGATGAGCGAACCGACAAAAGGACCAAGCCCTGGTGCTGTGTTAATACGACGAACTGTGGGAATCGAGGCATACAAATACTCACAATAGATCCAGTGCTCGGAATCGAAGGTCTTCGTCACCACACAAGGGCCAAAGCTGCGCGCCGGATTGAGCGAACCTCCAGTGAACTGAACGCCCACCATTTCGGAAATGAAGAGAGCCAGACCGATGCCGACAGGGGCGATGAATGTGGCACGGTGCTTTTCCTTGGCGAGCATGAAAATAGTAAACACCAGCTCGGCGGTTAGGAGGGCCTCAATGAAGACGCCCTGGACGAGGGTGGTCTCCTCACCAAGTGTGGTCCTAACGTTGAACTTCTCGGGGAAGAGGTAGAGGACAATCACAGAGGCAAGCATGCCGCCGCCCATCTGGGCGACAAACAGACAGATGGCCCTGGAGATGCTAATCGCCTTGACCATGACCATAGCAAGTGTGACGGCAGGGTTGAAGAGGCCACCACTGATACGGAAGAAGATCCAAACGTTGACCATGAGGGAGAAACCGAAGATGAAGGAGATGTACAGTTGGACGGACACATCGAAGCCCGTCTGGTCTCCGGTGGTGGTCTTTGAGTCTCCCGAGGCGTTTGACCGAATGTTGGCCACCTCGGTACCGGCGAATGCGAAGAAGAGGAACATGGTAGTGCCAACCAGCTCACCAATGAAGGCGACGAAGTGGTTCTTGACGGACGAGTTCATCCAGTCGGTCAGAGGGAGACGCATCACCTGGACCTTTTCGCGGGAACTCAGGTTGTTCCAGTCGAGTCCAGTCTCGGCGAGGCTGAAGCCTTGGTTGTTGGCAGACGATGGGCGGTATCGAAGCGGGCCGCCGTTGGCATCGGTCTGGAAGCCCATCTCCTCGTCGACGGCGCGCCGCGAACGGGCCGCTTCGTAGGGATCCTTGGCGTAGGGCTGGTCCCTGGATGACCTGAAGTCTTCATAGTATCCCTTGATGGGCTCCTCATCCGAGTCGTGGCCCATGACCACTGGGCGGCGGCTGTTGTAGAAGGCCGGGGGAGGAGCTCGCGAGCCTCGACGGGTGTAGCGATCCGCAAAACGATCCGCATATCGATCAGAGCGGTAGTCGCCACGCCAGAAAGGGTCGCGGAAGTGGTATTCATCGCGCGGATCAGGGCCATAGTCATCCCAGTCATCGCGGAAGCGAGGGCGCTGAGTTCGGACAGAGGTTGCGCGCTGGAAGTCCCCTTCAAGAGACATTCGGCGCCTGGGACCCTTGCCAACCGGATGAGCGGCCCCGGAAGAGGAGGGCCTCACACGGTTGGGGTCAGGAACACCAGCAGGAGAAGGGGTACCGGCTTCAAGGCCCTTCTCCTCAGCTGAATCCGCCGGAGGAGAGTGATCGTTGGGGGAGACCTCATCGGCGACGACAGTTTCGGACAGGGTCGCAGGAGGTGCCGGAAAGGCAGAGTGAGTAATGCCCGGGGTGCTGCGGGCAGAACGAGGGTTTGTGAAAGACATGTCTGGAAAAGCTACTGACGCCCCAGAGCAGAAACGGAGCCTATGATTGACTAATGAACTGTCGAGTTCAGCCTGATGAGGAGACTTCTCCAATCGCCAGAGAGCAGCATCTTATAGTCCATCGCATTTCGAGCATCGACATCATGGTCCCCTCAGTCTCCGTATTAACCCTTGGACCAGAGATTTGAGCAGAACCGCTGGTGAGGCCATCCGGCCTTGGTTCTTCGCATTTCACCCTGGCCAGATGACATGGCTGGGACTGCGTGTGGGGAGATAGGCCTCCTTCGGAGGTCCCAGGATCTCACTCTGATTGGGCACGTCACCTAAGCTTTTGGGGAGAGCGAGGGAGTCCTGGCCGGCCTGAGCATTAACGGAAAAAGAAGGGCTGGAGCTTTGATGTATGGAAAGGGACATGGAAGGGTCTTGATCATGGGGAGACCCTGAAGCGCCATGTATGGCGACGTGGAGCACGGGGGGCTGACAAGATACGGACGGAGGGGTGTGACGTCGACAAAAGGAGAGCGATCGCCCTAGATGATGGCGATCGCGAGGGTATTTCGAACCACAGCGGCGATCGAAACTGGGAAGAGTTGGCAGAAGAGACCATTGGGGAACCAGGATGATGGCTGTAGATGAGGCTGACATATGGCTCCACTCGGCCGTTGGAGCCATTCGTACGAACCCACGGAACAAAGCCGTGGTGCCCAATCAGGTCTGCCACAAGCCATGGAAACGTGTCGTTTCACGTCCTGCAGCTACGTACTGTAACCTGGAATCGAAACCTGATCGAGATCGATTTTCCAGAGTCCCTGCAACGGCGCCCCGTAGAAACCGGGGTTTGGGTCCGCTACCTGGCTGGCATGGAGCATCAATCTATCAGATGGCGCAATTGCTTCGACGAGGCTGGAGGCGATGCCGGGTTCACCGAAAAGGGGATGAACCGGGACCTTGGGGGGCATAAAAAACGAACTGCGGGCGGCTAGTCTCAGGATGATTGCAATGACATCAAGACGAATCTGTCTGGCTTCAGCCGCGCCCACACTCAACAGCCTGGTCCGTGAGGATGGCATTGACAGCCACCGACATCTCATCCAACCCCCCCCCCCCCCCCCCCCACAAATCCGATAAAGGGCAACGCCCAGGCCAGGCCGCTAGATACGGTGATGCCGGATCCGAACAAGAAGCCGAAGGTATGTGGACGCTGGTGGCAGGGGGGTAAAAGTTGAATGAGATTGGCAGAGGGGCCTAAGAATCATCGATCAAACTGGCCAGCCAAGCATGTCGGTGTGCTGCAAGCCATCGGGGGCGGTCAAGTTAAGGGCATAGACAGCCGGTGCCACACACCCGACTTTTGGCGGACTGTAACAGGGCGATGAAGAACCAGCAGAGCAGTCTCGGGCTAGTGGGGTTTGAGGATCGATGATGCTCTAATGCGCCAGCATGAAACAGCATTGATTGGTTTGAGATTGTGCAGAAGCGGTGGCTGCAATCCTGTGATGGGAATGGAACCACCGTTGACAACGGCCGCGAGCGACCACACAAGCCAGCCAGTGTTCTCATTGCCCAACTCCTCGCACGCCAGCGAGAATCGAACAAGCAACACTGGTGGGGCACACAACCTGAAGTCAATGTATGAAATGGAGCCCAGAAAAAAGTCCACGTGATCACGCGTCCCGAAAAACGCCGACACGCCGCGTTCGAGGCACCCACGTTGTCGAGTCCAAATGGTCGTTGAAGCAGGGACCTCGTCAATTACTAACTCAAGTCAGTTGATGAATTGATCGATTTGGTCGTCGTCCTCTGGGGAGATCTGTTGGCTGGCTGTCAGCAGAGTCTGGGAAGCTGACTCGCATACCTGGCGTAACGTTCCGCTGCTGTGTTTCCCTGTGATCCATCCGATTTACTACCCCCCTCGTTGCGGCTGGGCGATAAGCGGGCGCTCGCAGGTGAGCGGTACAAGGACATCCAGTTGCAGACAAAGGGTCCGGCAGACAGACACACGCCCAGCCATGGACATTTCCCGGGGGTCTCGTCGGACGCGCCACCTGGCACAAGCCATGGCCCAGACCCAGGCTCGGGCTCAGGCGGAGGCTGAGGCGGTTCCTGGTGTTGGTGCTGGTGCTGGTGCTGGTGATGGTGTGGGTGCTGCTGTTGGTGAAGGCGCCGACAACAATGTGGCAGCAACAGCCCGTGGCGGTGTTCCTGCCGCCCGCACCCAAATGCTGCCGCCACCTTCAACAGCCGGCAGTCACGTTTCTGCAGCAGCACCATCAGGGCCATCACTATCAGCAGCAGCATTGCCTTCGGCGCTGGTGACGCCCGAAGCCGCCCCCGCGGCCGCAGCCCCGCCGCACCGCACCCCCGATCAACCATCCGACAACGTCCGCCGCGCGCCCCCGCCGAACCCGTTCCGCCTATATCGCAGTAAGTAGTTTTATTTTATTTTATTTTATTTTCTTATAATTTTTCTTCTACCCTCACAGCTGCCCGTCTCCGTGAGCTGCTGGGTTTGTTTCGCGGCGGATCATCCAGTGATGTGGTCGAGATGCAGTGTTGCGTTGGCAGCCGAGGGGCATTGCTTCGCTCGGCTGCCTCGTCTCCGACCCCCGCCTGCGCATCGTCAAGCTCGTTCCGTCACGCATGCCGAGTCAGACAAACTTTTTGCTTCCGTCTTTCTCGCTTCACTCTCGAATTCGACCACCCTGTTCTTTGTTCTCCTCTCGCCATTCTGTCCGCTGCACACATTTTGCCTTGACACACATCCTATGCAGACCATCCGTGAACTTCAACTGGTCGTCGTCTAATGCGGTTGCTCGCCAGCCCGTGAAACGCTGCCAGCTCCCTCTTCTTTGAGCCCTTCCACAGTCTCTCAAAGCTCTTGCCACCATGATTTCGTATCATGCTGCTCCGTCGATCCTGCCGCTGTCCCCCCCTCCGCCTCCGCTCAAGCGAGTTCCCCTTCAAGAGCTTCACGTCTCTCCGACTGGCGGCATCATTCACTCCCGAGAGCGCACCATCCGCCCCAGCCCCTCCATCGACAAGGAGAATTGCAGTGCTGTCGTGCGGGTCCTTGAACACCACCGGGCTACACTCGCCCAGTTCATTCGGCAAAATCGTCGTCAAAGATTGCGACTCGTCGAGCGAAGGGCTAACCTCCGCGCAGCTGCTCAGCCGACAAACCATCCTCGCCTTAGCATGCCACTCTTGGACTCGGATGACTCTGGTTCGGAACCAGATCTTAGCGTGTTGGGCATGGCTCGGAACGGCGGCGGACTAGGGGCACAGCAGCAAATTCCCAATATATCCTATGAAGAAGAGGAGGAGGAGGAGGAGGAAGAAGAAGTGGCGGAAGAAGACGTGGACGATGAAGAGGCTCTGTCACAGGACCAATACGAGGCAGAAGATACCAGCGTCGACGAAGAGCCAATCGACGAAGATGCAGAGGTCGCACAGCTGATCGACCCTGCCACCGCCGGCCTCAAGGAGATCTCCAATCTCGCCAGATTCACAGTGAGCAGCCACAAGCCGGGCAGCGGCGTGGAAGAGCTAAGAAGCGATGACCTCAAGCTCTACTGGCAGTATGTTTGTCCCTGCACTGCAGAACGGCACCGAGCCACTAACACAAGCATAGATCCGACGGCCCTCAGCCCCATAAGCTCACTATTTATTTTGTCAAGCGAGTCGGCATCCGTGACATTCGCTTCTATGTCGACTATAACGAGGACGAGTCCTACACCCCCACCAAGATCGTGTTCAGGTCCGGAATTAGCGAAAACAATCTCATCGACTTTGCTGTCATTAACCTTGACAGCCCAGTCGGCTGGCAGCAAGTCCCCCTCGCTGGGGCAGGCGGTGGTCCCGACGGTAACACACTGGCCTCTTATGTGCTGCAAATGCAAATACTCGAGAATCATCAAAACGGCAAGGACACCCATCTACGCGGCATCAAGATTTATGCCTTCGACGCCGACTCCGCGCAAGGGCCCGGCCGCGATGGCAATCCTGTAGACGACGTTTTGGAGATGGTGGATGACGCGATTGGGGATCTCGCTGACCGAACGAAGAGCGCACGCAGGACCTCTGGGGTGACCAGATATGAGCCAGGGGAAGGAGGCCTATCCATTCCAGACTTTATGCGCGAGCCAGAGATTCGGTAACAGGGATATGTGCCTGCGGTTTGATAACATGTTGCGGAGCATGGATATCAGTATTGGAAGGATCAAGATCATTGATGGTGTTGAGACATGTATGAAGGATGAAGGTAATAAGTTGTGCAGAGTTTGGAAGAGACATAGCGCTCTTTGTCCGGCTTGAAGTATATGAAGAGTACAATAGCCACACTACCCATGGCCAGAGACGGATAGATGGAATTCTGGAAGGGTTCTCCAAAGGATTTGGCTCTGTCGGGGCAATGCCTGGCGACTACAACCTAAATAATACTTTACCGACTTATGGACTACTAGTGCTCGTGCAACTAGGGGGCCAGCCAACGCTATCAGGTCAAACATGAGCATGAATATCCAATAATGACAAAACTATGGGTTTCATTAGAATGCATTTGCGGTCAATGGTATGTTCGTATTACATTCCTTCCTTCCGGCCATATTCTCGCGTGTATCTCTACTCGTGGTGTAAACAATAAGCATGCTGCTATACGGTCTCAAGCCAGTTCAATCATCCTTTCCTCATCAATTGCTATCGTTTAGGATACGTCGACATATGCACACCCCTCACTCTCACGACTCGTTCCCTCATGCCGAGACGCGCGCCGGCAGGTCCTCCATGTCATCCATGCCGCTATCAGATGCGTCGCTGCGGACTGGCGGAACGTTGGCGGCGCGGAACTTGCTGGGAGTCCTCCTCTTGCGAAGCTTCCTCTCATCAATATCAGAGTTGTCGCCTGCGGTGGCGGGAGGCTGCGATGCCGGCTCCCCGTCCTCAATAGGGTCCTGAGAAGCGGCAGCGCGTCGGGGGGTCCTCCTAGTTCCCGCCGTAGAGCGGCGCGAGGGAGCCTTGCCCTTTCCTGCGGACCTCTTGGCAGTCCTAGTTGCCTTGGGGGGTGCAGGCTCGACATATTCCGTCATCTGGGCTTCCTCGGCGGTTTTCGCCTCTTCAACTTGAGCGATGGGCTCGGGGGCAACGTCGGGCTCTACAAGTTCCATAGGTTCGACGGGGAGGTCTGGATTGATGTTCTCATCAGGGACACCTTCAGGGGCCTCAACCTTCTCGTCGGCGAGATCATCTTCGTTGACGTACTCGGCGCTCAACTCTGCGCGAGGATTGAACAAATCCTCGTCTAGCTTGGAGACGAATTCCAACTCTTGAACGAGATCGACATCATCATCTCCGATGACGGGAAGGCCCCCGCCCAGGTTATACCGGTCGACAAGGTACCGAGCACATTCGTGCGTTGTCTTCTCCTCCCAGGCGGGGACTCGGTGCTTGGCACGTCGCCAATAGAGAATCTGAGAAGGACAGGGCCACTTGGTCCGGAAAGATTCGTCAACCAGCTGCGCCCAGGGAATATCGTTGTCAGCTGAAACCTCGGTGCCGCTGATGGCAAGGATGAGGCGGTATTTTTCCTCGTCGGAGCTTGGGATATCTCGGCGAGCAACCTCCAAGCGGGACGTCGCATTGACAGCTGTGGTGGCAGACGGAGCAGTAACAATTTTCTTGTTGCTCTTTGAGCTGCTCTTTTCGGTTGGGTTGTTCTTGGACTGCATAGACTTCCACTTTGTGATGCACTGGAGTCGGCTACGGGTCCGCTCCATTCGCTCGCTGATGTTTTGCCAGTCAATCAATTCCTCGTACGGCTTCTTGAGCAGTTCGCGGCTGGGCTGGACTCGGCGCAGCTCATCAATAGCAGCCATTGCTTCGTGGACGAAAGTGGTAAGGTTGGTCTCCTCCAGCGCTTCCCAGGCATCTTTCCTTTGCGCATCGCCACACACGATGTAGTTTCGATACCGATCACGAAGATCTTCAGGATGGCGATTGATGAGAGCGGCAATCTTGGACCACTTTGTGCCATGCACCTCGATGAGATCCCGAAGCTCGGCATCCTGCTCGGGGGTCCATGTGCCTCGCGCCACAAAGTTGTGGAACTTCTTTCTCGTGATATTGATAACCTTTTGGCGGTGACGGTCAGGGCAAGTGGCAAAGAGTTCCTTCCAGAAGGCAGCGTTGACGTCGCCGGCCGTAGTGCCTCCTCGCGCGTGAATTAGCTCGTTGATCGAGAACTGATCCATGCCGTGCTCAGCCCGGAAGCGCTCGACTGCCCTGGCAATACGCGCCAGTTCTTCCTCCGTAAAACGACCAAGCGTAAAGCCGTCCATTCGGTTCCGAGTTTTGGGGGCATCGGGATCAACCTCGTCGTCCGACCCTTCCTGTTCAGCAGCTCGCTTTCGTCGAGTAGCCTTCTTGGTTCGCTTGCGAGGCTTGGGTGTCATAGCTGAGGGCGAAGGCATCTCGCCCAACGCTTCCTTCGTGTCCCTTTCTGGGGATGCCGATTTCTCAAAGTAGGTAGGCTTAGCCTTCTTAGCGCGGGTTGGCCGAGCCCGCTTCGGATTCGAACTGGACACAGGATCCCCGTGGCTGTCATCAGGGAGGTCATATGGGTCGTTCCCATTTGTAGGCTGTGGGGTAGATTCTGGGAGATCGTACTCAGACGCTTGGACGACGCCATTTTGAGTACGAGCTTGCTCGTTCATGTGCTCAGTCCATGCCTCCCGGGCTATGCTTTCCATCTCTGTACTAGTAGGGATATTTGCGTCGGGTTGGGTCGCATATGAGTCAGTACCCACTTCACGGTCGAGAGAAGTGAACTGGCCGGCCGGGGATTCTGGCGCAGCATCAACTTCCATGTGGTCTGCGGATGCTTTTTCGGCTTCCAAAACGGGTTCGGCTGCATGGTCATGCGACTTGCGCTTTTTGCGCTGCTTGCCTTCCGCATTGTCCGACTGCTTGCGCTTGCGCTTCTGAGTTGATGTCGCGGCCACCTCAGTGACGGCCTCGGCTTCATGCCCATTTTCGCGGGCAACGGACGCGTCTTCCGTAGGCAGACTGTCCAGAATTTCAGCGACGGCCGCAGACTTTCGCTTGGACCTTTTGTGTTTGTGCGATGTGTCATCGAGCACAGCAGGAGAGCTGTCTTGAGCTTCGGCCTTCTTCTTGCGATCCTTCTTGGCGCGCTTCGATTTCTTGGCCGAGGCAGGCGTCGCGGGCGCGTCAGCAGACATCAAGGCTTCCGGTGCCCTTCCAGCCTGAGTAAAACTGGATTCATTGGGTTGGGAGGAGTACGGCTCCTGTGTCGCATTGCTATCGAACATCTCGATAGTGCCAAAGTCCGCGTCTACACCCGCGTCGTCGTCTGCTTCGACCTCGTCGTCGTCGTGATTGAAGCTTCCCTCAGCCTCGAGGTCGGCAATTGGGCTCTCTCCGGAGGTCATTGTATCGGCAGTAGCTTTGGACGGCTCCTGTCGCTCGGTATCGCGTGCGTCGCGGTCTGAAGCGTGACCGTTGTTGTCGGCTGGGGAGGAAGCAAAATCTTCACTGTTGGTCGGTTTGTCCGGTCCACTGGACTGGGAGCCGACGAGACCCCAGAGTGTCGAGGCAAGGCGCAAATCAGGCCACTTGCTGTTGGAGGACATCGATGATCTGCCCTCGCGGATGATAGTCTTCAAGAGCCACGAGGAGACGTAGGGTAAGAAGAGCAGAATACGGTGTGGGTCCAGATGGAAAAAGCCAGTTTCGCGTCTCCCTGAAGCTGATGGTGGGTGTGGTTAACCTATACTTCTGCCTGGCATCTAAGGCAACAACGGCTTGTTCAGGCACGAAGCCGCATCGCGCACCCACTGCTGCTAGAAAATGGAGCAGCTGCAAGTGTTCGTGCGGAGGCCATCAAACTCCCAAACATTACTTCGAAACACAACTTTTTCCTTCAATGTGATTCTCTCGAAACAAGCTGGACGAACATCTGCACTCTGCCCTTGAGCTTCCGTTGCCATGTCGCCCACACAAGTCCAGACTGTCGAACCAATGACAGGCCCCGCCTCAAGCCTCGAATGCGCCCCTGCATCAACTATTGAAGAGCGTCAAGACAGTGATCTCCCTTCCAGGAGCCGAGCCACTGCCATCATCTCATGCATTACCTGCATCACGGGTATCAGCAACCTGCTGGCAGGCCTGCTAACTGTGTGCATCCCTGTTATTGCAAAAGACCTGGGCATTCCTCCGGCCGTACAGCTTTGGCCAGCATCTGCTTTTGCCCTCGCCTGTGGATGCAGCTTGCTCCTCTGTGCTACAGTGGCGGACGTTGTCGGATGTCGGAACGTGTTGCTGGTCGGCGCCCTGCTTCAAGCCGGCAGTGCCGTGGGTGCCGGCCTGACGAGGACGTCGACGCAACTGATAGCTCTTCGGGCCATTGCGGGTGTCGCAGCATCGCTATGTCTTCCCAGCGCCGTGGGGATCGCCGCTCGCACATTCCCAGCTTCCAGCATGCCGCGTAGCCGGAGTGCAGCCTTCTCCGCCATGGGCGGCGGCCAGGCCGTCGGCTTCGGGCTTGGCCTGGCCCTGGGCGGTGTGTTCAGCGATACCGTCGGTTGGCGATGGGGTTTCCATGCCACGGCCGTCTTGAACGGCTTCGTTCTAGCTTTGTCCTTGTGGTCTCTCCCAGTCGATGGGGAGAACGCTGGGTTTGCACGCATTGTGTTCGCTCGCCTTCCCAAGGAGGTTGACTGGGTCGGCACTTTGGTTGTTAGCACCAGTCTGGCCCTCCTCTCATACGAATTGGCCGTCGTAGCGGGATCCGATGCAAAAGGCAGGCTCCGCGAGCCACTGAACCTCGTGTTTCTTTGCCTGGCGTTGTTGTTATTGCCCGCTGCTGGTCTCTGGATGCGGCGCCAGACTCGCCTCGGACGACCTGCGTTGATTCCTAACGAACTCTGGACAAATTTGCCATTCACATCCGTCTGTGTCACTGTCTTCCTCATATACGGGGCCCTCAATGCTAGTGAGCAGCTCACGGCCTTGTACCTACAAGATGTTCGAGGCTTCTCTGCCTTGACATCGTCGCTGTACTTTCTTCCCGCGCCCATCTGTGGAATGCTGATGAATGTTGCTGTTGCCTTTTCCCTTCCCTATCTGAGGCCGTCGATTGCTGTTCCAGTGGCTTGCCTTGTGAGTGGTGTCGCTCCACTCTTGTTGGCAACGCTTTGCCGCGTAGATGGGCCAAGCTACTGGGAAGCTGTCTTTCAAGCTATGGCCCTGAACCCTCTTGGCGCGGACTTGATGTATACCATCGCGAACCTGGTCGTGACTGATGCCTTCCCGAGTAAAACCCAAGCATTGGCGGGCGGAGTTTTCAACATGCTTGCTCAGATTGGCAAGAGTGTTGGCATCGCGACGACTGCCATCATCGCCCAGCAGACAACCGCAAAACTGCATACCGTGGACACGAAGGTGGCATCCCTGGAAGGCTACAAGGCTGGCTGGTGGTACAACTGCGGGCTTGGCTTCCTCGCCGTTGTAGTAAGCGCCTGGGGTCTGAGAAATGTTGGAAAACTGGGTATAAAGAAGGACTGAGGCACGCTTCTCTTCATACTGTGAGCAACCTGAGCAACTTCGAAGCAATCTTCATTCATATATACTCGACAAGTGAAATATTAGTGACTGGCACAAGACTCCTGATGCGGAGATGTAGCGGGATGGTAACCATAAGGGACCTATGGGGTCTGAAAAGGACGTACGTGGTATGAAGCATAAAGACAATTCTTACCTAAACTCAGAGGAGGGGGGTCTGTTTGCTCCCGTGGCATTCCCACCGCCGGTGTTTGAGTCAACACCGGTAGAGTCCCTCTTGAACATAGCCTAGATGACGTGCCAAGTCGTAACCCAAGTCGTAACCTAAGACGCAACATCGCCTAAATCGTAAGATGGTTTGGCGCACCCCACTGATACATCTTGTTGTGAGCACTATAGAATTGTGGGAATAAGGATGCGATCGTAGCGAAACATATCGTATCCGTACTCAATACGAAACACGGCCATCACAGGATTCTTCACCATGGCCACAATCTTCGTGCAGCCGAGGCATGGCCAAAAGTTGTAGGGTAGGTGGTGTGATACTGGAGGGGCTGTGCTCTACGCTGGTGCCAATAAGTAGTGAAGGGATCCCCACGCCGCGCCCCATCATACGTCCACGAGTCTATGTTATCTCTGCTCCTTTTCTCATAATAAATAATCCATGTTATCCAGAAAATGAGACTGTGGTGATCCGTACGAACGCCTCTTGCTGGCATATTTTTGGTCAACTTGGCATCCTCCTCCACGCTCAAGGCAAAGTCAACGAGTTGGTGCCCCCCAGCCTCTCCATTTCCAGGGTGTATGAGACGATTTCGCTCGTACCAGAAGCCAGCCACGCGTACAGTCGGTGAGAGGACGTCCAATACGATAATCTTTTTATTATTGTTTTTGGAAGCAATCGAAGACAGAATCATCTGAAATGGGGCATCACAACCGTCACTTTGCTGGCGACGCTCACGCCTTGAGCGGCGTTTGGAGCCCGCCAACAAGCACGGCCAAGTATACATTGTCCTGAGCTTCATGGAAGACCCGGGGACTGACGGGTGGGTAGTTTCTGTGAGGAGGATTACGTCGTCACTCGATACCTCGCCGAGTTCATGAACTCCATGACAAATCTGGCCTATGGTATGCCCCCTTCTATTCCCTGTTGCGCAACATGATGGCTTGGCGCTGACACTAACACGCGTCTCAACCCACCCAGTCTACTTTGCTCTTCGGTACATGTATGGCCCAGGGAGACGGCAAGCTCTCGTACCTAGGGTGGATGTCATGTCCGTTTCGCTGCTTGTCGTTGGCGTGTCGTCCTTCCTCTTCCACGCCTCACTTCGTCACTCTATGCAGTTCGCCGACGAGCTGGCCATGCTCTTGCTTGGCTGGACCCTACTGCAAGGCGTCCTGGTGGCTCGATGCCCACCTGCCAAGGTCTGGTCCATCAACATCATACTGGGGATCGTCTTCCCTCTCTTCTCCGCCTTTTACGTCTGGACGGCGGAGATCATATACCACGTGATTGCATTCGTTACCATCCTTATTCTCATCACTATCAGAGGCTACTACCTCCTGCTCTGGATCAAACCAGAGTTCCCAGAGGCCAAGCGCAAAAGGTGGATGGCGGAAGGGCGCAAAGCGCTGGTGACGCTGGTTTTCGGGTACGTCCTCTGGAACATTGACCTGGAACTCTGTGCCGAGCTTCGAAAGTTCCGGGCATGGATCGGGCTTCCCTGGGCCTGGGTCTTTGAGCTGCATGGGTGGTGGCATATCATGACTGCCCTCAGTGCCGAGATCTTTATGGATATTGTTAGAGATATGCAGGACGAGTTGCGAAGCGAGAAAGAGAAGTGACAAGATCAGACGTGGCGTCAGTAACAACGTAGTAATACAGTTTTCAGCTCTATCCATTCTCTAGGTAGGCATTTAGTTGTCGTGAGTTTTTGCTTGCTCCAAATCATCCGCCTGCGCCGTCCCCTGCCGAGCATGAAGTTCCTGAAAACATGACCGACGTCAAGAGGCTTTACAGCTCCACGGCATCCTCAATACTTGCGCCACTAGCATGTCTAGTAAAAGGAACAATATACAAAATGAAATCGGGTGTACAGGACCAGGAAGGTGTAAAAAAAGGGATGAATAGACAGTGACAGAAAAAAAGAAACTGTGGAGAAAAGGGAAGAAACTTTGCATAAAAATGGAAAAGATTGGATCCGGCAAACAGGCCGGGTTTTTTTTTATTCATCTTCGTCTTCGTTCTCCTTCTCCTTCAATCGAACAGTGATGCCATTGGGGCCCTTCTCGATGTTGTACTCGCCACCCAGGACCAGGTCCTTGGCAACTAGCTCGCGGGTTCGGCCCAAGCTCTCAATGTCGGCGATTCTCTGCACCGTGTCCTCGAGATGCTTATCGAAGCCGGGCTGACTGCAGATTTCGTTAAACGCGCGCTGCATCGGCACGCTGCTGGCCCGCACGTTGGCGGTGCTGGTGATGCTGAACAGGTTTAGGCTGTCCAGCTGGCGGATGAAGTCACAACGGGTCTGGATTTCCTGAGCCTCGTGGAAGGGGAACGTTGGTAGCATGTGGCCGATGACGGGGTCGTATGTCTCGTGCGCCTCCGAGTCCCTCTCCTTGTCGACGAGGGCCTTGGCCAGAAGCATGGCGGACGACTGCAGGCTGGTCAGCTTCTCACGTCTCTGTGGGATAAGCGTCTTCAAGGCAAACTTACCGCCCACTTCTGCTGGTCCATGACGTCGTCATCCATGCCCATGCCCAGGATCCAGCATTGGTTCAAGAACCAGCGCTTCTCGCTCTCCTTGATCCTCTCGCATGTCGCGAGCATGTCCTCGCTCTTAGCGACGCGGTTCAGGAAGCTGAGACGACCGCCCACCCGGTCATAGACGGCATCCAACATCTCGCGGGATACCGATTCCTTAAAGTACCTTGCGCGATACCGCTGCAGGGCGCAGATGGCCGCCTGCTTGGGTAGGTCCGGCACAGGCAACACCTCCATCCTGGTGGCCAGCTGCTTGAAGCGCTCGTATACCCAAAAGTCGTCCGAGTTAAAAATCATTGTGACGAGGTTGGCAGCAGCCCAGGCCTCGGCCCGCTGTTGAAGAAGTTCAATCAAGTCACGGCCGTCTTCGTCGTTTCGAAGCAGGTGCATCTGGTTGATGATGAGAACCAAGGGCTTCCCCCGCTCGCGGCGCTTGATCAGGGCGACCTTTTCCATCTTGTTGAGAGCACGTTCGATGTCGAGGAGGGCGGTGGATTCACGGGGCCCCCTCTCACTGAAGTAGCCGCCAATATAGTCCTCGTGGTACTCATAGTCCAGAGCCTTTCCTAGGCGGATGCGGAAGATTTCCAGGTCTGCGTGGGCCTCGAACATGGCCACACCCTCCCCATTGTCCTTGCGCATGGCGTCGATCAACATGCTGCTCTTGCCACAACCCTTGTCACCAATTAGGAGATGGTAATGGCCTACGTCTTCCCCGGCAACAATCTTGTCAATTCGATCCTGCTCGGGACGGTGCACCCAGTGGACGGTCTCGGCATCATCATGCTGAGGGACGTCCTTGCCAATGGCCGCAAGCTCGAGAACAGGGTCACCGGGCTCAAAAGCCACGGATATTTTTTTGAGGACAAGCATCTTGTAGCCGCGATGGTATACGAAACCAGCAAAAGCGAAACCAAGACCCAAGACTACAATGGAGGCAAAAGTGGTGGCAGCAGACTCGCCCATCTTGGCGAGAATAGAGGGTTCAGCCGAGTGGCTGGCGCCCTGTTGGCCCCCAGCGGCACCGTAGGGCCCATTTTCTGCTGAGCCAAGTTAGAAAGAAGGCAAGGGGAGAGGTTGATGGTATTTCTCGGAACACTTGAGTGTTGGATCAAACCCGTTCATGGGCCTGCAGGCCTGAGTCTGTGGGGAAGTGCATGTGCAGCTCAGGGGTGGATCCATGCCATTGGAGAGCGGAAAGAAGGCCAAAAAAGTAGAAAGCAAAGAGGGATCGTTTAGACAACGTACCTGTCCTCCTGGCGCCTTGCGTAGAGAAGCGCAGCGCATTCCTGGGAACTATGGTGATGCTGGTCGCGGCGGTGGTGGTTGTGGTTTGCGGCCCCCAACGTGACGGAACGTGGCCAGCAGGACGCGCCAAGCTGCTGCCAGCTGCGAACTGGGCAAGGCGGCGCACCAGGCGCCCGGGATTTCGTGCAGTCATGGATCGCTGCCAGATGGGCCGGTTGGTCTAGCTCAGCTCAGCTCAGCACATGGACAAGAAAAGGCGAAAGAGAGACGAGAAAGCAAAGAGACGGTCGGTGAAAGGAGTGGCACCTGCAATTGGGTGAGCTGCGGCGATTCGCCCGCGGGAAAAGGAGGAAGAGGGCCAAAACGGCGCAATAGTGGCAGACGGCCTTCGAGATATTAAGTTGGAATCCGCGCGACTGAACAGGAATGGCGCCCCGCCCTGATGCCGCCAACGCTGCAGGCCAGGGAGCGACACTGCGGCGCGGGGGTCCACTAAGCCCGCTGTGGTTGATCTTCTGGACTCCTGGAGGCCTGTGAAGGGACTTTGACGGGCAAAGGCAGGGGGAAGGGACCCACTGGAATGTCACTGGCCGCGCCCACTATGACGGCGTGCGTGTCACCGCCCCATCTGCTGTCCCAGGAACTTGGTCGCCAAAATGGTGAGGTGCATCACATCCGCAGTCCATTGACCGCTGAGCTCAGCTGGCCAGGGGGCTCCTAGAGCAGGGAGGATGCAGGAATAGCTTGACACGGACTGGAGATGCTAGTCCTGCCCTGAGAGACTTGCTTGCGCACATACATGTGTGTGCGTGCTGCTGCGACCACGTAACTCGTTCGAGTCCGGGCGCTGGAGCGGAAGGAGGCCCTTGGTCCCTCCCAGACTGGACGCCCTGGCCCCTGTCCCGCTCTCTTAATTTAAGGCCTCAACCCAGACCCTCGTCAGCTTGGCAGTGACATCCAGCCCACGCTAGCATCAATCGAGTCGTGAACGCAGCGAGCACCTTTGCATCAGACGTGTCTTCGTCCATATATCCGTTCATCAGAGGCCGCGACGGCTCTCGTGGATGCGAGAGATGCCGTTTACCTGCGCCCACTCAAGTGTCACAACAGAATAAACAACACGAGCAAGCAGACGCCACTACCACCCCGAATGGATTGTGACCTCCCTTGGAGCGCCAGATGTGCCAGTTCCTTTCCCATAATGATGACGTTGGCTTTCTGCCTTGCCTAGAACCGCTGAGTGGCACCAGCGCATCGTGAATCTGTGCTTCTTTTGCGTCAACCTTGCGGGTGAGGATATGGTGAAGCCCAGGTGAATTTTCTACCCAGCCTCGCCGACCACCTTTCCTCCGGCTTTGCGCCTTGCATAAACGCGTCATGTTTGTTCCTCCCTCATTCCAAGACCATATTCCGCTTTGCACCGACGAGTCTGTACCCTGCAACCCTCCTTCAACAACCGTGACACGCCCCGACTGCTTGGCGTAGACGAGCATGCCCCCATTCGCTGCTGAGCTGGAGCAGTGCTGGCTGGCTCGTGGCAGTGAAGCGCTGGATCGGCTATTCGAAGTTGAGGATGGTGACCCTTGCCCCGAGGACTGCGGCTTCGCACAGCATATTCAACGCCGGCTGCGAGCCTTTGACAACGATCGACGCCTTCATTCAGACCTCCAAGCGGCGTGGCCTGCCATTCGCAGCGCTTCGGGTATCAACTATGACGCAAATCCTCGGAAGAATCTCATTGAAGCCTCCCGCAACATTTTCAGGAAGCCCGAAAATGGAGGGATCGACAAGTCCATGGTCATGGTCGGGCTGGGCTACTTGGATGCTATGGAGCTTCATCGACTGCGACTCGTGGAGGCGACCAGGAAGGCCCTGGACTCTGCCAGCCCCGAGGAGCCGTCTGCGCAAGTAGTTGAAGAGCTTAACAAAACGTCAGCGCAACGATATGCCCAGTTCTATTTGGGATTCAGGACAAGTGTCAGTCATTTTAGAGTTGACAGGTTGGTATCTTTGCTGACGGCCTCTCCTGCAGGTGTTTGTCGAAGATATCTCGACTGAGGAATCCACGACAAAGAACAAGGCAAATGTCATGGCGCGGCTTAACGCCCTGTTTCCGCCAATACTGATGCTGGAGGACGAGCAAGATGCTGACCCAACACCACACTCTCCCGGCCTCCGTGACAGCATCAGGTTTACTGTCTACGAGTACCTGATGTCCAATGACCCATTCTCTACTCGACGACGACAGTCCATTCAAATGAAACTATTCGGCTGGTGTGACATCCCCGACTATGCTCAGGCTCGTGATGCCATGATTCGATACTGCGAAGAGTCCAAGAAGCTGGAAGAGTTTTGTTGGCTGATACTAGACTCATTGGAGCGAAGACCGCTGAGCAGCATATCCGTCAGCGTCACCTCGGGAGAGACATCGTTCAATTCGCTTCCAGAGAACTCTACTCAGCTTGAGCTTCAAGGAAGTGCCGAGGTTGCACCTATGGGCGGCACAAGTGAGCAGATATCCCCGATTTCGCTTTCTGCGCCTCCCGTGCCCAATCCTCTCCTAAAGGGCGTACCTGGTCGGCAGATTTCCGCGGCCAAGACGGACGGCGCTGCGTTTGCAGGCGATATAGACGCCCCAGAGGTGCTGGGCTACCCAAACGACATTTCCAACACAGAGTTTTACCAGCATCCTCTTGCGCAAGAACTCGACCATACTTCGTTGGAAAAGGCAATACTTGGCCTCTTGATCCCCAAAGAAATCAACAGTCGGGACTTCTAGTACAACTTCGACAGTGATGATGAGGGGGACGATGAAAAAGCCATCGTGAACAAACCCAAAAGTGTTGCGAATCCCAGACGACGTAGGAGGCAGCTCAAGGAAGCCCCCCCGCCGGTGCCTCCTTTGCCAGCGATCCCGGAATCTGTGAAGAGCAGTCTGACCCCCAGGCTCCTCGAAAAGATATCCAAGCGAATGCGTTCGAGATCCGAGTTGATCAGAACTACGGCTCAAGCAGATGATGGCCCTGAAATAAGGCCGTCTTCGAGTGTGTCTGTAAAATGGGGCAGCAAGCGCCGACCATGGCTCAAGTCCCAGATATCTGACCCGGAGCCAATATCTGGAGGCACTTCTTGGACTCAGTATTACAATCGGTACTCTGACCCCATATCATCATCCACGGATCATGCTGTGGTGCAGAAACAAAGGCTGTCACGACAGACCCCAAGCCCGGAGCAGCAGCAACAACCAAGTATCTTGACGAAAAGAAATCCCAAGCCAAGGCACGAAGTAGTCCAACCTCGCCTCTCGCCCATGGAGTACACTCGGTTGTATCTGATAGAGAAGGCAACGTCGACGCGAGAAAGCCGGCCCTGTGAGCTGCCCGAGCCACAAAAAACCTGGTATTGGACACCGCACTGGGAAAAGTTCTTGATAATTCCCAAAGTTCCAAACTGTATTCGCCGAGACGTCGATTCGGTGGGGACAGACAAGCACAAATTGAGACCTCTTGATGGGTCGTTCGACCAACCCGAGCCTGATATTGAATCGACCTCGAGGGGGAACTACGAGCGTCCTGGGCCCGGATACCAGCGCCTTTCGTTACATCTAGGGAGCATACCAGCCCTTTTACCACCATACTTGGACGATGCAATAACCGAGGAAGAAGATTCAGGAGCATACGATTTAGATCGGACACCTAGACTAGAAAACCGCGACAAATTCCCTCAACAAAGAGGAGACTGTGCGACCGCATGTGATTCTCCAAGGGAGGATGTTGGCCACGATTACAAAATCAAATGCGAGATTGAGTCCTCCGCGAAGGGCTCTGGCGATTCCAACCGAAGGGAGGACATTGATAAACACCAGACCCGGGATGTGTTGAATGCTTTACCAAAGCACAAACCCTGTAACGATCTGCAACCGGAGACTGTAGGTGATGAACGAACACCACGGGTGGAACCCGACCACAACTTGCCCGTCACCAAAGCTGAATGTGCGCAACATGAAGATACCCAGGGGCGCAGTCATCCCAACATTCGTGACCAAGGTCAAGAACTGGAAGCGGAGAAATCATTATCTGAGGCCAGAATCGAAGACTTCTGTCTGCCTAGTCAACTAGAAGAGAGGGTGAAACGCAACGTAGTTGAGCGCAACCTTGATGTTCAAGGCTTCAACACAAACACGCCGTCGCCATTGGCTTGTTTCCCAACTGCCACGAAACCAACTCTGAGAATGACGCCGTCGAATCTCACCAGGCAGATGATTGGGAAAGCATTTGGCTCAATGCAACCGGATGCGGCCAGAAAGCCGTTGATGATTCGAAGCCCTGACACGGAGCTCTCAACCGCACTGTCGGCGGATATCTGGAGCACTGAATCAGAAGAGCAAGATGTCTTTAAAGATCTGCCAGCCCCGCTATCCCCTAACCCTGACCGGGCATTGAGCGGAGGCGATGCTCTTGAAAGAGAGGTCGAATCTGCTGAAAGCATGCGGATTGTCGAACGGTTGAAGCAACAGGTTCGAAGCTTCTCGGCGAAACCAGACTTGGCGAGCGTATTGATTCCTCAACGGCCAACGACTGGCATCACACCTACGGCGTCACGAAACAAGCTACAAGAACAAAGATCGTTTTCCCAGGGGCAGGAGGAGAGATCTGGCCTGACTCCCCGGCACCGTCATGAAGACTCAACGCCAAAAGCCGTTCCCTTGTCACGCAGACAATCTCGTCTCAGACGAGGCGAACCAGAAACCCTGTCATCACCTGTAAAACACTCCAGGACACGGCAACACGTGGAAAAGAAGAGGCTTGGCATGTTTCAACACACCAGCCGAAAAGACTTTGTTGAAACATGTGCTACATTTCAAGAGAGAATGGCCAACGCGGAGTCATTGGCACTACCATCTTCGTCGGAGCTTTCGAGGCATCTCAGAGTTGGTAATACTCTGGAGGGTATGGAACAAATGGGCAGGCGGGTGGAACTGCACCACCAAATTGCTGTGCCAGATGTTGAGGACAAATGCGCACCGGCATTGGAGCTCCAAACAACAACTACGGACTTTTCGCGACAACTGGTGCCCGACGGAGTTGGACCCAACAACGCTGTCGACGGGAGCAACCAG
This sequence comes from Volutella citrinella, assembly GCA_034401135.1. Classification (NCBI taxonomy): domain Eukaryota; kingdom Fungi; phylum Ascomycota; class Sordariomycetes; order Hypocreales; family Nectriaceae; genus Volutella; species Volutella citrinella. The sequence goes on along the minus strand of JAWZSP010000005.1, from coordinate 3,916,495 downwards.
TTCCAGCTCTCTTCTCAGGACTATGACCCATTCAACCGAGTCACCTCCCCTGTGCCTCACGATACGAATGGCTCTCAAGAGACCAAAAGCACATTGGCCAACAAAACACCATCCCCACCCTTGTCTCGCGACCCGACCACGCTTCGAACGCCATCCTCAGCCATTGGAAGCCTGTTCCGTAAGCGCGCCCGCTCTGAGCTCCACGGGTCGACTCCAAAGACCCCCCAGACACCCCAGACGCCATCTGTACACTGGAGGCCCTTTGATGAGCCGGGCCAGCAGGAGCCCCCATGCTCATCCAACTGGATTACCGGATATGGAGAAGCGAAGCGCGAGAAGTCAGATCGTACAGCCTTCTTCAGGGACAAGGCCGCACGCGAACTGGAACTCGGCAGACCGGATACTCCTGCGAGGCCATCCACCCGAAAGCTCACCCTGGCCCGGGTGAGGAGCAAGGAGGACTTTAGGCATCCCGTGCCGGGCCTCGACCGGCGTCAGAGTGTCGACAGCATTGTCAGCTGGCGCAACTTCATCGACGATGCCCCAGAGCCCCTATTCTCGTCGTCTCCTCGCCCCCCGGTCCCTCCCCTCCCCGCGCCCTCACTCCTCCATCGGCTGTCCTCGACTGCGCCAACGACGCGGGCCGTCTCCACTGCCACCGCCGCGGGACCCAGCGGCGCCCCGTCGACGGCGCGAGGCGCCCCGGTGATTGGGTACAGGGAGAAGAAGCCACACGGGCTAAAGGTCGAGACGGCGGCAACGACAACAAGGAAGCTCCGCAAGGCAAGTCGGGACGGATTGCGGGCTTCGTCGGCGCAGACCACGTCTTCCAGCGGAACGACCAGGACGACAAAATCGACGGCGGCGACGGCGACGGCGACGCCCAGAAGAAGCAACAGCAGTGGGAAGGGGCTGAGGACGGCATTCAGGATGGACGGGAGGCGGTTGAGCTTCAGCCGGGGCATCCTTGACGAAGATCAGGGGCGCGGCCCCAGGAAGGACGAGGTCGTGCCACGACGGAACTAGCCGTGGGCTAGGATACATAATTACATGTTGGCGGTGTTCTTGGAGCATGTACTCCGTACGCGTCCTCGAGAAAGCGGTTGGTTGTACGCCTGGTTGCTGAGGACCCAGTACGAGATCCAGTCAGTGGGTGGTTACATGTGAATGTACTCCGTACAAGTGCTCTCTTGCTATCCGTAGGACTATTGAGCTTGACTCGTATCAGAGTGAATCCCTGGTCTTTTGGGGGCTCATGGTTCAATAATTTGCGTGGCGTTGATGGTGGGATGAAAGGTGTTGCTGACATGTTGCGGGTTGGCTATTCCAGGAAACCGAGGAGCGACCATGGCTGGCCTAGTGGAGACCTCACCGGACAGCCCTGCCGCCATCTCGAACCGATAGGCAAAGCCAACATCCCGTCGTTCTGGTCACAGCAAGGCCCTCATCTCGCCAGGATACAGGCATCCATGTCAGCATCCCTATCATGTGCGAACGAACGCTTACCAGCAGGCTGGTTGCTGACTCGTATCGTGCATGAATCACATCTCCCAAGACTCCATTCGATGAAACACAGTGGCAATTCAGCCATCGACTCATTGCCGGGTCGATCATCGCGGCCGCATGCCCTAATAATGGCTTTCGCTTGAGGTAACCACCGACGACTAGCAGGGTGCATATTCCAAGGAAAGGCGGAGCTAGTTCTCACGCAAGGCGTCGGAGTCGGAGTCGGCTCTGCTGGGTGTTCTCGTGAATGGGCACGAGACCATGGCCCTTGGAAGGGCCTCCCCCACCAACAGCAAATCACCTGCATCCTCCGGTGCATCACGAACATGCCACGGGGAGGCCTGGTCTCGAAAGACACGCTGCTGGGCCACATCGTCAGCCCGCCCGCCGTGGGGCGGATGGACCAGGCAAGCAAGTAGGCAGGTTGGCAATTACTGGTCATGCAGAAACGGATATTGGCCTGCATCTGTAGCTGCAACATAGGTGGAAACCAACAAATGCGCTAGCCACCCCCCCTGGCGGAGGTTGTGCCATTGTTGTGGGCGTTGCTGGAGGCCACAAGTGCCGAGAAGGGCCTGACGAGTGCACCCGCCTTCCAGGCTCTGGGGGCGATCCGGTGCGATAGTAATGGGTGGTGATAATGGAAATACCATGCGAGCATCACGACGTGTGACTGCTGCAACGCTGTGATGCCCTGTGGACGCCCTAGAGCATTGATTCTGTGGTGCAGCGCGGGGGTAGTCCCATGCAAGACTGGCCGCGATGCAACAGCAACGTAATTGGCAATTGCTTTGTTAAATTGCCCGCACGCTCATGGTCGTCTGGGTGCGTCTTGAGCCGGCTCAAGGCGCCATGCTACGTTCCTCTGGATCCTCTGATGCATCACCTTCGAGCTCCGGCTGGCAATGGACAAAGAGCTGTCCAATGCCGCAACCAACGGCTCCAGTGGTGGACGCCCGGCGATGAGTTATGAGACATTGCGACGCCATCATCCCCACGCGCCCCCACAGCATGAATTGAGTGGCATTCTGCGCTCGCCCACGATGGACTCATCCTGTGAATAAGCAAATAAGCAGCCCCGCTCATGATGGCGCATGTCCCGTCGATCCCCCGGTCTGGGGAAGTCTTTCGTCAAAAACTCGGATTGTGAGTGGCATGCTGTGCTGTCGCCTGAGCTTGAAGCTGGCCTCGGCGGCGACCTTCGGCCATCACCCGAGGTGAGGAGAAGTCGCCATTTGTTGTTCATCCTGGCAGCTCCTTTCCGCCCAGCCAACTTCTGTGCCCTCTAGCTGGAAGGAACATGCGAGCCCACACCTGTAGTGAGTTAGTGTAGAGGTCATCGGGCACTAGCTTGTTCATCACCGCCAACGATTGCTGTTTGGACTGCGCGATGGACAGCCCTCAGTGAATGTACATTCACTGACTACCACGTAGGCCGCGGGTGTTGGTTGATGTGATGGATCACACTTTTCGGGAGCCCAAGACCTAAGCTGCCTGACAATGCTCAGGTCTTTGGCGACGGGACATCCATCGGGCAGCTAGCTCGAGACCGTTGGTGTTAGGCCAACATGTGTCATGTGTCATTGGAACTCTGGCCAGTGTGCAAGGGAACCACTAGGTTCTACAGCATGAATCCAGCTTTCCGAGGCATAACACTAGATGCCCGGAAATGGTCGGAACTCGATGTTCTGGCCACTATTATGCACGCAAGGTGCGTCAAGGTGGTTGGTAGCTGAACAAAATGCTCTAAAGGTTGCTTGTGACTTGTGAAGCCACTGTGTCGTTTTTCATGCACCAAGCGCATGGGCATTGATGCGGCCCGCCCTGTTGCTGGAGAAGGCACAGGCCAGTATGAGGCCTGGCACTGGCAGTCCCTCAGCCACACCATTGAATTCTGGGGTTCAGTGCGGAAGGCTTCACATGCCTGCTGGCGGAATGCGTTAGTTGATCCCTGATCTGTATGCAAGAGCGACGAACTTTGGCTGGGCGTAATGTGGCGCATTGTGAGTCAAGTTCAGGGCAATATGGTTTGCCCTGATCATTGGGCAGCCGGTGCTAACGCGTTGCTGGTGGGCATCAAGTGCTGCCTCCATCATCATCGCCATTGTTCGACACGCCCGGTGCCGATGACCGATGCCCGAACTCCGTGCCAAGCCGTGGCTCACCGCATGTTCACGCCCGGTCCGGTACTAGTTGCACTCGATGGTCGATCTCACCGGCCCGGTGGCGGGAGATCTGCTACATCCTTCGACATTCACCCTCGGAGCTCGTGGCCAAGATTACCATGGCAGAGCTACTAAAACGATAGCGGCCTTCCTCCAAGCTTCATCCTCGCTCGAAAACGCTTGGGCTGAAAGCTCCGGTTTGACCCTAAGCATCGTGGGTGGAGGACCAATGTGCAACGCTAACCCTGTATGGGCTAAAATGGCCAAGGTAGGGTGTGTCAAATGATGGCGGCTGATGGTGGGCGGCTTGCTCGTTCGAGTGGCGTTCGTCGACTTGAGAGGGTCAACGAGCTGAGCAGATATTAATAATGCTATGCATGTACCAGTGGTGCTTACTGCGTACGGCGAGAGGTAGGTTGCGTGACTTGGATACGAGACCTGGTTCGGCCCCGACGTGGACCGACGGCGAGAATTATTAGATCCGTCTGCAACAAGATCGAGACCAACAGCGTGGTAGCGCACAGAGCTTGGAGCGATCGCCAGGGTCTCCCTTTGCATCATCCCGGCCGGCCTAGCAACATTCAAACTATTATGCGTGTCAAACCTGCAGGTCCCTTGCTCATAAGCATGGAAGGTTCTGCAACTCGACGTTTGGAGAGAGAAAGACACCACATTCGTCGTGAATAATCCGCGTTGGGAGTATCACTGTCGAGCGTGGATTGGCAAACATGATTGTCGGCGAAGAACAACCCCTCTGACACATATGGCCTGAGTGGCCTATTTAGCGCCCCGTTTTCAACACCAGGCTGGGAAGGATGACGTCTGCCCTGGCCACTGGCCACACTGAGCGGCTGAAGGAGGGTGCTTCGCAACGGCGCCGTTGGTTGGGTCCATTCGCCCGTCTAGTCGGAGCACCCGAGCTAGCGTGGTGACGGGAGTCAGTTGACGGTCCGCTCCTCGACCAGAGCGCTGTCAAACTCAATCGGGAGAAGAGGAATTTGATCATCTGGCGGTGAGGATTGGAGTTTATTGCCTCTCGCGGAAGAGTGTCACTTCGCTATTTGCGCATTGAACGGAAAGATAGGGCTCTGTATTCTTGCTGTCACCACGTTTCTGAAGAGAACATGAGTACAGGGAACTGACAGGGAATCGACAGGGGATGCTGGGTAGGCACCTCCCTGAAGAGCCGCACTGGAGCTCTAGTAAGTCGGAGGGCATGGCTAGCGCAGCCATCCTGGAATCCGTGTTGCGTTTCTCCGTATTCCGTAGAGTACAAAAGTGACACTCGTGGTGTGCCAGGTGGGTGGAATGGGAGTCTGAATCAGGTGCTATTGGGACGGATCGTCTGCCACACTAAACAGGGCCAGTTTATCCTAAGCCATCTTCATCTTTGGCGGTGATTGGATGGTCCCAATTGGAGAGGTAGCGCCATCTCAGGTGAGATGGTCGATCATGAGGTAGTGTTACCAAGCACGGACTACGACTGTAAAGTGCTCCATCCATCGTTAGTGTCTGGATGGAAAGATTCGGAGCTTCCCCTTCATGCCTTGCGCAAACACGATGACCCCAAACAGAGTAGTATCGGAGTAATTAGCTCGTGATTGACATTGTGGAGAGAGCCCACGCACATCGCCCCCACGATAGTGGCAAAGTGCTCAACCCATCATCAGTGGTTGTTTGGGGTCGCTTGTTCAGTCTTCCCATTGGCAAATATAACCTTGCGTTGTGCAGACCATTTCAACCTCATATTAGCTGACAAACGGAAATCTGAGGAAATGCGGAGGATTGCCTGTTCGGGAAAGCCGACTAATTGACCAATGTGGTCGCTGCGCCTGTGAACCCATGCTGCATGTCTCAAACTCTTCCAATGACAATGCCCGGTACCGAGACCTGGATGCTGGGACCAGCCCCACAGGTCTATGGGTGGATGGGGGCGGGGTCCGGCCAATGGCAAGTTCAAATTCTTTTGGTCGTCTGAGTGAGGGAACTGGGGTTCAGCATGGTGGTTCAGGACGATGCTTGGACGAATACAGTTGCTCGACGATTTTGGCGTAGTGTTGCCCTGGAACGCGTACGTGGCCCGGTCTAATGGTTCTCGATGATGGGCTCCTATTGCTGATAATTCGTTCACAGTCAGTCTCGAGCAGACCAGGGAATGCTATCTGCTTGACCTGCGGTTATGTGCTTCGAAGACGATGTCGAGGATCACGGCCGACATGTCGTTGCAAGTTTGGCCGTGCCCAGAATTGAAAGCTGGAATGATTTGAGATGGTAGCCGGCCAACGATCGACAGGGCATCGCATTCGGAGGCGATCTTGCCGATGACGGAGAGGTGTTCCCATTTCGCGAGTCAAAAAAGTCGACATGCCCGGCAACGGCTAGCAGCTCATTCGTCACTTCGAGCTCATCCTGTTTCCATGCACTGTTGATACCACCCTTTGGAACAATCTTTCTGTGGGCGAGTCGATGGAAGTTACATCGAGCGGCCGTCCGATGCCGACCCATGCTAGCGGACGTGGGGGCACACTGGTACGTATTTGCTCTCACAGTGCGATGTAGATTGGCCATCTGGTTCCAAGATTCGAACCGTTGCTGAAACCTCTTCGCCCATCGACATGCGTTGTCCGTTGCAGAAAAGAGCCAGCCTGAGGGTCACAATTGTTTGGAACCCGAGCCCGGGCACTTAGGCGAGCAGGAACGAATCGGCTGTGCTATGGGGCTGTTGCGATGATCGACAGTCCTCGAGCAAGCCCTGTCTGACTAGTTGAAGATATGCGTCCGCCTTGGCCAACCGTCGGCCCGTGGAGCCAGTGCCTATTTGTGGGCATTCTTCTCAGGCGGGACCAGACGAAGACTGGGCAACCGGAATACTCAAACTGACTGAGTATCGCACCCCATAGTTTATCTGTTTTATTTTATTTTTAGTAACTTGCGGCATCGGCGAAAGGAGAGGCTACCGTCACGAGGACGTTGAGAATGTTGTTGTACGCACCTCATGACCAGGAATCGAGCGGAAGAAATCTCTCAACCAGAGGAGGTGATGTTCGGAGGGGCTTACTAGCTTGCGCCAGCCATGACCCCAGCCAGCAGCTTCCAAGCTGGAAAGCAGGAAATGCGCGCTAATATGGTTCTGCAGTAGCGGGATGCAGCTTGGTTGTATCTCACGGAGTGCTGGCGCTCATTCCGATGGCCAACAAGGGGAGGGATGTAAAACAGCTGGCGCCACGCAGAATCTGGACCTGGACGTACCAATTACCAATGATGGACCTGTGGTCCACGTCCACCGGCCTTGAAAACGGGTGGAATTTCAGATTGGGCAGCAGGAGAGGTGGCGCTAGAGGCCCTTCCCCAGGGACCGACCCGTCAATTATGGCGCGGCAGTTGCAGGTCTAGATCTCGCCAGTGAGGGCCAGGTTGACGGCGGCTGTAACACTGCAGTCAGCGCTGGGCTGCGCCGGCTTGTCAGCTCCACCGGCCGGAGCGCTAGATGTGCATCGATTCCGGACGTGGCTGCTTCCAAGACATACATATGTCGAGATTATGGTTGTTGCCATAAAGTTCAAGCTTGGGTGTCTTAGGAAACATCAAAAGGAAGGGCCGTCCCGCACGGTGATGGGTTTTCTCTCGCACGGTATTCTGTACCGAAGTCCTTGGGGCCGTAGGGGAGGGGCGTCAGCACTGTGTGTCGCCACACTATTTTGTTATCCGTAGGGCAGCTGAAAACTGCGAAAGAAAGGAAGGCACTGTTGTACGGATGTAGATTCTCATCCCTACATCGCTGGTACTCGGACTAACTTGCCGACGGGATATTTACTCCTGTTTCTTCATTTCACCACTACTGACCATCCAATGGAACACCGCAACCGGATGTCATGTCTTCCAGAGCGTTCATGGGGCGACATGTAGTAGGGCGTAATACAGATGCCTGCCACTGATTGTCCCACACGATTGCGCCAGTTTGGTTTATCATTTGAACGAACGCCGTTGCGGCACGGAACGCAAGCCACCTTACGGGACATGTCAGTTGTGGTCATGGGAGCCAGACTGGGGTCTCTCAACCATGCAAACCATGCTCACCATGCCAACGATACCAGCATACCATGCCGAGCGCTCACATTGTTTCGTCCTGGTCTTGCTTCACCTGGCCTCGCCTTGCATGCCATTAGGACGCCCGTCTTAGCTACCTGACTTCAGGCCGATATGGTTGTCGTCGTCGTGCGACTTGTCCGAATCCATCAACATATGGTCGAACCACGACGACATGTCGTCTCCACAGGCCTCTCACGCCTGCCGGCACACCTTGCCGCTGATTGCTTGCCATTGCTGCTCGCCCAGAGAATTCAGCGTCATTCTCTCATCCGACATTCCCAACCTTCCAACGGCCAACATTTCGGCAGCCTATCCCACGTTGTGCTGGCTTCACAAATCACAACCCAGTCAGCCCCTCCTCCATCGGTAGCGCACTCCCTCACCGTTCATCCCAGCCCTCGAAAGCCATCAAGACAGCCAATGTCCCACTTGGGAGAGCACCGGACTGTGTACCCTGCAGGACCTCACCGTCTCTCACGGGCCCGGCCCACGCTAAAAATCTGAGAGGGGGGATGGGTCCTCTACCCCCCCATCGCTCGGAGTGGAGCCATGCGCCAAGGCTCCCACCCCCAGTGCCTCCTCCATCGTGGTGCGGCGAAGGCGTCCACCAGCCAAACGGGCTGGGTTAGGTGGGAGGGGGAAGCCTCAAGGCCCGGTACCAGCTCTCGCTTTGTGGGCAGAGAGCCCACCACGGCACATGGCTTGCTAGCGGACATGTTGGTTCCCGAGAGCGTGTCCAGGACAGGAAAGTAGGAACACAGCACAGTGAGCGGGCAGGCGGAGGGTACCCTCGGAGGCTCCGTCCTCTGACTGGCCGTCAGACTTGGCCTATGATGCCTGTGGAGAGCCGACGATGGGGGACTGAGGACTGCAGGCTGGCTGGATCTCCCAATCCTCCACACCCTGTCGCCTACGACCCTGACACCCAAATAAGACCTCTCCACCCTCTTAGCCCCTCCATCCCTTCCGTCTTCCCTCTATTCTCTCACCTTCACATCCTGTGCCAGAGTCCCTTCACCGTCGCCTTGCGTAGGCGACCATCGGGCCATTTGAGCAGCCTCCGGTCTGGTGGTGTCGATGGCTAGCCAGGTCTGACGCCGGACAATCATCGCCACTTTCCGTTCCCTTAGCACATCGTCGACGGATGACAACCTGAGAAACGAAATCTGATCGTCAGGTCTTGTTCAATACGCCCCTGCCCGCTGCGCTTGTCGCCTCTCGACCAATTCGACCCTCGCTTTCACTGGAAAAAACGCTGTACGGACCGACCCTTTCCTGACAATCGACCATGGCAATGGAGCACCCACTCAATATTGTGCCCGGGGTAAGAGACTTCGCGTGGGCCGATAATCACAGCATGTCCTCCGACGAAACACACGATTCCATGATGCCTCGACAACCCTCACCGTCGGAAGCGGATTGGATGGTCTCGCAGTTGCAGTCCCGCCAGATGTCTCCCGTGAGCACTGGCATGGACATGGCGATGGATACCTCATCGGCATCTACAATCGCCCACTCCGCCTCGTCATGCACCGACTCTTGGAGCACAGGATATGTCGAGGAGCGCGAAGACGTCGAAATGGACAACAACTGGGAGCAGAACTCCGACGATGTTCTCACAATCCCAAAGATCGAGCCTATGGACGATGATATTCGGCTGGATGATTTGAAGGCCGCCCCGCTGCTACCGGTTCCCGCGCCGGAGCCAGGTAACACCGAGCTGAAGCAAAAGCGACCCCGTGGCCGACCGAGGAAGCACCCTCTGACCCCAGTGGTTCCCGCGAGCAAGGTTACAAAGGGTCGGTCGAAAACTGGCTGCATCACTTGTCGCAAGCGGAAGAAGAAGTGTGACGAGGCGAAGCCACGATGTATGTGTTGGAACACTCCAATCGGCCCACTGCCAACGTTTCTAATGAATCCTGATGATAGGCATGAACTGCGAGAAGAACGCCGTCGTCTGCGAGGGCTACCACGAGAAGCAAATTTGGAAAAGTGGTAAAGAAAAGGCCGAAGAAGGTGTGTGCCGTTATCACTGGGACTATGAATTGCCGCTTACAAGGTTATTAGAACGCCTACGCCGGGAGAGCCTCCCAGTCATCACAATGCAGCCCATTTTCCTTGGCGTCGAAACCCCCGAGGATAAGATATTTTGGAAACATTACATTACGCAGCTGAGCAACGTGCTTACTGTGGAAGGCGAAGCTCGGAATGCATTTAAGGATATAATCCTTCAGCTTGCCAACAAGCACCAGGGCTTGATGCACTCTATCCTGGCTGTGAGCAGCAAGCATCTCGACCTCGACACGCCCAATGGTGCCAAACTGCTCGCCGACAACACCCAAACTAGCCGCGAGAAATTGCAAGAGCGAGCAGACTACCACCACGACGAAGCCATGAAGCGTTTGTACGAAGACATGGCAAGGTCTGTTGACAAGGATGACCCGGAATATGAGACGATCCTATCGGCAAGATATGGCCAAATGCTCTGCCTGCTTCTCCAGACGTTGGCGGACGGGAACCCGCGAGGCGAGCACAGGGTCCATCTCCAGGCTTACCAGTCTCTTATCCAGCACTCTCCGCCCGAGGACCCATCCTTATACACGTTCATCACCGAATTCTTCCAGTATCACATTTATGCTGATGACCTTTTCTGGCACCCAGAGACCATGACCGCCCGCCTCGCCTCCGAGGACTGGGAGCCATCCAGCCCGATCCAACCTCCCAGGCTTCTTGGCGTTGCCGACGGTTTATTCCAATACCTTTCGCAGATCACGACGATCCGGAACACAATACGTGCAAACATGGCTGCATCCATCGACCCTCTGGTCGACTACACAAGCCTATACCAAGCCGCCGAGATTGATGCTGCCATTCGCGAGTGGACTCCAAACTGGCCTGCTGGCGACAACCGCGACCGGGTTGGGCTTCTTTATAAGCAGATGATGTGGGTTTATCTCTTCCGAACGATCTACCCCCCCTCAGCATCGTCAATTCGACGCTCGACATTCAGCACCATGCCGGTTTCGTCGCCAGTCCAGGTGGAGCCTCTGCGCCGCGCCTCCATGATTGCCACTGTATCAACCGCCAAAGCCAACACCATGGCAAATCCGATTACACCATACAGCGGCCCGTCGTCCCGAAACCCCTCTCGCAGCAGCTCGATGCACGAGCTCGATGGCCAGGTTGCCAAGAAGATGGCCCAGCCCCCAAGGCCCTCGTCACCCCCTCCAAGCCGGCGGCCAGCGTACCACGACCATCGCATTACGCTCGCTGTTGAGGAGTCACTCACGATTCTTGAGTCTTTCAACCCATCAGACCCTGCACAGACCCTGCTTCTCATTCCCTGTCTGCTCATCGGCACTGCTTGTTTCGAGGCTGGTCAGCGAGACCGCATCAGGGCCGCCCTGAAGGCGGTGCGAGGCTATACCGGACTCCGTAATTGCGACAGAGTTTCAGAACTCCTCGAGGCCGTTTGGGAGGCCATGGAGCAAGGCGATTGGATTGCTGTCTGGGACTGGCAGACCATGGCCCGGCGGATGGGCCTGGACTTTCCTTGCACTTGAAACGACCAAGTATCACATCTATTAATACGTTAAAGCAACGGCATCTCTCCAAACTTATACACGACGGGAGTTGCAGGCGTTCGCACCGCTCACGAAGTCATGCACCGCAAGATAGTCCCCCAGCCGCAACACTTATTTGGCAGTTGTGCATTTGATTGCTTCCTCCAGAATCGACACAAGATGGTATACCAGTCAGTTGCTGATTTTGTTCAATGGGCTCAATGGTCTTTTGCTTCACTGATTGGCATGCGGTGCCTGGACCCTGGTGGCGCACAAACGAAGAGCTCCAGGCTAAGACGAAGGTTATCGGCGAGATGTCTAATATTATATGGTTTACGCAGCGAGGGAGAGACGTGGCACATCGTCCTCTTCTTTTGGGGGAATTTTCAGGCCACAGGAGGCGCATCATTGTGCTGTCTTAAACAAGTATGTCGGCGTCGCCTGTTTCCAGCTGTTCCCTTTTTTTCTTGCTTTTTTTTTTTGGGGTCATGTCCACTGGACTGTTGGGGCGCGGACTGTGGAGGCTGGCGTTGTAATGTTTTTCTGTTTTCTGATTACACTCTCAAGGCCGAGAGCTGGACGGCGAGGGGTTGGGGGGTCTTTTGTTTTTGCAATTACTCGACGTTCCTGGGCCGGAACCACACCATGCATAGTATTCTGCTATCGACGACATGAAACCCCTGAGATGTGTTTCTTCCACAGGCGTGGCGACAGCCGAGTTGGGAGAGAATGGGCAGGCTGGGCCCAAGGTTTCGGACATCTCGTCTATGATTATTTCACTGCATTGTTCTGTCCAAGCAACCTCTGGATGATTGAACCCATATAGTTAATTCTTGAGAGTATTATCCTCCAATATGTCATAGGACAAACACCAGGGTGGCATACTGAATGCAAGCAAAATGACGGGTAGCATTTCCAGCACCCAAAGATCCTTGAAATCATACCTCATTATACCGTTCCGTACCATACAAGTCACAACAATGGTGCCAGTCGCCCTCCTTGGCCTTGACGAACGAACATGCTTAGCTAGCTACAAGCGAACGAAAGCCAAGCAAGGCCACATAGAGCCCTTTCACAGTCGCCCAACAACTTTCATAGTCTCGTTCCCTCTTTTTTGGCATTTCTGTTCAATGGAAGGTAAGGGGAGAAGGACATCGTACAACTTTCGCCCACGCATTATAATCAGTCCTTACAGCGTTGGCCGAAAAGGCCTTCATTCGTCCCTCTTCTTACCTTCAAAGTAAAACTTACCCAGCTGCTCGCCGCCTTTGCCTGGGCCCACCAACCCCGATGGCCCTGCGGAGGTCTCGCCACTGTCCAGCCGCTGCACGATCCTCTGTACTGACTCTTGCCCAGAGGGTGGCGGGGACCGCACCGGGACCGGGCCACGGAAGGTTGTATCGACAAAAGCGTCATTGTCGTGGGCGTGGGTGTGGCCCAGGTACGGCGGGTCGGCGGCCACGCCATCCATCATGCGCGCTTCCCGTCGTTCCTGGAGGGCAGCTGCGCTGACGGGAGTGTCGCCTCCCATGACAGTGTCCCGCTCCCGCCGGGCGTCGCTCAGGTCGGAGATGGTGCGCTCGAGGTTCCACATCTGGTGAATGTTACTTCCAGGATTAGGTCGGCGTTGGTAAATTGGCCCGGAGACTGTGCTGCCGGCGCCCTCGCCGAAGCCGACCAGGGATGCCGATCCATCGTCACTCATTCGGTCCTCGTAACCGCCAACGGAACGGTTCGCAAGGGCATCAAGATCCTCGTCCATGGCGTCAGAGTATCCACCCAAACTGGCGACGGAATCGGCCTCGCGGTAGTTGGTACCGGTACTGAACATATCCTCGTCGTGGTCGCCTGCGGTAGTGCGCCCATCGTCGCCCTCCCCGATGTGGCTCTCTGTTGCGCTGGCAGTCCCAACAGTGCTCATCTTGGTGACAGCCACGGGCTGGCCATTGCTATCAAAGTAGGCAGGCGTAAGGTGCTGAGAAGCAGGGAAATTGGGGGGGAAGCCAGTCGTAGATGTAGGCGTCGTCTGGGGGGAGATGGAGGATGCGCCAGGTGGATTCTGGCCGTGGTGCGGCGCGCGAAGGGTGGCTACGCGCTCGAGGCCTGCAAGTCGGGAAATGCGATCGGCGCGTTCGGCTTCAAGGCTCGTGGTGGAGGGGTTGTGTTGGTGGCCGCGGCCAAGCGAGCCTGGAGGGAAATGGCCGCGATGGCCGTCCTTGATGGCGGTCGTGGAGAGGGCGGAGAGCGAGGTTGTGGTGCTGGTTGGGGTACCTCTGCATGCGCCGACAGGACAGGTTAGCCACCGGCATACGGGGAGAAGGAGGAATGAATGGGCGGGCAATGCATCAAGGAGCGGGCGGATTGATGCATGGATGGGAATACGCACGGCATCTCAGACGGGGTGTCTGGATTGGAGCCCGGAGGAGGGAGGTTGATGAAGGTGGGCGGCTGTGACGTCTGCGCCATGGCGATGTGCGGTGCTTGTAGCTTCGAGCAAGGAAACACGGCTGCAATCGAGCAGAGAAATCGGACTGGTCGCAAAGGAGCCGTTATGTAGGTCCTGGCACGGCCGTTGGAGGATGAGGATGAGTGAGGCACTGTCCAGCAGAAGCCAAAATGCTCGCTCTTTGCTGGCGCCAGGCAGCACGGGAGCGCAGAGTTGGGCAGAGACGTGGGGTCCACCGACGCAGCAGGATGGAGGAGGAGTACGAACGCTGGTGCGGTGGCACAATGCGAAACCTGATGCGCAGTGGCGCAGGAAGAGACGACGGCTCGACGACGCGATGGATAGATGTCGTAGGGGCGTGGGTTGTTTGCTTTGAATGATTGGGATGTGGATGGGTACTAGTAGGCATTGGACGTATGGATGAAATTGATGTTGCAAGATGCAAGATGCAAGGCACACTCGCATGGTCGGCGCGTGGCAAGGTCCTCTGGCATCGCCGTCGAGGTGCCGGCAGTGGCTGATGTCACCCCTCGGGCCCCTATGGCTGCTGCTGCCCCGAATAGCTAGGGCACTCCTCTGACCTGCATTGGTGCCGCCCGGCTTCTTGTGCTTGCTCGCCTCACTGTCTCATCCAGTGTCCAATGCCCACTGCCCGCCCGGCCTCACGCCTGGACACGAAGCGTCCCGCGTGTGCATCGTCCCCCGCCGCTCAGTGAGCTGTACCATGCGCCCCCGCCCGCTGTAGGCCATGGGCACTCCCCGACTGAGGCGAATGCCCCGCCATGTCTCACGGCCCGGGTGACGTCAGGGCCTCACCCAGCGCCAGCAATAGCAAGTGATCGCGCTTTGGCCTTTATTTTGCCCAAGACGGCAACCCTCCTGGGCATTGTGGGGTTACTAATAACGGACCTACGACGTGCTTGCTTCAAACATGGCCATTCCAATTTTTCGCAGTCAAACAGAAACTGCCTGCCAGAGAGTTAACCTCGCCCGTGATCCATTCATCCACAGATCATTGTCTCTGACGCATCCGGCGAGCAATCAAGACCGCTTGGGCAAAAAGTCAAACACACTTCACCACGTGCCAGTAAGAAACTAGACCACGATTGATATCATGCCCTTGGCCGTGGACAAAGGCCTCTACGGAGGTCGCCATAGAGGCAGACTCAAAATTTCACATCCAAGTATTATATGGGATTAACGGTGAGCTTTGAGAAGTCCGGCAATGCTTCGTAACCCAAGGCCATGGGATTGCAGCGCATGCCTCTGCTTGGCCACCATGCCCTCGTGTCCGCGAACCTCATCCCATATGATATCCGAATCATGGGAGATGCAGCGACGTAGAGAGAAAGCCCTTGGCACTACAATACGAGAGTTCGACAACAATCGTCCCCGGCTAGCACGACGATGATCTGCCCAGTGTTCCCGCTAGTCGTGCGAAGTTGGGACGGGCTGGATTGGGCACAACACTCTTGCCAATGCAAAGTCGTCAACATTTTGCCGGGCCCATGTCGCTCTTTTGAGGCTGTGAATAGCCAGCGGTTTGGATTTGGCGTGAACAAGGGCTTTGGGATCTGCCTTCAGTTGCATCATACGGGATGGACAGCGTAAAGCATACGAAAGACGATCACTTCGGGTATCTCACTCATCACACCTGTCGTCTAATAGACTTTCGGGAGCCAGCCTTGAGGAGGCGGGATGCCGACTATCCAGTATCCGGAAAATCTGTTGCGTCTTTGTTTCGGATGCGAATGTGAGCGGATAGTCATGCTCTCTCCCATGATGTCCCATGTTTCCCCTCAGCGGAACGAGGGTAAACCCAATGCCGGCACCTATTGACGGCGTTTATCACCAGCATACTAATATATGACGTGCGCCATTCCAGACTTGCCCGGTTTCTATTCCGAAACTCTGATGCTTCATGTGTCATGACTATTTGATGGGTTTTGGTATAAAATGAGGGCACACTCCTCGCCAACGCTCGCCTATCTGATGCATTTGTCAAAATTCCGCGCTCAGAACCGACATATTGAAGGATACTAGCTTACTAGCTGCCATGCGTCCCTCCGCCGTAGCACACTTTCTGGGCATCGCCTCCTCGGTTGCCGCCCAAAAGGATCAAAAGGACGTCCAACACTTGGGAGATATCATCCAGGTAAAGTAGCCATCGGCCGCGACATCTCGGCTCTCCTCGCTTTTTAGACGCGCTGCATCTGACGCCTCGAACCCCACACAGGCTACAGTGTTCGCGGGGCCGGACTTCACCGGCGAGTCCAAGGCATACAGAATGAGTTGGAACTCCCACTGCTGGCCACTCGAAGAGTTTGCGTGCGTCTCGACTCACCCGGCAACGGCCGCCATATTAGCTAACAATGTCTGACCAGAGATGAACTCGGCGGACCCGTCATGTCCATCAGAACCGCGCAACACTCCTTCTGCGTGCTTCACACGTACGCTCAGAACCCCTGTATTCATTCCTTCGGGCTCTGCGATGCTGACCAGCACGAACCAGTGACGCCGCATGCAACTCCCCGGACCACGAGAGGGTAGATGATGTCAAGTCGTTGGAGCCTGCCGATCAGAACAAGTACCTCCGCTGCCTTCTTTACGGAGAGGACAATGAGCCACCTGCGAGCACCTAGCATCAGAGCCATGCGAGCCCGGGTCCGAGACACATGCAGTGTCAGAGATACTGAAGGCTGGTTGATAGATGGAATTGCTACATACTTGACAAGCACGCACACGACCGCGCTGATCTGAGACGTTTGGACAGCGCGTTGCTGATAATTCGCTTCATTCCAGCATGTTACCAGGGCACCAGCCACGGCATGACGAACGCGGGAGGCAGCGAGATCACCCCTGGATTGTGCCGAGATAATGGCATGGCTTGACGCACGCTTGCGCGCCTTCTCCATGCCTGTCCTAATATTGCTTAGAGGTGCTCTCATATTGCAGAAAAACCCGGCATGTCTGTAATTAAGCTCAGGATTATTCTTATTGAATTATTATGTATTATTGAGTGCATCAATTGCTGCCGACTCCGTGTGGTAGCCTGTTGTGGCCAAGCGTGGTCCGTATAAGTGAGTTGTGCGCGCCGGCCCCTCAATTTTCCTATTTTGTGCATTTGCACCCCAGACCAACAAATGAAATGTCTCAGCGCCACAGCCCAATGGTTGTTTGGCGTCCCTCGAATCGGCACATCACCACGCCTCCTCGTATTAGTGGGATGTGGAGGGTGGCATGCGTGGATGCTGAACATGTCAGCCGACAAAACATCCGGTCTGCAGCAATGCCATGAGAATCCCTGGTATCCCGAATGAGTGTTTCCCATCCATGTCCCCAGCGCTCGAGTAGACAGATTGCCGCAGTCCAAGTAAACCATGTGGGAAAAGCAGCAGATGATAAAGCAACCATAAACACCTTTGATGCACATGCACACCTTAGCCGCGGGAGACGACAGCAAAAATAGTCACTGAATTGTACGCGGGGGATGTGATGACCTAGATCAGGGCCATTCCCAAAGTCAACACGCCAAGTGCAATGGTCAGGCCCAATGTGCTGGCGTCGCGGAGGGCGTTGCCCGCGTTCAGGTCTGGCGCAGCTGTGCTTTGAGGCTGGGCCTTCCAGGTATCTGTTGCCAGCGACTCCTTCTTGGTGGTGGTGGCCGAGTCTTTGTTCTTGCTGTCCTTGCTGGACGACGTCTCCTTGCTGTCCTTGTTGTCCTTGTTGTCCTTGTTGTCCTTATTATCTTTGGAGTCCTTGTTGTTGGAATCGGACGTCGTCTCTGACTTGGCCGATTCGGTTTTTGAATCACCCTTCTTGGCTTCGTCCGTCTTGCTTGGCTTAGCCGAGTCCTTGTTGTCCTGGGTGTTGTCGGCACGGGCAATCATGGTGATAGTGGGGTCATTGTTCCCTTGGGCAATGACTGTGCTCGCGAAGAGGAAGACGAGAGGCAGGGCCTGCTTGAGGGTGACTCGGACCATGATGATGATGGTAGTGTGGTGATGTTTGTCGTGGTATGGGAATGATAGTCTTGTTTGGGAGTGTATTATATTATGCGTGTGTAATTATGGTCGAGGTGTGCCGTCGATTAGATTTGCTGTTGGAGTATCCAAGTTGAAGAAGAGTGGAGGTCGATGACGGGGGTGGAGCGAGCGTATGTCTGGGAGGAGAGTGGCGCGGGGACAGAACGATGGACGGACGGGTAGATGGTAATTACTACTCAAGAGACTAAAAACGAAGGAAGTCGGCGACACTGACGAGTCTGGGGAAGGAATCTGGAAGAGAAGCAAGAGAAGAAAGCACGGGGCGGAAGTGGTCAGCCGTCTGCGTCCCATCGGCAGGTGGCGGCGGTTCACTTTTTTATCAATGCCGATGGCTCCTGTGGCTCCTGTCCGTCTGCTGTCTCAAGCCGGGGTCTTGCATACACACCATCCCATGGGCCATCAGCTCAGGAGCTGGGGCCTCAAGGACCTCCGCACTGCCACCGTAGCCCGGCAGCTCATGTGGCGGACGACGAAGAGGCCTCGAACATGTCTGTCCAATGAAGAAAATGACAAATGACCAGACCTGACCTGTCGCACAACAACAGCAACAGCAACGGGCTGCCGGAACTTGCAGACCCAGCTCATCATGACCACTGCCGTTGGCTGAGAAGTCCGGAAGCTGTCAGTCCTCAGCTCTTGAGATGAGTGAGCTGTCTTGGCGAGCCAGGGGATGATGACCAGTGGCGCGCGCCCCAGGCGGCAGCTCAGGCAAGCCCGGCATGGGATCCATCCTTAATAGGCCGCTAATGACTGCTCCCGCGACTAATGATCCAAGCACCAGGAGCAAAACCGGGGAGCATCGTGGGACGTGCTCCTCCTCGCCTGCCACTATTTAGTATTGGCTGGGGCAGCGACAAGGCAATCTCAGGGGTTTCCAGTGATACTCCTTGACGCCCACCTAAGAGTAATTACAGTAATTAATATCTGATCTTCAGACTGGCTGTTTAAGCTCCATCACGATGATGCTGCAGCGTGATGCCACCATAACGCAACTGAACCAACCGACCCCAGGGCCTAAACCCGCTGTGCATATCGTCTGGCTAGCAGATCTGCAGCTAAGGTAGCCCAGCCCGCGGACCCCTCTTCGTATATGCACAACACGACTGGCAGGCCTGGTATGCACACGTCAGTGTCCAACCCGACCAAGCAAGAAAATATCCATCTTGGCCACCGGCATGCCGACGACGTACGAGTCATCGCCTCGATGTGCGACTAATACTTGCTCACCACTTCCCGCCCCGGCCGCCACATCCCGTGCTGACGCTGGGGAACGAGCAACAAGGCGGCGCCGGAGCATTATTTCGAGTTTTCACATGGAAGCTGAACCATCCATGTCCCCGCTGGCGCCCTCCCACCCCTATCGGCCACTAGACAAACAGGCGATGGCGGCCCACTGGAACCATCCACCATCCGCCCAGTGAGCCGGGCAGCCGGGGCAAACCTCCATCGACTCCCTCCAATGCACATACCCGCAACAGCGGGCTATTTTTAAAATCCTCCCGCCGTCCCAGGCCGAGTCCCAGGCTGTCCCATCGGCCAGCCGGGGGGATGACGAAGCTCACCCACCGTTCCGCCACCGATGATGATGATGCCAGAGTGGTGCCCGTGGGCCTCAGTAGGCTACCGGCACCTGCAACACGTCTAGGCCGCTTGCATTTTCTCTCTCAGAGGCCTGCCAACCGCCCGACATGATGCCAACTGGACGAATATCCATAAAAAGCCATACGTCAGCCTCTCGCGCGGCCGGTTGGACGGCACGCAGGATTCAGAAATGACATGCGGGGTGCGGCACCAAGTACACCGGCCCGACAGTGTGGACGCACGGCAGAACCATGCAGAGCCAAATGCTCCTCCTGTTGGTTCCGCGACGGCGTCCCGGATGCAATTGGATCTCAGTCCGGTCGTTTCGGCCAGCGCACGCATAGAGAAACCTTGATTCTACTAGTCTGCATCACGCTATCTACCGCAACTCTCCATTTTTGTAGGTTCTATCCAACTGGCCGTCGATTCGTTCATCTGTCGCAGACAGCCCCTCACCCAAAAAGCTGGTGTATTGTATCATGACATGTGCCGCCCCAGATCGCTATCCATTCCCCCCAACGCAGATATCCTCCTCTCTTCTCCTTTTTTCCACTCTTTGGTGGCGGCTAGATGGTGTATCGGTAGTGGGGACTCTCGTCGCCAAGCTCCATCAGCTCTTCGTCGCTCATGCCGCGGTGCTTGTCCTCCATCTCGCCCTCCTGGCGCTTCCGGTTCAGTCGCGCATACCAGTACCACATGAAGCCGTAAATGATGGTACCCATCGCCACCATGCTGAGAGTCACGGCGTGTCCGCGGGTGTAGCGCGGTGCGTCTTTAGCAGGACTGCGTCGGATGGTCAGCCAAGCGATGAAGAGTGTCTGGTCTCCAGGACCACTTACTAGATAAAGGCCGACATGATGCCTGCGGCATTACCCAGCGTGAGCTGCAAGCCGGTGCCCGTTGTTCGCTTTCCATACCGGGGCGAGTTCGTTGGCAACTGTGGTTGGCAATCGGTCAACTATTTCATCCTGAAGAATTGATGTTGTCAAGAGAAACTTACCCAGGCCAGCGGCAGACCAACAACCACGTACAACCCGCCCGCCACCAGGAAGCAGCCAAAGTAGTGGACACCGGATGAAGCGTCTGCCAGCAGCACGGCGTAGCCGATCACACTGATGACGCCAAAGATGACACAGAAGAGGCCTCGCAGCTGGAGCCGGTCCGACAGGAACGCGGTCCCCATGTAAGCCGCCGCGCCGAGGAAGTAGCACGGCACCGTTAGGAGCTGCACCTCAGCCGTCGTCCACTTTCCGAGATCGCGGATGATGGTGGGCAAGAAGGTCGAGAAACCTGCATTGGTCTGTCAGTCCACCGCCCACTTACAAGGCAGAGATCAGAGGCGTCGGGTTGAGAAACTCACCATAAAGCATAGTATCGACACCAAACTGGGCGACACAAAACGCCCACACCTTCCAGTCCAGAAAGGCCTTCAACATGTCTTCCTTGCTGAACTCCTGGCTCGACTTGGTGTTACCGTACTCGCGCGCGTGCCTCTCCCGCATGAGCGCCCTCTCGGCGTCGTTGAGAAAGTAGGCCGTCTCGGCGTCGTTGGGCAGCACAAAGTAGGTCAGGACGCCGAGCAGGACACTCGGGATGCCCTCGATGATGAGGATCCAGCGCCAGCCGCTCATGCCGCGCACGCCGTCCATGTGGCCAATGCCATAAGCCAACAAGCCGCCGAGGCCGCCCGCGACGGCGGCGCTCACAAACAGGTAGCCGACTCGCAGGGCAATCTCGCGCTTGGTGTAGAAGAAGGTCAGGTAGACGGTCAGGCCGGGGAACAGGCCGGCCTCGACGACACCGAGCAGCAGCCGACAGGCGACGAGGCCGCCGTACGACTGGACCAGTCCCGTGAGCGTGGCGATGAGGCCCCAGGCCACGGCGATGAAGGCAATCCACCGGCGCGGCGTGAAGAGCTTGAGCACCAGGTTGGACGGAACCTCGAAGAGCAGGTAGGTGACAAACAAAATGGACACTGAGATCTGGAACTGCTGCGACGAGAGGCCCAGGTCCTTCTCCAGGTGATACAGACGCGCATTGCCAATATTGACGCTGTCGACAAGTGAGTTAGCACCAGAGTCAGAGTTATCCCGCAGAGAGCAAGTCAGGAAACTGGATGGGAGAAACAACGAACCGGTCAAGGAAGCTAAACAAGTACAGCGTCATGATTAGCGGGATGATGAAGAAATCGAGCTTCCGCACGAGAACCTTCTCGTCGGCGTCAATCACGACATGTCTGTCCCCGCGACCACCGGCCACGGGCTGTAGGACTTTGTCGCCCCCGTCCGTCTCGGACTCGTGAGGGAGTTTCACGCTCATTGCGTCTTTCCGCGAGTTACTGCCGCTCAAAGGAGGTAGAATCGCAGTGCAATAAAAAGAAATTGGTCAATCCGTGAGGTTGTGGAACCCACCGAGGACCGGAACGAGTTGCTGAGGCTTCTCCAAATTTTTTGGACAATGGCTTGGCTGGCGGGGGGGAACCACCTCCACTACCGTTGAGCACTAGCGGCCCCTCTTCGATAGAGCAGCTTCGTGCGTTTCAAATGGGGTGACTCTGTAGTCTGTGACTCAACTCTTCCTCTTCTCCTCGCGTTGGACGGGGAGTTGTGTCAGTAGAGGTTGGAAGAGTTGAGTGCTTCTAGCTTGGATCCAACACCGAGTTGGAGGCCCAAGGGATGGATGATGGAGAGGGGAGGGGTTAAAGTCCCGCGAGAACCGCCGCAGAATGGTGCCACTCTGGTTGCGCCAAGTGAGACACGATGGCAACGGAGGGGGAAGCTGGGGCGCGAAAAGATGCGATGGAAGTTACAAGAGCCGCTTGGAGCAATAGAAATGCGAATGGGGTTCCTTGCGACTCACAGAACCACGGCGGCCAAGGAAGAGGAACAAAGTCTGGAGGGCTGGTTGCGGACGCTCTGGTGGTGAAAGGAAGAAGAAAACCTGGGAGCGAGGAATAGTCCTGCCCGGCTCCGTTACAGTCACAGTCACAGGGGAAGAAAGAGATAGGATCCAATCCAGCTTAGTTAGCAGCGACGTCTTTCGCGGCAAAGAGACCAAAAGACAAGGCCCGGCGCATAGTCGGTCGCCGAAAACTCCACAGCAAACACGACCAACTCGCCATGGGGTGCGTGGTGGGCGGGTGCAAGTCGGACAAAGTCATCACTCGTCACCCTGAGCGAGACCCGCCTCGCCGTTGCGGCCCATGTACTGTAATATTACAGTCTGGACAAGTCTCCTCGGACCTCTTCTCTGTGGTGCTTTGGCGGGCTGGCAGGTCCATCGCCGCCATGGGTTGCTTATAATATCCGTATCGCGCCCATTCTCGGCTCCCACTCTATCCCAATGGCGCAACCGCACATGCAGGGTCCCTGTGCGGTGGCCAGTGGCGCTCACAACCATCAGCGTATGGACAGGTGCCCTCCATGATTATTAAGAAGCATGCGCAGAGAACCCGTATGAAAGAAAATTTAAACTCCCGTCAAGTCTGCATGGCGCCACCCGCACCCGCCGGCGCGCACTATCCGGGCCAAGACGCATGTCACGGCGTGAAGAAACGCCAACAGACAAGTCGAGATCCAGAACTCAGATGGCCCCATGGATTCCATTCCTCTGCGGCTCCATCGTAAATGCCTCCATTTGGTCGCTTAAGCATGCCATGGTTCATCAGAGACACCCACCCCCTGTGGCCCCCCTCACTAACCCATACGTCGTAGTCAGGTATTAGGTATTAATGTACTCAGTGCTCATGGGCGGGCAGTCGACGCCACTCGTTCGACCTCTGCGCAGCGGCCCCACCCGCCCATCCGCCCGCACGCGACCAACTCTCCTCAGCTGCAGCACCAAGGCTCTGCCTTCGGCAACGTCGGACCACAACGGACACACATAGTTCCAAGGTTCTTTTTAACCCTGTATTAAAATTTTAGCATTCAGGCCCCAAGACGAAAAAAATAATCGTGGTGCCTGACAACATGCGACTTCTGTCAGTGTATAGGCTTAGATATCGCAATTGCGTCATGCAACCCTGTCGGGCAGGCGCAAGTTCTGGCATCACTCTTTGCTATAATTGCTTCATCGCAAGCACCAGGGAAATGGCTCAGATCAATCACAGGATATAGAATTGTTCGACGGGACACTAGGTAATATAGGTGGGTTGTAGTAGTTCGTAGGGAGGCTTTTCCTTGGAACGCGGCTCCGAGTCACACGCCCTTCACTTCGCTTCACATCACTTCATTCCAACTCCCCCAAACCGCGCTTTGATAGATTTGGGCACCTTGTCCCATGCATGATCAAGACTTCAGAGTCAGAGACGGGCAACAAAAAAAAAGATAAAAACCAGACAGATAGGGAAAGATTCTACAGCGTATGTACAGTATCTGACATTAATGTCTCTCTTCCTGGGGCGCAGAGAGATTTTGGAATAATTTGGGAACATATGAAATCCACCCTCGATGGAAACTCCTCGCGGAAATCTCAGCCCGTGGCTTCTACCGTACCCATGTGCGTTGTCGTATCGGTTGCGCCAGTTCGTCCCGCAGACGAATGGCCGGCCTAGATGGTTTCTCTACCGAAATTGTTGGGTTGGCATCTCGTACACCTGCGGAGGGGGTGCAGAGCCGGTGGTGCTCGTCACTTGCTGGCCGTCAATCTCCTGGGCATTGGGCTGGTGCCATCGGGCATTGTGGCCCTCCTGTCCAAGCTCGGCCGCCTTGGGGTGTTCTGGCGAGGGGTGCTCAGGCAGCATGTCGGGGCCGTTGCCGGGGCTTGTCGTCGCCGTTCGTGAGTAGGCAGTCTCGGGGCTCACGCTGTTGTTGTACGAAGAACCATACTGCTGGGGCTTGGCAAAACCGGCTCGTCCATCGCCGAGGGCGGTACCGCGGTAGCCCTCCTGGGCAGTCGGCTTTGTCGGGACACGGCCGGGAACCAGGTGGGCGGCGGCGGCGGCAGATGTCTGGGCCATGTTGGGAGGAGGGCCGTGGGATGGGCCAGAGCCTCCGACGGGGACTTCAGACGAGCCAAAGAGATCGTCCTCGTCAACCTTGGGGCCCCTGCTACGCTTGCGGAGGAAGAACCACAGGAGACCGCCCAGAATAGCGAGACCAGCAACTCCGGCTCCAGCACCAATTCCAGCCTTGGCGCCCGTAGAAAGGCCCTCGTCCTTGTTACCGCCACCGGTAGGAGGTCCGACGCTTCCAGTGGGGGCTTCCGACTGAGTATTAGCAGCGGTGTTGACGGGGGTCTCGGTGACGACAAAGGTGCTGGTAGTCGTGATGGTAGTCTTGGCGTTGGCTTGGATGGTCTTGGTAAGGGTGCTCGTGATCTCAGTCTCCTTCTTAGTGGTGCTGACGACAGTTTGGGTATCCGTCTCCATGACAGTCTTGGCCGAGTTTCCAGCGTCCGTCACAGTCACCATCTTGGTAATGGTAGCACGCTTAACAAGCTCTCGCTTGCGTCGGATGAGCTCAACATCCTGCTCGCCAGACTCCTCGTCGAGATCTCGCAGATACTTGAATGCATACTCGGGAGCCTGGGTGGCCCTGGCCTCAACAACGTTACCGGCGCCATCGACAGTTCGGGGAGCAAGAGCACGCTTGGCGTTGGCAGTGGTGGTGACCGTCGTAACAACTGTCTCCGTGGCCGTCTCGGCATCGCTGCTAGTAACAGTGGTGGTTTCCAAGGCGGTCTTGGTGACGACGATAGTCGATGTGACGGTTTGGAAGATGGTGGTCTTGCGGCTGACCGTCTTAGCATCACCATTAGTGACGGTTGTAGTCTGGGTCACAGTGACATCGCCGGAGCCAGAGCCCCCGGTAGAGCTCGACGACCCGCCGTTGTTATTGTTGTTGTTCGCGGATGTTGTCGGACCATTGTTATTACCCGCTGAGGTCCTGGTCACAACATCGATAACGGTGGTAGGGGCGTTGTTGGTATCCGAGTTGCGGCCAGTGGGACTGTTACTCTGGGCGTCGGCGGCTGCCAGAAGGCCCAGGACAACGACGTTTCGGAACTGCATCGCGGACGGTGGTCGGGGGGGTGCTGAGGCAAACAGAATCAAGGAAAAGGCCTGCGGATGAGGCGGAAACGAAAGGTATGGGCAGGAAACGCGCGTTCCAGGTGGATGCCGCTTCGCTGAGTCGAGAAAACGGGGGCTCTCCAGGTGCGTAGGCAACCTACACGGTGACTGCGTCGTCGGGACTCGGCAGGCGTAGGTAACCGACACTGGCCGACGGAACGAGGTGTCGATGCGCGGACCGCTCTGTTGGGTTAATAGAGGCTACTGCGCCGTATCGCGAAGCCTCAAGGGATTTGTCGGGGGAGGAGGAAAATAGAGAGGAGGAGGACAGCCGGGTGGAACACCCAAATGGTGGTGTGGTGCGTGGCGCTGGCTGCAGTGCGTCGCGGTACGGCGAGTACGAAGCAGGTACTTGGTACGACGTGGTAGCGGCGCCTGGATTGGTATTTGGAAGCCGCGCTGGGCTGGAGCTGCGAGGCCAGGGTCGTGCTAGCGCCGATTGTCTGGGACCCAACGGAGGGGAGAAATGCGTGAAAAAAAAAAAAAAAAAAAAAAAAAAAAAAAAAGGAAAAGGACAAGAAAAAGAGTCCCAAATTGCGAGAATTGCAAACGAGTGACGGTTGGCCAAATAAGCACAGTAGAAGCTACTGCCAAAGTCTGGGCGTGCGTTGGTGCAACGGTCAGGACAGGAGAGGCAGTGTGAACTGTGAGCGGGAGGTGAAGTGTAAACCTGGACAGGGCCGGGGGATGGGCAAACAGGGTTTCCCAAAAGGGTGGCTGAGCAGAGATGCACGCCAGAACAGAATGACCAAGAAAGGGAAGGGGCAGAAACCAAGGGTGAAGGAGGGAAGAACAAGGAGAAAACCTGCTTCTGCGCACGGAGCAACGCGCTTTACGAGCACCTTTGCAGCAAGTGTGGCCTGGGCCAGCACCCAGCAAGCCAGTGGCAGACGGCGACTTGTCTAGGCCCTGAGGCGGGCTTCCATTGCCTCCGGCGGTGGCGTCGGCGCTCGCTGGTTGGCAGTTGGGCCCCTGTCAGGGACGCATGGCCGCCGTCACTGGGCCCAACGGGTGCGACTCAACCGCCCGACCTGCAACGTTCCATGGCTGGCAAATATTGGATGTCACTGCTACGGCTGCTATGGCTGCTAATTACTCCCAAGATACCTTGCAGGCCATGGCCTCCATTGCTCGCCGCCAACCACAAGCAATGCTACGAGTAGTTATTGACGCCGAATTGATGCTTTAGCACTAGCAGTAGGTGGTACTTACGATCAGAGCCGTTGTCCGGGCTTGGCTGCGAGGAGCGAGTCCGAGGCGACCAACGGGACAGCGGCCCACGATGGGACTCATCGAAAAGATGCATGGGATGGGGAATGGGATGCGTGATGCGTGATGTGCGCTGTCAACCAGCGCTAGTCCCGAACAACCGGTTAGCCTGCGTCTGGATATTAGCCCCGGTCCGGGTACGAGGCAGGAGGGTCGGAAAGAGTGGGCAGGCGTGCCGAACGGGGACTAGCACGTTCAGGCTGCGCGGGTCCTTCGCTGAGTTCGCTCTGGCTCGCTCTGGCCGCTGGGCTTGGGAACTTCAGGTTCAGTCGCGGAGCAAATAATCAACCCACCGCCGACGGTTGTGCCGGGCGCACAAAGGAGGGTCCGGCGCCTGGGCCAAGCGCGGGTCCGCCGGCGCGGATGTTTGGACCTTGGTTCTCAAACTTCTCTTGGTGCTCAGTCTCGTCGGGTGTGTTGCGTCAGCGGTGATGTTCCTGCGGGCCGCAGCGGAAGGAGGGCTCCAAAGGGGAGAAGCCCGCCCATTTGGTGTCGACACCCGCTGGATTGGATGCGTCGGCGCATTGGGGGCCGGCCTGGTGCGATTTGCAGGTGACGATGTCGGGCCCGAGATGAGGCGAGATTGGCAATTGATTGCGGAGGGAGCAAACAGCCCCATTCCCCCGTAGAGGTAGGCATGGTTTGCCTGTAACGTGTTACAATGTCTCAATTACCAGCGGTCAATAAGGCGCCTGCTAGTCACGAGGACTGTGAGCCACATCCGGAACTAATACACAGATTCTATGACCATCTGTTGCGCCTCTCAATCACCCAATAACTAAGCCCGGGAATACAGCAGGCAGGCCTCCCCATAGCTAGCTGGCTGCACGAGCATCCTAAGAAGTCGAGGCGCAGCTCACGTCTCGAATAATTGCACACGATGGATGCCTTCCATCCTGCCGCCCATCCTCCCGACTCAGCTAATAAAATAGTCCATAGTTTCTGTTTCTAGCTGGGCGGCGAGTGTCGAGTCACCCTCTTTTTGGGGCGAAGCAACGCAAGCAAGCAAGTCAGCGGTGTTTAAGAGATGTCATGAATCTTCCAGCCCAGATGAGCATAGTTCTCACCATCGTATTCTATTCTGGTCCACGGTTTTTCTGCCCTTCTTCGATTCCAAAAGTCAATCGCGAAGTGCCCATGGATCCCCTGCCACGGACCCTCAGAGCCATTACTCACGGCTCCACCACTGACGTCGTTGCTTTGCTTCCTCTCCATCGCCATGTCCCGATGGGACCGTAGTCGTGACGTGACGATGCTTCTCGCTCCCTCCTGTCAACCCCGCCTGATGCAGATCTTCAGGGGATAATTGCCACCCGGTTGACAGGCTGGAGGCTTTGGCTTTGGCTTTGGCTCGAGGCTGAGGATGTCATGCAATGCAAGCCTCACACCCGCATGTCAGCAGTGGCTGCTGGTATTAAACTCTCAACACCACCTTCAGGGTCCAATCTGCCCGCGCTCTCACCGAGCGGAACGGCCATGCATTAACTCATTTCAGCCCTACTGCCACTAGCCACCATGCTGAAGGGCGAACCGACCGCTGCCTTTTCGGTCTCCAACTCTGCACGACTTACTGAACTACTGTACTGTACTGTGCTACTAGTAATACCAGACTGCTACTATGTAGTAATACAGTACTATTACATACTGAAGGGAAGTGATCTAAACCAGCCGTGGCTTGGTCCAGCGCCACCTTCGATAGTCCCTAGCTTCACTGGCCCGCCAACGTCCAGATCGCCTGAGAGGGCCTGTCACCAGGCCTTTCCGTCCTCCGTGTCACGGCGGAAGTGAGTGGGCAGCGCAAATTCGTCGTCGGCTTCAGGCGCAAGACTAGTTCCGTCTTGTACCTGCTTCAGAGAGCCCCCAGAACTGCCGTCACTCGCTTTCCATCGTCTTGCCAAGTTGCGAGAGGCCTTGTACCCAGCGACATGGGTTTGGTTGGCTCCTGTTTGGCGAAGCGCACGAAACACGGACTAGTTTCAGGGTCCGGCGCGTGGACGGGGATCCAGGCACACCATTGCTCCATTGCACCATATGCCCGTCTGTCCATTACGCCACTTCTTGCGTCACCGACAACATCCAAGCATCTTCTGTAGTTGTCCAACAATGTGGTCCAATGCCCAATGCCCACATGTTCTGATCTCCCACCCCATCGACGTGCCTGTGCCTCGGAGCAGGGCAGTGCTCACTTACAGCAGCCTTATCCGGTATGCTTAAACGCCTATCCCGTTCGCGATTCTCTTTGTCTCCAGGCTCGCTACCTTGCCAAGCTTGCCCCCTCCAGTCGTCGCATAGCACAGCCTGATTCACTACGTTTCAGACACCAACCCCCGCGAGCCCAGCGCCAGTCCCAACGACCATCAGCCCGTCACTGGCGTTGCCTGGTGGCAACTCTGTTGTCGAGGCGCTCCACCAGTTATTACGTGGAAAGCACGCGGCCTCGTGATCCACTCGGCCGGCAACGAACGCTCTCGGGCCGTCGGGGCAACGTTGGGTTCATGTTCAATGCCATCAACCGGACGGTCAAGTTGCTGGCCGGCCATGAGTAACTCCGAGAAATCTGGGTTAGACTATTTAGGTTCCCGTGAAAAGCTTCGCCGACAATATGGGATAAGCCGGAATTGGGACCCCCCCGAGCCTCCGTTCACCAGACCTTTACACAAATGCCTCCGAGCCCCCCGCTGGACACCATTTCAGCCCGGAATGCTCTTCGCCAGGTTTGAGCTGCACATGTTCTATTCTGATCAGCTTGGCCGGCCCCGAAGTAGTTCGTTCGTCTCTGCGCGGTGGTATCACAGTGCTTGAAATCGCGAACTGTTATCAACTGTCAGTTGCGATTGTGGTCAACCGGCCGTCCTTGACCAGTTATGAAGTGATATGTTTACAGTCCCAACATGATGTTAATTAGGGCAATCTTCGGGTACTGATTATGACAGCATGCGTTGAATGTGTATACTCGAGCAGAGGGGCCAAGTTGTTGATGATAGAAAGGACGACACCAAAACGAACAAAAGAGGGACGGTGATCAAAAAAAGAGGCACCGGCGAGGAACTTAAACCCTAAAACTCGGGGAGACTCACCCGACCAAGCCTTCCATCAGTGTATTTCTGTAGAAAGTAAGAAGGGGGAACACAAAAATCGGCAAAATCGCAATTCACATTCCGTCGACAAGGTCCACTGCTGGTGGCACGCTTGTCTCTTCAGTCCTGTTTGGATTCTGATAAAGGTCTTCACGGTCCAAAAAGTGAGAAAGGGCCCGAGGACTCGTCATTCATTGACTTAGATCACACGGCTCATACGTAGATCCCTCCAGGCAACCCAACACGCAACAAGCCCCTGGCTCGGCCAGCTATCGCAACTAGCTCAATCAACCACACACATAGAACTACAACACCAACTGATCCCAAACCAGCTAGCCCTACCTGTGAGTTGCTGAAGGTGCGTTGCCATGTGGCAAGAGCCAGATGTTGGTGCTGGGGGGGGGACACAGGAAGATAGGAACTCCCGCGGAAACACGGCTAAAGATGATGATACGCAGTAGGCACGAGCCTTGGCGCCTTGGTATATTCTCTACTTCGCGTGATGGTATCGCTAGAAATACATTCTCACTGCGTGGCCCTGGGTTCCAGTTCCAGCACCTCTATATATAAAAAACTGCTGCCACGGCCTCTTGCCGCACGGTACCCAAAAACAAAATAGGCCAAAATTAAAGTCTCGGTACGTCTCGGCTCCTTTTAAAACGAAGAATGGGGGAACAGAAGAAGTAATGTCAAGAAGTAACCGCTGAAAGCGATGGTGGTTTAGAAGTTCTCCTTGCCCCAGACGAACGAGAAGCTGAGTTGCCATGTTAGTCGCCAGTCGAGGGCAGAGATGGGGGATTTGTAGTTTAGACTCACCCGGGATCCGTATACTTATTGCACATGACGTGCAGCGTGCTGCCGAGGACCTTGGGCCCGCAGAAGAAGACACCCGCCTCGGCCGGGCTGTGAAGCTTCTTGATACCGCGGAAGATCATGTCCCAGTTTGGCCTGCCAAAGTTTGTGGGACTGCGGAGGCCGGTGATGGTGTCGGATTCGGCGTCAGCGTCGTTGATCATGATGTTTGTCGCGTCGTCGGGCTTGATCTTGGCCGTCAGGTACGTGTGGATCTCGATGCGGTGCTCGAGGTCCTGCGCCTCGACGGCCATCAGCAGCGAGCGGAACCACTCAAAGGACTCAAAGTCACGGCACACCCAGAAGAAGTAGACCTTGGACAACCGCGTCTTGCTTCGCGGGTAGTTCATGCGGTACCAGATGGACTTAAGGATGGAGGCGAAGGGCGTCACACCGATACCAGCGCCCACCAGGACCGAGACCTCATACTTGAAAACGTCTTCGGATGCCGAGCCAAAGGGCCCATCGACGTACATGCGCGGCAGCACCTGGCGCAGCGCAGGGTCGATCTCGTCGCCGCCGTCAGCTCCCACGATGCGGCTCATGTGCGCCTGGCGCTTGTTCTTGCCCCAGTCGCATCCGAGCGTCTTGGCCAGCTCCTTTGTGAAGTCACCCACGCAGCGGATGTGCACCGAGATGTAGTCCTCCTCGGGCGCGCTCGTCAGGGTGAAGGGGTGGTACTGCCACAGCGACACGGCCGGGCAGCAGAGGAAGATGTACTGGCCGGCGCGCGTCTTGGTGTTCTCCTTGCGCATCTGGATCTCGCACACGTTGCTGGGGTGCTGGATCACCTTTGTGATGTACGTCTTGTGCCGGCCGCGGACCTCTCGCGCGATTCGCTCGGCCAGGTAGCAGAGGCCGCTGGGAAGCCAGTACTGCCAGAAGACGCCGACGGCTGAGGATCCAACGCTGACGCAGAAGGGCGCGACGTCGGGCTGAATCATGCAGAAGGCGCCGTGGATGGCCCAGAAGAAGAAGAAGATGATGAACATGTGGTGGGTGTACCAGAACCGCTCAAAGTTGGCACGTCGAGGCTTCTCGACGGCGGTCCAGACCATGCCCATCAGCGCGACGAGCATGACGTATCCCGTCCATCCGGGGCCCGTGACGAAGTTGGCCAGGAGCCAGCCGTAGATGCCCAGGTTGTGCTTGATGGCGACCTGCGCAAAGTTGTTCCAGTGGGCGATGGTGTGGACCCAGGACCAGAAGACGATGGACCAGGCCGTGATGATGTGGAAGCCAATGTTCTTGTCGAACTGGATGATGCCGTTGAGGGGCGTCTGCCTCAGCATGGAGATGAGAGTCCGGCACACGGGGAAGAGCACAATGGCGACGTCGAGGTGGAGGACGAGCGCGGCCGATCTGGCAACGACAAAGGTGAAGCCAAAGTTGTTTCTCGAAGACTGTAAGCTCTCTTTCTGGGCGTAGTGAACGCAGGCAAAGGAGAATACGAGGGCGTGAGCGAGCATGAAGACGAAAACGGTGCTGCGAGTTGTCAGCCGAGTCCCCCCAACCGATGCCGATACGGCATCCTAGTGCTGTTTGCACGTCACATACAATCTGCGATAGCCTTCGTTGATCATCCACCGATCAAACTTTTCACGCCCGGTCAGCTCCTTGGGCTTCTCCTGGGTCATTTCGCCCGTCATGAGCATGCGCCCGAGCGGCGTCAACCGAGACCGCTCGGAGGGCTTCTCATTGTAGTCGTAGAGCTGGTAGCTCATCGTGACTGATTTTCGGCGAGAGAGTAGTGGGGTTTCGCACGATCCAAGCGATGAAGAGAACAAGTCCTTGCTGCTGTCGAGTAATTGTCCAAGCGATCGCCCAATCTGTCAAATAGTCGTCTTCCTTTATTGGTAGTCCAGTCAAAGTCGAATGCTCCACGTCAAGTTACGGGTGCGGTTGCTGTGAAGAGAAGTAGTAGTAGTGAATACTGGTGGCGGCATGTGCTCAGTCCTGCTGAACGCGCGACGAGGTGGTTAAGGAATTAAAGCGGGAAATAGCTGAAACAAGTATAGTAAAAGGAAGGGATTCGTCAGAAAGCAGTGCTCAAAGAAGGAGAATTGGCAGCCCTCGATCGCTGCTTCAACCAAACGCTGGGTCCAAAGGGGAAAGGAAAAGAGTCGTCGATCAACTGTCACTTGGGCCGGGAAGCCTTATGAGAGAGCCGAGGAGGCGACAAGACAGCCCTGGACAGACCCTGAGACGAAATAAGGTGATTTTCACACACCCTGGAGCCCGAGGCCGTTGCAACTTTGCAAGCAAGACCCCCCAGGGTCCCACGACTTGGCAGGCTTTGCCCAGTCTCTCGCCCATCGAGGACTGACGGACCGATGCGATTGGGGGGTCATGCTGCCGAAAGCCCACCGACGCGGAGAAATAGCTGCCGCAGGCGACGGCGACGAGACCGGCTTGGAGGGGCCCTGGGGCAACCCGCTGGGGCGGCTCGAACACGCCATGTCAGGGCGTCTGCCGTGGCCCCGGCCAATAGCGCCCCCTGGCTACGACGCCTGCCGCCAAACCTGGAACGCGCCAGCACCAGCACCAGGGGCGGCCCAGTCCAGCGCTGAACGGCTGGAGGGGAGCCTCTCTGAGCAAGACTGAGATGCCCATCTGGCGCGCACAGGGGCACGTCAGAGGCAGAGATCAACGACGCATCGAATGATTCAGTTTCCCAAGCGTGTTTTACCGCCCGCCATCTGCCTCTGTCTGGGTAGCCTCGGGCCCCATCACCAGCAGGAGGATCACGCCTCGGCGCACAGCTCGACTGCGCTGCGCCTGTTGAGCTTGACAAGTCCGGTCTGTCATTTCGCATATGCAGCTGCCGACCTCTGCCTGAGCTACGGTGGCTCGCCCACTAGCGCCCATGGCAACAGCATCGTGAACCCATCCGCTCCTCCACCAGTAGCAGGCAGGACAATGCAAGTCCAGCCATGGCCATGCCTCAAGAGCGCCTCAGAATCGTTCGATGTTCCCAGATCCCATACAAAGAACCCCTACAGCCATTGTCCGCATGGAGCAGCCAAAACTCCCGGTTGCTCGCCCACCAGCCGAATGTGTCAAGAACAACCCAGAGTCCCAGACCCCGTTTGAAACCCCGGTGTTACAGGTTTGCCATTTGGGCTTCGTCCGGCACCCCCTTCTTCGGTTGGCGCCCCCGGCAGGTTGCATCGCGAGCGGGCCCCCCACAAGCTCCATTGTGCCAGCTCTGTTCTTTCTCTGTATCTGATCTCGAGCATGCAATAATCAATCGAGTAATCAAAAGGGGCCAAACAGACGCCGTGACAGCCAAGACATGCGCTTCGTTCCGTCATCACCGCTCGTTGAACCTGCCCAACGACACGAGCGCTCCTTATCCGCGCAATTGGAGCCGCCGTATAGATATAGAGGCCCCAAACAACAGGGAATGCTGCAACAAGAAAACTGCGTGATTGCGGGCAGTCCAATCCAACAGGCTGCACTTGAGCCCGTGGCCAGCCCACTATTATGACGCTTCTTTGCTTTCTGACATGCCCAGGAACCCCAGCCTGTTCCGAGGCGGGCTTCGATCAGTCCTCTTCCTCTCATCGTCTCACGTCCGTCGTCCAAGACCTTGGTGAGATGGTTCGTTGTGTTTCCGTCGCTCGAGAATCTAGGCGAACCGAATCTCTGCCACCCAAACGAGATAGCACTCGCTTACCAAGTGCCGCAGCCGAATATCGTATGTTGCCAGCCAGCTGCTCATATCCAATGGTTTCGTGCTGTAACCCGGGGAGGTCGTGGCCCAAAGTATTCCCGACAAATGCCCATACAAGTTGCGTGATTGCACCGCACCACACTAATATCGCCATCGGATTCTTCTTGCACGCGACCACCATATCGATGGTGCCCGTACGTATTTGGTTTGGAGCCCTGCAGCTAAGTAGAGTGCATGTGACACTGAACAGTTGCACCCTTGTCCTCGGGCAGCCCCCACTGACGAGGGCTTCATTCCAACGTCCAGTTATCACGAAGGTGGGGGACTGCCCAAAATTGAGACTCATTAGCGTACAAGTATTCGTCGTAGTCGTTGAAGCATCAATAGCCGTAGCCTCGCTCCATTTGGAATTCACAATCTCCCTCAAGATTTTGCCGGAGTGCCTACAACTGCGGGTGTCGCTCTTGGAGCCAAACTGCTCCCATACACATGCCGTCACGAGTCAACAGCAGTCACGCGATAGATATGGAAAAACAAGTAGAGACAAAGTGTACACGCTGCCTGTTTCTGGATGCCAAAAGCACATCGTTAATGCAAACCCAAACCCAAGCCGCATGATATCCCTTAGAGCTGTTCTGTCTGTCTGGTATGTCTTTCCTCCCCTCACTTGCCGCTAGCCACTTCTCACAGTCGCTCCATGCCGCACCGGCCATACTTTGCATTAGGCCCCGACTGCTACAAATGGTAGCTGTCTAGGAGCCCACTGATTTCTGTGCCGGTCGACGGCATCTCGCAAACGCTATCGAAGCAAAATAATTGATTTCTACGCCGCTGCCATGAACGGGAGAGTCATCCACCCCAGCCTTTAACCACACCGGTCTCGATTTGGCACCTTAGATGGCGTACTTTCGAGTCCACTCTCGCGCCGTAGCCTCGTACCGGGGTCGGTCAGTTTTGTAGACGTGAGCAATCTCGGGGACCAGAGGGTCATCGGGGTTGGGGTCGGTCAGCATAGAGCAGATGGACAGAAGAACTGCGTATGAGCGTTAGTCACGGGACCCTGCATCGAGAAAAAGTAGGGATCGGCAAGGAGCAATCTTACCCTTGGAAATGGTCAAGGCCGGGCTCCACTGATCACGCAGAATGTCTAGGCAGATGCTGCCGTTGGAGTTGATGTTGGGGTGGTAGATTCGGGTGGTGAAGTTGACCTTGGGAGGCTTGAAAGGGTAGTCGGTAGGGAAGTGGATGGCGAGGAAGAAAACGCCGCCGGAGTAGGGGGAGTCGCCCTGGGGGGATAGTTAGCCGTGTTCGCACACCCGTTTTGTTGCACGACCTGGGGTCGTAGTCAACGTGGTTGGCTGCAGCTCGGCGGCTAGACGCTTTGCCACGAAGCTTCGCCCAACAGTGAGCAGGGGTAGGCGGTTACTTACAGGACCCATGATGGTAGCTTGCCAGTGGAACTGATGAATATTGTCAGCGCGGTGTTCTTGGTTGATTTTGTAAACATCGCTATGATGCCCGATGATCCCATGAGAAACGACTCAAGGCGAAAGGCCGGGTATCAACGCGGGGGAGGGGTCTTGCTCACCAGATCCTCGCCGACAGGGCCGGCAGAGCAGGAGGATGGCGGATCACTGTAAGCATCACCGTCAGCATAGGTTCAACGAGGCAGAATCGTCGCTCGAGGCCACATCGTAGCCATGTCCTTGCGGGCGTGATCGTGAGCATCGTCATCAAGGTCTTCGCCTTGGACCCCGCTCACGAGCCCCACCTGACGTCTGGGCTTCCGACAGGGCCCCTCGAGGGTTTGACAGGAGAGGCACATGGACACTTACCGGCCGAGATCAGTGAGTTCCTTGTTGATGCGCTTGAGAGCCATCTTGTGATGTGTGAGGGGGGGATATGAAAGGTTGGGTGCGAGTTATCGCTATCGCTGCACGGGGAGAGACGTCAGCGGGTGGGATGGCACCAAACGGCGGCGGACCGAAGAGGGGGGAAAGCACGCACTCTAGCGATGTTGGACTTGGCCGTCGAGACGATCAAGAATACGGGTTTCAAGAGAGGGCACTGAAGGTTGTCTCTTCTTTGTCGTCGTGGGGTTCAGTCGAGGCTGAAGGGAAACGGGTGGTATTTGGGGATCGTCGATGGGGTAGTATGGAGGAAAGAGAGGAGGGTCAACAAAGAGAGGTGAAGGAAGGGTGGCTGCGGCGGGTCATTCTCGCAGCCCGAAAAGTCAGGTTTTTTAGGCCCGTGGCTGACTGGGCCACTGGGCCAACTTGGCCACAGTGCCACACACGCCCAAGCACCGCCACGGGGCAAAATCCAGGGGCGGCTGGGCCTGAACACGGACACGGACAGCACTCCAGGTCGGCGACTCCTGTTCAGGGAGCCCTATCGAGCCCCCGCGCCCGCACCGTGGGGGTCTGTTAGTGCGCTTGTACACAGTACCGTGCCCCCAAGCCTCGAGGCCAGGCTAGACGTACCACGGTCTTCGCTAGACTTCGATGGCCGATGCTTATTCGTGATGACCACACCATTGGTTGCCCCATTGCACGCTATCTTGTGCAACGACTCGAATGTGCTCCCTCTTTCCGAGGTGCCGGAGCCGGCGGAAATCTAAACTTTTCCATGCCCATGCCCATGTCCATGGCCTTCCAGCGCCATTTCGCTCATGGCGAACTCAGGCTGACATCACCTTACCATCGGGCCAGGGCGGGACGGGCTTCGAGAGGCTAGGCCCAGCCGCCCACGCAGTTGGGCCACTTTGGCATTTGCTCCATAGTGCATCGGCGCACATCATCGCGCACCGCCATTGGGTGCCGAGGCCCGCCGTGCATCGCCTCCCGGGCAGGCCGATTCCTGATGAAGCCACAGGCCCACCCTGGGCACCAAACCCGTGCGGAGGCCCCGGTGCCCCTCCGGCCCGGCCCAGGCATCGCTGGTTTGACACCTCGCTGCAGGCTTCTCAGGTCTCAGTTTGGGGTCTCAGGCCTCAAACTCTCTGGCGCATGCGACGTGACATGGGCATTGTGGTGCCGCTGCCTAAGCTGAGACAGTTTTTTGGTCATGCCCAGCAATCCATCAACCACATGAGTCACGCTGATACAAGCTTCGTTGCCTCTGCCTCCGAACATAGTTGTAAGGTCATCCGACTCCGTTATTTGATGCATTGTACCTATGTATTTTTGACTGTTGTCGTCAGGCGCAGCTTCTAGACCATTGACGGTCGCTTCTGACACGTCAAGGCCAATATTATCAAATGCAAACAGCAATGCATTATGGATATTATCAACGCTGTGAATGACATGCCCAAGTTGTCCTGCAGGAAGTCAACGCCCACAGAGTAAAAAAACTCTGCGTATATTCGTTTAGATCTGGAAGCACGTCGTTTGGTTTTAGCTAAACGCCTCCGGCTTCTCTTGAAATCATGAAGCTGGATATCGGACCCGCTGCCACAGCCTTTTGACCCTCAGATCCCGAACTTACCCACTTCGTTCTTTGTGGTGGCCAGGGAGCTTGGATTTAGTATAATCAACCAGCCACTTGGAAGACCCTAATATCAAACCCAGTGTCAGCATCTTCCTGACACACTGCATGATCGCTGAGGCCTTATAAAACTAGCGGACAAGACTTCGATATTGATCGGACCAGTGCTATACAATACGAGCCTAAGTCTAATCCTTAATTGAACCTTTCTTCCTTTGGCCCCTTGCTTGTGCCATCACATCATCGGACCGCTACCAAACCCAAGCATGTATCTGTCTCCGTGTCTTGGTCCTATAGTTTAACGCCGCCGGAAAGCTTTCTCAGACTCTACACCTTCTAGAGCTAGAAGGAAGAGGAAAACGTTCGATGGAACAGCAGCGATTAAGAAGGAGAAGGGAAAGGAGAAGGGACAATTGAGTGTATTCGAACAATGAAACAGCTACTGGAACACCTTGCAACCTGAGGCTAGGTAGGGTGCAGTTGGTTTTGTGTAGAAGTCTTTCAACTTCAAAATTGGAATCTACTTCATATTGCCAACGCGTTTCAATGGATGGTGCGATTCAGTACATGTCGTTTTCGCAGAATCAGCTTCGTAGACATAATTATACATATCAAGAGCCAGTAACGAGGCCACACTGCTGTATTGCTGCGTAGTTTCCCACAGAGCCAATAAGGCTGCACGCTTCACAACGCCATGAACTTCTTTTGAGCCTGTAGCGCATTTCTCATTAAGTCTAACCTTGCTTAATTTCTCACTACATGAACGGTAGTGACACCGGTTTTCGCTGTAGGCTAGCAGCTGATCATTTGTTTCGCCGGCTGCTGCTCACATCATCAGCCCAGTCCATTTGTCACCCATGTCTACACAAAGGCCTGGACCCCAGTGATGGCCCGTCCCAGAATCAGGCCTAGTTGGCATCAAGTCAGCATTCAATCATTCGGGATCCGGGATCAGATACGTACTGTGGATATCGCTCTGGCCCTCGTAGGTCTGCGTCACAAACAGGTTGGCGACGTGGCGACCAATCTGGTACTCGTCGCTCACAGCGTTGCCACCGAAAATCTCCTGCAACACGCGGGCATTCCTCAGGGCGGCATCGCAGTTTTGTCGCTTAATCATGCTGATCATCTCGGGCGCAGCCTTGCCCTCATCCTTGAGGCGTCCGACCTGGATGGCCGCCAGCGTTCCGAGGGCGGCGTCGGTGGAGGCGTCGGCCAGCTTCTTCTGGATGAGCTGATACTTTGCCAGCGGGTTGCCCTTGAACTGCTTCCTCTCGAGCGCGTAGGTCCTGGCTCGGGCGATGCAGTCCTCGAGTGTGCCCAGAACGCCAAACGCGATGCCGTATCGGGCGTTGTTGAGGCAGCTAAAGGGGCCCCTGAGGCCCTCGACGTCGGGGAACATGTTGGCCTCGGGCACCGGGCAGTTGTCCAGGTGGATCATGCCTGTAATGGATGCCCGCAGGCCGTTCTTGTTCTTGATCGCCGGTGTCTCCAGCGTTCCGGGCGGGCAATCCTTTCGCTCCACGAGGAATCCTCGAATCTTTCCGGTGTCCTGCAGCTTGGCCCAAACCATGAGCACATCGGCAATGGGGCTGTTGGTGATCCACGTCTTGGAGCCACTCAGCGAGTAGTAGCCCGTCTTGGTAGGGTGAGGCTTGGCCACGGTCTCCATGCTGCCAGGGTCGCTGCCGTGGTTAGGTTCCGTTAGGCCAAACGCGCCGAGGAGCTTTCCCTTGGCCATGAGAGGGAGGAACCGCTCCTTTTGCTCCGCAGTACCGTGCTCGGCGATGCCCCCCATGACCAAAGAAGACTGCACCGACATGCCAGACCGATAGCCGCTATCAACACGCTCCACTGCCCTTGTGATCAGGCCGCCGGCGACCGAGGACACGCCAGCACACCCGTAACCCTCAATGCTAGATCCGAGAAGTCCCAGCTCGCCCATCTCCTCGAGAATTTTGGGGTCATAGACCTCATCACGATAGGCCTCTGGGAGACATTAGTATGGCGGGTCACGCGAGCAGAGGCCGACAGCGACAATGACAACACTTACGTAGCACTCGGGGCTGTAGCTGCTCTTGACAGTACCGCTCAGCAGTCTCGCCAATTGCTATCTCCTCCTCGGTCAAGAGGTTCTGAGAGGCCAACGGATCCTCCCAATTGAACGAGGGAGACGATGCCGAAGCCGACGCGAAGCGGCGAGTGGCCAACGGCACAGCGGACCGGGCGCAACCTCTGAGAATAGGACGGAACATGATGTGACGCAAATAAAAGCCAGCAGGTAGGGAAGCAGGGTATGTAAATCGAGGAATCGCGAGATGAGAAGTGACAACAATGGTCAATGTTGCGGGGTTGATGATGGCTTTTAATTCGGCGTGTCGGCAGTCGTTGAAGCCCCGGCTTTGAGCCGTCATGGGCAGTGCGGCGTACTGACAAAGTCGCCGACGGCCACTGCATCCCCTGCCCGTCGCCGACAGTGCCCCGAGCCAACCACTACCCCAGCTTCGCCGCCCGCAGCCACACGCTAGACTTGACATCCCCACACACGACTGGCACCAGCCCAAGCCAGTGCCAACAGATGGAATTTCCGGTATTGATGGAATTTCCGGTATTGCTGTTTATTACATCTACTGCCTATCACTGCGTGTGGTCCGCGTCCTCGTGACTGTTCTTGACATTATGTCTTCCCTTGGAGTGTAGAAACCTCATTTCTCCGAGCGCCTCAAAGCCCCTCGAGTTGCCCCCGCAATGGCGCCCAGTGTGTTCAGCTCCGAGGTTGCCAGCATCATCCCCGCCATTGCCAATGGTCGAGCGCTTCCTCCCGCTGTCTCTTGCGGCTGTGGGGCGACTCTCTGGTCGTCAGACAACGTGCGGTTTCTGTCAGACTCCCTCGCCCTCCGTCTCCGCTCTCTTCCGTTTGGGATCCGCGAGCGTGGCGAACTGTCCCCGGATCGTGACTCTGCGCTGGAGCATGAGGATGCCTCCCAATGACGGGCGCGACGTATTCGATGGCCGACGCGAACGCGGAGCTTTAGCGGTGTAAGTGGCCGAGAGAGTATGGCATGCCGTCTTGGCCGCCCCCATGGTGGAGTATCCAGCCTCTATTCACGTTGGTCATTAAATATACCCGAAACTGTTTGATGGCTGCGTACTAGGCCATCTCTGGCGCCACAGCCAAGTTCGGGGCAGGAAGTCGTGCCGCCTTGGCTCGGCTCAAGCGGTGATTCTTGTGTTGTAGGTTCCGCCACTTCTGATCCAGACGTGACCTTCTTTCGAAGCAAGCGATTGGCCTTGAATAGTCGCCCACGCTCGCCTTGCCCACTTGCTGTAGCCTGTTGTGCCTGTTGTGCAGGGCTCCCAGTGTTGTTGGTATCGCATTGCTTGGCTATTGCTGCCGCGCTGGTATCGGTTCGCTGAGAAGAGTCGGACGATGCAATAGGTGAGGGTTTCATTGTTCAACGCTAGGAAGGAGTTGATATTGACTGCAGTTTCTGCTCTCGAGCGAGAAACGACGTCAGGGTAGTCAGTTACAGGCTGCGAAACATGATGGTGATTCACACAAGATGATTGAGGCTGTTGCTATTGCTATCTCGGCGACATCAGCTAAATGTGACTGCTACCTGCCTCAGCGCTCAGATAGAAGCCCACACACAGAACTTGTTCATGCGACACTATGGAAGGAGCTCCTGGCAATTGGCAAGATGCCATCCATGAGGGTTTCAATTTGGGAAGGAGCTGGGGCAGCGGCATTGTCGCTAGCGTTTGGCCAGGAAAATTACCCATCCTGGTCAAGCTCCAAATCAGTCGTGTCTAAAATTACGCACCCAAGATTGACAAACAACTTCACTTTCGTTCTCGTATGAGATGGCCAAAATGCGAATACTACCTACACAACTACAGCAAGGCCAAGACGACAAGGCCAAGACGACAAAGCCAAGACGACAAAGCCAAGACGACAAGGGCCTGAGGAAGCTCCCCTGGCAAATCAATTTCGGCAACTCTGACTGCCGGAACCATGGCGACAGCTCATGTTGAGATTTTCCACGTGTGCGCTGCCCAAACCCCGTGCAGAGTCACACATCTCTACGTAACAGACCCACCAGCCAAGGGGAGTTGAGGCTCTGGGTGCCTGACGTGCTTCCTACCGCAGCTTAGACGAGCTGGTCTTGCTTTTCGGCGTGTTGGGATGGAGTGACTCGGGCACATCCGATACGCCGATGGTCGGCGTGGGTCGTCCGCCCCACCTCCGGCTCGATCCCAATGATTTGCTCCGGCCAGAGCCTCGGTCTTGAGCCTCCGTTGCTATCAAGTGCTATCGCGATGTTCGAGATATGAAAAGGATGGAACATCATCCAGCCATACAAAATCGACCAATCCGCCTTGTGGCCATTGTATCGCCTGAAAGTCGATAATTAATTAATTTCTCCGATCCAGGATTGTATTTTGTTGTTTAGGAGTCGGATGGTCTGGCGGCGTTGCGGGCAGGCGGAAGTGGCGCTTTATCAATTGCGGATAGCCTCGCTCCGATCTTCACTCCGAGTCACTCTGCAACGACTCGTCTCTCTAATTATCGGTGCTTCATTCTCCGAAGCTCGCCAATCTCAGCATGGCGCAACTCGGTGAT
Source organism: Volutella citrinella (assembly GCA_034401135.1). Lineage (NCBI taxonomy): Eukaryota > Fungi > Ascomycota > Sordariomycetes > Hypocreales > Nectriaceae > Volutella > Volutella citrinella. Next base: position 3,874,045 of record JAWZSP010000005.1, on the reverse strand, counting down.
ATCAAGCACCTCCCTCGTGCCATCAAATTGGTTCGTATGACACCCCAGGTCAGGATGATCTAAGACTAACCCCGCTGCTTTACAGGCCGCCGTCTCCTGCAGTGGCAAGCTCCTCCGGGAATGGATATACGTCCCCTGTGGCCTCCTGGTGACTCTGGTTGCTTGCTTTGGCGTAGATTCGCTCTTCCGCAGGCTTGATGTGGCCTTCCCAGCCTCGGTGGCATGCTTGCTGCTGTTGTTTCTAGTGCTGGTCCTTTCAGAGGCGGTTTTGGGGAATCATAAAACCAAGAAGCTCGTCTCTCTTATTGACATTTCCGTGAGTAGGGCCAGTGATGCAGCCCGAACCAAGGAATCACTAACATGACTTGCAGGCTGGATGGTCACTTCGCTGGATGGGTATTTTCTTCACGCCCTCCTTTGTTCTCCTTCCATTGAGTCCACCTATTGGGCCAATTGAGGTGGGAAAGATCATTGGTGTTTTCGGTAAGCTCATTTCTTCACAACACCTTGAGTTGGGTCATGTTTAACGCAAAACACTCAGTTATTGGCTTTCTCGTTATGATGGCCCTTGCTGCATACATCACCCGTGGCATCCAACTCGTCGTCGGTACGTCGAAGCGCTCTGCGCACCAGCGCGCGGAGGAGCTCGGCAGGATGACGCCCGACATCCCAATCTCCATGACGCCCGAGCCAGACGTAAGCTCGGCGCCGGGTTCCGGAGCCCCGACTCCGGGCATCTCACGTCGGACGAGTTTCTCTCAGGCGACATCCACGGTGCCACTCATGGATCTCTCTGCTCCGCCCTCGAGGCCCCAGAGCCCACCGCTGCTACGACTTCAGAGTCATCACTATGCAGCGAGCCAGCACCGCAGCGAGAATGTCGTCGAAGCTGTCAACTTGCCCAGTTATCCCACCCAGGCACCGTTGCCCACCCCCATCGACGAGCGATGGGCCGCTCTCATCTCTGGTAACCTCGACCTGGCCACCTTTGTGTTCCTATTTCTGTTCATTGGTCTTCCTTTGTACTACACGACCGGCTATCCGATGCCCATGCATCTTGCCGTCAACGTTCTGGCCTGGTTCGGCGCCATGGCCATCCCCGTAAACTGGCGCCAGTACCTGCACCCGGTACTCGTATCCTCTCTCTTCACAGTGCTCGTCGTCTGGGCCTTGGCGGCCATCCACGGCGACGATCTCAACACGACCCTGCTGGCCTACCGAACTGGTGCCAAGTATCTCCAGCTCTGGCACGACACACGGTCAAAGCTCCTCCCAGGTGCCGGCGATGTATTCGGGACGTTGCTCGACGCCAGCATCGTCGCTCTGGCATTGCCCATGTTCCAGTACAGACGCGAACTCAGGGCGCACTCACTATCCATCACGGTGCCCAACGTTGCCATCAGCCTCGGCTCTCTGCTGGCCTACCCACCGCTGTGCCACGCCATCGGCATCTCGGCTTCTCGCAGTCTGTCGTTTGCGTCTCGCAGCCTGACGCTCGCCCTCGCCGTGCCTGCTACAGAGAATCTCGGCGGCGATGTCAACACGGTAGCCGCTCTCGCCATCATCAGCGGCATCCTGGGCGTCGTCCTGGGCCCTCGTCTGTTCTCGTGGTTGCGTATCCCCGAAGACGACTATGTCACACGCGGCGTCACCATGGGCGTCAACGCAAGTGCCATCGGCACAGCGCTACTGCTACGGACAGACCCGCGAGCCGCGGCGCTGTCGACTCTCTCCATGACACTCTTTGGCACTGTAACTGTGCTCTTCACATCAATACCCCCCGCGGCAACGTTTGTGCGGGCCCTGGTGTCACTATAACGGCGGCAAGCGAATGCACGGAGCCGGTGCAGCGGGAGAGCTGCATCGTATTAGACGGCTGGCAAGCAAGCAAGGATATATGCAAGTATTAGACCGCATTGAGCAATTTCAACGCAGAATCATGATTCGTAAAAGTAACCCATCGTACCTCGCGTAGTATCGGTTGTGTGGGAAGCAAATAGCCTGACCACATGAGCAGTCTAACCCCATGTCCAGACGCCGGCTTCAGTCTCAGCCTTTTCGTACATGGATGGATGGACGGAGGGAGGGGCGGGCCGTCGTAGGCCGTCTTCCCCTTCGTCACCTCAGAGATGCCGTGATGCGAGGCTCGCCACCACCGGGCCATGCCGCCTTCCGCCTCGCGGCCATCGATACCGCTGCAGCGCACGCTCGCGCCGTTGTACGTGCATCGACCATCAGCCATCAGGCGGTTCGCATCTCGTCATGTACGTAATGGAGCAAACACATCCAATCCAGCAGGGAATAACAAAAAAGCAAAGCGCCCGGTCCCCCTTCCCCCCCGCCCCCTCTCTCAGCCCTTTTCCCCGTGTAGTGTAGTAATAATTAAATGGTATGATACACCAAGCCCACGCGCCGGTCTACCAATATCAAAACAGCGCATCGCCCGACCCTTGCTGTCGGCGGAGAGAGAACAACTCCCGAAAATGCAACCCTTCCAGAAGCCCTCGCAGAAGCGTCGCAGCCGCCCCTGCTAGCTCCCGCATTTTTTCCCTTTTCGTCACTGGTGTGTGTTTGGTGAAGAGGACTGCGCGATCCGATGTTGCACCAGAGGGGCCCGGCCGTGGCGGGAGAGATGTTGTGTGTCTTGTGCTTCTCTCGAAAGTTGATGGGCCTTTTGTCGCCTCCACGGGTCCGAGTCAAGAAAACGTATCCATCCGGGAGTGCAATGTGCGGCTTCCTCGTGTGTGTGCGTATGTGTGTGTGTGAAGTTGCACCAGGGCATCCGAGTCTCGTGTAAGTCATGTTGGGGAGGGACAACTGCTGTCCCGCCCCCCTTGGTCCCTTTTCTCCCCATTTCCTTTTCCCCGGCTCCCCTATTTTCACTTGTGACAACGCCGGTGTTGTAATCTTGCCAAGGCCTTCTGCGTCCCCCACCTCCTTTTTCGTTGTGCCCTGTCCGCTCATCTCTCAAGATGTCGAGTGCGCACATTACCGTCCAAATGCCTGATTCAGGCGCTGGGTAAGGTTGGCGCGCTCCTCCCGGGCCTGGCGGCACACGTCGCACTCGTCGTAGATGGCCTCGCTTGAGGGTCTGGAGACATACTTGCCGCAGCGGGAGCGGCAGGGCGAGTATCCCACGACGTGCTCGCCAACGCGGAAGCCGCATGACACGCAGGTGAGCGTGCCCACGTTGGAGTAGCACATTCTTTCTCTCTCTTGTCCTTCTTCTTCGGCAGTCTATTGTGATCTTTCCGTTGATGATACGTGGTGATGGGTGTCGAAGAGAAGTGCTGTGGTTGTTGGCGTAGATTGTTTGTGGTAGATGCTGGAGTGTAGTTCTCTGGAGATGCGGTTGTCGAGTGGATTAAGCAGAGGGTAGCCCTTCTATCAACCAACCCTGTCTAGAAGTAGGCAGTTGTCAAACAATGCGAGTCCGTGTTCTGGCCCTCCCCCTTCAAATAGTTCCCGCTTGAATGCGGGTGCGTGTTCACGAAGAAACAAAGGGATCTGCAAGAAACAGGGCGATGCAGAGTGCCAGATGATGAATGTGAAAGAAACAGGTGATGGAGAGTGCAGTTGCTGGCGGGAAAGGCAGAGGCGGAGAGAAATACGGGGTGTTATGTACTGCCAGCACCAATTCGCAGATTCGCGATGGGGTCTCGTCCTCTCCTGGGCTGTGGGAGTAGCCAGCCCACCCGCGAGTGGGACGATGGCGTTTCGCTGCCGCGTCCAAGACTCCAAATCCCTCGCCGTCCGCATCACAGCGGCAAACCCATCCAACCGGGATGCCCTGGGACTCCCGTGCCCGTCCGTGCTCTATTGCCCGTGCTTTGTTGCTTGCTTGCTTGCTTTGCTTGCTTGACTGCACTGCACTGCACTGCAAGGCTGGTACCCGGGCTAGTGGAGGGTCGGGGAGTGATATGTATCAACGTGACGCCGCCTCCTCTGCTGCTCTCGATGCCCAGAGTCGTGTTGTGGTCCGGATGGCAATTCTCTCACCGACACCTCGCCTCGACCAAGCTGCTGTTCTTCCGAGTCTTTGTGCGGAGTGGAGACTCCGTCGGTGTGTGAGAGTGGTGTGTCTGAATGCGTGCGTTGCCTGTAGCGGTGCGTGAGTCGAATATGAGAGAAAGAGTGAGGATATTACAATATCCCAACTTTCATGGAGCCCTTGGGGAGGGGAGAAGCACAAGCAACCCACTCCGATGTAGAGTAGCAGTAGTCTTATTCCCTCCGCCGCCTCCTCCTCCCAGTTCCCTTATGTTGCACTCGCGGCAGTAAGCGATGGATGCCGAACTCGCTGTGTGTTACTTAATACCGTCGTGGGTCTGCCGGGATTTGGGCATTACCCAAACGAGGTCCCGCGGGTCAACTGCGCCCTTCCTGCGAATAGGTGCCCCCAGATACCGCAACGGCTTTAACGGGGCGGTGGGGGATGGCGAGGGGCGAAGGGGGGGGAGGGGAGGAGGGTGGAGGGTCCCTTCGGCTCACCGCGTGCCCAACGGCGTGATGGGTCCCTCTTTTGTGAGCTGCCCGTGCTGCCGAGCAGTGGAGACGGCGAGTTGACGGACGGGCTGAGTGGGTGGTGTGGGCGCGAGCGCGAGATGAGGTGTTCAGCATTGCATCACGAGAGCAGTCAGTCACGTCGGCTACCGAGGCCGTCCTTGTGAGCTGCCCCTTGCGTCGAGCTTGCGATAGAAATCGACGTCCAGGTCAGGTCACAGCCAGCGTGATGTGATATCAGAATTGTGCACAATGCCGCCTCATGGCGTCATCAAATCGACCAGACTCCATTCCCTGCCAGTCAGCAAAGGCAGTTGGCCAAGGTACGGTACTAGGTAGTCTAGCACACATGCTTCCCGTAAGAACGCCTCATCATCCATACCCATTTGCACGTTATCAACAGATCCACGCCAGGCAAAGTCACCGACGCTATGTACCGCAGAGGGCCATCCATGCCAACCATCATGCCAATCATGCAGTGGCCTCCCTGAACCCAACGAGCCAACCGCAGAAAGGCCACGGCCTTTTGCCCTTCCCTGATTCACCCCAGCTTCCCCCGCAGGGCATCCACTTCTCTCTGCAACGCGTCGAGATCCGCCAAGATGTCGATGCCCTTGCCTCCCGCTGCCGGCCCCGATTGCGGAGCAAGGGGGAAACTTGTCCGACTGCTCAGATCGTCCTGCCCGCCGGTCACAATTCCCTCTTCAGCCAGGCTCGGCACGGTCTTGGGCGCTCCTTCAGAGCTCACCGTTCGCAGCGGCCCGTCCATGCTTCCCTTACTGCTGCCTCGTTGCCGCGGCCGTGGCGGAGGCGGCGCAATGCTGCCATGCGGCTTGCTCTCGGACGACGTGCGCCGGCTCGCGCCCTCCATGCTCCGCACGCTGGCTGGTCGTCTGACGGACGCGTTGCGGGCTGGCGGCGGCGGCGGCGGCGCTTGCTTCAGGTTACTACTACCTTGACCATCAAGAGTAGACGCCGGCTCCGCTGTTATCAAGTGCTGTGGTGGGCTTGATATAGGCGCCCTGTCGGAGGAGTCCGTGGACGGGGCGGGAGAAGGTGAAGAAGTCAGAAGCATCCCCAGTCCCGCACTAGCTGCAAACGTTGGTTGCATCTGAACTGAAGGCCTAGATAAATGTAGCGACCTCCGTGGTGGGGGAGGGGCCGGGGTATGCGGGTCATGACGATTGCGGTCAGACGAAGACCGAGATGGCGCCTCCTCCTCGTGGGATCTGGGGGCAGCCGATCCTGCCGATGATGCAATATTGCCCGCGAGTATCCTACTCTCGGCGCGGGCATGGCCCCTTCGTGGGGGGGGAGCTGGCCCAGCCTTCCTCGGGGTTCCCGGAGATGTCTGGACCGCACTGTATCCATCAACTTCGGAGATTTTGTCGTGTGGGACTCGTTCAGCCGCCAGCTCAGCAGCGGCAGCTTCTTCTAGACTCCTTCTCGAAGGAGCGGGCGGCAGCGGTCTATAGGCATCTGACACTGGCTTCTGTCCTGGCGCATCTTGAGCCACAATGTCCCTTCTCGAGTCTGAGTGAATCGACTTTCCATGCCGAGAGCTTGGTGGCGGAGGCGGTTTCTTGCCTCGGTTCGTCTGCTCAGAGACGCTTGAATCCGACATATTTCCGTCGTCTGTATCATCTTCCGGCTCATCCGGTGCTCTGTGGGGTTGGTGTGCCGCCTTGTGCGGCGCACTGCCTGGAGAGAGCTCATGCCCTTGGGCGGTATAGGTCGGCTTCTGGCGAGCAGCTGATAAGTCTCCGTCCGCCTCTCGGGCGGAAAACTTGGACCGTAAACCTGTGGGGGATGTGGTTAGATCGTCTGGGGTCGAGTTCCCAGTCATGAGGAGACGCTTAAACGAGTCAACGTCTAATTGTTTCCCCGTGCTGTTTGCCGCCTTGAGCGCATCGCCTTCGTCTTGTCTTGCTCGTTCAAGCTTGTGGCGCGAGTCACTTGACTCCAGCCCTCGCAGCGTCTTGCTGAATGGATTTGCAGGGCTGCGGCCAGCTTCTTGCTGCAGCCACGACGCACTAGACGGAGTGCTGTCCCGATCGCTGTCCTCATTTTGCGCAGAGCTGAAAGGATCGACGGCACTGGGTCCCGTTTGCAGGGACGGAAGAGGTTGTGCGGTCTCGGGCCACTCGGGAGAGTCGGGAGAGAGGGGAGGAGGCGACAAGATGCGGACTTTCTTCACAGCCTTGGCGGTGGGCTTGGTATCGTCGGAAACAGAATCGGAGGACGTCGCATCGTGGAATGTCGCCTGAAGAGGAGGTGTTGAGGAAGCTGAGGTATCGAGGCTGTGGAGGGCAGGGAAGCGGTCCTCGGCGGAGAGCAAGGCCTGGGCGCCCGTAGGCACGACAGACCTCCTCCGAAACGGGTTGGACGAGGCCATTTCTGTGCACTCGGCCTGCTGTTCCGTCAGCCGGCTTGTAGGAAAATGCGTGCCCGTCGATTGTAGCAGGTCGACAACAGGATATCCGGAGCGAGGCCACAGCGTCGTGGTTATTTTGAGCGGTGCGATGCAGATCAGGTCGCAAAGGATGGCAATCCGCCCGCCATCTTCGGCAGCGCCGGTTGTTGGGAGCTCGACAAGTGCAGGCAGGACGCCGCAGCGGGGGGCTCAGATGGCTCTGGTGCGACAGGTGGTCAAGATGGAGCAAAGGACGGAGAGCACGACGGCCAAAGGCAGGCTTGGTGTGTTGGCTCCGAAGACCTTGGTCGTGAAGAGGCAGCTGGAGAGGATCTACTGCTAGTAGACGGTAGTATCCGTGAGACGAGTCGAGCTCAGGTACTGCGCAGCAGCTCGTACTCGGGCCTCGAACTCTACCTCAGCCACGATTTGCAGGGGACGGGGCGGCAGCCAGTGGGTTGGTGGGCAGCGGGCTCTGGGCAGTGGGCAGTGAGCGGGCAGCTGCAGGGCAGCGCGGTAAAGTAAGGAACAGGAACCTCGACCAGAGCTGGGGAGGGAGTCATTGTGTCAGCCTGTCTGATGACGGGACGGGAGTCTCTCTGGGCTCCATGTCTCTCTGTCGCACCCCGGAAGGATCGGTCGGCGCCCCGGGCTGCGGTCTGCACGCTGCAGTCTCAGTGGTGGGTGCCTGGACGCAAGCTACGTAAGTACCATGGCGTCGACTGCGCGTCCCGCCGGCGCTGATGATGACGCTGCTCGGAGTGGGACGGGACGCCGACCCAGACGAGACGGGGACCCAGACGGGGCCGGGGACTCATCACTCACTGCTGGCTGTGCTGTGCGCACGTCCAATGCGCCTGCGGTGGTGGGATGCTGCGAGCCTGTGCGCGCCGCTGAGAGGGGCTACCGTACATCCTTCCTCGAGGGGCTGAACTTGCTTGGACCCTGGGCCATGACCGTTGGGTCGCGCTGCCACCCACCGCCAGGCGACGGAGGGGCCATTTTGGCCATTCTGGTGAGACCACAGAGAGAGGCACAGCAAGCGCCCAACACCTGATGCTGATGACGACCGCGCTGTTTGTCTCCTTTAGACGACTCCGGGCTGGGGGTTGCTGACGAGGAGGGATCTGTTTACTCGACCATGAGCCCGTTGCATTGTCTCGTCTCTTCTCATTCCCTCCTTTACCCAGCAACTTGGGGGGCATACAGCTCCACAGCCAGAGCAACAGGCCGAGTACTGCTCAACAATACATCAAGTGCAGCTAACGGCGCGACGTAGCCCACGCGCTCCGGGAAGAGGCAGAAAGACGGGGCCAACGGGATGAGGATACCATCATATCTATCATCGAAGCGTACAGCAAAGTCAAACAGCTTTGCTGGCCAGTTACGGCCAGGGAACAGGCGGCTGGCAACGGTAGGGCAGCCCAGGCTCGACAGCCTTCAACCCGGTTGACGCAACCTGTGATGTAGAAACCAGGCGGTCGGTGGCGGGGCAAGTTCCGTCCCCCTGTGTGTGTGCAATCAACAGAGACACCTGCAGAGCTGTTGAAACCCACGGCACACGTCCTCCCTCCCCTCTGGACAAACCGAACGGCAAGATGGGATGCGCCGGTGCGGAGATTTACTCTGCTGCTCACATTTCGCAAACACCGGCGCCTGCATTCCCCCCTCCCCTCTCCTTGACGCAGTGCAACCGTGGACTATCCACAACCATATGCCGACCAAGCCCCAAATCTAAACCGTCGTTGGATGGGCCCAGGGCTGCAACTACTGAACTGATAATACTACAAGGCCACAGCTCGTCGAATGTCCTGTCCGAACCAAGTCCCCCGGCCAAGAGACTCAACCAACCCCTTGCCGCGCGCCCATGCTCACCGCGAAAAGCTACGGATGCCGCGGGGGCGGGACAGCTCGATAGGGTGTCATGCGACTCGCGCCCACACATTTTATACCGCCGTCAGTGGCAGAAGCGGCCAGTTGGCCAACACTGGCTAATCGCAGACGCCGGTGGGGGGGGTTTGTTTCCCATTCGTCTCAACGTCAGGCACCACCAGTTCTCGTCTCGTCACCTGTCAACCCCCCCAGCACTCGTTTCGGTGCCGCGCCAGCACGCTTCATGTGCGCACGCCCCCCCGGGTGAACCTTAGATAGCACTAGTGTGTTCCATATGTGGCTTAGCGCAGTTTTGTTGTAAGTCGTGGTGGGGCCGCGCTTCCAACCCAACAGCTCCCTCTCAATGCCCATCTGGCGCCACGAGACTCGTCGAGTCCAGACGATGGCCAAGCTGGCCTGGAATGGGCAAACACACAAAAAACTCTGCTACGCTGATCATAGCGCGCGGCTGCCCCTATCGACTATCACGGGATCTAGCCTCGCTTCCAATGGGGGCCGCTGACAACAGCAATACGTTTATCCATCAGGGGCCGTCTCACATCGCTCCCTCCTGGAGGACCGTGAGATGTGAGGCCGCCGCCCGGGACTCCCCCTCGACCTCGAGAGCACAACTCGCTCCCGGTCGCACCACAATGGCACACGTAGGTCCACGTGCCCATCCCACGTCCCGTGGTGTGGGTTCGCCGTCTGAGTTCCACGGTGGCTGAGGTGTTCTGCTGAAAATCCAAATGCAAAAGACACCAGCAACTAATTTGCTCCCAACCCGTCCGCTGCTGCCCTCGGCTCGCCGCGACCCACGGGGCCCCTGATCCTGTCGAGACGCGCTCTGGTAAACAAGCCCTAATTGACAGCTCGCGCCGAGTTTTCGCACACAGCACGCAATGGATTAGAGCTGGGCAAGTGAATTAAGTACGAAGCATTTCAGTATCATCGGAATTGTCAAGCAACTTGTTCCGCCACAGAAACTTTGAAGTATGAACCATTCAATCAAGTGGTATAATTACAGCCCAATTGCCACCAATCCAAGCATGCGCGCACCATCCGCAACGCGTATTGCAGCACCCAAGAGACTTCTTCGAAAAGCGCTCGTCCTCGGTCGGTTCTCATCACATTGTAAATCATCATGCCATGTGTAATCCCGTACAGGAGAAGCAACCACCGAGCGCGACCGGCGTCTCCAGCGTGAGCGTTGACAGTGTCTCAAAAGATGCCCGAGGGTGAAAAACACTTTGTGCGATCGCCGTCGCATCCATTTGCGCGCATCAAAACATACAAACATTCCCGCGCTGCCGTTCAAAACATCAAACCAGTTGGCCCTGCTCACCATGTCCTGCCCATGAACAAAACCCGTAACGCCGTAATCGTCATTAAGAAGATTTCGTTTCAACGGCCAAGACTCTATGCCTTGGCAGCAGCCTTCTTGGGCGCGGCGGCCTTCTTGGCGGGTGCCTTCTTGGTGGCAGCGGGCTTAGCAGCAGTCTTGGTCACACGGCCGCCCTTGGTCTTGGTCAGGGCAGTATCGGGCTTGTCGGCCTGTCATGCTGTTAGAATAGGATCACCAGATACCTCTTGGGAATCGACGCGTACCTTCTTGGTGGCAGCAGCCTTCTTGGGAGCGGCAGCCTTCTTGGCGGGGGCAGCGGCCTTCTTAGCGGGAGCAGCCTTCTTCTCCTTCTTCTCCTCACCAGCGTCCTTCTTGGCGGCAGGCTTCTTAGGAGCAGCAGCCTTCTTGACAACGGGCTTCTTGGCAGCGGCCTCCTTCTTAGGGGCGGCAGGCTTCTTCTCCTTCTTGGGCTCGGGCTTCTTCTTGGCCAGCTTCGTGCCGCCAGAGGGGCCCTTGGGCTGCTCGAAGACGCCCTTGTCAACGCCCGCCTTCAAAGCCTTGTTGAAGAGCGAGTCGAACATGTTGTCCGTGACGTTGAGGGCGTTGTTGGCCTTGACATACTTCTTGAGAGACTGGCGGCTGTGACTCGAGTTAGCGACCGGTGAACACAAATGCTGAGCGGGTGAGGGGTGGGCAGCGGCGACCGCTCACTGCGCCATCCGCGACAATAAAAACATACCTAGAGCCATTTCGGTCCTTGAGCTGTGACAGCGAAAAATGCGAGTCAGTCAAAATGGACACGTAAATGAAAAAGCATGCGGAAATAGTGGCCACTTGTGGGCGGAGGCGAGGGAAGGGCGATGGCCTCATTCCGCGCGCGACCGTGGCCACATCAAGGCGCGCGGCGACAACAAGAGACGCGGCGGCGGAAAACAAATCTCAGAGACCACATACATTAACAATGGCGTCAGTGATCATAGCCTAGAATTAAAATGAATTAGCCACTGAGTCAAACAAAATGCGCAGGCGACATCGAGAGAGAACTCACCTGGTAGCTGCCATGGGCAGGCTTCTTGGCAGCAGCGGCGGCGGCAGTCTTGGGAGGCATGGTGATTGCTTGTTGATTTGATGTGAGAGGGAAATATGTGGCGGCTTGAAAGACGATGAATGGACTGGATGCGTCTGGATTGGAACCTGGGGAGATATTCGAGCTTATTGGAATCGATTGACAGCAGAACGGGCAAGGCGACCCCGTCGGGCGCGTGGAGGGGACGGGGCTTGTTTATATATCAGGCGGGGGCAGGACCGCAATCAGTAGCTCATCCTCTGCGAGCTGGCCTGGGCTCCTGCCCACCCGCGCGCCGCTCACCTGCCCCCGGTCGCACCTGCCGCCCCTCATGAGCAAGCAAGCTGCAAGAGCATGGGAGGGGCACTGCAAGCGCCACACGGCGATGGGCGCACAACTGAAGCTAGGCCGCAACAGGCGTGCAGCGGCCTGCACTAGCCTGCACAACCCTGCTGGTCGCTTCATAACACCCGCACAAGGCCCGGCACAAGCTGCACAACTGCCTTCCACACTGCCACCCTAGCTCCAATCGCGCACTAATCAGCTCCAGCCACAACAGGTGGGCGCGCATGCCAAGCTCACGTCCCGGGTACCCCAGGCCTGTTATGCTCCAAGGTAAAATCGGGCGCCAAAAATGCCAAAATAATACCTGCGCGGTGACCAATTTTCTGATTGGTCGGCCCCGACATCACGTCGGCTGAGGTGTACCATCTGTCTGATCTGGACAGCCAGAACGGCCGACGTCGTCGTCCCCCGAGTCTGCGTTTCCCTCGATTCTCGCGCTTCTTCCACCGACCCTCCTTTACGATATCCATGAGTCATTTTTGGGCGCTCCTGGCGATTTTGCCCCAATGTTTTGCACTAGGGGGCCGGGGCGCGGTTTGCTGAAGCGCGGGATCCCATCGAGAAGCTATCCCGAGTCTGCGCCCGCGACTTTGGCCATGGCCATGAGCGACGCGCATTGTCGCATTCGAGATTGCTGCGCGCCTACCCTGGCTTACGGTAATCGCAAGCTCGTAGATGAGTCGTTGAATCTCAAGATCTTCGGTGATTGTGTTTTGGTGCTTTTCCTCCGGGTTCCGGCCCTCGTGTCGCTCGATTCGTCCAAAGTCACTCCTCGAGCCTGTCGCCACGTTACGTGTCGCATCTGAAGCTATCCGCATCTCTGCCACGACCCAGACAACCATCCCCCACCCGTCGCACCACGCCCTCAAAATTCTTTTAAAACTGTGTCAGGGTGTGCTGCGTCAACTGGGGGATGTTTTTGCGTTTTTTCTATCACCACAGACCCCGAGTTGCCAGAGTAAACCGCCTGAAAGCCCAAGCGGTGACTTACACGGCCAGACGTGTCATGAGACCTCGCCCAGCACTTCCCCGCTCGCGATCTTCGCCTCCGCACATCAAGTCAAGCGACTTTTCTCAGGCTCGAGCAATCCCATCTGATGAAACCAGGCGCTTTATTCGTGATTTAGGTCTGTCAGCATTTTTGCTGGTTTTGTCTGGGGATTGGCACCTGTCAAGCTGCTCGACGCCAACCAAGCGGCGGAGCTACCACAAAGGAGGGCCCTATTTGCATCTCAGCAAAAGCAGAAAAGACCGTCCCTCAGATGCGCATATGAGTCAGAGAAAAAGGATCCCTCTACACATTAATGGAGGATTATGATCCTCTAAGTTGTAGGACGAACGAACGGGCTACCACGTTTGTGAAGCTTTCGTGCCAGCCGACTGCGAAGTACGAACCACGATTCATGAGAGCCAACTTAGTAGCCTATTTTCCCGGGCAATTAACCCAAAGCAGCCCTTCAACTTATTCTTGCAGCGAGATTTGAGTCATATCTATTTAGGGGCCGAGTGTCTCAAGCCTTTATCTCGAGCGAAAGGTGCAGCTTGTGGATTATCGCCTATGGCTTGTCACGTCGGCCTCCAGCCTGAAGCCCAATTGTGCTGTTTCATATATGTCCCAATATACCAGAAGCACCCCTCGGGTAGCATCTTGAAGGGCTTGGGGTATTTTTGGCGCCAAAGGCCTTGGATGTAAATGGAGGTTGTGGCGCCAAGGCCTGACTTCGTGGAGTCAGCTTACTTGGTAGCAAATCCATGTAGTTTCGCGAGAATCCGTAAGCAAGGCACTCTTCCCTCTGCACTACTTAATTCTCCAGGACCATGGCCCAGTTCTGAGTAGAAACAAGAACATTCCCGCTCATCTTGCTTGTAATTGCCCCAAAGTAGTCAACCTCGACTTACACGTCACGCGGGCAGTCATGTGACAAGCGATAAGCTACAGTGTATCAATACAGTGCTTCAACGTTGTTGCCACGAGGAACTTTGCCAATCAGGGGAAAGCGGAGCGGGACACGATCGCCCAGCAGCTCGATTGAGAGTCCCCTGTGGGAAAAGGCCAGCGAGGCACAACGATTCAATATCATCAGAGCTTGCAGGTCGTCTCCGTGCCAGGGCTGGCCTTTTCATTGACCGGCAAGTAAAAACGCGAACACGAGATCATGTCCGACTTTTCTAGCATATGAGCTGCCATATCCTGCAATTTTCACGTCTCCGACCATCGACCCGCGATCCTGCCCCACGCTCCCCTTTCCTACTAAATTGTAGGCGCATCGTCGTTCGATAGCGAGCTTGCGACCAAGCTTTCCCTCGACTCCGACCTTCGCCTCGTCATGGATGACTACGCCCAGTTCCACGCCCTTGGGCACGGCGAGGTCTACGACCCGAACGATCCTAATCGAAACACTCAACCCGCTCCCCAGCAGTTCCAACCCCCAGTGGCTCCCAATCCATACCAGCCCCAGGCCGCAGGCTATGGCGGCGTGCCTCAACAGTACGGTGCGCCCCAGGGCCCTCCTGCTCCCGGATCTCCTGCTCAGGCCCAAGGATACGGGTATGCGCCTCCCCAGGGTCAGGGTTTCCAGCCCTCTGCGGCTGCTCCTCCTCCCGGTGCAGATGGCACCCTGGCATCGCAGTTCGGGGGAATGAACCTCGGTGATGGCCACGGCACAGCCAGGAGGAAGAAGAAGGACCGCCATGCCTATCATACTGTCGAGCCGACCGGCTCATCGCAGGCCTTCAACGGGATGCCCCCCGCGGGCACTCCTGCGACACAGTTTCTCGACAACACCGCTCAAATGGGGATGCCCAACGTTGGCGGTCAGTTTGGCGGTAGCCCACAAGGGACTCCTCAGATGATGAATGCCGGCCAATTCCCTGCGCCCGGCAACTCAGCATATGGCCCTGGGTCTTCGATAGCTTCTCCAGATCCCAACGTCCCCGAGTCGGCGTCAGTGTCAGCCGGCGGCCCCAAGGCGTCACCCGAGGACCTCCCCAGCGTCCCGGCTTCGCGAGACGTGATCCAGCAATACTTCCTGAAGAACGTCTATCCCACATTTGAGAAACACGTTCCCCCGCCAGCGACTGTCTCGTTCGTCGCTTACGACCAGGGCAATGCGTCCCCCAAATACACCCGTCTCACTCTCAACAACATCCCCTCGACCGCCGAAGCCCTCGCCTCCACAGGTCTCCCCCTGGGACTCCTTCTTCAACCCCTGGCTCCTCTGCAGGCTGGAGAGGCCGAAATTCCGGTGCTTGACTATGGCGAGGCCGGCCCTCCGCGATGCAGGCGATGCCGTGCATACATGAACCCCTTCATGATGTTCCGATCCGGTGGCAACAAATTCGTCTGCAACCTCTGCTCGTACCCCAACGATACCCCACCAGAATATTTCTGCGCCACCAGTCCCCAAGGCGTGCGAGTCGACCGTGACCAACGACCTGAGTTGCACCGTGGCACCGTAGAGTTCGTGGTGCCTAAGGAGTACTGGACCAGAGAACCCGTTGGCCTGCGTTGGTTGTTCCTGATTGATGTGACCCAGGAGTCCTACAACAAGGGATATCTGGAGGCGTTCTGCGATGGTATCCGGTACGCTCTATACGGAGACGATGACCCAAAGGACGAGAATTCGGAGCACAAGCGAAGGGTTCCCGAAGGCACCAAGGTTGGCTTCGTCACTTACGACAAGGACATCCACTTCTACAACATCAACGTAAGTGATATGCTCTTAAAATCGGCATAAATCACGTCTCACTAACAGGATGTAGCCTGCTCTTGACCAAGCACAGATGATGATTATGCCCGACCTGGAGGATCCGTTTGTACCTCTCAGCGATGGTCTCTTTGTCGATCCTTACGAGTCCAGCGATGTCATCACATCACTCCTGTCTCGCCTTCCCGAGATGTTCTCGTGGGTCAAGAACCCGGAACCCGCCTTGCTAGCAGCTCTGAACTCGGCACTGGCCGCTCTTGAGAAGACTGGAGGCAAGGTGGTGACGTCTTGCTCGGCTCTGCCCACATGGGGTCCTGGACGCCTATTCATGCGTGACGATGGAAACCACCCCGGAGGCGAACTGGACAAGAAGCTGTATACCACTGAGCATCCAGCTTGGAAGAAGGTTGCGGAGAAGATGGCTGCCGGTGGCATTGGTGTCGATTTCTTCCTCGCCGCCCCTTCAGGCGGCTACCTTGATATCGCTACTGTTGGTATGTTACCAGCCGGTTCTGATGCAATCACATCAAACTAATGGTTATTTGCAGGTCACGTTGCGGCCACCACAGGCGGAGAAACCTTTTACTACCCCAACTTCATCGCCCCTCGAGACAGCCCGAAACTGGCCATGGAAATCTCCCATGCCATCACCCGAGAGACTGGTTTCCAGGCCCTGATGAAGGTCCGTTGCTCCAACGGCCTTCAAGTTTCCAACTATCATGGCAACTTCATCCAGCACACGTTTGGCGCGGATCTAGAAATTGGCGTCATCGACGCTGATAAGGCGCTGGGTGTGTCGTTCAGCTACGATGGCAAGCTGGATTCCAAGCTTGATGCTCATTTCCAGTCCGCCCTCCTCTACACAACCGCCTCTGGCCAACGCCGTGTCCGATGCTCCAACGTCATTGCTAGTGTCGTGGAGACATCCAAGGAGTCTGGCAACCGTGAGCAAGGCATTCGCGAGTGCCTCAAATTTGCGGATCAGGACGCCGTCGTTGGTATCTTCGCCAAGGAGGCCAGCACCAAGCTCGCAACAACCTCGAGCAACCTGAAGGATACGCGGGCTTGGCTCACTGAGCGGGTCATTGACATCATGTCCAACTACAGGAAGCACGCTGCCCAGCAACATCCTCCAGGACAGTTGGTCATGCCCGAGAGACTCAAGGAGTTCTGCATGTACATGCTAGGTCTCCTCAAGACCCGTGCGCTCAAGGGCGGTATTGAGAACTCAGACCGAAGGGTGCATGAACTACGCATGCTTCGGTCGATGGGCGCTCTCGAGCTCAGTCTCTACCTATATCCTCGCATGATTCCCATCCATAACCTCCAGCCCGAGGACGGCTTCGCTGACCCCGAGACTGGCCATCTGAAGATGCCGCCCACCATCCGCACATCCTTCTCGCGCGTCGAGGCCGGCGGCGTGTACCTAGTTGACAATGGTCAGCAGTGTCTACTGTGGTTCCACGCCCAGGCATCCCCTAACCTGATCCAAGATCTGTTCGGCGAGCGTATGGACACTCTCAAGAGCCTGGAGCCCTACACTTCGGATCTGCCCGTCCTACAGACTCACCTCAACGCGCAGGTGCGCAACATCATCGAGTTCCTGCGCTCGATGCGTGGTTCCAAGGCCTTGACAGTACAGCTGGCACGACAGGGCATCGATGGTGCCGAGTTTGATTTCGCGCGCATGCTTGTGGAGGATCGGAACAACGAGGCACAGAGCTACGTTGACTGGCTAGTGCACATTCACAAAGCCGTCCAACTCGAGGTGAGTTTTTGATGCCCTCTTCGGATTGATCCAATACATCCCGTACAGAACTGACGCAACCACAGCTGAGCGGGCAACGCAAGAAGGATCAGGACGAGGCGACGGCGACGGCGCTGAACTTCTCCGGCCTCAGGCCAGCGTACTGGTAGAATTGCAGGTATAGATGAGGATCTGGTTGCAAAAGAAAGCGGGGGACTAGCACGTGAAAAGCGGCGTGACAAGAATCTGGAGTTTGTTCATCCAACATTGGTCGGAGAGACAAGGTGAAGCATGCCAAGCGGTCGAAAGTCAACCTGGTGAAAGAAGCGGCAAGAGTAGGGTAGTGAATAGCGTCACATCACATCAAAAACATTCGGATGCATCCGACCAACTTGGACAATGCGGCTCTAGACGACAAGACATTTTTGTCAGACCAGTAAATGCTACTGATTGCACGATCTCAAAACACGCCCTCACATTCAGGACGCTGCTGCTGATGAGCTTGTTTCGACTTGGGGCACTTAGACCACCACCCCGGCTCATACATCGATGGACCAGCCCGCCTCGCTGCCGTCTTTCTTCTTTCTCATCCCGGTTCCCTCATCCAAACAAGGCCATCCCCCCCCCCGCCGTGATTCAAGGGGCGCTGAATTTTGAGTAACCTCGCGGAGCCGCGGCCGAGAAGAGGCTCTTGGCCATCTAACTGCAACTCGCCGAGGGGCCTTGACCCGGCGCTGAGACAGGAGAAGGAGCGGTATCGAGCACGGGGCGGTGGAAACATACGATCTACGGAGTAGCGAGCGTTTTTTGCCTGCCGCAGTCCCCCACTTTCATTCAAGCTTTGGTGATGGGGCGTCCTCCGGTGGCGTGTGTAAGTAAGTAGGCATCAAACAGCTACCAGAAAAGGAATCAGGTTTGGCCGCACGCGCGTCGAGGGTTCGGCATCGGCGGAGTCGAGACTAGGCAGAATGAGACGCCTGATGGCCACAGATTGGCCGCGTTCCAAATAGAAGGCCCCTGCGCCCGTCCTGCGGGCGACCTGTCAGCTCTCGCTATGGGATTCGCAAGATCGCTGGGCTCCCCCCGGGCGCGTGATGAGGCGGACGTAGAGACAGTTCGGGCTTCGTCTCGCATGCAGTGCAAGCGTGACACAATCGAGATTTGTGCGACTCGGATCGCGGAGAGTGGTGGGATCTGGTTGGGAGATCGGAAGGAGGAGGGGGCTGGGGTCCCACGGCAGAGCCAAGGTGAGATTTTGCAACGGGTCATGCAAGGTAGGGACGGGGGAGAAGAGGCGGTGGAGGGAGGGCATCGTGATGGCGAGAGCGAGAGAGACGATGCCGAGGGACTGGCCGGGTGGGGAGGGCGGCCATGGTTCACGCAGCTCGCCTGTGAGACTGGGCACTTGGCCGGCGGTGCGGTTGTGTTTGGGTGTCTGAGAATCGTGGTTTAGGCGCCAGGCGTAGAGGCTAGATGGGACGGGGGGTGGGATATGTGATGAAGTTTGGTGTTAGTGGTGGTGGTGTTTTACAACCAACGGCAGCTCTTACTTTCCATCGCACACCACGGCCAGGAATCAGCGCCGCTTGCTGATGGTCTGAGTAGTTGGCAATTAGAGTACATTTCGCGTGCCAGAAGCTGCCTCAACTCACAGCAGCAGTCGTCCGTGTTCAAGTGACACTGTCGCTCTGCAAGCCCACCAGACGATGATGCAATTCCCACTCCGCTGTCTCTCCTCGGCCTGCTCGGAGTCGGGGCCCAGGGCATCCCTCGTCTGGGCATGCTGCTCTCTGACTCTGCATCAACTGAACCGGCCACCCGGCTTTGCTTGTGCTACGTCTTGCTTGTTCGCGTTCGTTCCTTTGCCTGTGTGCGTCCTTTGCTCTCCACCGCCTGCATCCACCCCCTTGTCTTTCGACACCGTCATCGAGTCACACGCGAGATGACGAACTACTAGACCGCCAACCCGGCGCCAGGAGGAGGCAAGATGAATGTGAGAGCCTCACCGGCAGGCAGGCCCCCAGGACGAGGACAAAAGAAAGCAGCAGAATAAAAAAAAAACAAAGAAACAAAATAAAAAATGAAATAAAATAAAATAAAATAAAAACGAAAAGAAGAAACGAGGGTCCCAGCCTGGTTCATCCCACGATTCACACTACACTAACAGTGAAGAAGAAGAAACTCCAGAACGCCAGGGCTGAAGCTGTGACGGGGCGCATGCCGCGCCGCCCACCGCCACTATCGAGCGCCGAAACAAGGATTCGGTTTGCATGAGAACCGGTACCAGCATCCGCAGTATATTACACGATTGCATAGACATGCGCATACAGCATACAGCATACAGCAGAGTGCAGTCGGCCTACACCGGGGCAATGCGTTATCTTGCATCGAGGCCCCGGGGGGCGGTGCGGGAACGGAGGCCCTTGTAAGGCGTCTAAAGAAAGAAACAGCTGCGACGGCGACTGGAGCCGGGGTAACAGCAACAGCACCGCACTCCTCCTGGGCCCATTTCGGTGGTGGTAGTTCTGCACGGAACTTGTTTTGTTGGTCCTCGAGCATCAGCGCCCCCTCCCCGGTGGTGGGTCAACGACACACGACACGGTGTGGGCTGGATGGACGGACGGACATCTGCTCAGCCTGCCTTGGAGAGAAATAAATCCGGGCCCCGGTTTCGAATCCTGGAAGTCCGTCGGGTCCGCATCTGGCTCTCTACATGAGCGCGAGTGCGTGTGCGTGTTACAGAGCGCCTCTCGCGCACAACAGCCAATGCAAGGCACCGTGCTGGCCTGTCCTGTCTCATGTCCTCTCATGTCCTCTCTTCTCCTCGACTTGACTCGCCCCACGCCCAGACCATCAGCCCACCGCGGGACGCACCCAACATCAGATCGTCCACAAGGGTGTCTCCTCCGCCGTCCATTTTACTCCATTGCTGCACTGCACTGTGCTGTACGATGTACCTCAGTGCTGCCGTTGCACAGATGCAGTCGTGATCCCCCCCCCCTGCCCAGCTGGGGCTGCTGCGCCGTGTCGCCGTCGGTCGCCGTCCCGGGTCCTCCGGTGGAGCCGCCGAGCGGAAGCGGAAGCGGAGACCGCGGGCCTGTGCGGACGTGCGACGCCCGGCCCCCCGAGTGCATGCGGCACTTGCAGCCTGCACGCGGCCGGTGAGCCGAAGCGAAGACTTGCAGTCCCCCCTCCCCTCTCACCTCACTGTCTCCCGTTCGGCCCCCACCAGGCCAGGCATGGATGGATGGGCCAGGAGGAGAACGAACGCATAGGCACTAGCGGCATTGCTTCCCTTGTCGGTTTCCCGTTAAAGGTTTGGTTGCGATGGCCAGGCTGTTTGTTCGTAATAAGGGATAGATCGTCATTGAGTGGCTACTACTATAGTAGTACTAGTTAGTATCAATCAATACACCGCCAACCAACAGCCCGTCATCCTCAAGTGGACATAATCTTCTTTGCTCGCACCCAGATACCCAAAGGCACTCCGTATATCGACAATGCCTCGCTCAACCTTTGCTTGAACCCAGACACGACGCCAGATGCTCCCCTCCCCTGTCTGACCCAAACCGGAAAAATGAGAAGAAGAAACGAGTAGACAACAAGAGAGGGGGAAAGGGCCAGCGGGCTAGAGACCAGGCCAGTGAAAACTGACGATAATGGAACAAGACTCAACGAGAAGACAAGTTCGAAACCCGCCAAAATTGCACCCACAAATTCTCAAAATCGCACCCCTATTCATCCAACGCCCACATGTTCACACATGCTCGCCCCCCGCCTCTGCCTGTTCCATGCTTGCTGCACGCATCCCCCTGTAGCCCAACGACAATGTGTAAAAGAAATGCAAAAGCACCACGCCCTGTTTTGTTTTGCTCGCCTCATGCAGTCCGTCTCTAAAAACACCCCCAACACACACAACTCCCGTGGCTGTTGGCTGTTGCCTGTCCACGCAGAAATGTACCAAGGTAAGCCGCTTCAGCTGCTGCTGCTGCTGCCGCGCCGCAACATGACCAAAAAAAAAAAGCACACAAAAAAAGAAACGTCGCACAGAGGCCCCCCGCCCCAGTAGATGGCTCTGGAAATGCATCAGCCACCCCTAGGGAGCCTGCACTTCTCTCTTTCCTCCCTCCCTCTCCAGCGGATGTTGAGGACCTCGGCTGGCCCGCTTTGCCGCTCATCCAGCATTCAATCCGTTTCGAGGTCCGAGGCCTCACGTCATGCCACGATCCACCCGTCGCACAAGTAAGCCGCCTATGGGTGGATCACGTTGTGATCATGCCAAGCCCGTACCGTGGATCGGGTTGTCTCAGAACTCGGTCAACCTCGGCGGGGCTAAAGACATGCTCAAAGATGTGCCGGTCAGTCGGCACCGACCCGTGGCTGCGGCTGGATGAAGAGCTGGACGAGCTGGACGAGCTTGACCGCGATTTGCCCTTGGAGCCGCCGCTTGCCTTCTTGGCAATCTCGTCCAAGATGTGTCGCGTTGTACTTTGCAGAGGGTCCTCAAAGACGAACACAACATACGAGAACTGCCCACGGAGGTCAGGGTCGAACAGGAAGACATCGCGCCAGAGCTCGGCGAGCTCCTGGGGCGGGTTGCGATACCCGTTGCCCAACCCAAAATCGCCAATCACCACTCGGTCGTAGCCGTTGTACAAGCAAATGCGCAGGGCTCCTCGTAGCTTATCTCGAGTCATCTCGCGCTCTTCCGAGAACGAGTACTTGAGCCCATTGTCCTTGAGCTTCGGCCACCTTGTCGGCGGCACTGACACGACTGGCAAGTCGAACCAGCTGTCAAGCTTATCATAACGGTCATGGGGTCCGCGGCAGACAACAACAGCATCGGAGAGGATTCCGCCCTGTGAGGGGATCGGGTAGTTTGTAGGCTCTGGCGAGTTGGGCCACGGCGAGCTGAGAGTAGCCGAGAGGTTGCTTCGTCGGCAGAGCTTCTCTTCGTAGCCCACACATCCTGTCTCCCAGTCACCCCCGGGCCGCCGTTCGTTGGCAGCGCAGATGAAGGGGATGCGAACGCGGGGGCCACCAACCGCCTCGCTCGCTTGGGTATCCATGGCTGCATAGCCCAGCGTCTTCATAACGGGATCGCCCACCTCAATCAGGAAGGACGGGGGCCGCGTTGAGGGTTTTTGTCGCTGAATGACAAGCTGCTCTATCGGCTGCCGGTAAAGGTAAGAGTAAGGGGGGAAAACCTCTCCATAGTTCTTCTTGACCATGGGGATGAAGTTCTTTTTCGTGTCAGCAGCAACCTCGGACGGTCGTACACGACTGGACCTGGATGGAGCCATTGCCGTTTGTTTCCGGGGAGCTGGATGGCTGGACCTGAAGACGATCGATAGACGATTACAGGGTTTGAGTGGGATAGAGGCAAGGATCAGATGAGGCTGACAGAGGGCACAGTCGCTGCTGGTCAGACTTCGAGATGACGCTGGGAAAGGGTCGTATTAAGAGGTCAGGGTGCATGTGATAAATGTGAGGGTGAGAAGAGAAGAGGGTGACTTGGCATGAGAATGAGAGAGGAGAGATGGGGTGGAAAGGCATCAGATCACGAAGGCGGCCTGGCCTTATATGTACGTTGGGCTGTGAACGTGCAAAAGCAACACGGTGGTAGAAATTGTCACTGAGACGGGATTCTGGCCTCACTTGCATCAAGATGCTGCACCTGGCCAAGCGAGAGGGGGGGGGATGTCGAAGGCCTGTGCGACCCAATATGTCCAAGATCTGAACCAGCTGTTTAGGAAAGACTCAGCAAGGCGAGGCAGCAAACCAGATAGCTGGGAGAGGGGCGACAACAAGGCAGCAGGGGCACTTCGATACATTGAGAGCGTGAGCAATAGCTTGGAGCAGATTGAAGGGGGTGTCGGCACTTTGTCAACGCGCACTTCTTCGACACAAGTTCCCACCACTGCGAGGCGGGACGAACGAGAGCAAGCCTCATTTACAGGGCTTGGCAGACGACAACAGGCGAGGGCCAGACAAAACAAGACATCACAACACTGCACAGCACGATGCCAGGGACAGGGGTGTGAACGGAATCAGAGTCCTGGACATGGGGAGTGAGGGGGGAAGGGAGTGCGATTCTGGGAACAAGGGGACAGTTGCGGCGACTTGCTTTGGGAGCAGCTTCGGAGGACAAAGCAACCAGTAGGGGGGCCCTGTAGGCCCAGATCGGGGCGCCAACACCCAAGTTGACGGGACAGAAATGGGCTACACTGGGCGCCAACAGTCGGGAACCGTGGAGCACCTGCAAGATCTCACGGGGACACAGACGGCGCCGCCAACTCAAACAAGGCCCGGCGGCTGCCGTGGTTGGGCAGCTTGACGACAAGGAATGGAAATGTGGACGATAATCGTCGGCGAAGTGAGACAAGCTGGCCGGGACATTGATGCGAATCAAGATCTGTGGAACCCCGTCATCTCGCCTGGTAGAAGCTTGTGCCCAGGACTATGGGCGCACCAGGAGAATGAGTCTGGGGAGGGGGGCGCACGGTGATCGTGTACGAGGCTGCAGCGCAGGGACAGACGAATGCCGTGGGCCAAGAAACAAAGCCCATAGACTTGTGCAATTGGCACACTCCGCGTGCAGGTGTGCTGCTCAATCCGCTTTCGGCCAAGATGCCGCTGGCAAGTCTGGGTCCTAGATGGCCCGCAAACATGCATCTCGGGAGCTGGAGGGGCCTGGCTTGGGCCTTGCTTGGGCCTGGGGCAGCCCAACACAAAGACAGTGGAGAAGGCCATCTCACCCCCGTCATCGGCATGCGCAGCTGGAACCGTGCGGACTGCGCAATCGAAGGCCAAGGCGTGAGACACGACCGAGTCATCCCGCTTGTTTCAATCACGAGGAGCATCGTTGGTTCTTGCTCAAGTTAGGTAGGAGCCGGGCTGGCGGTAAGAGGTCGTATCAACATTTTCGTCCTGTGATGTGAGAATTGCTTGTGTGAGAGGACAAGAGATTGCCGTTCCAGTGATGTGACAGCGCCGTAGTGTGCGGCTGCCATTGTGTAGATGCGCAGATGTCATATCGCACTCGCACAGTTAGCGCCGCCAAGGGAAAGAACCAAGAAGTAATTAGCATGCTGGAGTGCTCGAGATCCGGCAGACCAAGGGTGGCATATCGTGCAAAGGCGGTGACCAGTGCCAGGAGACTAGCAGATCATCTGCGCCACCCTGCGCCAGTGCTGGTGGTGCCGAATGGTGTCTGCTGGCGATGATGCTGGTGCAGAAGATGCAGGTGGCTGGCTGTGAAGTTGACATGTCGTTGCCCAGGGTACTTACGATTACGCTTAGTATGGTGTGTGTCGTGCCTGCTGTCCCAGGTCCGCTCGCGCTTGCCCCAAAGCTGTCCAGCCTGTGCTTGCCGTCCTGCCCTATTTGTTGCCCCGCTGGTAACGGGACATATCACGGTGTTCCCAAATAGGTCAACTTGTGCATCTGCACGCTCCAAACTACGAGTTGGCTCGGCCTGCACCAGCAACAACTCAGACCGCCGATCAGATGGCTCGCCCAGGCACCAGTGATAACTGATACCTCAAGCCCTGCCGTTCTACTAGTAACTACTAGTACGCTGGTCCTGTCAGTTTTCCACAGTCCACACCCCTCGCAGGAGCTACCTTACAGATTAGTGTGTTCGGTACTCCATTGGCGGACAGCACTTCTTTCTTCCCATCTCGCCTGTCGCCCCAAATATAAGGTAAGGTACGTAATTGGATACAGGCCCGGGCCTTCCCAGCGGCTCCAAATGCGACAGCTCTGTCCCAGCGGTGTGGACGGGCGATCTGCAGAGCCCCAAGCCACCCCCTAATGCCAACCGATCGATGCCTATAACACGCCAAAACCGCCAAACTCATCAGGACGAGCTAGATGACCAATCGGCTGCCCCCGAGCACGGCAGAGCTGCTGCCCCAGCCAATCAATTGCCCAGAAATTCTCCACCACCGCCCGCGACAGACGACGCGAGATCAATCGACTCTCTTCACTCCGAGTTTCCGTATCTGAGACGCAACCACAACAGCCTCAATCAATCTCCAGCACGGGCGGGCAGCTCCTTGTCTCTGGTCCAATCTCCACAGTCCCCTTCCCTTCTCCCTGCTCTTCGTTGCCTGCTAGTTTATCGCTCAGAAACTCTAGTCCTCTCCGTCCCATCTCAAATTTGCACCTTCGCGGCCCCACCTGCACATTCTCATGACTGCGCCCACCTCTTGAAGGAGGAGTCACTCTCAGCCAACCGTTGTTGCTTCTTCCATCGCTACTAATGATGCGAGCGCTTGGCACTTTCAGGCTCCCGGTGACTCGGCGAGTCTGGACGGCCCGAAGATGGTACTCGGTTCGTGTTCCCGGCGAATGCCAGGTCGACGTCAAGACCGTGGCCGACCTGAAGGCCTGGGGCCCGTCGGCTCAGGTACCTGATGTCGAGGTTTGTGGATGGGTTCGCTCGGTCCGCAAGAGCTCTGGTGTCCGATTCATCGACATCACTGATGGTTCATCCATGAGACCTGTCCAGGTTGTTGTAGATAAGAGCCTAGCGACAGAGTAGGTTCACCTTTTCTTTAGCCACATGGCGGCTAAGAACCAAGCTAACTCGGCCTTCAGCATGCGACCTGGCGCCGCCGTTCGCCTCAAGGGAACATGGATAGATGATCGTAGCAAGAAGATTGAAGAAACACTCTCCGCCCCGGGAGGTACGTTGTCAGCTGATGATGCTGCGTTGAGGGAGGCCAAATCAACCCCCACACCCTCAACCACTGCCGAGCTACAGGTGACTGAGGTCGAGATACTCGGACACTCAGACCCCCAGGTCAGTTGATAGGTTCCTTAATGTTGCGAGAAGCCATTTCTCACATCTTCTGCAGAGCTATCCAATCCAGAACAAGTACCAAACGCCAGAGAGTCTACGGACTATATCACATCTTCGTTCTCGGACGCCTCTGAACTCAACCCTGCTTCGGTTTCGTTCTGATACCACCGCTATCCTCACCCAGTTTTTCTTTCGCGAAAAGTTCCAGCAGTCACATCCACCTATTATCACCTCTTCTGATTGCGAGGGAGCCGGCGAGGCCTTCTCTGTCAATGCCCGGGCTCCCGGAGAGTTCTTTCGTGACCCAAAGTATCTGACCGTCTCATCGCAGCTTCACCTTGAGGCTTTGGCTCAGGCCCTCGGTGATGTTTGGACACTATCGCCGACGTTCCGTGCCGAACAGAGTGATACATCTCGGCATCTCAGCGAATTCTACATGCTGGAGGCTGAAATGAGCTTCACCAACAGCATGGACGATGTTATGGACCTCATCCAGCGGATGCTTAAATCTTTGGTGGGGGGGCTTCGTGAACTCAGCGCCGCTAATGAGCTCAAGAACAACCGCATGGACTCGAGGGATCCCGCCGAGCGCCATGCCTTTGCCGACCTGGTTGACCAGGACCTGTTGGATCGTCGTTGGAGAGGCATGCTCAGCACGAAGCGATGGCCACGGGTCACATATACTGAGGCTATCGAGATTCTAAAACCCATTGCGGATCAGTTTGGGCATAAACCCACGTGGGGCGCTGGACTTCAGTCCGAGCACGAGAAGTATCTGGCTGAGAAGATTGGCTATGATGCGGACGCCGACGCCTACGTGCCTATTTTCATCACACAGTATCCTCGCGAGATCAAGGCATTTTACATGCTTCAGTCTGATCCATCGACTACTTCGACATTGCCAGGCCCAACCGTCGACTGCTTTGATCTTCTGGTCCCCGGCCTAGGAGAGTTGGCCGGTGGCTCCATGCGTGAGCACCGTCTCCCCCAACTCGAGGAAAACATGCGAGCCCTTGGCCTCGATGTCCCCAGCAAGCGCTCGCCCAAGGGTAAAGAGCTTTCCTGGTATGTCGACCTGCGTCGCTGGGGTTGCCCACCTCATGGTGGCTTCGGTATGGGCTTCGATCGGCTCCTCAGCTACCTTACGGGCGTGCCCAACGTCCGAGACGTGGTCCCTTTCCCTCGACATTACGAACGTTGCGACTGCTAGGCGAGAAATAGTTGACGCTCATTCGCTCTCGACACTACTCACTTCATCAGTCGCCTTCCGGCAACACATCTCCCCTCGATCCAGACTCTTGTACATCATCTTCTTCATCACGGGCTCCATGCTCGTTAATGCCTGCCCAGCTCGGACTGCGACACACCTTTCGGTCAATGAACAGGCCCTAGCCGACGGTGGCGGCGCTGCTCCGGAGCGAGCGATCTCGCTCCCGTGTTTCGGTGCCTTGCAACGTTGCACAAATCAAGAAAAAATACGATGCGAACTGTGGTCACCGCTTGCCCCCGGTATGCCCGTCTACCTCGCCAAGTCTACCACCCAGGAAACTGGCAGTCTGCAGATTATTGTGCGACCTGGGAAATGAAAAGACACCATATACGGTGCTACTTGCGGTGTCGTCACCGGCCTTGGAAGAGATGCGGTGAACGAGCCTGGCCGGCACATCCATCAGCGATGATAGTCCACGACACAGTGGAAGAGGCTCCGAGTGTCCCGGTGTCGGGACCTGTTATATCCTGCTGGAGAATGAGTAAGGCCGCAAGCGTTGGGCCGCGACCACTCGAATGAAACTTGTATCATCACCTCCGAACAGCTCCTTAAGATGGGAGCCGGCTGTACCACTTCAACTATCTTTGCCACGAAGAAACATATACAATAGACCCCTTTCTTATCCCTTGCCGCTCAGGATTTCAGCCATGTGATTCCCATCACCGTTACAGATACGGATATCCAGTCGCCTTACATGCAGCATATCAGATATGTGTACCATTGCGTTTCTCATGATTTGATTTATTTACTACCAGGCTAATGGTGCATTCATGGAACCTCGCTCAACTCATCTACCCTACGAGGCTGTTGAAACTACGTACGAGAAATTACGCTCATTACCGAGATTTCATGCTAGCAGAGGTACGGCAAGTGCCGGCCCACGACATGGGAGTGACAACGTGTTATCCCACGTCCGAGGCTGACGACGTTGGAGATGCAGGGCGAGCAACCCGGATCGAGTTGCCGAAACGCTGGCGGGCATTGATACTTGCCGCGAGATCTCCGAGAGCCAAAAAGATGGTCCACATAATGAAAAGACGCTGCGTGCGTGGATATGGATAAGTCGGCAACTCCAATGGCGTGGTTCGGCCGGGTGGCTCCTCCACAGAACTTGTTATTCCCACAACAAGACCGAGGACCCAGCGGATTTGCATGGATACGTCTCTAGCGGCCCGCAGGGCCAAAACCGCTCACGGCTCAGGAAGAAGCCCCGTGTCTGGCAAATACTTGTCTCCAACAGCGATTGGGGGGGATGCCGGAGGGCAAGGCGCGAGGGAGGGGGATTAGAGCCCTGTATAAAGGAGCTGATGTGCCTGGTCGGGCGGTTTTGTCCGGCTGCATCTGCATAAATCGCCCGACAACATACACGTTCTGCCCAGTCGTCGAGCGGCGTTTGTGACTCGCGCGGGGCGGAGGGTAGCAGGACACAGGGCCCTAACTGGGTAGGTTGGATAAGCATATCTGACCATCTGGTGGCGGTCGATGCCATCATCGCGCGGTGGCATGAGCGCAATGCTTGTGCCGTCGCAGCCGTCTGGGGCACGCTGGCAAGCTGGACCATGGCCGTTTCTGGATTCGCTCGTCGAGCGGTGGCTCTGGCGCCTTGGAGCAAGCTCGCTTGAATCATATGTGCGGGCGATGGCTAAAAGGAACAGGAGCCCTTGGTGGGGAAAAAAAGGGGGGGTGTACGTGTGATTGAGGATGTGGGCCAGCCGGCGACGGCCCATATCCATAGCGCTGCAACATCCAAGGTTGTTATTGACGACAGTGCCAATAAGGTATGAGATGGGGTCTACCACCCTGGGTTCTTATTCTTATTCCCGGGGCGGCCGGCCGACGCAACATACGCTGGTGGCCCTCTGGGGACGGAGGATGGGGAAGTGCGATTCGAGAAGGGCGCCGTGCCAAGGACCGAAGACATCGGCCGTCGCCGCCGCAGCCAAGCAGATGCCCAGGCCCGTCGTCTGCGGCGGCTCTCGTCTCAGGGCAGTCGAGTGGTCTCGTGACTGGCTGTGTTGGATTGGCGGCTTCGTACTCAGCTCGCTTGCAACAGAGCCGATACAGCAGCAAGGACGGAGCCTCTTCCGCAGCCTGTTCGTGCCGCATCTGAGATCCACCGTGTCTACGCCGTAGGGGCGGGCCTTGCGGAGGCGACCAGAGGCCTCTGTCTGTCTCGCTCTGGCTCCTGCTGCGTCCTGCCCTCCTCCCCTACTCCCCGTACGGCTGGCACAGGAGCGCGAGAGAGACCCCGTCGTGCGCCTCGTCCGCAATGCCATCCCGAGTTTGCCGGCCTGAATGCGTGTCCATTGCAGCAGGTCAGCATTAGCGCGGCCTTTTTAATTTTCAAAGGGGCCGTCGCTGGAGTTGGCGCCCGCACCCCTCCCCGAGAAAGACGCCATGCTAGCAGTACCACTACATGGTGCTACTATGGCCGCTCCCGAGCGGGTGCGAGTACCTCGTGTACATGGCGCGGTAGGCCAGCATCGACGTATCGTCGCCAGTCGCGAATTAAGCTTAAGCTCGAGGTTGGGTTCAGGGTCATCGTCCCGGTGCTGCAAAAAGCGGGGGGCCAGCCAGATGGGGCACCGCACCGGCTCAACGGCATCATCTTTGTCCACGGTGACCTAATTAATGTGGTGTGGACGAGCCGAGAAGCCGGCCTGACCCCCAGCCCAGCTCAACCCAACGGCGGCCGTGAATGGGGAGGAAATGAAGGCGGCACACCCAGAGGAACACCAGATACAGTCTGGCTCTGGCTCAGGCACAGAGGGGGGGAACAACTACGCAAACCTGGAGAAAGAAAGCAGGCCAGATCGGCCAACGGCTCAGGGCGCCGAGGAGATTTGGCCGGCGGCACAGCACGGCTTCTTGGTATTGGAGGTGGTGATGTTGCATTCGGTGGTATACTTACTCAGTACCTGGGCCGAGTTGCTACTAACCACCAACACAGTGCAGCAATTGCATACTCCTGATACCTGGGGTTGCCTGCCCAGGCCATAGAGGCCGCCAGCCAAGAGCTGAGGCTCGGCACGCCTTGGGGCCAAGCATTCTTGTGATGCAAACTACAGTACGGCCAAGACGCCGCGGTAAACTTGGCGCTGACGGACGGGCTTTATTGTTTGTCCCCGCAGACAGCTACTGCTGCTGTTGAGCGTTGACACTGGCAAATTCCCGACCCGCAGGACGAGACTGAGCAGCATCCGCACAGTACCGTACATCCGGACTGCGGAAAAGGGCATGCGCCTATACGTAACGTATAATGGTGCAATGTATTGCAGTGCAGGCGGGCAGCCTGAGGCAAGGCGACCTAGGGCACTGCCGCACATTACATGACATCCCGGCGGGCGCAAGGGAAGAGTGTTGTACAGTAGGTAGGGCCTGGATGAGCACGAGATATTGACATACCGTTGCACTATGAATGTCGATCCACCCCATGGCCCCAGCCGCCAGGTCCTTTGCTTCCCGGGTCCCTTTGGGGTTCGGGCGATGACATTCGAGGCAATATTTGGCTATGGGTGCATCGCTGCATTCCGTTAGATAAGAGGTTCCTCCCACCCCCAAGCCAGGGCTATGGATCGACGGCACAATCCTCACCCAAGCCCCACCCTATCTGTGATGTGCGAGCATCTCCGAGGGTCCCATTGCCTTTCTGGCCCGTCCCCTCCACTTCCAGTGCTCGCGCACCAGCCTCTCGTCATTCATGACACATAGCAGAGTCGGGGAGAAAGAAAAAAGCATGATCATTCCTTGGTGTTGTCCCACTGGGCCGGAGGGGATGGGGGTGGTGGGAGGGTCGCAGCCCTGCCGTCGCGCGCCAAAGAAGAAAGGAACGCCCACCCTGTGGGCGAATTGCAAAAGGCTTTGTCACGGCGGGGAGGAGACGGCAACATCGGACGACCGCTCCACAGTCGACGATGGACTCGCTCAATAGTCCTGCCCAGATGGGAGCAATTCGCGCGAAACTAGTGTACATAGTAGGTGATGGACCAACCCATGCACGCGTTCGTTCGCCGCGCTGCCCTCGCGCTGCCCTGCATTGCCCAGCGGATGCCCAGAGGTGCCCAGAATTCCGCCCGGAGCGGAATGTCCCAAGGCGCCAAAGCGCGCCTGGATTAAAGCTGCTGTGTAGGCTTCGCGGGAAGCGGCTTGGCAACCCATCAATGGCACGCTCTATTACCAGCAATCGCATCGCTTACGGCTGCACGAGCATGGGAGGCGAGGGCGGGCGACTGGGGTTTTGGGGGGGTCTCGTGTGTGTTGGGGGGGACCACTGACCACCGCCTAATCTGGGGCCAGTCAGTCATTGTCAGACATGCAATTCTGGACAATGAATGCGCCTTTGGCATGACATGGCGTTATTTTGTCACACAGTGTCGTCGTCTCGGCAGGCTCAGCTCGCCAGAGTCGTCGCAGCCAGCCTGCACAACTCTAACCCATCTTTCCGCCTCTTCCCCGTCGGCTGGGTCAATATGGAGGCTTGGCGCTTGGCATTGACATTGGCAGCGGCGGCGCAGAGGTAAGTTTGTCGCCGGTGCCGTGTCATGCGCGTCTCCGACATCTTGGCTGTGTCTGGGCAAGCAACCCTATGATGCGCCCAAGGTGCAACTAGCAGATAACCTTGACAAAGAAGTGTAATCTTGGCGGCCACCATGTGTAGTAGTGAGGCCCATGTGCAAGATTGTGTGTCTGGGGTTGATGTGAGCTTGCTACTTAGCGTAGAGTTCTAGCTTACCCATTTGAAATTCAAGGAATGAGACCAGCCTGTAATACCTGTTAAATCCGAGGCCACCCGAGCCTCGATGAGGTGCACGGCGTAAACACGGGACGAGAGACAAAAAAATGCAACACTACCAGCTGGAGCACTTCTGTCATCCAACAAGGAACGGCCGCCCCCCATCAACAATACAAGCCAAGGCCTGCAAGAGCTGTGCTGTAGGGTAGAAGTACGGTATCGCCAATCTGCTCACTTTACGAGGCAATGCGTGGGGGGACCAAAGCCCAGACAGTGAGTGAGTGACCCACTCCGAAGGGCTCAACGGTGGAACTGCATGCCTTGAGCCAGTCCACGCCTCCTTATCTTCAAAAGCCAAAGCCTCTCAGGCTTTTATCTGGAACCCATATTGCTGCCACTCTGTGCACATGTGGAAAGTGCAAATATGCGACTTTGACGCCCAGACAGCCACTGCTCACTGCCAGCTGGTTGCCCAGGCCATCACAGTAGGCGTGGCGTGCATGTCTCAGCACCCACCACAACCCGAGGCGGGATTAGCGCGCAGCCACCGAGTGCCAAGCTTTGCTCGGCTGCATGGCAAAATTGAGCCTAAAGGGCCTTTGATTGGGCCTGGCACATTAAGGTTTTGCGGGCGTGCGATGCCAGCTGAGTCATTTTGGGTCCACGGAGGTCGG
The DNA here is from genome assembly GCA_034401135.1 of Volutella citrinella. NCBI lineage: Eukaryota > Fungi > Ascomycota > Sordariomycetes > Hypocreales > Nectriaceae > Volutella > Volutella citrinella. The sequence goes on along the minus strand of JAWZSP010000005.1, from coordinate 3,841,562 downwards.
CACCGTCGAGGCGTCGCGGCGTCGCCTGAGGATGCACCAAGAGGGAAAAAGAAGAGAAGCGGCCTAGCAGGAAGACGAAAAAAAAAGATGGGGAGCCCTGGTCCAATTAGCTCCGCTGTCCCACCGAGTGTCGGTCAACAAGAGGCACCGGTGCCAAAACCACACGCCGCTTCGGAGGATGCCAATGCCGGCATGCTTATTCGCCCTGTGTCGGACTCGCGGCCCCTGATTTGCCGTTTTGGCCGGCGGAGGATGCGAGGCTGCGGCCGATTTGGGAGACCGAGGAGTCGATGATAATAATAATAATATGTCCATGGGCATGGAAACATGACAAGTGCGCGGCACTGGCAGACAGACCGAGCCCGCGCTCCTTCTAGTGCCATCGTCCAGGGCCAATCTCGCGTGGGAAGCCGATAGAGTCGAGTCTTGGCATTGCCTTTGACAGGCCTTTGGGATCACTGTGGTTGGTGGGTGCCCGGAGGCGCAAAATGTCTGACCCACCCACGTCCGCGAACACCTCCGGGAATAAAAGGGCAATCCGCACAAGAAAAAAGGTCCTCGCCGTGGATCGCATGAAACAGCCCTGTTGCTGGCGCACCCCACCCCCCCTGGCAGCCAAGTCGGCTGGGACGGCATCTCTGGGACCTCTGGGGCCGCGCTAAGCCCACACAACTCACAAGGCGGGTGCTTATCCCATCCCCTCCACAACGCCCCAACAGCCACGGGGCTGATGCGTCCTCCCAGCTCGCGCCGCCCAGCAATGGCAAGGTGGCCTCTTTGTGCGGGCGAGCAGCGCTGTGGTCCCCAGCCTGGGCCCTGACGGAGGCGCTGCTAGTGCTGGCCACCGAGCGAGAGGGAAAAAAGCTTGGCCTGCGCAGACTCCGATGCGTACACCCCTCTGGCGGAATGACCCCCGTGCCAAGCCAGTGGCTAGTAACGCTTAAATTCATGCTTAATTCAGGACGCGTTTTGCTGACTGGTTGTGTGCGAGGGCACCTGAGCGACTGTGGCGCAACCTTACGCTCGCTACAGCGTCTCGTGATAGCGCCATCTCCAGCAGAGAATCCAAGAGTTGATGGCAACACACACATATTTCATCGCTGATCCGTGTCGCGGGTCCAGAAGGGATTGCTCTGACAGGTCAGACTGCGTCGCACGGAAGCGGCACGCCAGAGACCGATGGCACGAACAGCTGATTGCTATCCTTTGGACTTGCTCCCTCAATGCTAGGTCCGGGCGCTGATGGGGCAGCTTATCCTCCTGCCTGCCGGGGCCTTTGTGCACGGAACGCTGCTGAATAGACCGAGACGGAACCCAGGCTAAGAGGGGCGGCCTTTTGGCTCGACTCGACTCTCAGCCCAAAGTGACGCTGCGGCGCCTGGTGATTGGCGCTCTCGGGGCTTTTGCAGTGGGTGTCGCTGCAGGGTCGCCCAGGCGGCGGCCAGGCCACCCAGACTTGAACACGCCAGACGCCGAGAGTCACTGCCCGCCTCCCGTCGATCCCATGCCAAGAGGATTTTTGGATTCAAGCAACGACCATGCCGGACTGCGATTGTGCGAGAAAATGTTTGAGCCCCAATAGCCCGCCTAGTGTGCCCTTCCAAGCCTCCCCAAGCCTCACACTGAGTGGCGCGCTCCCTTCCCCGGCTTTTGCCTGTCGAAAGGCGGCGTTTTGGGGCCGTGTCTTTAAACTCCTCGCGCCGACTCGGCTCCACGGCACAGCGACGTCATTGTGTGGACACGTTGGGGCGTCTTGGGTAGCCGATTTTCCCGAGTCGCCTTATTCTGGTTGGGCGGGAGGCGCCTTATCTAAGCAGCCAGGGGGCGCTGTTGCACTGCAATAGGCAAGGCGTGTCGGACAGTACCGCATACTTAGTAGCCACAACGTCGTGGAGGCGCAACAATCGTCAATGCTGGGTGCGTCGCCCGATGTTTGGGAGCTGCACGGATCGGAGAGAAGAAATGGATGCCTTCTGGAACCATGACCTTCGTCTGCGTTGGCGATGGGCAGGATGCCCCGAGATCCTCTTTTCGAACAGCAGGATGGGATGGGAAGGATCGGGACCGGGGGAGCCCGGGGGGAGAGGGATGAGCTAAAGCGCTGTCGCAGATGGATGACCGTGGCGCCACCGATCTCGTAATAAATCCAGTCCCAGTGCCGCGATACCCAGCGATCATTGCCCAGCACGGGAGCAAAGTCAAGTTGTCAATCCAGCGGGAGTGACTTGATTCCCCTTCGCGACGTGCAAGAGGCGTCCGGTATGTCAAGTCAAGCCGTGGGGCCGAACAGTGCGCCGTCGGTCGCTCTAGTCTATTACCCTCTGGCTCTTCTCTCATTACCCGGGCTGTCGACTCGACGGAGACCCCGTTGGTAGCAAAGGATGAAGCGTCTCGGTGCCTCTGCGGCGACAAGTGGGACTCCCCGGGCGCCGTCGCCTTTGCAATGCGTCGATGAAATTGATGGCGGGCATTTTTGCATGACTGGGGCGGACGGCCGTTGGCGCAGGCAGACAGGAAGGTTCGCGGGAGGCTTACGCAATAATGAGCAGGCGTCATCCCGGAGAGCTTCATCGTCTTAAGCTTACATACCGCTACGCACCCTGGTCTGTTTCAAAGTCGACGTCGGGCGTCCCTCGAAGTTCTCAGCGCGAGGAGACAGACCGTCTCCCAGGATTACGATATTTTGCATCGCCACTGGAAGCGTGTGCCAGACATGGGTCATCTCGTGGCAACGCGGGACCGAGCCAGAAAGCGTGGCCTCTTGTTGGGTTGGCGATCGCATTTTGTTTCCAATCCAGGGCGCCCGGCAGTGAGTGGCCCCAGGAGTGGCCAGGACGACCGTGCCCCGTCATGCCAGTTGGCTGCTGGTTTGATGCCCGTTATAGAAACTGTCCGTGTTCCGATGGATCTTTTGGGTGGGCCTTTTGCTTTCGTGCGTGGCATTGAGTGCTGACCCTGTGACGTCGCAAAATACCTTTCTTTCGACCCAGCGCGGAGCCGGAGGCTGTCCGTGCAAATTCGGACGGGGGATGGGGATGAGCATCATCTCCGGCCAAGGCGGGCTAGGGCAGCTAAGGAGATTTCATTATCAAACGGCGGATCCTTTGCTGTCCTCTCAAAACGTCAAGTTCCTGCTCCTTCTGGGGAAGGCCAAAAGAGACTGGGACGGACCAGGTACTTCGGTGAGCAGTTATGGGTCGCGAAGACACCAAGCCGGGCCGGTGATGGAGCAGGTGCCTGCCCTAGGATGACTCAGGTGCCTCGGAGTTGGGGGGTTGATGAGATCATCATGGATACTTCATTGGCGCTGAAGGGGAAGATCGTACTCTAAAATAAAATAACCGTAAAGACCGCGAGCGGGCAGAAAAAACAACGAAGTACTGGAAGAGCGGCGGAGCAGAGCGGGAGAGGCACGGGGCACCCTGAGTGGATGCCAAAAGACGAGACACGATCTCCATGGTCGGGCCGGGCGGCATCTGCGATGATGAGCATCGGAAACTGATTCAGTTCCTGTTTAGGGAAAAGAGAGGCTAAGGCGTTTTGAAGGCGGCCGAGGGTGTCACCTCGGAGCGCGGAAACGGCCATTGCACGACGACAAACATCTTCGAGGCTGTCTTGAACTTGGTGCGAGGGAAACTTGGTCATCGTGGGACGTTGGGGCGTCTTGGGGGCGCGAGCCATTGAAGTCCTAGCCACTGGCGTCAATGGCTGTGCCGACTGCCTTTATCTTTATCCACTTCTTTGCCCGCCGTCCTCTCGTTGTTTGTTGATGCTGTTCTTGTTGTTGCGGCGGTGAGAAGAACAATCGTGGGTATTTCCGCACGGGCACCCAGAGAAGGACGGCATCCCCCATCGTACTGACTGACTTCCTTTTTTTGTTTGATTCTGGGGCTCCTGGTCTGTCTGTCTTGACGCCAATGGCTGGGCGGCTGACGAGAGGCCCTCTCTCTTCCCCGCTGTTACTTCACGAATTATGCCCCCATCCGCCCGCCACTCTATCGTCAACAAAGGGGGTGTGTTTGCCAGAATGGTGTTTCAAACCTGCAGCCATGCAGAGCCTCTGGGGTAGCCAACGCGCCAAACGGTCGGCGATACGATGCATGTCGGCTAGGGGTCTAGGCGAGTCTGGGCTGCGCCTCATCCTTGAGGCCTCTGGAGCTGCTTCGTCTGGAGGGCACAATGGCACTCCAGCACAGGCTGGCGAGTTGCTAGCGGTATGACTACTGGCCTATGTTCGCGGCCAGTGCCGTGGGCGTATGCGTCAACATGTCCAGCCCCAGATGTTCCAGATGCCCCTTGGTCGGCAGCCACGGCACCCGCAACCCGGGCTCGAGGTACGTACTCGGCACGTCTATTCCCGCGGAGACAGGCCCTGTTAAGCTTTTTTTTAGTGGTGGTGAGCATAAACATGGGTTTGACTGCGTTAGTGAGCCGCTTTGCCGCCCTGGTGCCGATATCCGCGCTCCCATCTCCCCTTATTACGCATCCCCACAGAGGATTGGCACAAAGGCTGACGCGGAGCTTGACGTCGTCACCTCGTCGCATTGTAGTGTCCCAAGTGAGCCATGAGGCTTGCTGGGCCCAGCTGGCTCTGCAAAGGACCATCTTGGGGCCAGTGTGATGCACATGACACACCCGCACGCACACACACGCACATATATAACATACCGGTACCTTTTCGCTCGCACGCAACAGCATGCATTGGAGAAGCAGCTGTTCTCGACAGGGTCAGGTACTTGGGCGAAGGTGTGGCTTGCGTGGGGATGTGGACACCCCCCCTCCCCCAGCCCTCCACCGTCGATTGCGATCCCTCCACACGCGCGCCGAGCAAAGCCAAGCCGTACACCCGGCTCCAAGCCCGCCAATCCGTCAGAGCGAGTCTAATTGCCTGCTTGGGCTGCTTGGCTGTGCTGGCCCCGACAAAAGTCCGGATCTGGTGTGCGATTCCGTTGCATGACTGGCGCAGCCGTCAGATGAAAGGAATAAGCTTAGGAAAGGAGGGCCAGGGTCCGCCATCCGCCCAGGCTCTAGAATTAGCATCACCGATGGGGCCCCGCCCAGAGGGCCAGAGACCAAGACACAGTCAGCAACCTGCCTGGTGGCGGTGCCGTGGGTCAGCCTGTTGTGCCGCGTATTGTGCCTTTGGCAAAGGTTGGTTTTCGTAGTCGACGGCATGTGCCGCCGCAGAGACAGTCGCCTTTGCATCATCATCCGTTCCAGCAAAATGTAGAGGCAGAGCCGGCTGGAGGGCATACTCCGCGGCTGCTAGTCGTGCGCCCGGCGAGGTCGAGGCGTGAGCGTCGCATATCTGTTGCTGTGGGCTGAGCACTAGATGTGTACTCATGTACGCCATTTTCTGGTGGGCCGTGCTCGATTGAAACAGGCCTCGCCATGTCGCCAATAGGTGCTCTCCCTCCGTAAACCAGGCCCTGACTTGGGGCGGATTTGGCGCGGTACGTGTATTGGCGATTGGGCGTTGGGGCACGGCACCACGCTTTGCAGTTCGGTTCGATACGATGCGATGGCGGCAATGCGGTCCAATTCTGCTAGCGCGCAGACGACTTCCCTGAGGGTTTGTGCTGTGCTGGTAAGGGTCAATGGTAATGAGGCATGGGAGGCAGGTACGCTGGGTGTCATCGAAATGCACCAATCCTGGCAGCAGGAGCAACCCCAGCCCATCGCCTCAGCATTCCCCCGTTTGTGGCCTGCTCTGCTCCAGGTCCTGGACGAAGGTACCGTACCTTTGGCGCCCTCCAGTGGCCCTGTGGTCCAGTGAGGTGAGGGTGGACGGCTCTTTATCCCGCGTCATCCGCACCATCCGCATCTTCCGTATCTCCACGGCATACCCCGTAGTACCTGCTAATTATTGCGCCCTGGCGGCGCCTTCAGCTCAGGTCTCGATCCATTTAGCCGTGCCACTGAGGACCTGAGGGTAATGCCGATTGACCAAGGGCTTTCCTCTCCTCTGCAATCCGGACACCATCTCTCAAATCCCATTTCAGAGTTGCCATTTCAACCTAATTTCCACCAACCCAATAGCACTGCCAATTCCTGTGTTGTCTCTTCCCAACTATGACCAACAAGGCGTATGCGTACTCCGCCGCGCTATAGCCAACGAGTAGTAGTTGTCGAGCCGCCAACGTCAGCGCTTGTACGTTTGGCCGGATATACACACCTTGAAGCCCCTCAGTGGATAAAGTACACAAGCAAGCAGCAAGCCCAGGTTCCAGGGCCAACCGCTGGCTGGCTGTTCTGGCCTGACGCCTGGGCAGAGTGCTAGGGTACAAAGTACCACTTGCTGCACGTCCAGCGTCGTTTTGCGTCGCTTCGTGTGTGAGAGGAGGGCTCCAGGCGGGGCAAGGCCACTCTGGGCGTCTCACGACGTCGAGGATCGAACCTTGGCTCCTACAAACTCTTCTCCATGGCGACGTGGGACCCTGTAGTCGGCCGCGACACTGGACAACTTCCTCAGCGGGAAACGTCCATGGCCAGCTGCATTGTCCCGCGAGAATGGTGTAGATTCGCGGCGACAGCCATCCCAGCAACCCAGGTGCCAGGGCGGATATTCGGCGCTTCCCTGAGTCGGCAATGGAACTATCAGTGCCAAGTTTAAATTCTAGCGACCGAGGCAGCCTCTAATAGTGCCAACGGCGGTACTAGGTCGCAGGTAAGCTTGCTCCAGCGGCGTCAATAGGCCAAGCCGCCCCCAGTTGTTGGCGGTGGATGCTGGGGCTGCTGCCCACATTCCGGACACCCACGCCAGTCTCCAGTGAGTGGCCCATGCCACCCGCGCTGGCACAGCGCTGTCGTCAGTCGCTCTCTCCCAGCGTCATCTTCCACAGTGATGCCCGGGCCCCCCCTTGAATGGGTGGGTCAGCTTCGAAAGCTTGTCCTGACCATCCCTGGACCCTCCGCTCGCCTCACGCCCCCACCCTCTCACTCTCCCGCTACCACGCCCCCCCTTTGGCTTCTGGCCGCACACCCTTCACTGGCTTGGCTTTTGCCGTGCTCCGTCTAACTCCACACGACCGGCCATGTGTCGCCGAGTTATCCACCATTTACGCCTTTTCCTTCTCAGTTCTACCCTTTTCTGACTTGCCTTGTAACCTTATCTAGCACTTGGCCCCCCTTCGCCTCTTGGCCCTGCTTTGCAAAAGTCGTTCAAGAAACCGTGACTGCCCAGACGAAAGCCCCCAGCTCGCAAGCCGACCTCTGGACGACCTCGACTCTCGCGCCCTCTCCAATCGTCCGCAAACCGCAAAACAGCAAAACCGCAAGCCGTACCCCAGTGCCTCGCACAGCCAGTGCCACTTCGCCTGCCACCGCTGCCCGCTGCCGTTGTTGCCGTTGCTACGTCTCCGACGACCTCGTTCCACACCATCGCCGTTTCTACGCACGCAGCCGCTTCTGCGTCCCCCATCAGCGTCTCAAAGGTACGTTTAGTCTCCGTTTTCTCTCTCCTGTGCAATCATCTCTGGTACTCGGTGTTCCCGAAGCATTGCCTCCTCTGGCGGAGCTGGAGAGACCGCATGGGTCAAGTGGCCCTCAAATCCCCCCTCTCCCTGCGACAACTGCTGTGCTCCTTCGAACCGAGCGGCAGGCCCATCACTATCGAGCTCTGGTCGTACGTCGACACTAGGTTACCTCGAGGTATGAGCCGGCGAGAAGTCTCTGTCCGTCGCCTATCGCCTTGGGCACCTGTGGGAGCCGCCTGTGCTGCCTATGCTCGGGTCCTCGGTCATGCCCTCGTCACGTCGTCACCCACATCGCCAAGCGGCGGCAACACACTCAATCTAAGGGAAATTTTAGCCTGGGTGGAGATCCACTGGGTCGGCTCCGACGGCACTCTTCCGCAAGGCCATCGAAGCTCCCCAACCCCTGGCGCTGGTCCCAGGTGTCACGCTGCCGTGTGCTGAGGCGTGTTGGTTTCGTATCAGCAATTATATAGGCCCTCTCTGCCCACTCGCCCTTCCAGCATCTTGTTGCCTTGCGCCTTATGCATATCTGTCACTCTCACCGTCTCCGTCACAATTGTCCACATTCACTTCAGCATCCTGCTACATCACCATTCCACCGTTGCAACGCGGAATCACCACGGACCAACTGACAACTGACCCGCCTTGAATAGAACGCCTTGGGAGCCTACATCACCGGCAGAGACGGCAGCGACTTTTGTCTGTCGATCAGGGAAATCATCTGTCGGCCCGGCTTTTTTGCACAACGACCAGGAACGTAAAACTGGACCTCGCTTTAGCAAGTGGAGTCGGTGCATAAATTCCGCTCACTGCTCGGCCGCTGTGGAGCTGACGCAAATAACCTCACCCAATTTATTTGCCTATGTTCTGGGCCGATTAGATCTTGTGGGGCACCGCGTGGAGGTCACTAGCTCTCGCTGAACAACTCTCATAAGGGCTTTCACCACCACCCAGCTCTGGTGTCATCTCACCTAAGACTTATTGAGTCCGTCATCGTGCGGTCTGTTACACATCTCCACTCATACACACAACACAATATCAACACTATGGAAACATACTACGGCTACGTGCGGACACCCGCCGATGCTATTCGACTGTTCGAGGCCTGCCGATTGGGCATCCTGCCTCGTGTGCAACGTCGCCTCTCTGAGAAGGAGCGCCAATCTATCCGATCTGGCTCGGTATTTGTTTGGGATGAGCGGGAGGCTGGTATGAGGAGATGGACCGACGGCAAGTCGTGGAGCGCCAGCCGAGTGTCGGGAAGCTTCCTGACCTACCGAGAAATGGAGGGCAAGCGTGGAGGCGGCTTCTCAAGCGGCAAGCGAGGCGCTGGCAAGACGCCCGAGTCTGGCCGTGGTAGCGACGAGGACCAGGACGACGGCGAGCCCGAGGGCTACCGGTACAAGGCCGACGGACTGATGAAGCAGTCTTTCAGCATCACCACCTCGACTGGCCAGCACCTCCACCTCATCTCATACTACTCGCGGCCTCAGCCCGGTCAGCCTGACCTACCACAGCCAACCAACGACCCCAGCCTGCGAGCAATCGTTCCGGTCAAGGGAATGTACCCCGAGTCGAGCATGGGAGAGTCCAACCAGACTCCTGCCCTGACCCGGGCACCCATGCAATCAGCTCCCTATACTCTGGCTCCTCAACACCAAGCACAGTACGCTCCCTATGGACAGCCCGGCTATGGCTGGCCTCCATCACCCATGGCCACGCCCCCTTATGCGCAATACGCAGCTCCCTATCCTCCTGCTGCTCACCATCACATTCCTCCTCACCAGCCGCCAACTGCGCTTCCTCTGCCTCCCTCCTATGCTCCGGCTCCCCTATATGATCACCGGGGCACTCTTCCTCCGCTACAAGCAACCAAGGGCCCTGCTCTTCCTCCCTTCCAGCAGCACCCTTCGCCTCACTACACTCACACGCCGCTTCCGCCTCGGCAGAGCGATTCGCCTCTTCAGCACACGCTCCAGGTTACCGCCCAGAGTGCCATGGTCGATCCTCGACTCAACACCACGTCAGCCCGGAACCCCCAGGGACCTCTACCGGCGCTCAACAGCGTTGCCAATGGTCCTCCAGGCACCACTCTTGCGGCCATGCACACGCCTCCTAGCCGTACATTGAGCGTCAGCCCTCCTAGGAGCTCTCACTCTGAGGCTGCCTCGACTACCAACTCGAACAAGGCGAGCCTGTCCGCTCTCCTGCACCCCAACCCTTCTGCCGAGCCCACCAGCACCAACAGCGCAGGCAGCAGCCCCCGAGCTAACGGCTCCTGTGGGCTGGAGAAGGGAGGCGCCAGCGAAGACGCGCGTGCTCTGAGAATGCTGGACCGCAAGTTCTGCATTTGAGCGCCTCAGGCTGGACGATGGATTTCATGATTATCAGGCCATGAGCCACTCGGAACAGGACTGAAATCCACAACAGGGGTAAAAGGGGAAACTTGCGCTGCGTTGCATCTACTACTTTAACTTTCTTTCTCCCGCTTCTTTTTTCTTCATCTTCTCATGCATTGGACTGGCGTTATCGGAATTGGCTGAGCTACGACTCAGAAGATTAGGGTGCATCGGGCGGGTGTCTCGCATGACGGCCTTCACATCCCGGAGTTTGATTTCATTCTAAGTTGGTCATGCAACGGACCAGTAAAACTGGTCTCGGCTGGGGCGGTGTTTAACTGATGAATGTCATGCCTGTGTTTTCGCACACTACCTACCTGTTTAGCTAGCTAGCGATGCTGAAAGCAAATGGAACAAAGTTCTCTAACTCGAGGTGTCCCATATCTCAACATGCCGTGCCCAAAGTGACAATGTATATCCGGACAAGACGACTACGACTAAACTACCAACGCAGGCACGTACTGGCTGGAGAGGGGTGTGAGGGCAAGGCAACGGTGATGCTGATGAGGGGGGACCCTAGGCAACGTTGACCAAACAAGCTCAAATCTTGGCACGCTTGGCTTCCGGCTTTCCGGGGCCGGGACTGACGTAGTCTCACGCATTTGAGAGCGAGAGGCTCATAAGGTTAGGCGTGTTGAAAATCCAAGGGTCACCGCCGCGCGGCGCTGGGCCACGTCATCCCAAGCATTGGCGCGGGCTTGGTCGTTGGGGTGGGAAAGTCGGAGATACGAAAGTATAAGCGCCTAGAGGCTTGGGGTTCACGAGATGCCAACGGCGTCCCCGCCCAGAAATAAGGGAGGGTGGATTTGGTTTTGGGTGGGTGTGCGGCTCGAATTTGGGGCCGTTGCGAGAAGTCGGGGTCGCATGGACACGGGCTCGTGATGGCCGGAAGGTGTGGCAGCGATGGCAGCGAATCGATTTACGGTTCATGACGTCGGGCCCACGGCCGTGACAGCTGTGACAGCCGGCGACGGCGGGCGGTGGATGTGGCGAGAGGCGCTTTGCTACTTTGCGCGCGCGCTCGTGTGGCGGGATGTGGGGGAAAGGGGAGGGCGTTTGAAGAGCGCGGCAACAGCTGGGTTGCCGTGAAACGAGTTTGTATGCAGAGGTTATTCCGAAACGCTGTAGGCATGTGTTGTGGGAGCATGGACAAGATCGGGGGGCCCGGGCACGGTTTCAGGCTCGTGTTTCGTAGCAGCGTTGCATCGGAGTTAGAGCGGTGCGTAATTGTCGTTGCGCTCGTATCCCGGTGTAAGTGGCCCGGCTCTGCGGCAGCGGTTCGCGCTGACGACGGAGGGTCGTTTGCGGGAGCGGAGGGGAGGGTTCAAAGCAAGCATGGAAGATAGAATGATGTTATTTCCGTCTTGGAATGCCCTCGATGTATGCATTGCTTTGCTCCATCAAGCTAAGTGGCGATTGGAATTGGAACTTGTCAATCAAGTTTCGTAGCTTATAAGTGTATGTTCTTGCGTATTACTTAGAACATTGAAGGAACGACGATGAACGACGATGTTCGCTTGCTCTCACCAGCCCTCTCACTCTTCTGAAACTGAGAAACATGAACCTCATGATTTCCGCCTGCCGCCAGTAGTCGGTTTGCTCGCTGGTTCGCGAAACGCCCTGAAGATTGAACCTATAATTCGAGGTGATTCGTTAGCAATTCTTCTTCGCCATGCCTGCAGCAGATAATACAGGGCGAAACTTACTCGGCCACTTCTGGTTCTCCAAGGTACTGCTGGAACACCGCAATGTAGTATTGGGACGTTAGAGTCAAGTGGTGACTAGGAACCAGACGTTTGTAACGTACCTTGAATGCCAAGAGCCTTAGGTCATGGGCTTGCCGAGCATTGCCCAAATGAAAGTGAGCGAGATAAGCGTGCTTCCTTTTGCATCCCCAAACACCGAGTTATGACGCTTGCCGCCTTGTACGCCTGCGGCTCATTCTTGTCCTTCGTATTAAAATAGGCCGTCATCTTCAAACAGGTCGGGCGAGATGCCACATACTCATCCAAAGGTAGACTGACCTGAATTAGATCTCCAGAACAAGGTCACGAGAAACGGCGGTTCCCTAAATTTCACAGCATAGTCTCTTTGAGCTCATATACTCGGGGCTTAAACGAACCACTTGCTGGGGAGTTGGAAAACATGGAACCAGACCTGTCCTCAGGGGCCTCCGCCACAGCCGATGGGCGGCTGAGCGACGACCACGTCCTCGTCCTCGACGATGCCACCAAATTCATTTTTTCCATTTCAGAATGAAAGGTTGCTTCAACGCAGGATGCAAATCCATTTTCGCTTTCAACTTTGGTTTGTTTTAATTCAGATCTTTCCGCAGGTTCGAGTGTTCAGCTCTCATCACTAAACCGGTCAACCCTTGGTGGGCTCCACTTTGTGTGTTTTTGCCCAACTCGAAAAAAGTTCAGCTCTTCACATCGTTTCTAGCTGACCAATTAGTATTCGGCTGCGACTACGTAATGTAAACAGCGTGCAGAGACATGAACTGCCTGTTGTATTTCTGATGTAAGTGAGGCATGCACGGTGGTACACACCCGGCCAAGCTGGTGTTAGCCGCATCAAAATTATGCCGATGCCGACGCAGGCCTCAAGCACACTAGCCCCGTTTCGACATTCTGTCTCTGGGAAGCTCTACACGCGACTGAATTGTCAAAGGCGTATTTGTTTGCGATTCAGGGCCATGACGACAGGCCTCTGATCCCCAAACCGGCCCCTTCTCTCGTTGAGCCTGCGATTCTACACAGCGCGATCATGCGCATGGGTTCTCCTTGAATCCTGACATACAGCGCTCGCTCAGCATGTTCACCTTTTGCCCTCTCCAGGGCGCCCTGTCCGACTCGAGCGCATCGCAGTCGCTCCTCGAGCTCGATGGAGGAATCAAGGTGCTGGTCGACCTGGGCTGGGACGAGTCGTTTGACACTGAGAAGCTCAAGGAGCTAGAGAAGTGCGTCCAATGCCCGCCCGAGCCATGACCGGCCGTGACTGCGCTTCTGGGAGCTAACATGAATCGATGCAGACAAGTCACGACGCTCTCCCTCATCCTCATCACGCACGCGACCTCATCCCATTTGGCCGCGTATGCGCACTGCTGCAAGAACATCCCGCAGTTCACGCGTATCCCCGTATATGCGACGCGACCCGTCATCGACCTCGGCCGGACACTGATCCAGGACCTATACTCTTCGACGCCCGCAGCCGCCACGACCATCCCCCAAAGCTCCATCTCGGAGTCAGCATACTCATTTGCGCAGACGGCAACCACTGCGCAGAACTTCCTTTTACAGTCCCCCACCCCAGAAGAGATTGCCCGATACTTCTCCCTTATCCAAGCTCTGAAATATTCACAACCACATCAGCCTCTCCCGTCACCTTTTTCGCCGCCCCTCAATGGGTTGACAATCACCGCGTACAACTCGGGACACTCGCTTGGTGGCACTATTTGGCATATCCAACACGGGCTGGAGTCTATTGTATACGCGGTGGACTGGAACCAGGCCCGTGAGAATGTGTTTGCTGGTGCGGCGTGGCTTGGAGGTGCTGGAGGAGGCGGCGCCGAGGTGATTGAGCAGCTGCGCAAGCCCACGGCTTTGATTTGCAGCAGCCGCGGCGCAGACAGGACCGCCCAGGCTGGAGGCCGAGCCAAGCGAGACGAGCAGCTCATCGACTCTATCAAGGCATGTGTTTCAAAGGGAGGTACTGTGCTCATTCCGGTTGATTCGAGCGCTCGAGTCCTGGAGCTATCATATCTTCTTGAGCATGCCTGGAGAGACGACGCTGCATCCGAAAACAGCGTCCTCAAGTCGGCAAAGCTGTACCTTGCAGGACGTAACATGTCCAGTACGATGCGGTATGCCCGAAGCATGCTCGAGTGGATGGACGACAGCATTGTGCAAGAATTTGAAGCTTTCGCTGAGGGCCAGCGAAAGGTCAATGGCGGCAGCGAGAAGAAGGAAGGCGGGCCATTCGACTTTAAATATCTTCGACTGCTGGAGCGCAAGGCACAAATCGCCAAGCTGCTGAGCCGGTACGCAGAAAACGTCGAATCGGAGGGCCGCGTGATTCTAGCCAGCGACACGAGCATTGAATGGGGATTCTCCAAGGATCTGGTCAAGGGACTGGCGAGAGACTCACGGAACCTCGTTATCCTGACGGATAAGCCGGGTTTGGCAACTGACGAAAAGCCCTCGATTGCCAGGACGCTGTGGGACTGGTGGAAGGAGCGGAGAGACGGCGTGTCGGTGGACCAAAACAGCAACGGGGAGAGCATTGAATCCGTCTACACGGGTGGCCGACAGCTTGAGATCAAGGAGGCCCAGAAACACGCCCTTGAAGGAGAGGAACTGACAGTGTACCAGCAATGGCTGGCGACACAGAGGCAGCTCCAGGCTACACAGCAGAGCGGAAGCGCGTCAGCACTTGAGGCTTCTGCAGATGTTGTGGATGATGCTTCATCCGAATCGTCGTCGGATTCAGAAGACGAGGACGGCGAGCAGCAGGGCAAGGCCCTCAATGTGTCTACGACGATTGGCCAAGCCAACCGCAAGAACGTGGTGCTCAAGGATGAGGATCTGGGCATCAATATTCTCATCAAGAAGAAGGGCGTCTACGATTTCGATACGAGGGGAAAGAAGGGCAGGGAGAGGTCATTCCCAATCGCGATCCGAAGAAAGCGACTCGACGACTTTGGAGAGGTGATCCGACCCGAGGACTTCCTTCGCGCAGAGGAGAAGGACGAGGACAATGCAGACGCTGGCGACGCTGGCGATGCCGACGACAAGCTGGGCAAGAAGCGCAAGTGGGACGACGTGGCAAAGGGCAACTCGGGAGCCAACAAGCGGTCCCAGGGCGCACGGGCGGGCTCCGTGGATGAGGGCGACGCCGTGTCTGGCGGTGGGTTCGTAGCGGACGAGCTCGACAATGTCGAGGACACTGGGCCCCCGGAGCCCACGGGTCCCTGCAAGCTCGTGTACCAGTCAGAGACGGTGGCGGTCAACATGCGAGTGGCCTTTATCGACTACAGCGGACGGCACGACAAGCGCAGCTTGAACATGCTGATCCCGTTGATCCAGCCGCGCAAGCTCATCCTGGTGGGTGGCGCACGCGAGGAGACACTTGAGCTGGCTGATGACTGCCGCAAGGCCCTGGGCGTCGACGGCGACCGCGCGGTGGACGTGTACACGCCCGAGATTGGCGTGTCGGTCAACGCCAGCGTCGACACCAACGCCTGGGTGGTGAAGCTGGCCGACCCGCTGGTCAAGAAGATTAAGTGGCAGAACGTCCGCGGCTTGGGCATCGTCACTATCACGGGGCACTTGGTGGCCACTAGCCTGGCGGGCGAGGGGGCATCGGACGAGGACTCGGCGAACAAGCGGCAGAAGACGGAGGCGCCGTCGACGAGTACTGCGCTGACGACAGTGGGCAGCAGCGGCAGCGGCCTCATGCCGACGCTCGACGTGCTCCCGGTCAACCTCGTCTCTGCAGTGCGCTCGGCCGCGCAGCCGCTCCACGTCGGCGACCTGCGCCTGGCGGACCTACGACGGGCGATGCAAGCGGCAGGCCACGCGGCTGAGTTTCGCGGCGAGGGCACGCTGGTCGTCGACGGGACGGTCGCGGTGCGCAAGACGGCGGCCGGGCGCGTCGAGGTGGAGAGCGTTGGGCTGCCTACGGCGGCGGCGCGGAGGAGCACGTTCTACGAGGTGCGGAGGGTGATTTACGACAACCTGGCCGTGGTAGCCGGTGCTTAAGGGTGCTGCCTGGATGCGAGCGTGGGGATGGATGGCCCTATGTGGTGATGTGATGGAGATGGGGAGGTGAGATGTATTATTGATTGTACGGCCATGTACTATGATTTCGATGGGGGGACTGGCCATTGAGGATAACGGGAGCAATCAAGGGCGAAATGAATATTAAATAGACAGAATCGACCATGATCTACGTCGGTTGGTGGTGACCTGTGTTGTGCTTGAGATTACCCAGCCCCATGGGACCCGCCAACAACAACCCACGTGGAATGGCTGCTCGAGGCAGAGGCAATCGCAGTTCTGGTCTTGGTAGTCAGAGAATTGGGAGCAGCGCCTGGGCCCTGTACAGGTATGCCGCCCATACCAGGCGACCCGCCAACATAAATCGCCGTGCTAGTTGTGGTTGTTGGCTGACCCTTAGGAGGCCCTGGGATCACAGTCCCCATACCAGGGGCCCCACCAACGAAGCTCAGTGTGCTGCTTGTCGTTGTAGAGTGGCGCTCAGGAGGTCCTGATACTGTAGTTTCCAAAGCAGGGCCCCCGCCAACATGGCTCAGTGTGCTGCTACCACTTGTCATGGCGGCGGAAGCACCAAGTGAAGTGCCTCCATTTCCATTCGTGACACTAGAACTGATGGCAGACTGGCCGGCGGTGGAACTCGGTCTTATTTCCGTCGTCCAGGTTCCAGGTGGTCTTGAGCATGCCACCTGATTGGGATCGGCGGCAGTATCGCGCCTGAAAACGTAACAAGCAGGACCCCCGGGCTGCTCTACCACACCTAGATCAAGTCCGTTGTATCCTACATTGATGATTGGCACGATGCCTGTTTCGGGGTCAGGCTGTCTGTTGGGGTCCCTATCCCAAGAGAGGCTTAAGAGCGCCGTCACTATTTTTTCCACATCATTCGGGCCGCCCCGGCCAATCTCGCCTTCCATAAGCAAGGATTGGATTATATGGGCGATTAATCCAGCTATCTTTGCGGCAGCTGTATATCAGTTAGTAAAATATAGCACCGGTAGTCTGTAGATAAGAATTTATAGACTTGCCTATAGATGTCCCAGAATATAATTGTTCTACATAGCCAGCAGCTCCCCCAGGACAGTCTGCTCCTTGGCCAGGTGCGAAAACCTTTGGTATCCAGTATTTGGGATTGCTCGCAGTCCGGTCGGTATTCGTACCAGGCCAGAATACCTTCCCATTACTGCTTGTAGCGCCAACTGTAACGAGCCATTCAACCCAAAGATCTCTATTAGAGATCTTGGCAAGGCTGACGGGAAGATGATCATTGGTTATAGTTCGCTATTGATAAAAGGTTAGCTTTAAATCACTCACTGTAGGTATTAGGAAGGCTGTGGTACATACAAAACCTTGATTGCCGGAAGAACAGACAGGTACAATATTCTTTGCAATCATTTGCTTAAAGATAGCGGAAAGTAGAAGCTGGAATTCATCCCAAATATCCCTATCCCTAACGATAGATGGCCAAGCAAAAGCTGTTTCGTCATGACTTCTATACCGCGTCCATGACAATACATAGAGAAGACGCTAGGCCGGCCCGATGCCTGATGGATTACATCTCGAAGTGATCGAAAGATACAATCGAAACCGCGCCTAGTACAATCATCAACAAGGTTTAGTCTTGCACTTTTTGCCATACCTTGTTCATGCCCACATGCATGTGATGCCATACATGCTCCATGAATTAATGATTCAAGATCAGCATCAGGAACCCATGGATTGCGCTTGTCCACAGGAGAGAAGTATCTTGCACTTCCAGCGAGACTCGTAAACTCCTGGAAACTGGGGTTAGTTTTCAAGTTCCTAGAAACAAAGGGTTGCACAAACCTCATGTAATAGCAAATGCTTAGCTTCCATAATGTACACATCTACTCCCGCACCAGGATGTCCGTTGAGGAGTGTCATCCTTTTATAGTAGGACAGCTCAGTGAGTGGTTTCTGGTTCAGTACAACGCTCTCTGTCCGTGCCTTTCGCCGTATAAAGAAGGGTGGCCCAGTATAAGGAGGAGGAGCTGGCGGAGCACTGGGTGGTGGACGTGGGGGGTCATCATATATAGCGTCAAAAGGGACGCCATACGCAACCGAAGAAACCTAGAATGGCATCAGTACTTTAATACAAGAACCCCATCTGCCCTCAGTGATATATAATACTCACATAAAGGGTGTCGATAAGTGCTCTGGCCTCTTGCAGGGTCGTCCACATAGTATAATACATTGTACCGAAACCATCAAGGTCTTGTCGCGTTAATGTTGACAAGAAGTCGGCTTGCCACAGTCGTAGTTTTAGTGCCTCGATACTCCCTGGGTCTCTGAACCTGGGGAAGATTAGGAAGAAGTCAAGCGGTATGTTGCATGCCGGGCCTGGTTGAGTGCCGGGTTGGTCGGCACGAGCCTGCATTCCGGACCGCTGAGGAGACTCAGGAGTCGATGATCTTGTTGCCTTGCAGTACTTGGCGGAAGCAGTAGTAGTAGTAGTAGTAGTAGTAGTAGTAGTGGTAGTGGACTCCGTGGTCGATGCAGCTCCACTCGTGTACTGGCTGGTAGGTGCTTGAGTTGCCCTGCTTGGTACCTCCGAAGCACCATTTGACGGCTTTTCGGGACTGCCTGGAGGCGGAGGCGGGGGCGGAGGCAGAGGCAGAGGTGGACCGTTTCCGTTCCCGGGGTTACTAGGCGGCTTGTTGGGATTTCCTGGATCGGTATTTCCCGGATCACCTGGGTTGATAGGGACGACGGGGTTGGGAGGGCCACCTGGCGGGGGAGGAGACCCTGGAGGAGGAGACCCTGGAGGAGGCGACCCTGGGGGAGACCCTGGAGGAGACCCCGGAGGAGGTGGTGAACCCGGGGGTGGAGGGGGACCGGGCAGAGGCTTAACGGGGACAAGCGGTGCACCGTCAGGCTCACCAGTCGCCGTAGTTAGTATTGTGGTTGGAGCAGTACCGCCGTGTTGCAACTCCGGGCTTGTAGGCAAAGTCGTGTGCAATGCTGATGTGACCCTTGTACTGCTTGGAGCTCCAAGCGAGGCAGAAGGTTGTGTGTTGATGCCCTGGGTTGCCACGCCGGGTACCGCAACATTGCGAGATGTGCTTGATGTCATGGCACCATGTGCTGTGTCTGTATTTGAAAGACTAAGACTCCCACTTTGCAGGGTGGCTGCCACATCGGGTACCGGAACATGGCCAGAAGTGCTCAATGTCATGATGCTGTGTGTTGCTTCTGTATTTAAAGAGAGACTCCCACTTTGCAGTGTGGCTGCCACATCGGGAACCGCAACATTGCGCTGAGATGTGCTCAATGTTGAAGAGACACTGCCACCTTGCAATGTGGCCGTTGTCTGGCTGCCTCCCTGCGTTTCAATGTCAATGCCAGTTTGAGCGCTGCTCGGTTGCTGCCGAGGGGCACTTGGTGCGTCAACGCTGCTGCTCGCCGAGTCTGGCAGGACAGTGGCCTCGACGGTGACTGTAACGACCATGGTGGTTAGTGTTGCAGTGCCGGTTGTTTCCACCGGAACAGTCACTGTTGTTGTCAGGGTGACTGCCGGTATCTTTGTTGGCGACGGGTCGTCTCGTGGGTCGGCATCGGCACCATACGCCAAAGACAACACGCCCAGGAGGGCCAAACGCAGCAACATTGTGATGAAAGCAGCTCAATGGACGGCTCGCCGATGCGGTGAAGCCATTTCACTCGGGGCAACATCATTTTATCCGTGTCGCGTGGTGGTCTGTGCTAAGAGGGATGCAACTGACTCAGGCCCTGATCGGCTCACTGGAATACCGGTATTCTGTTTGGCCCACAGATACATCTTTGGGGTTGTGCATCGTAGAAGGACTTTCTAGAATACCGGTAATATTCCAGGTCCAAGCTGGAATACCGTTACGCCAGAATTCGGGCTTCAAGGTGGGCTTTTTGGGCTATAAGAGGTATAGTTGCCAAGAGGCTATCCCGGAAAAGGGAAAGCGAGAAAAGATACATTGTCAAATATATATAACTCAAATGATCAAGAATACTAGGATTCTAGTAAAGAAATAGTGTCTTTTTAAGTATAGTCTACTAGACTAATTCATTTCCTGACCTATAGGATATTCAGAATACCAGTATTCCGTTGAGCCGATCAGGGCCTGAGTCTGTCTAGCGTGCGCCCAAGGGAATCATTATAGTGGGTTTCCAGTTAGCCGGCCGACGCAGCAGGATCGGATTGACAGCTTGACAGCTTGACAGCTTAGCAGTTTGAGGGAGCAGTAGCGCCACTTTATAATAGCAGTAGCGCCACTTAGTCAGAATCACACTTAGTTTAGTGCTAGGAATGAATCTGGCCTATTAATAGCCATTGGACTCCCGCTGGTCTAGCAGACAACGCAGGTATTGATGCCTTGGTCCACGATCCGCCAATGTCGGCCGTTCCCTAGCCCAAGGCCGATGACGGAAGCCGGGAACACAATTACTAAGAAAAGAGAATGCACACACACCAGTGTTACTTCTGAAGTGCGACAACAAACAAGGGACGGCCCTGATGTCCATCAAGGGCCCAAGATGGATGTGTCGTTGAGAGCTCAGTCATCTAAGCCTGGAAGCGGACATTGGAAAGCAAAAGAATCGTCATTTCAAGTAGCGTGAGGAGACGACGGCTGAGCATTGAGTACGGCAAACAAACCTATGATGAAAAACCCAGAAGTGATTGTAATTGACCAATATCAGTCGGTCGCAGGCTGCATATACTAGTCCAGAGATTGTTCCCTTCGCGACGTCTGATCATATTGCTTTGACGTGAGCGGCGAGTACTGCACTGCCAAGGTTTCTGAGCCCTGTTCTCCGATGGCGCATCTAGTTCACATATCTCCACGTGTTGGTAACGCCACTTTCCTGCTGCTCCTTCTCTAATTGCTTGTTCTTCTTGGCGATGATGGAACCTCCACCCGTCTGGTACCTCGGCTCCTGGTTTCTCAAGAAGAAGTAGGGAGTAAACCAGTGCGTCACGTTGCTCAGACTGTTTGCAATGGCAACCAAAGCCGCTCTCTTGGTCCGCGGCCGGGGAACCACAGTCGTCTCCCACGAGAATTGCAGGTTGAGAGCCGAGTGTCAGCGCCCGCCCGCGCCGAGACCGAGATACGGAGAGGAACCACACAGTCAAAAGCAAACCGCCTACCACAATCAGCCGTCAGCAGGCGCCATCCATGGTGCCACAGCGCCTCAGACTGACAAACTCTATTCTCGTACTTGTTTCCCCCGTGTCTGGTCAGAGATGGCTCAAATTCGAGATTTCAGCTCTTCAGCTGGTCTCCGAGCTGAAAGACTGAAGCCCAGCTTTTGGAGCATATAAATGTGGATGGGACTCCTCAATGCTTCCCATATCTTCCTAGCACCACCAGTAAAAGCGGTCTGCATGGCGCAGAACAGATCCTGCAAGACTGCACAGAGGGGGCCAAGAGCGGCGGCAGCATCTCCCACGACAAAGACTGGGATATTGTCATCGGGGCAGCAAAGTGCTAGGGGGGCAGGTCAGGGGAAGGTTGCTCTCGGAGCAGGAGTATTTGCACAAGACGAGACGAGGTCCACGGCGTAAGACAGGATAATCAGGTTCTGGCATCACATGGAGGAATCGGCGTTGCACAGGCATGGGTTTCGGCTTCTTGATACCAGGTTCTTTTGCATCCATCACATATAGACATCCAGAAGACTACTAGTAGTAATCCATTCCAGAAAACAACACAAGCGGGCCAGACATCTCCGGTGGAACAGGCAGGGCAGTTCTGTTTCTATTTGTCTATTACAGAGGCAAGCAGATCCGTCCCCCATACACCACATGGCGCGACGCAGCTCTCCCTCCCTCTTGTGAATGTGTATTCTCGCTGTATATATGTGTAAAGACAGGCCCTCCCAGCCCGGTAGCCCAAGTTCGCGCCCTAACGCCCATCAATGCAACGCCATGCTAACACTCGCCCGCTCCCGTCCGGCTCGAGCGAAGCCCGGGGTCACCGCGCAGGCTCCATAGGCGCCATCTCGTACTCGCCGCCGCCGTCAGCGCCGCGCCTACCCGCCCCCCTCGTAAACCCGGACTCCTCGTCGCCGGCCGCCGCCTGCTCACCCTCCGGGTTGCTGGCGGCCAGGATGCGGCGACCGCCGAAGAAGACGGGCTGTAGCTCGCGGTACCGGCAGCCCCAAATGGACACCGCGACGCACACAGCCGACGAGGCCAGCATGGTGGCGTACCACATGGCGTGGCGGGGGAACCGTCCCGTGTAGAGCACCACCACGGCCAGGTGCACCAGGTGCACCGTCAGGGCGAAGTCGGGGACAAGCTTGCTGCGCGCAATGAGGATAACAATGGCTACCGATCTAAACGGCCAAAGGGGTCAGCAAACGATGCCCGCGAAGACTCTGCGAGGCGGTCCGGGAAACTCACATGCACAAGCCGCCGTCCAGCAGCCACACAAACGACATGAGCCAGCCCTGCGTCGTGTCGCCGCGCACGCTCTCCCACCCCAGCAGCAGGCCCAGATTGAACTTAGTGCCGGCGACGAGCGTCGTGAAGAGCAGGAGCGTGAGCGCCACGGCGTAGTATATGGCCTGCAGGGCCGCGATCTGGCCCGCGATCTTGAGAGGCGGCAGCTCGGACAGGGCGCCGGCGCGGGGGGGCCTACGACGGCGAGCCATGGCGGAGAGGGATGTAGGGCGTTTAGATGTAGGAATGGAAGTGTTGCTGGTCGTGAAAATGTGGTGGCGGAGAGCTGTCCGTCTCTTTGAACGGACAAAAGTCGTCGCGAGTCGTCGAGTTGGTGCAGAAGGAGGAGACTGTCAAGCTGCGGCCGTCAAGCGTTCATCTCTCTCGCAAGAGTGGTCTCCCCACGCTCGTCTTGATCAAAGTTGATGTCGCTAGGATGCTGCCGGGGGGGTTCTTGGCAAGAAGTAAAGTGGACGGTCGTTTCGGAGTTGTCGTCGTCTTCGTCGCCGCTTCCAGGCACCCGCCAAAGTTCGAAATTAGGCTCAACAACCAACTAGAATTGCGTCGCACGGCGATGTAGAAAAGAACCGGATATGCGACGAATCGAATATCCTGCGAGAGAAGCGGAATGGGGGAAACCGGATCGACGTCGAGTGTGAAAGGGGGGAGGTTGGACTGGAAAGTTGGCTGGAAGCAATTTCGAGCGCAGCACCTACAGCTAACTAGGCCACGCGCGCCGGCATCTCGGGGCGACCCTGCTGCGCTGGAGGTGGCCGTACGAACTAGCCACTGGGAGCCCGCCCAATAAAGGTGTGGCGCAGGCGGGTCCGCAGGGTCCCGTTCAGCGTGGGGCTGTGGCCCAGTCGCTGTGGCTTACATCATGAGCTGCAGCCCTCCATAGCTGCTGCAGCTTGCCTCACTCCGGCTCTGGCGGGCAACCACCTCAGTTTTTGAGCCGCATCCCAACTTCAACCCCTCCACGACTCGAACAGCCGCCACCCCTCGACGCCCGATCCTCTCCTCCATTGCCTCCTACAAAGATAGAGAAGCGACACGCCGTCCATCCGACCCCTCTCAATCCCCCGCGCCGCGACCAATTGGTCTCGTCGACACCTACAAACCCTCCTCATCCAACACCACACCACAAAAAGACCATGAGCTGGTGGCCCTTCTCCTCGGCCTCGCGCGCCGACGAAATCCGCTCCGGCACCGCCATCCCCAACCGCCAGGAGCGCCTCGCCTGCTGGGCCGCCCGTGACGCCTACTTCGGCTGCCTCGACGCAAACAACATCGTCGACGCCACAAAGGACGGCGCCCAGGCCGCCCGCCAGTGCCCCCAGCAGACGACCGACTTTGAGCGCGACTGCGCCGCCGCCTGGGTGAAGTACTTTAAGCAGTGGCGCGTCGCAGAGATTGCAAAGAAGAAGCGCCTCGACGAGCTGCGCGCCCAGGGCGCCGTCGAGATGTCCGTCACGTCTTCCTTCGCCCCGGAGGGCGGCGCCGCAGAGAAGGGCAAGAGCAAGGATGACATCCAGGCCATGCTGGACCAGAAGACGAGGGGGAGGTAGACGAGGGCGTGACCAGAGGAATTGCCAAGCTGCCAGCCGTGCGGTGAGCCATCCCGCACGGCATGTATTTCTACCTTGTTTCTGTACATCACCACACCACATCAACAAAAAGGATGGTCGAATCCCACATCACACAAGAATAGCACGCGCACATGCTTGCCATGTAACATTGTTTAATTTACCAAAGCTACCAAAAAAGACGCCCTCCCTCTGGGCGATTGAGAACAAGACTAGACTCTTTATCCTACTGTCCTATCTATCCCTACAACAACTCGTCGCCGGAAACAGGCCGACTAATAACCCTTTAATGCCTCCGCGCGAGAGAACCGGTAAAATGTAATAAGAAGCGAAGAGAGAAACCAATGAATCGACAAAACATACCAGGAAGCCAAGGACTGAAAGGAGGCGTGTGGAGGAACCGGATGAGGCAGGGAAGCAGAGCAAAGCAAATAGTGCCCTCCTCTCTCTCAGCCCAGCCGCCAAAAGGCTATACCGAAAAATAATCAAAGCCAGAGACCGCTCAAACAGAAACCGCCAAAATGCTTCAATGCAGAGCGGTGTGGTATCATCCGTGTCTTCTTTTTGTCAACAATAAATTCCAGCCGCGAGGGCGTGATTTTTCAATCCTTCGACAAGAATGCCCGCCTTTTCAATCTTCAATCAGTGAGGAGCCCATCGGATGCGTCTTCTTCTCGGCACACCGACGCTCCCCCTTGCTTTCTCACATCGCTCCTGAGACACAAGAAAATATGATGAGGATTCTGTCATAGGCGTGGTATGGTAATAATGGAACAAAGGTGCAGGAGAGTAACAGAGACCAAAGGAGAAGGAATGCAAGAAAGTGTGGGATTTTCGTCAGATGCACCCCCGACAGAGCTTGGGGAAGGAAAAAAAACACAATGAGGTGCCGCCGTAATGTCTCGCCGTTCTAATGCATCGTAGTTGTCGCAGAAAGTGCCGATTCTCGCATGGCTTGTGCAACTGTATCGTTCTCCTTATCAATATCATCATGAATGGTGTTGGCCCTATTCATCCACCCGGGAAAGCAGCACGCAATTACTGTGGCCGCCTATGCCACCATTCGCACCCCGCTATCCTCATCCTTTGGCGGCGGGATGGGTGGCAGCTTCTTGTTGAGGCTTTCTCGGCTGACCTGGCTTCTGAGCATCGAAGGGGGGCTGAAGTCGTTGTTTCCTTCGTATCCGCTGTCCGCGCTCTCGGGCTTTAGCCACCCATATGCCGACTTGGGCGGTGTTGGCGGCGGGGCGCGTGTTGGCGGCAGAGACATGTTGACATCCTTGGGGGGGGTCGGGGGAGGCGGAGCAGTCTCGCCGGCTTCCTCGACCACAGGCAGAATGGGCTCGTGCTGGAGCGAGTCCCGCGCATCCGGGTGCGCGGTCGTCTTCAGAACTCGGTCAGGGTGGTCCGATGATCCATCGACGTCTGGTCGGTGAGCCTCCCTTGAGGCCTTCTCAATCGTCTCTCGTGCTTCCGTCGACAGCGGCGGCGGTGGCGGCACATGGGTAGGCATTGGGGGAATGGCCTGTGACCTGCGCCGGGAATTCCAGCTTGCCGACCGGGCGTTCCTCTGGCTCTCAATCATCTCCTGGTCGCGGCGCTCAGCCTCACGGTGTGCCTCCTCGGATGACATGGTGACGCCCTCGACGAAGTGGTAGAATCGATCACCATACTGGTCGGGTGGCAGGGCCGAGATCTGTGTCCTATCACTTGACAAGCCCTTCCAGAAATGCTCAATCTTCTTGATTATTCCGTACTAGGAGAGAAAGTTAGCCATTGTATAGAAAGCATGTCACTCGCACGACTTACGTGAGTCAGGCAGTCGATGACGCCCAGGTAGTAGATCTCATCGGCAGGGCTGTTGTCCTCATGGGTGGCCCGGAAGCCTCCGTCATCCTCGTTGAAGACAAATCCAGGGCGGTTGTGGCCGTCCTCCAATTCGTTCAGTCCTCCGCCAGTCAATTGGCTAATGGGGACAGGCCGTTCTTGCCGGAGCATCTGTCGCAACTCCCTGGCCTTTCGGGCGTTCTCCAGCTTGGAAGGCGTCCGGAGGAGGACTGATGCCGGGTCATCATCCTTCTCGCCGCCAGGGTTGAACACCTGCAGGGTCTTGTCGCGGAGGTTCTCCTCGTTACCCCTTGACACATCGTGGATGCCGACTAGAAGTGAGTAGTCCATAATCTGGAGGCGCTTCAAGAGAACCACATCTCTCTGCAGCTGTTCCAGGAAGAGCTGCTTCTTCTGGAGACCAAGCTCGAGGTTTCGCTTCCGCCTCAGCCAATTCAGATCCTTCAACGTCGCACGGGGGTTCTTCTCCAGATCCTCCTCTCTGTAGTCACGGCCAATAGTCGAGCCCTTCAGGTCGAATGTGGTGTGGATATCGCGGTGCGGCGGGAACAGGTTGTTCATGACGACGAAGTGAATCTTCTTGCCGTAGGGCATCTTGACACGATGCAGGCCATAGAACTGAGAAAGCAAAGTGTTTGGGTTCTCCTTGACGTGCTCGTAGTATTCCCGAAGGATCTTGCGTAGGAACTTGTGCTCGCCATGGTGGATGGTCTTGATGATGTACTTGTAATCTCGGGAGAAGTAGAAGAAACTACCACTCTTGCCGGGGGAGCCGAGCTCCGAGAGAATGTACTTGCCCGTTAGGGACATGAGATAATCGGCAGGGTCCAGACGGAACAAGGCTCGAAGACGACGGAAAACCCAGGGGGCATAGTCCTTGAATTTGAAGTCGTACTTGGCCGAGGGCACCAATTCGTTGCCGGCACTGGGGGGAAGTTAGCCTCTGAATGTATCAGCAGTCCATCACATCGACCTACATATCAAACGTCGACTTTTGCTTAGTCTCAAAGTCGGCGTCAGTCAGTTCCCGGTCCACCTTGGCGTTTGTCCTGGATACAGACACTCGGATACCCGTCAACATGTTGTAGGCGGTGGTCCAGTTGGCGTGGTTCTCATCGACCTTGGTTCCCACAATCACCCGCTCATCGTCCTCTTCCTCCCTTCGCCTTCGTTTGCTGGCCCTCTTCTGTCGGTAGGCCTCGGTCCATCGAGCGGCATCCTCATCTGGCACAATCTCGTCTCGGGGAGGGTCGCCGACTCGGGTAGGCCTTCGGCCGAGGCTGAGGGACGGCCGTCGTGGAGAGGCGGCGGTTGTGGGAGAGAAACGGCCGCTCGCCTGAGCAGCATCGAGCCCATCCTTTGATTGCCTGCTCGGGCTCACGCGTGGGACTTCGAGGGTATGCCTGTGCTTGAGGCCGGGGTGAGGGGGCTGCAGGTGTCCGGAAGAAGAGGCATTCGCGGCAGTGGACTGGTAGATGGGAGGAGACGACATTCGGTGGCTTGTGGGCTGCGTTCGGGGGAATATCTGTGGAGAATCGGCGCTTGCTGATGTGGTTGGCACGGGAGTCTGTGGCAGTGGGTGACGTTGCTCGGGAACGGAAGAAGCGGTTGACGGGACGGTGCCATCAGCACTCCTCCGGCCGTTCACCATCGAATTGTCATACTGGAAGTCGGAGGGACGAGGCTTCGAGGGTGTCTCGACTCGGTGCACAGTAGATGCGGAGCGCAAATCGGCGTCGTTGCCGTTCACGATGGTCGAGCCCTGGCGAGTGCGGTCTACGAGGGTGGAGGTGCCATTGGAGACGGGAAACTTTTGTCGCAAGGCATCGTCTTGTTCTGGCAAAGGCAATGAGCCGTTGGGGGTCCTGCCGTTGGGAGCAGAGCCGAGGCTCGTGGACGCGCCGTTGGTGTGGGCGTGGCCATTCATGGGCATCGGTGTCGACTCGGAGACGTCCGAGGCGTGGCTGGAAGAGATGGAGCTCTCGTCGAAGCTCTCATTGATGGTATCGGAGCGGGCGTGGCGGATGGAGCCCGCATTCACCCTCTCCTTGGCAGTTGCCAGGCCGAACTGGTTGTTCGGATCAAGATTGAGGATGTCTGGGTTGTTGTTGAAGATGGTCGAGTTTTCGTCGTCGGCAAGGAACGAGGGCATCTCGGGCGCAACTGTGAGAGGGAACTCGCTGGGGCTGCCGGGGCCAGCGAGCGGCAGGAAACAAGCTTGATGCTACTGGGTGAGTGATGTTTTTGAGGGTTTGGTCGAGACGGCGGCTTGGCAGGCGTGTTTGAGTTCAAGGGGGAGCAAGCAGATCGGAGGATTGTCAGTCTGCGGGAGGGGGGGCAATAGGACAGGGCTGCTGCGTCCCTGTGTTGTCGATATGTCGTACTAATCGGGGTCTCTCCCAACGCAGCAAACGTCTGCGTTTATCGACGAGGTTTGGTTGTTGCGGAGATGTCGATGAGGGAGCGCGCGGGAGATTGGGCGAGTCTAGCCGGTGCGCAGGATTTCTTGGCGGGTCAGCCAATGGGCCGTCGTTGGCGGCCAGGAGACGGCGAGATTGAGGCTAAGCAGACGCGAGCCAGTCGGGAGCAAACAGCCTAGGACGCCCGCCAGGACAGGATACGGGGGTTGGGAAAGCGGAGGGCTCGCCGGTGCAGTCGCAGACCGGTCGGCGGAGGCGAGGGTCGGGCGGGAGGAGAGGAGGGTTTTGGGCGCCGGTCGACACGGCAGACTGGGATCCGATGAAGATGATGGATGGGATGCGAATGGGTGTGTGGATGGATCGACCTGGGCGAGGTGAAGGAGGTGTGTGAGGTCAGGCTGGCGGCCCAGGACAGACTGCATGGACGAAGGTGGCCTGGTGGCAGCAGCTTCAGTGGCGGGCCTACGCCGTCCGTGTACCAACCTGGAAGAATTACTGCACGCTTGGGAGGGCTGGGGGCTGCAGGTGGGGGACCTCCAGCTGGGCTTGGGAGGCTTGGGCCTCTGAAAATCCGGCAAAAGCCAGAATTAGCAGGTCCAGTAGGTACCACCGACGTACCCCAGGCCATTCACAGGTGGGCTAGCAGCAACTGGTGCTGGCGCCCCCGTCTTGGAAATGAGGCGCGCCTGGGCTGGGACCCGCCTCGTCCCTCATAGGGAGGTGACCAACCGCCACAGGGCCACTTCCCACTGTCGTGGTTGAAGATACCGCCCATCCCATCCAGGGGGACGGTGCCAGGGTTTGGCGACCGCACAAGGCACATTGCAGGGGGTTGCGTGGCATCGGTCTTGGCTTGGCCTTGGCCAACGACGTTCCAGGGCAATTGGGTGCCGTCTCAACAGGTTTGTGGTCAAAAGGGTCAGGAAATCCGCCCAGGCCTTGACCCCAACCCACGTACGCTGGCCCAGCGACGACACTCTACGTACTGGTACTACACGCAGGAGCAAATGGGTCTGATAAGGTACAGGCAGCTCGGACATACGACAGAGACGGTATACGCCTCAGCACCATTACGCAATGGTGCGGCGGCGCCTCTGCGTCCTGAGACGAGAGAGAATTGCCAATACGACAGCTGTGCATGTTGGCATGTTTGCAGCACGAAAAAGGCAGCCGGACAGGATCTGCACCTGTCAGCCAGTCGGCCAGCCTTGCGAGTTCCAGCGATGGAACAGCCAGCCGCGCGCTGACGCAGGATGTCTAGGCCATTATCTTAGCTGCCGGCCTGCTGGAGCTGCTGCGCCGTAGCGCTACTATGCAGCCACAATGATTTGTGCCTGCTTGGTCCGTATCCAGATATGCGCCCAATGCGGCCCAGCCGGTCCCCAGGCCCGTGGCGTACCCTGATGCCGGGCATCCGTCTTGGATTGGACGGGGGTGGCCCTTTTTTGGCCCCATTTGGTCCCCTCTCGACGTGGATCAACATGCTGTGCGCACGACGGACCCGCATCGCGCCGCCGTGGAGAGGAGAAGAAGGCGGAGTCAATGACGAATGATGGCCCAGTGGTTTTAGCATACCGCCGTGATTAGGACGGACCCGGGCAGGCAAGTCATTGCTCGCATTGATGCGCTGGACCGGTGTGTCGCGGTTTCGTGCGTCTGGAGAACACATCCAGATAGGATGGTCCTGCCGGCTCAACGGCCTTCTCAACGGCCTCATACCCAAGCATCTCTGGCAAACTCTTCTCTTGGGATAAAACTCATCGTATCCATCCCCGTTGACATTGTCAGCACTGGCTCTCTGACACGCCTAATTTACAGATCCGAGATGGGACGCAGCCCAGTGTCATGCGCGCCATGGGGGGCCTGACACCTCGATTGGCGGGTAATCGAGCCTGGCTGTGCTTTCCCCCTGCCGGAAACACCGTCTCGGGAATGCAGATGAGCTACACGGCTCCTTTTCCTCGCATTGGATACTGCGTAAAGACCAGTCCTTCTCCGCCCCCCCTCCTCAGACCAACACCCAGGCGTCCTGGAGCATGAGGTACATAGACAGCGCTGCTTCTCTGGAAACAAGCATGGACTATCCCAGGCGTCGGCCAGATCTCAGAGTCCCAGCCCACCGCATGCCAAAGTAATAATTAATTACAGTGTAGCGCATATGCAATGGGCGTCAGCTCCAGCGTTTCGCCAGGACTGAACCCTGTATTATGCAGGCACGCCACGTCCATACCACAGTCACGGCACAGTGGTGCACGGCGGTGGCATCAAAAGGCATCGGACGTACTGGCCAAGTTAGCGCTTCCAGTGGCTACCCACGCATTACGAGGGCGAAGAGGAATATTCACATCCAGTCCTTCGTAGGAGTCGGACCATGGACGGCGTCAGTATCTGCGGGCTGCGTGCCCATCGCCTCGTCGTCCCTCCTCTTGTTGTCACCTTGGCTGCAATGAGTGTGACGAGCCTGCAACGCCAGCTTCTATTCTTAGACTCGTGCCATACCTTGGAGCACACCTCTCTCTCTCTCCCATGCCGCAGACCCCTACTCATACATGCAGCATGCCATGCTGTACCGCCCTTCCCTGAAGCCTCCAGTTGACCCGTGCACGACTATACAGCCAGTCGGCGATCCAGTGCTGTTCCAATAGGCAGTTTGAGATGGACTGCCACACTACTACTTACCCTATGGACGTGCAATGCCAAATGTGCAGCATGCATCGCCAGCCGCAGGATTGGGCGCCATCTTTCTAGGACCTTATCATGGCTGATATCCATTGATATACACTCGTGAACCACACCTCTTTTGCCATCACCGCCGTGCCGTTCAACCTCGTGGCGTTTAGTTCCCGCATGTGGCTCACCCGCGTCTGTGCATTGGTCGGCACTCCTACACCCTTTTACTTTCAGCTCGTTTCTGACTTACATACTCGCCTTCCACCAGCAGTGTGTTTGTCCACCGAGAACAACAGTGTCAGAATCAATCCATCGACCGCCCTTTCCCATCAACCAAGAGCATCTCAGTGCCCCGTGTATGACGGCACACCCATTCTCCATTCTCCATTCTCCGTTCTCGCTCTCGGTATCGGTCCTCGCCTCGCCGCACCTTTGAACCTTATCCGCCCGAAGCAACACCGCCCGTTTGCCTCTACTGGTTCGTGCGCAGTGCGACATGCTCTTGTGCCGCTGTTGCGTAATAATAAGCCCGTGCCGTGTCCCCAGATTTCGGGATGGGCGCCTTCAGACTTCATGCCTTGCCTTGTTGCCTTGCTGCCTGTCTGTCGTTCATGTCTACTATGTATTCACCCGCAGTGGCGATATCCACATATCCACTCCTCCTTGATACACGTCCACCCATTTCCGATCCCTTCCTTGGCACGGATGGCTCGGGGGTGTTCGGGCCCCGACAGGAATGCGCAGAGCTCCATTTTTCCCCCTTCCATTCTATTACTATTCACTGTCAGCTCGTAAGAATTTTAGAAACGCTCCCTGAAGCGGCGCATCCCCTGCATAACGCCCATAGCAAAGTCCTACAATACATTGGAGTCCTCCCACCAGCGGCAGAAGATCATCGCTGCCAGGCCATACGCGGCAAGGCTGTATGTAGTTGCGGGCCACGATTTTCGTAAGGACCCTTGCCAAGACACATACATCATTTACCCACTTCGTCTCCTTTGACAGCCATGGCAATGATCGGCCCCGGACAACTCCTGTCGGTGAATGACCTGCGGAACATTGACATCATACCTTGTACATAATTTCTCGCAACCTCCCAATTGGACCCTGCCAACCTACTTGCCTGCGCGGTGCTCCTCAACTCTCCAAACATCTACTGTACTCAAGTTTGTCTCCTGGGTGCGACCCGAAATCGTGGGCCCTCGGGGGAAACGAGCGCCGTGGGCCTCGATCCAGTAATGCACCCGACGTATCCCTTTCTCGGCAAGGCCCAAGACGTAACCGTAGAACTGCTGCTCTTGTGGCATGCTGTAAATCAGACTTGGACCATCTACCTCGCGCCACCTGGCTATCATTCTATCTGGAGATGCCCTCTGCTCCTCTATGGAAATTTCATGTTCTGAGCTCGTTACCTTCAATCCCCAAGGCTGCGTACATAATTATATCGTCGTCCTAGTCTCAATACCATGTCCTTCTCAGAAGGCGAGAAAGTCGACGTTTCGTATCTTTACCCCGTCATGTGGTCTCTTGTGACACCAAAGTCCATGTGGCGCACCCAGCCAAGAGCTAACTCGGCCAGCGTAACACAAGTTGGAGAAGCAATATGAGAGAGAAGTGGTGTTACCATTATGTGCTCAGACAAACTATCTACCTCACCAGTTCCAACCCGTCCATCGCAGATAAGCATCCGACGATGGATTCAAGGTTGAACTAGTTCGAAAGCCATCTAGTCCATCCAGCGTTCTCCTCCCAAAAAAATCCAATTTTCTTCTTTTTTTTTCGTCTTCCTGTTTGTGTCGTTTTCTTTCTCCGTGCCCAATACCGAAATGGCTTCTCCCTTGTATGACACTGCTCGGGAGTATGCTCCCAAGCCCGAGGGTATCGGATAGTTGCCCTCGTCGTGGCTCTAGCAAAGCAAAGAAGCAAAGCTAGGGGAGAGCCCATATTCGTGGGGCGACAACCAAAATGGGAGTTGCCTTCAAAGGCATTCCAAAACCCGCATGTACGTCTAAGAGAACCCGTGTCCCATCCCATGAGGTCCGGTTGTCTAACGTAATAATTGCCGCCAGGGTATCATACCCACCCCGTCCTTTCAGCCCGCCCTCAAAGGCCAATTCGATCCTGCGGCCATCGAAATAAGGCAGATGCCGCAGCCCTCGAACACACACCGAGGGGTAGCACACACATCCCTCCAGAGGAAAAAAAAGAGCCTCGAACGCCGCGGTCCCAAATCGCCAGACGTGGACCGCTTCCAACATGCATGGCCGTAACCAGGCCCCTCCCTCCGAAAATACTTGGTTGTGTCTTCAGTGGCCGACGCCCAAGGACTCCGCTGCCCTGGGAATTCTCATGCTCGCTTCCCTTTCATCATCCGTAGATATCGTGAACCAGGCAGAAACAAGAAATCAAAGCTGATGGGGTATGGAATAGACCGACAAAAGATCCGCGCAAACGCAAAAAATGTGAACGCGCAAATGCAGATGAGAAAGCCCGGCGAGGCTGCGGTCCAATATGAGAATAGCACCATTCGAGCGCTTCTCGTGATTTGTGTCGATGTTGTGGTTGCAGGATCTCGGTGGTCCCAAGTGATGTAGTCGTTGTCCATCAGCGATGAGTTTCCCAGTTCGCCGTTCCGTTCATTCGCGTAGGATATGCGAATAATGTACAATCCAACAGTAAAAGAGCATCCCCCGTACAGAAAATCATGTCGAAAATTCAAATCACCCCTTTAAACCCCCCGTCGCCACTAAACGCCGTGCGTGAGAGTTGTGATATATTAAGTTTGGGGTTCGCGGGGTTGGCCGCGACCTCGGCCGCCAGCGCCCTGGCCGCGTCCACGATACCCACGTCCCCGGCCACGGCCTCGCCCGCTAAAGTGGGGGTTACCGTTTTGCTGGCCGTTTTGCTGGCTCTGCCAGTTGCCTGCCTGAGGAGCCTGCTGGGGTTGCTGCTGACCCTGAGCAGCGGGAAGAGCGTTTCGTTGGAAGTTGGAGATGGGTCGAGGAATCGATTCGGGGTTTTCGTATACGTAGAGGCTCTTGTCGATGCTTGCGGGGATGGGCTGGATCTCGGTGCCCAGGTCCCGCTCAATGTTGTAGAGGTTGAAGCGATCGTCCCAGTTGATCAAGTTGATGGCCAGACCCAAGTGGCCATAACGACCGGATCGACCGATTCGGTGCAGGTACGTCTCGGCGTTCTTGGGGAAATCAAAGTTGATGACGACGTTGACCGCCTGGATATCGATACCACGGGTGAGGAGATCGGAGCAGACCAGGTTTCGGCAGACGCCGTTACGGAAGTCGTGGAAGACTCGGTTACGAGCATGCTGCTGCATCTTGGCGTGGCTGTAGAAGCAGGAGTAGCCGAGCTCAGTAATCTTTTTGGCAAGAAGTTCGACTCGGTTGGTCGAGTTGCAGAAGATGATGGACTGGTTGATTTGGAGCTTGGAGAAGAGCGTGTTCAGGCAGTGAACCTTTTGCTTCTCCTCGACGAAAGCATAGTATTGGGTGATACCCCGCAGGGTGAGCTCGTCCATGAGGTTGATCTCGTAAGGGCTGACCATGTTCTTATCGGAGAAGTCCTTGACCGAGAGCGGGAAAGTGGCGGAGAAGAGCATGACCTGGCGGTCCTTGGGGTGGAACTGGAGGAGCTGCTCAATAACGGGGGTGAACTCGATGGAGAGCAGCTTATCGGCCTCATCCATGATGAACATGGGGCACTCGCTGAGGTCGGCGACGTTCTTGCCAGCCAGATCGAGGATTCGGCCGGGGGTACCGACGACGATGTGAACGGGGTCTTGCAGACGGAGGATGTCGTCTCGCAGGCCAGTGCCACCAGTGGTGACCATGACGTTGATGCCCAGGTGCTTGCCGAGCGTCTTGCAGACTTGGGAGGTCTGCATAGCCAGCTCACGCGTAGGGACGAGGATAAGACATTGGATCTTGGACACCTTGGGGTTGATGCGCTCCAAGGCTGGGATGACAAAGGCGGCAGTCTTGCCGGTGCCGTTCTTGGCTCGAGCTAGGATATCGCGGCCGGTCAGGGCGACCGGAATAGCTTCTTCTTGGATGGGTGAGGGCTTCTCGAAACCGGCTTCGAAGATGCCCATGAGAAGGTCTCGCTTCAAGGCAAAGTTCTCAAACTCGAGACCCTTTGTGTTTGTGACATCCTATAGCAATGGGTACCGTGTGAGCAAAATTTGGTCTGGACCGGCCCGAGTCCGCGTGGCGAGAAGCCAACGGAGAGGGAGGGGGTGGGGGATGAAGGAGACCGGGGGCACGGTCACCAACCTCTGTTTGTTGCCGGTTATCCTTGGCGGGAATGTTTAGAGATTTCTTCCAGTCGTCAGTTCCAGAGGCAGCGCCGTCACTGTTTCGGGGGTATTGTCAGTCTATGATCTCTGAGGCAAATGGCCGCGAGGGCGGCGCAGCGGACCTAAGTTGTGTGTTTTTCAGCTTGTCTGCTAGCTGATCCGCCATTGTGAATTATAGAATCCGTCCGCAGACCGGGGAAGGCTGTAAGTTCGTCGAGTATGCAAAACTGCGAGGAGGAAGGAGGACCGCCGCGTTAAAAAACTAGGCACGGCGGGTGGATAGCCGGTGAGGAGCTGTTGCGGAGCGCTTTGTGGAGTGAGGCGGGAGGGTACGGTGCAGAGCCCTGTCAAGGAGGAGGATCTGGCTATGCGAAGAGTGCCGGATTGGGTGTATTGGCTCGTGGTAAATGGGCGCTGGGCCAAGATCGAGGGGGGAGATGGACTGGTTGGTCGTGGAGTTGTTTGGTGTTTGGAGTGAGGGAGAGGTCAGCAGGCTCGGGTTTGCAGTTTGGATAGGTGACGATCCAATGTGTGCCTCACGGCGGCGGAAGGGCCCTGCGCTACTGGGTCACGTGGTCGCGGGGCTGCTGAATCGGCGCTGGGCCGGGGGCGGCTGTTGGCTCGAGCCTCCTCTGGAATGGGTGCCAGATGAACGTGGAAAGGTCGAGGAGAGGCACATGGCAAAATCAGGGCAGGCGAGGCAAGGATGCGGAGAGGGGGCTATGGTGGCAAGGTTGGAAATTTGCCTGCCATTGCCCTTTTCGATGCTACGATTTTGCGCAGAGGGATGGGATGGAACTATTGTGGTGTTTGGTAGCGATGCAGCTGATGGACTACCTTGATTCTATCGGGAATAAGGTCTGACAGGAAAGCCTTTCCTTGCGAGTTTCACCAACAGACAGTGGCTGGTCGGTGCGATTCTCTCCGCTGTCGCCCAAGCTCCGAGTCAAGTGGAGAGGAGAGCAAGGAGAGGGAGGTAGGCAATCCCTCCCTTGGATTCCTCCCGTGACCAGAATCCTCCGCCAAACAGATCGACATCTTCCCCACAGGTTCCAGCCACGCATATTGGCCGCAGCCACTGCGATGGCGCTCCGTTGGGTGTTGAGTGCGCAGTCGAGCAAATAATTAATAATGCCTCGATGCGGACTAAAGCACCGTACAACACATGGCACATGGCGCCACTGCTACTAGTAGCACTGGACTGAGTAAACACTGTATGGCGGCCACCAAGCGTAATCATTGGTCACGCATTACACCATGATTTGACATCCCACCATGTTCAACCACTGACACGACGACCAGCACGGCCATGAATCAATAGGCTCTTTTTGTTCTTTGATAGCAGAATTTATGTAATTGCCAAGGATTTGGTAAGTAAGTAAGTTTAAAGAACAATCGTCAATGCTGCCTTGGACACAAACTCCCTCCACATGTCACCGACGCGGTATTCTTACACGACCAAGCATGCCCTCGTTTCCTCAGTCTCCCTTGAAGCTACGCGCCAGGGATCCCATCAACCAGCACCACTCGCCTCTCTCCTTTATTTTCTTTCACGGGCTCATTCTACAGCTTCATCCCTAGCGCCTTGGCCACCCTCAGGCTCTGCCTCATGCTCAGGTCCAGCATAATCTCCTCGCTACCTCCGGGGATGGCGTACGCCCTCACGTCGCGGTACAGACGCTCGACCTTTGCGCCCTGGCCGCCGCGCGAGTAGCTCAGGCCGCCAAAGATCTGGCTGGCCTCGCGGGCGCAGAACTCAAACGTCACGGTGGACTGGGCCTTGAGGCCGGCGATGGGCCCGCCCAGCCGCAGCATGGCTTCCGTCTCGCCCATGCGCTGGCACTGGTAGATGAGGCTCTCGAGCCAGTTGTACGAGGCCTCGATCTGGCGCGCCATGTGCGCCAGCTTCATGCGGATCACGGGGTGCTCCATGAGCTTCTTGCCAAACGTGCGGCGCTTGTTGGCGTACTTGACCGACTCCTCGTAGCACACACGCGAGAAGCGGAGGCACTGGATGATGATGCCCATGCGCTCGTGGTTGAAGTTGGTCATGATGACTGTGAGGCGAGTCAGTTATGTTCTTTTGGTCAACGAATATGAGAGGGTATAGCCGTACCTCGGAAGCCCTGGTTCTGCTTGCCCAGCAGGTTCTCGACGGGCACCTTGACATCCTCAAAGGTGATGTAGGTGGTGCCGCTGGACCACACGCCCTGGCAGTCCATGCGACGAGTGCTCACGCCGGGGCCCCTCTCAATGAGGAGCAGGCTCACGCCGTTCATGCCGGGGCCGCCGGTTCGCACCGCAGTGGTGAAGTAGTCGGACCAGATGCCGTTGGTGATCCACTTCTTCTCGCCGTTGACGATGAAGTGCTTGCCGTCCGCACTCAACTTGGCCTCGCAGTTGAGGTTGGCCACGTCGCTACCAGCGTCGGGCTCCGTGATGGCCAGGCAGATGCGCTTGTCGCCGCTGAGGATGCCGGGCAGGATGCGGTCCTTGAGCGCCTTTTGGCCAAACTTGATGACGGGAGGGCAGCCGATGCCGAAGCCGCCAATGAGGTTCCACACGAAGCCGCCGGACCCGGTGCGCGACAGCTCGTCGGTCAGCAGCATCTCGTGGAAGAGATCCCACTTCTCGGTGGGCACCGACTTGACGCCGCCCGCGTACTCGGTTGGGTACTTGACCCCCAGCAGGCCAGCCAGGTAGCCGCGGCGGCCCATCTCCTTGTAGATCTCCTCGGGCACGCGCTTGGCCTCGTCCCACTCGGTGACATACGGCTCGATGTCGTTGTCCACCCACTCGCGGATTTCGGCGCGGAGAGCCGCATGGGTCTCGTTGTAGTAGGGGGAGTGGTACTGTTGTTCGCAACGCCGTTAATGGTTGTCCCGAGGCCGACGAGAGAAAGGGCTGCTGGCAAGGGAGTACTCACGTTCTGGTACCAGGCAGGATCGGCAAAGGGGATCTGGTCGCCAAAGGCCTCGAGGGGCTCCGACTCCTCCACGACTTCACTGCTCGACGCCTCCTGCTCAGCAGCGGCAATAGCCTTGGGCGAGGGCTCACGGGGCGCGGGAGCGGGAGCGGGCTCGGGCTTGGGCTCCTCCTTGGGCTTGGTGTCAAGGGAGCCGACCATCAGCTTGCCCTTGTACTTCTTGAGGATGCCCTCGTTGTGGTACTTCCAGAACTGCTTGGAGGCGTCCTTGCCGGCGACGCGCTGGAGGATCTTCTTGCCACCTGGACAGTTGGTTAGCGCGCTGGGTCTCGAGCATGCTTGAGTTTTCTCGTCTCACCAGGGTGGTCGTCCTGGAACTGGGTCACATCGTAGACGTCGCCGTCAATGATGATGTAGTTGTTATCGGCCTTGTTATGCGACGCAACGTCGCTGGCCTTGAATGTCTTGGACATGGCGGCGAGGGCTGTGGTGGTGATGATGATGATGAAGGATGATGATGAGATGGGGCCAACCTGAGGCGGTGGATCTATACGGTGGGACAAGACGGAACAGAGACAGTGTCTACGGTGAGCAATGCACAGTCGTCGTCAGTCAGGAAGAAGATGAACACGAAATCAAGAACTCAAAACGTCCCACTGTCCCCAGATGCGTCCCCAGGGTCGTCTTTAAATTCCGTTCGGCAACGCCACGAGCGAGGGAACGATCACATGTCTGGGGCTGGCCCATTCGCCTTGGCCGTGGCCTGTGTCAGACTCGTGTGCCCGGAGCCCGCTAGCCAGCAAAGTACCTTGGCCTTGGAAACCTCGAGTCAATGGGTCAATGGCCCCAGTGCCCAATGTCTGGGGGCCTTTGAGTGGTGCGTCGCGGCCTCGAGGGACCGCCTTTCCCGCCTCCCCCATACGTAGCTTTGCTCCGAGCTGCTTGGGGTATTCGTGAGCCGTGGGGGAGAATCCCTGTCGCGCAAATCCGGCGCCGCGGGTCACGCATCCATGAGGTCGCCCGGCATGGTCAGCTGCACATGACTGACTGACGGCGGCATGGACTGCCCCAGAGCGACCGCATCCAGTGGACATGACGGCCAGAGGCGAGCTGCAGCGAGGTCGGCAGCGCCATCGCAAGCATGTGAAGAGCGGCTCTGGGGCGGCCCCCAAAATCCAAACGCACGCACACGGCGGTTGATGTCATGGACCAAGACCCAGCCAAACAGTGGAGAAGCCGAGGCTCACTTTGCGCCTGCTTCTAGCCCCGTCCAATTGGAGGCCGAGTATTGCCAAATGGAGTCAGTTCGGGCGGACCCCGAGACCTCGTGGTGGCACCGCTGCCCGGATCCGTCCCAAATGTGGGGGAAGTTGGGGATGCATTCTTCCCCTTTTTAATCATTGATCCATGGTTCTTCGGCGCTTTATTAAAAGACGGACGCGGCCGTCGAGGCCTTTGCTGTAGCGATCAAATGCGACCCTAATTGCTGCCGCCCGAGAAGCGAGGC
The DNA here is from genome assembly GCA_034401135.1 of Volutella citrinella. Lineage (NCBI taxonomy): Eukaryota > Fungi > Ascomycota > Sordariomycetes > Hypocreales > Nectriaceae > Volutella > Volutella citrinella. The sequence goes on along the minus strand of JAWZSP010000005.1, from coordinate 3,802,209 downwards.
CCGCACATGCTCTGCTGGGTGGCATTCATCTCAACCACATGGCGCTCCCCGGATTCATGTCCATGATTTGCTCTCGGTCCTCGCAGTGATCATCAACACTAGGTCTGCGCCCAGTTTGTCATTCGGCACCCAACTATGGGCAGGTTTGGAGAAGCTAAGCCACCGCCCCCAAGACTGTGGCAGACTGCAACAACGTGAAAAATATCCACAACACGCACAAATAGCACACCGTAAACTCCATGGCGCCAGTCCCATCCCCCTATTTTCCTTCCTTCCTTGACCTTCCTTTGTGCTTTGTCCTCTATCTGACTCAGGACGTTCCTCGGGGCTTCGCCTTGGCCGCCGCCTTGTCCTTCTTCTCCTGCTTCGCCTTCTTGCGCTTCTCCTCGTTCTTCTCTTCCAACTTGCGCTTGTGTGCCGCCTTCTCAGCCTCTGTCTTGGGCACCGGCTTGAAGAAGCCCTCTAGTCGGGCCTGTTGTGAGCTCTTGAGGTTCTTCTCCAGACGGGCGCCTGCGCTACGAACTCGGTCCTCGGAAAAGCCCTTTTCTGTCACGAGGAACTGCACAAGACCCTCCATATCAGGCTTCTCCCACTTGAAATCGCACGCGGGATCATCAGCCTTGCGAACATCAGGCTCAAAGAATAGAGCACGCGCATCCTTGTATGGCCAGTCGTCAGGGATGGTGTATTTCTTCTTGGGATCTTTCTCGATAGCGTCAACAATCTTCTCCAGCGAGCCGTGATCGCGAATCATCTTTAGAGCCGTCGAGGGGCCAACTTTGGGGATAGGGTCGAGATAATCACAGCCGAGCAAAATGCAGAGATCGACAAACTAATGATTTGTTAGCCCTGGTAGAGGATGGGCGATAGGCCTGCAACATACCTGCTCGCGCTCCATGTTGAGCCCCTCGAGAACCTTGTCCAGTCGGATTTCCTGGATGGGCTCCTTGCGCTGCTCACTAAAGGTGAGGTGTCGTAGTAGGATGGGAGTGTTGAAGCACAAGGTGTCCATATCCTCGCTAGCTGCCGCATACACCTTGCCAGCTTGTGCTAGCACAGCACACTGCGCCTCCGCCTCCGTCGGCGCAACAATGTATGGGACGCCCATGAGCTTGAGCAGCCGCTGGCACTCGGCGTTGTGCTCGCGAGTCACACGAACGGTTCGACGAGAGAACTTTTCGATGTCCTCAGCTGTACCTGTCTCCTTGGCCTCCTCAAGGCCCTCGGTGGCTTCCTGCTTTCGCTGGAAACGTTTGGCCAGCTCGCCAGACTTGAGCTTGGGCGGCGCGCCATCAAAGACGTAGAGGGGCTTTATACCGTTGTCGACCATGCGAAGGGTGCGGTAGAACATTCCCATCAAGTGAGACGTCGTCTCGCCGCTGTCGTTTGTGAGCTGCTGGCCATCGGATCGGACTGCGATAAGGAAGCTGTAAATGCTCATCGAGGCATCCTAGAACGAACGTCCAGAGTCAGCACACCTGACGCGCGATGTAGAAATGGGGAGGGCAGCTGGGAGTGCCGTACAATTGCAACCTTGCGGCCAAACTGGTTCTTGATCTCTCCCTCCTTGATCGAATCCGGAGCCTCCTCCTTGATGATCTGGAAGAGCTGCTTGATTCCCATCTTGAACGGCTGCCTTTCAGCGGGTAGTTTCTAATGGAGCGAAAGACTGTAAAGGGAGGAATGGAATTTGAGACGGTGCCCTGGAAAGACTCAATGTGTATTCTTTCGTAGCTCAGCGCAAGAAAAAAAATGGGAGGATTGTGAGGGGGGTGGAAGGAAGGAGCTTGACGCGCGCACAGGGTCGTCATGACGCGCCCTGTCGCGGTCAACCCTGCAGGGATCTTAATTGACCCCACCTCGCGTTTCGCTGACTCAGCCATTTTTTAATAGGCAACTTCCAAGGCAACAATGAATATGTGCAATGCATTCATGATTGAGACAGTTTTCCTTGACTCTCGTGCGGCTAGTCTTTTGTGGATGGAAAATACGGGCGGACTAAATCAGTACATAAGATAGACTCTCTATACGATCCGAGCACCTAGTATGTTGGTGTTGGCTTTGGGCTCGGCATCCTATCTGACACAGCTCAGTAGAGAAACTGGGCTGTAGGTATACCCCGGACTGTTAGGACACACGCTGGCCGGTGATGATCAAGTTGCTGGCGTTGCTGGGCCCTTTCCAGCGTTTGAGAGATCACCGCTCACAAACACCACCAACACGGCCGCATACCTGGACCCCATTAGCATCATGCTGGCTTTCATCGGGAGATTTACTCACGCCGCCGTCGCCGCAAAAACTTCAGCTCGGCGGGCATTCGTCATCAGGGGAACGCTCAAGGCAAAGGTGGCGGTAAAGGTGGCGATCATGCCGAGCTTTGCGGCGTCGTTGGCCACAAAGTAGAGGCCTGTTATGGAGCCGACCAGGAGGAACGCAGCCACAAGTATACTGATGACTGATGCTCGACTTCGCTTTGCAGCAAGAGTGCCTCGTCTACACCGTGTCAGAAATCAACGAGACGAGGTTACTGTGCATTCCAAAACTTACGATACTCTTTCATTTTACCGCGTATCTTCTCGATCAACTGCACCCGGGCCAGTGCGCCTCCATCACCGATACAACACCGTTGCGCCAGCACCTCCCATGTCCTGCAGGCGTCTTTTAAATCCATGTCATCGCTGTTGGTATCCTGCACATCAAGGTCGTCGAGCTGCTTTTCGAGAACAATCAACTCGGTCTGTAAGTAGAGGAGATTTCGAGCAGCAAGCCGTTCAAACTTGCGATAGATGAATGTTTCGCCATCGGGGTCAAGTGCCACCCATCTCGCGACGTTGGCAAATCCCTCTCTCCGGTTACTTGGCGAGGAACAACTCCCGTGGTCGCTTCGGTTCAGGCTCCCATTCATAGGGCGAGATGACGCATTGGTGATGAGACAAGATGCGGATAGGTCTGCACCCAGACAAAATTTAGTGAGATGATTCTGGCACTTCACAGGCGCAGGAGAGGCGAATGTACAGGGTGGACAAGATGGATAGGCTACAGTCCAGTCTATTTGGACCAAACTATGTCGGCTTCAGTAACCTGCTGGCATGGACTTTGAGCCTGGTTATTCAGCGGTGCTTCTCAACTCGTGCAACGTATTAGGCCCAGCTCATGATGGCGTGAGTGGAGTGCGGCTATGCAACGCCATGCCTCATTCTTGGATTTCTTATGTAGGCAGGGCTGGCGAATGCATCCCAAGAGCATGTGAGTACTGACATATTAGTGGCTGGGGGGCCAACTTCAGAGCCCAACCAGCTGCGCCGTGGCCGCACGAAAGCCAATAAATCACAATTGGCAATTCAGACCGCCTTACTCCCCCGATTATCGTCACCACATTGGCTAACTACTGGAAGCCTAAGGGGCTGTGTCTAGCATGAAGCTGGTTCATCAGACAAGTGCAGGCACCAACTCCGACCCTACAGTTTTCTCAGGCCATTCCCCGTCATAATACCTTCCCTCTGCTCTTTTCTCCTCTTGAAAAAACCCAGGTTGCCACTCGGAGATCAAACTACAGCTCCAATTTCCCGTGGCGAGTTCGCGGCTCGTTCACCACAATGGATTTCACGGCGGCGGCGGGAATTATGGCATCGACTGACATGGCATTACGTCTTTGGCAGGCTTCCCAAACCTTAGGGCGTCGACCAACTTCGGAAGCGACCGCGAGGTCACTATATCTTCCCGACTCTGATGTGGAGATTATCAACCTCATACGAAAAGTCAACCGCATACGAAAAGCTGCTGCTCTGTGTCGCCTCATGACGTATGCGACAGAGGCCGTGGATCAACGGCTTAGGCCCAATTCGGTACCAAAACATCACGTTGTCGAGGGAGAGATCAACGGCGCCGTGGTCGAAGCCTTCCCTGATAGCGGTGCAGCCAAGTGCTTCATTTCTTCAACACTGGCGTCTCAACTTCATTTGGGGCTTGTTCCTGGGACACATAGAAGAATACGACTCGCGGATGGCAGACTCGTCCAATCTCCTGGTATGGTTGAAGTCCCATGGAGCTTCTCCAACGAGCTTGCCAAACACAAGCTAAACTGTTGGGTCCTGCCAGGATGCGTCCACGACCTCATTCTAGGAAATCCATTCCTTCGAGCAACTGAGACTCTCACTACGTACAAACATCGCATCAAAGCCAGGGGGTCTGGCTTGCCAAGGATGTTCCGACTAAGGCTTTAGGGCGACGAAAAGCAGCGCCTGCTGGGCACATTCAATGGCCACATGACTGCGGCACTGGCAGACACAGGCTCAGATATCATGGCCATCTCCCGAGAGTACGCTCTCAAACTTGGGCTGCACATTGATAAAGCCAGGAAAAACCGTGTCAAGGTCGAGTTCGCCGACGGAACAACGGGCTGGGCCAGTGGTACTGTCCGAGATGTAAGGTGTGTTGTTGGCCGAAAGTCGGCCCGGTGTGACTTTCATGTGCTAGACGACCTCTGTACAGACGTCATTTTGAGCAAGGACTATTCTTTTGACATGGATGTATTCTCCGAGCACAGCAAAAATTTCGTCGATCTCGATACCGAGGACCTCGCTGAGCTTTGCAATATCCGCCTCATTGGCCGATACGGCGATGCCCTCAATATCTTGGAGGAGGAATGCTGGAAAGACGGTAAGCCCTGCCTGCAACATAAAAAGAAGATTAGCTTATTCACCAAACAGTGGCCTCACCAGACGCGTTCAGTCCTGAAAGGGTTCAGAGAGACCTGGCGAGACGAGACCAGATCCGAGATGAGATCTCCGGCCTGCCTGAGAGTGATCGAGAAGCAGCTGCCCAAGCCGAAGTTAAGAGGCAACGCCAATGGCAAGAGCTAAGACTACAACACCTCATCAGGTGGGGGCCTAGAGAGCCAATACAGCCGCCAACAGAAGTGGGTGGGAACGGCCAACAAGTATCTGCCACTATCAGAGAACTGTGGCGAAAAAGACCGCGGAAGATTTACATTCCATTAAGATCCCTGAGAAGAAGCACGGAAGGTTAGGAATGGTTTGGGTGGAAACTGTGATTGGCGTTCTGGTTCTTGGGTGGATATTCAGCGATAAAACTGCTTGGGGAGCAACGGTATCAATGGGCCATTTCATCTCGTACATTTACAAAAGCCATGTCCAATATGTAATACCAAAAGCAACACGACCATTTCCCTACTCTAGTGCCGGAACCAGAGGCCCGCTATCCAACCAACTCGCGCTCAATTGGTAAATAGAGATCATCACGGAGGCAGCGTCACGAACCCTGCCAGGAAGCATCGGATGATGTGTAATTTGCATGTCTCGACGCTCACCACCTAGTCCAGTAGACGCGCCCCCCACCAGCCGTCAGGCGTCCTTCATCCAGCCTATTCTCTCTCCCGAAGGATTGAGACGCGGCTGGACTCGAGAGGCCCTCCGGTCAGCAGATAACAGAGCGCTTCTGAAGCAGGAAGGCAAAATGCCAATGAATCCCTGCCCGTCCCTCCTATTTATAAGGTGGCGTCGAATCACCACCATGTGGTGGTGACTTTGTTTGATATACCGCTCGGAATACAGAGCAGTCAAGGATGGGTCTCTCCTTGCGCTCCACCTTGCCGTGCGGATTGCTTGGTGTGCTTGGCGTCACATCGGGCGTTGGTCACTTGGGGAGGCGGTCTTCGTTGTTTTCATCTTCTATGGCCTATGGCTTCCTCAGAGGTTGGGTATCGTACACCTCGCTTCCCTTGTCGCGTCGCGTTCGTAGCATCTGCAAATATCAGCAGCCCCATTAGTCTTTTCCAAACAACCCTCGGCTGCTCTCCAGATTCTCGATTGCCTTGTCAATCTCCATAATGTCCAACATCTCAACTTCCACATCACGCCCAGTAAAATCCTCCCGGTTATCCGCCGCAGCGCTCAGCGTGTCGGTAAAGTCGAATCCCACTCGGGTCCTGGAAGGCAGGCCGAAGCTGTTCTGCGTGTTTCCTGAGTCGCCGTCATCCTCGAGGGGGGCGGGCTTCATCCTCAGTGTGCCCGGCTTCACTGTGCTCAGGTTGAACGACAAAGTCTTTGCCTTGTCGGCTTTTCCGTGCACAATGATGGCCTCCGACCTCTCCCCCTTGGAGAATAGTCGTCGCTTCCGTGAGCCAACCACTCCCCCGATCTTCTTGCCCGGCCCATCCTCCCCGTCCCGTACAATCACAATCCTCGATTCGCCCAGCACAAGGATGTCCAACGGGACAGCCGCATCGGGTCCTGCAGCACTGTTGTACCTTGTGGGATCCAAGACCATGGCAATGCCGGAGCAACGCTCGCCCAAGAGGCCAGTTGACAGGTCGGGGAGCTTTACCATCCGTGTGGGCTGAGCACCGCCGAAGATGTTGTTGGTTCCCTCGGCACCCTTCCGCAGCTGTGACTCCCAGAAACGCGTTACCGCGGGGATTACGCAGACGTGATCCAAGCCACCGATCCAGAGAGCGATACTCTCCTCCTGGATTGCTTTCCCATTAGTTGGCAGCGCCGTTACTCGCACGCCACCATGAATCGTAGCCAACCGGTCAAGAGTGAATGCTGAGCTCAGCGACGCAGTTGCTTGCCGGCGGGTATGCGGCGTCATCGGAGCAAACTCGCCCGTGTTGTTCTCTTTGGGCTGCGTCGCAACGCTTCGCAGCGAGCTAGTTCCCTCAACGTATCCAGACACGCTAAAGGATGTGAGGGCGGCTCCACGGACACCAGACTTGAGCTTGCTGGAGATGGCCGCACCGGTGGGCGTGGGGCTAACACCATCGATGTCCCAGATACCCCATGAGCCGTCGGCCATCAAGACGAAGACAGCCCGGCCGTGGGCTATCCAAGCAGCGTCCAGGATGGGCTTTCTGGTCGACGTGGGTCGGGCAAAGGGCTGATACAGAGACAGCAGCCACGAGCCTTGGACTGGAAACGGGCCCGTCGCGTCCTGGTCGGCAGGAAGGGAGCCGAGCGCGTAGTCGTAAACGCGCACTCCTTCGAGGGCTGAAACTACAAGGACTTGAGTAGTGTGTGTGGCATTGAATGAGATGCCGGTGATTGGCCGGGGGAGATATTCGGTCTGGAACGGCTCGATTGCGCTCTGGGGCTTGTCCTTTGGATCCAGGGGCACATCCCACAGCCGGAGGATACCAGACGCTTCACGTGAGTGCGATGCAATGACGGCTCGAGACTGTGTCCCTGGCCGCTCCGTAGCCTTCGGCATAACAAGGTTGATGGCGATGCCCTCGCTGTGCTTGGCCTGGCCCCCGAGGAGGATCAGGGACTCGCCCCAGGCTCCCGAGCCCGCATTGCCTGCAAGCAGGTCATTTCGCAACTCTGGCCGAGCCTTGCTTTCCGGCGAGGGAGGTGTCAGAGGAAGTGTGATGACATAAACATCGTTGGTAGCGCAAGCCACGGCGAACACCATCCTCTCCGTCAGGATCTTGACACCTCCCCATGCAGCATCCTCGGCCGGAGTGGGCGACATGGGCATCACCGCGACTTTCAGAACAGCGCTACCAAGTGCGAGGTCCAAGGTTTGCACGATCTCCGGGTAGGGGCCTTCCTCCACCTCATCTTCAAACTCGGGTTTGTCTTCGAACTTGGGCGCTGTCTTCGACTTCGCTGGCGGCTCGTCGTCGTCCGAATCGATAACCATGACGGCATCCTCGGCCGATCCATTCTGTTTCTCCTTGGGCGTCGGCTTCTTTGCTGTTTTGAACCGCTTGCCGCCTCGCCAGGCTAGGGTAATGCCATTTTCGTGGCCGTAGATCAGGATGGTGGCGCCTTGCGGAGACTGCACAGGGAATGTTTGCACATCGTTCACGCGTTGTGGGAGGTTGTATCTGTACTGTAATTAGGACTTCTGTATGCATAAGTCGAGCAACCCGAGGCGAGAACATACGTGAATTGTGTGTTTTGGGCTGTGCGCCGGATTCGCGGAGCTTTCATGGAGCTCATTGTGAAGCAAGAGAGAAGCCCGGGCTGAGAGCCCAGCGCAGCGATGATGGCGTAAGTTGCGGTGCGCTTGCTCCGATGCTCCTCTTTCGCGAAACGTGCGTAAGCCGGTCGTTAGGGCGTCGGTGCAACTGTCTGGCCTCGTAAAGCTTGATATTGTTTGTAGGCCTGTTCTCTTTGCTGGGGCAACTTTTCCAACGCGACAGCTCCGCGCCAAGCTTCATACTAGTTTTATCACGTGATTCGGTATACCCTGCACCTCGATTTGGGGGAACAATTTCACCCACAATGCGAAAGCAGGATCGTCTATGGATGCATTATGGAAATATGTAGATGTTGGCTCTGTATTGTAGCTGTTGACTAAGTTTCGGGGTTTGCTACGTGCCTGGTAGATCCTCAGTGTTGAATAAATTCGCCTTGGATTATAGCTGGGCAGAGTCACTCTACCTCGCGGCTGAGTTACACATGAAGCAACGATACAACTTCCCAGCGACGTGCGGGCGTCGTTATCCGTCGCGCCCGAAGAAAACTCAATTGTTCACACTCCCTGATGGTCGCTTCTAGGGCTGCTCCTTTGCCCCAACTTGTCGACAAACAAGACTCCCCGTTAGACAGAATTGAAAGGGGTTTGACGGACTACATGTAATCCTGTACTGCCTCTAACACAGAGAAGATGTTGCACATGAACATGTGTTTCCGGCGGCAGTCGTCAAGAGCGAATCATTGCCCTTACAAATGGCTCTACTGGTAACCCGACCAGACGCGTCCTCGTTGCTCAAGAACCACCCGAGAATCCAATCATACGCTCCACCACGCTGCGACCTCCCACGTTTAGTCTGACATTGGCCCCAAACCCATGAAGTCAAATGTCAGCAACGGACCAATGGCTCTGTATACATATTCGTGGCCCGCATGTATTATTGAGAGATGTGCTCCTTACCAGAAGGGAAGCAATACGCGCAGATGGCCCAAAGTCAACAGGAATATGAAGAGCGTGATGCCCACTCGGTGTGGTTACGTGTGGTCTCAATCACAGACATGCCTATGTCGCCGGAACCATGAGCCAGTGATGAAGCGTCGGCATTTGGGTGATGATTTCTGTTCAGTTCTTGGGCGCTTTGCTTACCCTCAAGAGTAGCTGGCACGTAGGGTCATCTCCAACTCATGGACACTTCACGCTTAGGTCGGCTTTGAAGGATATGTTCACTAGCGGTGCTCGATTACTATGCGCGATCCTTACATACAGTTGACACCGAGCACGCCCTCAGGGTCCATGATCCGAAAGAAAAATAAGAAGAGTCAAAAGTAAATGAAGCGACCATAGGATATCCCACACCATAGACTAGTCTCCTCCTCGTCCCTATGCCCGAGGCTGGCGTTCTTCCAGCGTTCGTCTATCCGACTTGTTCGCTCGCGCTAAGATCCAGCCCATATACCAAGTGGGACCCCATTCCCTTCACTTTTAGATGTTCCCCCACGCCCACCAGGGAGGGGGGACGGGTGTTTTGTACACACAGGAGATCTAGGACTCTCCCTCGTTAATGAAAAAAAAGGTGGAAAAGCACGCGTGCGGTGTGCACACGTCTATCGGCGATAGTTTCGATGATTGATCCTGACCAGACGATGAAGGGACGGTACCAGCGGCGGCATCGAGGCCAATAAGCTGTTGCCCTTGACTTAATGCGTCTGTTGTTCCAGGACCAATTGTTGTCATGTGAGAGATAAGGAGTGGACGGCGTAGGGGTGGCCGACATAGTCAGAGCGTGCTCGATCAAATCCAGAGTCGTTATTTCCGCAGAGGCAAATAAGAAGAAATCTAACCCTACGCCCGTAAAGTAAAGAGTCGAAACGCCAGGTCGCCGAGGCGTCGGTCGACCGATAGACATAAGCTGTCATCCCGAAAACGCCGCGAATGCCGATGATGGATAAAGTTTGAAAGTAGGTGTGGCTTGTGCGTACGCACGCAGATTGGAGACTTTGCTCATGCGTTGGTGACCTGGGAAGCGTGTTAGAACGTATGGACCAAATGCTGGTTCAAGTACTGAATACATACCCGGAGGATCCTGCGGGAGTAGTCCTGGTTGTCGGCAATGCTGCCGTCGCTGAGCCGGCGGTGAGCCATGACGGGATCAAGGCGAGAGTCAGTCATGGAGATGCTGCCACTGCTGCCCGGAGGCTTCGAGCCATTGATAAAGGCATTGACGGCGGCATTTCGGCGGTGCTCTTCCTCAATCTCGGCATTTCGCCTGCGCTTGACGAAAAACACGATCACGCCAATGACGGCGGCCATGACAACGACACCCGCAACAACACCGGCGGCAATGGCTGCAGTTGGGGGGCCCTTCTTTTCTTCCTTGTCGTTTGTAGGCGCTGCGCTCTGAGAGACGACAGCGCTGTTGTTAGGAGCCTCACTTGGCTGGGTCTGGCTAGGTTGGGCAGGGGCAGAACTGGTAGTCACAACTGGGTCTTCGAAGGAGACGTCGACTTCCACACCTGTGTTGAAAATCGAGAAGATGCCACCGAGAGCACCGCAGGCTTCCTTGCCATAGCCAGGGCATGGGTAGTTGCACTTGTCGTCGCTGAGCAGGTCGTCCTTGGGCGGGTACTTATCTCCACAATAACACTTGTCAGTTGAAAGACCCATGACGGGCTTGCCCATCTTCTGGCAGAGCTGAAAGCAGTTTCCTGAGGCCACATGGTCGAGTTTTTGCTTCTCTAGCTTGTCGCCCGACTGGAAGCATCCCTGACTCTTCATCTGACCGGAAATGGGATTTTCCGCGGGGAGCTGTAGGTTGGCGGCATGGGCACCGAGGGCGAATGCCACGGCGATGAGTGACGTCTTCATTGTGGGCGAAGTCTGGAGATGATCGGGAAGAGATGATGGTGATGATGATGGATGGCGTCTAGGTAGCCGCTGATTCGAGTGGCCTCACAGTCGGGTTGACGCGTGAGATACCAGACCCCAGGATGTCGAGTGGACGCGAGTCGGACAGCTGTTCACGGTCGACGTGGAACGGCCTTGTCGTCGATGCAGATGCGTGTCTGGCAGTGTTTGATCTCGCGTGGATAAAGACAAAGTCGACAACTGGGCGAGAAAAATCGGGTGATGCTGAGTCGAGAAGGCGAAGACAGAGACACGGAAGGAGGCGGGTCAGTCAAAGACACCCTTGGGCAAGAACAGAAGGTACAATCAACGATGGAAAGGAGGTCGAAACAGCATTGGTCGAGACGACGGCCCTTCGCTCGCGAGTGAGTGAAGCAGAAGCAGTCTGAGCTGGTCTGATCTGGTCGGGTTGAGGAGGTGAAATGAGTGGGGGGAGGTGAAAGAGGGACTGGAACGAACGAGTGGCCGAGGGAGTGGCTTGTTTTGTTGAAAGGGGAGTTGGCGAGAAATGGAACGAGCAAGCGAGCAAGAGGGAGAGGGAAGGAGACGGGGCCGGGGGGATGGGAATGTGAGTGACGAGACGAGGGCGGCCACAACCCCTGGTCCACCGCTGAAAGGCTCCACAGGGGCCTGCCGGGGTGTGCGTAGGGGATGTCAGCCCGCTCCATCGCCTGGATTGGCTGGCTTGGTCTGGGATTATAGGGGCCATGGCGCGTTCGACGCCTGGAGGACCTGCACAGCACAGCGAGCCCCACCCACTGGAACCCTGGTGCCAGCAGGCGCCGTCCACTGAACGTGCCGCGAGCCAGTCGTGGGCGGTACGTCGGAGGAAGGCCACGAGTATCCGTGCATCGTGTGCACACTTCCTTCAGCGGCGGAGTGCTCTGGGACGAGATACGTACTCACTCTCTGCCACATAGCCGTAGCGCCGCTAGCAGGGTTCCGTTGAGGTGGGTGGATTCGCCTTGCTTGCTCGAGGATCCATGGTTGATAGCATAGCACAAAACGGATACGTACAAACGGTTGCACAACTAGAGCCATCTTCATCGTTCACGTTGCACTAGCTTGGCTACAGCTAATTTCGCTGTCCCACTCTGCCTCCTCCCGAGTCCTCCGTGCTTGCTCCATGCGCTTTTCAAAACTGTACGGCTGTTGTAAATAATGATTGTGCAACGACTGCATGTATAAGGCACGTAGCACACTCTTGCACAAAAACACGACACACCACACCTGGCGTCCCCACTTGCCGATTCCTCCTCAACAGGTACGCGCTCCCAAGACACCATCCTTGCCTTGCCTGCTCAAAGCGGTCACTGTACCCATCGCCGTTGTTGACTCGGATGGCACCAACTCGGTGCTGTTTGTGTCGCATCTGGCACTGTATCGGCTCTTGTGCCAACGGAGGCCTAGGCAAACGGTCATTTTGCTTCTGAAGGCGAAAGTCTTCCCGAGGATCACCATGAAAGCGAGATTACCGTGTCGTTTCCGCCATCCATCCTCAGCCATCCTCGCTTCCTTCTCGAGTCAACCCTGTCTCCCACCTTCCGCTCTCCCCAGCGACCTACTCTTATTATGGAACCTGACCAAAACCTTGGCATAGGTCCTGCGTGGCATCCTCTCCGCTGACGGCCTTGTCGACGGCAATTTTCGCGCTGCTACTTGTGCTCCTTTGTGCTCCTCTCTGCCCGAATCAGTCATGGAGGTGGGATACCCCTGGCCGCCCCTGGCACTTTCAGGGTCCACTTCTAGACTCGCTTCAAGGTTTTGGCAGGGTGCCCTTGCTGGAGCGTGGAGCGGATGCAAGCCACTCCAGCCAGTCTGGTCGGCCAAGCTGGAATGGAGCGTGCCTATTGGACACGCGGCCTTGTCAGGCACGCCGTCGTCTGGGCCCGAAACGCATCAGGACTCGATGCATTCGTGGTGCCTCTCACGTTGAATGGATAAGCAGAGGGATGTGGTTTTTCAGGAACAGGCACAGACGTTCAACAATGGCGATTGAATGCCGATCAACTCCCGCCTCGAGCAGATGGGAGCCCAATCACGGATGGACCACGAGACAGGAGGCAGCATCAACGAGACGCCCACTCCGCCCTCAGGTATACTGCCCGGCGTCATGCTACGCGTGTGACACAGCACCGTGTCTTTGCTCACACACAACACTACTTGGCGCTTCTCAAACCACCGCCAAACACTGATGATTACGACAGGATCAGTTCCGCCCTCCTGGACTGTTCGCGACAAAAGGGAAGGTGCATGAAGGGGCTTCTTCACACCGGCCCGTGGTGATTTCCGCCGCCAATGCAGACGCTTGCTAGGGCTACTCCGGAGCCTAATGAACAGATGATTTACAGCACCCTCCATCAGTAAAGCCCCCCTGTGATTTTCTTCGCAGCAGAGCATTTCACCTGGAGCGTGGGAACTGCGTGCGCGTCAACACCTCTGTGGCCCACACATTCATCAATCACGATACGCCGAGGCCAATAGCAACTCAGTCTCGACTCAAAGCTCCTGCCACCTCCCTCCTCCACGCAAGCACTACTAAACTTGGACACTGGCACCTAAAATCGCAGCAGTCATCAATTATTGGCCGTTGTACGGTGTGTAACCTGGATATCAGCGCACAGAAATCCTCCCGGACGAAGTTCCGCGGCAGGGAACGGTTTGCAACATAAGCACATAACCGCCTTGTCGAGAAACGGTCTTTCTTCTTCTGTTGCACGGCTCCACTGTATTTCCTTGATCTGACGCCAAATGCCTAACTGGACAGGTTTGCTTCTGTTCCTTGATCGATGAGTCTCTTGGACTTGCTCGCTTCCCCTCAATCATGTTGACAAATGAACAGCAGCCCCGTGCCATGTGAAGTAAGCGGCAGCTGAGCTAAAAAGCCCCCCAGATTGATGGAACAGAATCGAAGCGTCATTCAGACAGCACACATCAAATTCCCAGGCTCACAACCCCACCTGGCGCAAGGACCGTCACAGAGTTGAAACAACACTTGAAAACACCGGACTTCCGCTCCCTTTGCTCGGGCTCAGCAGCTCAGCAGCCGTCAGAGGCAGCCCGACAGAGCGGGCAGATCTCCTTTGTGCGGATGATCAAACTCGGGGTAACAATGGACTGGTTGGATTTTCGCATTAGCCCCCAACTGAATCCCAACCATGCTGATCACACATTTGAAAGAGTGAATGACGCAGCGGGTAGGCTTGATGCCGTGGATGTCCACCGATCCGGTCACAAAGAGTGCCGCCAAAAATGTGCTCGACATAATATATTATGCACAGAAATGGCTGGGGTCGTGAAGCCTTCGAAATATCGGTTTGTGAAGCAATGCATAAAACAATCCCCGAATCTGGATAAGGTTAATGCTTCCGTTGTGGGCGGGCGGGCGTTGGCCCATGCGAGACAGGTTCCTACATTAGCGGCTCCCCATTCTTGCCCGCCGACGGTCATGGTGGTGCTTCTGGCGGGCTGGGCGGGTTCGAGGCTTGACGGACCAACCGGGCTTGCTGGGATCGAGTGGATGGCGCCGCCCCAGTCCGTCCTTGAATACGAGGGAAAGGCCAAAGAGCAATCAGGACACCGACTTGCACTGCCCCGAAAGGTAATATCCTCGACCCCTTTGCGCGTCAATGCAAGGAGCTTTGGTGACAGCCCGATCTGTTGCCATCTGCGCCAGCATGGGGGCGGCATATCCGATTCTGTGACCCAGTCTTCTCAATGGGATGTTGGCAATGCATGCGACTTGCGCACGCGAGCTGGGTTCCTGGCTGGCGTAGAAGTGCCGCCGCCGTCTCCACAACGACCTACAGTCTGGTAAGAATCATTTGGGCCTGAGTCTGGAGAACTCCAGGTTCAGGAGCCTCTCCATACGATACACTGGTACGAATAGTGTGCGGTGGTATTATATTCAACCACACATCTGGGCGCGCCCATGTCGCAAAACCCCAAGTACTTTGCAGACATGGATTGGGTGTGGGTTGCGGTCCTCCTCTGCACAAATCGAGAAGGCCCCGAAGACCTTGTGAACACCCCAGCCCGGTTGTTGCGGGATGGCCTGACCCAGGTCACCCAACGGCGCCAGTGGGTTGATGGCGCATCCGCCACCGTCGCCTGGGTGTTCACCCAAGGCGAGCCGCTTCCAGGGCAGGCCTCATCAAGGCTCCAGCTACCTGCGTCGTGTTCTCTAGCTCTCCGGGCGAAGAATTCCACATCAGCAAGCAGCCACCGCCATCCCGGAACTCAAATGGGAGGCTAGGCCACTGCGAATGCAACTGTACTGTATTTGAAGCTGTGACGGGATTCCATCATAGGACTGCGGATGCAAGTCAAGATTACATGGCCTAGTTAGCCATGCTTGATGGCACAAGATTGCCGCGCCCGATACGGAGCAGGACTTCGTCCATGTCAAAGGGTAACGCCCATGCGGTTAGAGCATGCCAGACTTGCCGTACTGGAACACGATGCACCAACACACCTGGCAGGTAAATAACCCTCGGCGACGACCGCAATTCTTATTAGCGGCTTCGCCTGGGCCTTCGCCACTTCATACAAGCACTATTGTATGTTACTGGGTACTGATTACTCGCAGGATGTGGAGAGACCCTGATTTACATTATGAATTTATGCCGAACCATCCGCCCAAGGATCACCAACTCGCCGACCAGTGATAAAACCCCGCAACACGACCCGGCGATGGTGACTATGTACCTCGTATGTACGCGCACGCTCCGTTCCCCGTCGTTCTGCATTCCATTGGTGTCAAAGAAGCCAAAGAAGAAGGCTGGTCCGTCTGCTTGCTCCGCCAGATGCCAGACCTGGCCCTACATAGCACACGCAACCCGCAACCGCCCAAGCTCTCAATCGAGATTACAATGGGCGGGTGCCACGTTGGCGCCTCCACCTCGTACCTGTACCCTCCGTTTCTGCTGATCCCTGCGCCAGCCCTTTTTTCACTCAGCTGCCCTCATCGGACCACGGAGTAATACTGACAATGTACATTCGGGGATTCTTCATCCGCCCTTAATAATGCTGCACCGATACCTGCCAGAGAGCCAAATGCTTACCTATTGGTCACGGCAGCCGGTCTGCCGGGTGAGCCTGTCAGCGACTCGTCCTGTTCCTGAGTCCTGACGTGCAGGCCGGGAAGTCCGCTATCAAGGCTATTTTTGGCCACTGATGCACACCACCGATGCCCAATTTCGACGCCAGCGGAGTTCAATTTTCTTCCGCGGGGGCCTTGTTTGGCGTCTTCAAAGAATGGCTGGACCCTTTGGACGCGCGAATAATTGAGGAGACTATTGCATGAGGCAGAGGGTAGGTTCGTGTCCCAACAAGTAAGCGTTCCTGGTAATTAGGGAGCAAGCCCACACACTATCCACTGCCAAGCACGCTCGCACCGCGTTTCTTTGCCCTGAACATCCCATGGCGCTCTGATAGATGCCCTTCCATGCCAGCCCCCCTTCGTGCTGGGCCCTGCCGCCTGTGGAAGGCGGTGCGGCGGTGACATCCGCTCCCGTTCATGTCTCATTCTGGTGGAGGTGGTGCTTGCACCACCCAAAGACGGCTTCTGAACAATTATTGAAGGCCAAAATGTCTCTGCCCGAGCACAGCTGGAATTCAATAGGCCAGCCTTCCCTTTCGCCAAGAAACGACTTTAGCATGTGCAACATCGGTGCGCGCTGGCCTTTGGATGCTTTCAGATGTGATCCAGCTTAGTGGCTCATGTGCTTTCAAGACCGAAGCGACCCTTGTCCCAAACTTCTGGCTAGAGAAGCTCTGAGTATTAAATCATGGACAACTGAATGGCTCTGTGATTCTGCCTACATCATACCTATCGTACCTCATGTTGCTGCTGTAAGATCCAATCCATGGGCTGCTAGGCTGTAGTATATTACTGGAGCTACGATTATGGACACCGATGGAACCGGTGTGCACATATCGGCGTCCATGGGCACTGCCTAAGAAATCGATGGTCGTCGTTCACATAAATGATAGACACTAAGGTAATTGGATGCTCTAATGTGATGTGATGGGATTGATCGGAGAAGAACCCCTGGAGAAGTCGAGATAGCTTACTTGGCAGCTGATGTCTTGGCCAGCGTCTTGAATACCCTCCTACCCAAGAATGGGATCATGCATCACATCCCCTACCCCTGGAGTCCTGAACTGCACCACCGCATTAGAGCCATGCGGTTTGGAGAACGAAAACTCTGGGCGGGGTCGGGATTTGCGGGATCTGACGGAGATATGGGAACATCCGAGTAAGTCCACGACGCTGAGGTGCCTTGGGCACGCCGCCTTTGATGTCTTGGGCAGCCTGTCCACCGTGCTGCGCACCTTTGTGTGTAGGGCAGGCCGAAGCTCAACCAGCACATCCTTAGTAGGCTTCATGGTGTAAGCGGTATTGATGTTCTTGCGATACGTTGCACACTCTTAGTTTTTACTTCTTGCTAGAGTCCTCTTTCAGTGACACGATACGATTGAACACAAGCTTATCGTCGGTGGTGTCCGAATCAAGCGCCTATGTGAGGTAAAATCAGCAGCTATCGTCATTGTTCACGAACGCGTCCTTCAGCTTGGTATCCATTAGCAACAAGAACTTGCTCCAACTTACAAAGTAGCCAATCCGCACTGCTTGGAAACGAATGGCTTCATGACCAAAGTCCTCTGTGGTTTCACCCAATGTCGCAGGCCATGGTCCCCTTCTGCGGACCTCGGAAATGCCCTGCGCAACCATGGCGTCCTGGTACGTGACCAAGCTGTCAGGGTTGATGTCGTTGAGATATCCGCCCTCTGCCGCGGCAGGATTCTCTGACTTGAAGAGAGCGCTGTAAATCCGGGCCTCGACGCGGTGCGAGCCTTCTGAAACCCATTGGATGTGAGCTCTAGGCTTGACTGCCTTCTTGAAAACCGCTTCGACACTAGTGACAAGACCTGTAGCTTCGTCTTTTGTGAAAGAAACAGCTTTAATGGGATAGGGCGCATTGAGAAGGCCAACAACTTTCCCAGGAACCAGACGGATATAATCCTTGCTGTCTACCTCACGGAAATCTGCGCGATCAATGTATACTATCTTGGTAAAGGGAAGTTTATGTGAGCCAAAGCTCGCATCCTTTGGCAAGAAAGGGATTTCAACGTCGATGGACTTGTCGAGATCAGATATGTGAACCGGGATGGGATCCAGCACCAGCATCAGGCGGCACCGAAGTCTCCAAATACCGACGGACAGTTTGCTCAAAGCGAGCAATCTGGATGAACGTTCTGCTCGTCGTCACTCCCAGTTCATTGACGAATTGTAAGATGGCCCCAGGAGGGATGCCACGCCGTTTGAGAGCAACAAGAGTATAGAGCCGCGGGTCATCCCACCCCCGAACAGCTCCTTGTTCCACAAGAGCCTTCAGGGCTCTCTTACTCATGACGGTGCCGGTCAAATTCAGCCGTTCTACAGTTTGTTAAAGAAGAAGCTATAGCACTGCGCAACAAACACTTACCAAATTCGCGCTGTATTGGTTCATAAACACCAAGTGTTTTGTTCAGCCATTCGTAACTCTCTCTCGACAAGACAAACTCAGTTGTACAAAGACTGTGAGTGACGCCTTCAAAACTGTCACAGAGGCAGTGTGTGAAGTCGTATGTTGGAAATATTTTCCAGTCAGGCGCCCGAGGGTGCACCGTCTTGTTTTTTGGGATCCTGTAGGCCGCTAAATCCCACATCTGAGGATTTGGGTTCTCTATATCCTGTTTCATGCAAAGGAAAGCTGTCTGTGGTTCATACTTGCCGTCATGCATATCGTGAAACTTGTCCAGGTTGGTATCCACGTCTTGTTCTGCATGCGCACAACGAAAACGGGGCCTTCTTTACCGTCTTTCCCGCCTCGCTGAAGCTTGATCTCGGGTTCAGTGCAATGACAAACATATGCTTTCCCTTTCTTGATCAATTCTTGGGCAAGTTCATAAAGGCGTCCAAAGTTGTCGCTCGAATAAGTGATAGAACTCGGCGTGAAACCTGCAAGGAGTTGAGTAAAAGTCCAATTGCACAGGCGTTCAAAGCCATACCGAGCCCTTCACCATGTTCAGGATGCCCTCAAAGTAAACTTGCTTCTCCTCATCTGGGTTCGTGTCATCAAATCTGGAAGCTGATGAGTCAAGGCCAGAAACTACGTGAATGCAATGACCAGACCAACCTTAGAATCTGTACCATTGTCAGCAACCATGATAGGATAGGCCGATAGAGTAGAAGACCAACTGTTTTCCCTCCATGATACCGAGCAAACCCGAAATCCACGGCTATTGCCTTGGCATGGCCGATGTGAAGATAGCCATTTGGCTCGGGCGGGAATCGGGTAATGACAGGCTTCACAGGGCGCTCAGTAAAGACATCTGCGAGGAAGCCTTGCTTGAACATGGCATCAGGGTCTGCTGGAGACTCGGTTGCGACTGCAGCTAGCCGAATGAGGAGAGTTTTCTCTACGGTACCACTCCAGGGATCTTTGGCGCGAGTCATCTTGCCAGCCTTCCTGGCCCGTTTCTATATTCGCTTCTTCAGCTCGTTTCTCGTCACCCACTCCCCAGTCTCCTCATCAATCACGGTAATGGGCGGCTTCGGTGCGTTGGAAGGCCCATCCATTTTGATGAAGGGCGAGGCTAGTCCGTCAACCAATATTGGGTAGAGACTTGGTTCTTTGGGAAATGGGCTTCTTGCGATGAGAACTTCAATCGGACAATTCAAGACGCGGGGCTTCCGAGTTATGAAAGGTCAAGGGCCCAAGGTGACTCGTCAGCTGAAACGGAATAAAGGCTCTGGCCAACAGCCAACACCTACACAGCCAGTTTTGGCACGGACAGGAGTGTGTCTCCATTACCCTGCAGCTTGACCAGCAATTCGCTTGACAGCTGATAATGCACCAACAGGGCGGGCATCATATTTGTACTCTGTAAATTAATTGACAACCGGGTGGGTTGTATCTCATTCTCATCATATAATGAGAACATAAACTTCCTACCTATTTACTACTTACAGAGGCCCTATGGGTTTGATCGTCTCGATTGGTTTAGCAAACCGATGTGGCCCACAAATACAAAGTCGGCCCGGGGATAAATTATAACATCGATAGGGTTACTTGTCTTTTCTAAAGTGCCTGATTAGCAGTTCTTTTGCTGACCTGGAATCGAGACTGACACAGGGTGGATGCATGAGCTCAATTCGCTGGAACCGTTCCCCCAAATGTCTGTCTGCAGCGACTGGGCGCTAGTCGCAAAGGCACATGGAGTCATGGACCAGGACTAGCCTAAATAGAGCGCAAACGTGCTCGTACCATGGCTGCTGACGGGGCCGACAGTGGAGCTCATGAGCTTGCTCGACTCTAGGTTCTCCATTCACTAGCTCATCAACAGGACCGACTCGGGAAGGTTGCTGGTGCTAGCACGAAACGGCTCTTGTTGAGCTGAGCTCCGTCCGGGATGAAAGCACCATGCTGGTGTCACGAACACTGGTTTCCAGCAAATAAAACGTTGCAAGAACCAGAGCTGGCGGCAAAGATCAAAACGGATGTGCCTGGATTTGGCTGTGCCCCTGGCAACCCAAGAGCGCGACCCGAGGATGTGTGTGGGTGTGTGTGACTGGAGCTCGCTCGAACACGCTGATTACGCTGTTATCTAAGGCACCGATTCCGAGACCTCTCTGAAGCAGCGAGGGATAAACGCCACGAGCGCAGATGCCCAAGGCGGCAAAGCGTCATTGGTCTGGCCGGTGGTTGTCCTGCCAGGGAAGGTGGAGCCGGGGAAGGATGAGCGAGAGGGCGGGCGGCATGGTGCATGTACCTGCTGTAATGGTTGCATGACGCCCATTGAACCGAGTACCGCTGATGCGTCATTGCTGGCTCCGTGCTTCCTGTCCCTTGCTGAAGCGCCTTGTGACCCAATGGCCGGTTCTAGGCAGGCGCCACCCGGTTTGGAGAGGCATGTACGGCTGAGTACCTCGCCACCAATTTCTGGTAGGGCGGTACAACTCCAGGTACCAGCCCAGCAACGACGACGCAATCAGCAACAGCTCTCCCCGCCCAGTGCCTGCACCGACGCACGCCCGCCGAAACACACGCAAGAGCTCTGCCGGCTCCGTCATTACTCGTCCGACCCAACACCTTCATCCTCCATCGCATCTCCTTCCTCCATCAACAACATCACCGCACGAGTCTTCCATCCATCTATTCATCCCTCGACCCGAGCACTGCTGCTTTGAGTCGATTTGCGCCGCACAGAACCGCATCGCATCGCATTGCCACCCGTCTGTTGTTGATTCGGCTTATCCGGCTCGATTGCCCATCATGAAGAGCGCTCTTCTCGCCGCAGCTGCGCTGCTTGGCTCCGCCCAGGCCGGCGTCCACAAGATGAAGCTGCAGAAGGTCCCCTTGGCTGAACAGCTGGTACGATTGCCTTTATCTTCGAACCTGACCGTCCCAGCGCGCTGACCGACACGCTGTGTTACAGGCTACCAGCAATGTCGAGGCTCACATCCAGAACCTCGGACAAAAGTACATGGGTGCTTACCGCCCCAACACCCACGCCGACTACGCTTTCAAGCCCGATGCTATCAAGGCTGAGGGTGGCCACCCTGTCCCCGTCTCCAACTTCATGAACGCCCAGTGTAAGCTCCATCGCCGCTCTCGATGCCTGTGCTCTAGGACTGACGCGCAAGCTCCTCAGACTTCTCCGAGATCACCATCGGTACTCCCCCCCAGACCTTCAAGGTGGTTCTGGATACTGGCAGCTCCAACCTCTGGGTTCCCTCCCAGGAGTGCGGCAGCATTGCATGCTATCTCCACGCCAAGTATGACTCGTCTGCTTCTTCCACCTACAAGTCCAACGGCTCCGAGTTTGAGATCCGCTACGGATCTGGAAGCCTGAGCGGTTTCGTTTCCAAGGATGACGTCTCTATTGGCGACCTCAAGATCAAGGGCCAGGACTTTGCCGAGGCCACCAACGAGCCCGGTCTCGCCTTCGCCTTTGGCCGCTTCGATGGTATCCTCGGTCTTGGCTATGACACCATCTCCGTCAATAAGATTGTTCCTCCCTTCTACCAGATGGTCAACCAGGGCCTTCTGGATGAAGCCGTCTTTGCTTTCTACCTTGATAACCAGGAGGGCGAGAGCGAGGCCACTTTCGGTGGCGTCGATGACAGCCGCTACACGGGCGAGATTGAGTACATTCCCCTCCGACGCAAGGCCTACTGGGAGGTCGATCTCAATGCCATCGCCCTTGGCGACAAGGTTGCTGAGCAGGAGAACACTGGCGCCATCCTTGACACCGGCACCTCCCTGAACGTTCTTCCCAGCGCTCTTGCTGAGCTCCTGAACAAGGAGATTGGCGCCAAGAAGGGCTACAACGGCCAGTACACCGTTGACTGCGACAAGCGCAACTCTCTCCCCGACATCACTTTCAACCTTGCTGGCTCCAACTATAGCCTTCCTGCCACTGACTACATCCTCGAGGTGTCTGGCAGCTGCATCTCTACCTTCCAGGGCATGGACATGCCCGAACCCGTTGGACCTCTTGTCATTCTCGGTGATGCTTTCCTCCGACGATACTACTCTGTCTATGACCTTGGCAAGAACGCCGTTGGTCTGGCTCGCGCTAAGTAAGCTTTCAATTCACATGACGAGAACTCGGTATCCACGCAGCGAACTTTCGGTTGAAGATTGGTATGGTTTGGTTTTTGAGACTTGTGCATGGGAGGCCGAGGAGAAGTAGCTGGGCCATTTGGGCCGTTATTGAGGGCGCAGTTCCCAACTGAACAGTGCTAGTATGAGTATTCATGGAATTGTGACTGGCCACAGCCTAGTAATTTGGAATAGTCGAATGATGCATTTTCTCCATGACGTTCCGCTCTCCCGTGACCAACCCAAGGGTCGAAGTGACTGCTCTTTGAGGTACGGGCGCGTGTTTGGTACCGCGAGTACCTCGTCATTCAATGCGAACGGTGTAATAGCACGGCCGAGATAGAGTGGTGGATCTTGTCTGGTTACGAAACAAACCCGGTCTGGCTGCGCACAGTGGAATAGGATGCAGGACTCAGTAATGTTGAAAGAAAGCACAGCTAGACAGCGACATTAGCTTTACCATTGCATTGTTCAGTCCGAGGCAGCAAGTTTGTTTGCTTTCGTTTGGCGCATGTTTGAGTGTTTGCCACCACCGCTGCGAAATGGCTACTCGACGCCAGGTCACGTGAACAAGGATGGCCTTCTCCCACCAAAAAAGCGCTAGCGTGGGTCCCGGTCAGCCAGAAGTAACTGGGCGATCAAGACACATTCTTCCCGGTCGCAGCCCTTTCTCATTCCCTCGAGCAGAACGACGACCAAAAGGCGTCAAAATATCTTTTCCGAGGCCAGCCGCTGTGCGAGTCGCCAAAGCCAGTGGCGCATCAGTCGATTGCACGCCGCCAGCTGGATGAGGACGGCCGAATCGCGCTGCCTCGAACAAGTTTGGAGTTGCACCCGTCCGCTATCCACGACCGCGTGTCGCGACGAGGCGCGGCCAAGGGCACCGACAACGACGACGCAGCGACCTTGAAAACCCGGACACCATGGCCCAGCCTACCCCCGTTTCCGCCAACGGCGTGCCCGAGCATGCCGCCGAAGATAATGCGCAGGCCGCCGTCGCGGGCAAGCGAAAACGCGAAATTAGCGACGAGGGCGACGAGGTCCAGGATGTCGAGGACCAGAAGCCCGCCATCCCCAACGGAGTCCACAAGCCCGACGAGAAGGAATTGATCAAGTACTATTTGGATGTTCTGAGCAGGTATGGAGCATTCGTGTTATCCCGCTTGATGGATACGGCGCCGGCAACCACGCCCTCAGCGCGCGCTCACTCCTTCATTTCCGGGATGCAGCTAACCATCTCGGCAGCTTCGACGTCAAGCCTTCCCTTCTGAAGCGACCCCTCCCTGAAACTTCGGACGATGATGAGCCCCAATCGAAGCGCCAAAAATCGGCCGAGCCTGGCTCAGCGACCACCATCGCCGACAAGGCGGCGGCCGGCACCTACGAAAGCCTTGACGACGTGGCTGCCGACATCGCTGCGGCCATCAAGGCATCTATTGAGGATCTCAAGGGCGACTCCGCTGAAGAGAATGATGAGAAGCTCGTCAATGAGGCCGCCATCGAAGCTGTGCGGCAGTTCAAGGAGAAGGCATTCAAGCTGCTCCGACAGGAGCGGTCTTATCCCAAGACCGCCGATGAGCCTCTTGACATCGAGGCCGATTTGCCATCTTCTCCTCAAAAGGGAGAGCTGGTTCTCTCTCTTATTGGATACGCCCCGCAGGAGCGACGGCTCTTCTCCAGTCTCCCCATCACCCACAGCGACAAACTCGCCGATATTCCTCTACCACAAGGCGTCTCCCTCACTCACATCATGCCCTCTACACCACGCGAAAGAACCCAGACTCTGGGCGAGCTGTTTGGGTCCCCACGAAGTCTGCCACCACTGCAGCCGCCGAAGCAGCCCAAGACCCAGGCCAAAGGAAACACCCTCGACTTCTACCATCCCGAGTTGACGGATACGTCCAAGTACCGCGGCAACAATTACTTCACGACCAAGCTTTCTGCTGGATACTACCTCGACTACAGCAATGCCACACCCTCATCACAAACAATACCAAAGCAACGCGAGAGGGCCGAGAGTCTTGCCGGGAAGAAGCCGTCCACCCTGGAGCTCGAGATGTCCGAGATGGATTCCCTTTTCAGAGGGGCATTCTCAAGCTTTGCGCCTTGTAAAGATGATTCGGGAGCGATTGTGCCATCAAGCGTGGCTGGTCGTGTTTGGTGGCAGCGATCTGGTCAGAGGCTTTTCCAGAACATGATTGAGGTCGAATATTATGACGACGACAAGGCTGAAGGCGCCGGTGACCAGAGTAAGGCCATTGAATTCGACGAAAACGCTGTAAAGGAGGTGATTGAGAATTGGGACGACTCTTACGTCGACCCTTCCCTGGACGACATCATGGGCACCAAGCGGGACGACCAAGAAAAGGAAGTCGACGAGATACTGGAGGAGGTGTCGGGTATGATTGAGACACTGGCATCATACCAGCGAATCAGAAATCTGACGCTACCCAACTCCCAAAACCGTCAGTCGAGCGACCCTGTCACAGGGGATATGCTGGCTTCACCTGGTCCTCAGCCTTCCGAGGAGGAGCAGGCGACGTATCAGGTTCTCAAAGCACAGCTTGCTCTTATTATCAAGACGCTCCCGCCCTACGCTGTTGCTAAGCTGAATGGTGACCAACTGGAGGATCTTCTGATTAGCACAAA
Source organism: Volutella citrinella (assembly GCA_034401135.1). Taxonomy (NCBI): domain Eukaryota; kingdom Fungi; phylum Ascomycota; class Sordariomycetes; order Hypocreales; family Nectriaceae; genus Volutella; species Volutella citrinella. The sequence goes on along the minus strand of JAWZSP010000005.1, from coordinate 3,777,061 downwards.
GGTGCAGGTGCAATCAGACCAATACAAGGGTGTTATGGAGGAGGATGAGGCGGCGGTTCAAGCTCGCATTCGAGCACAGCAAGCTGCCCAAGCTAGCGCCAGGCCGCTTCCGCCACGGACGCCTAGCATCTCCACCCCATCGTATACGAACTACCAAGCCGGCACCCAGTATGGAACGCCCAGCCGAACCCCTGGCATGCAGCCGCAGTTCTATCGACAAGGCGGCACACCGGCCTTCCAGACTCAGCCGCGAGCCATGCCACCTTCTCAGCCCCGTCCACCACAGCCAAACCAATACACGCGGCAAAATGGCTTCCCGACCCAGTATGCCACCCAACTTGCAAAGGCCCAGACGCCCTTCGGGCACCAGAGCATGCCTCAGTTTGCGTCCCAGGCGAGGCCTCAGTTCGGGCAGATGGCAGCTCAACAGGGAACCCCAAACACCCGCTTTTCCTTCCAGCAAGGGTTCCCTCAGCAGCAACAAGCTGCTCCACCCTCGCAGGGCACCTTCGCTGCGTACACAAACGGATCGGCGATGCCACCGCGCAACATGTCTCCCCAGGTGCAGCATAGGCAGCCTTATAGCCCCTCGCCTAACATGCAGCAGAACCAGCGATATGGGGGCCCGAACCAGGCCATGGGCAATCAGATGAACCGATTCCCAAGCAACCCAGGCCATCCAGGCACCCCAAACCAGAATACCGGACCGACGGGATACCACACAGTGATTCCCGAGGCCCAGCAGCAGCGCATCCTTGAGCAGGCGAAGGCGCGCGTTGCGGCACAAGAGCGCTCGGCCATGTTCGGCGACAAGATCGCACAGCCTGGCGGCGGCCCTGGAATGGGCATGGGCATGGGATTCGGCAGCAATATTGATGTCAACAGACTCGCAGCCGCCCGTGCCAGCCTGGCAGCGCAGCACAAACCACAGACACCTCCAGCCGGCGCCCAACGGCCAGGGCTGAACGGAACTCCTGTAGGCCAGGTCCCGCACAAGGTCACTCCGGTGCCTGTGCCTGTCATTCCAGGACTTCAACAGCAGCGGAAGCCTTCCTCATAGCAAGGGGGAACCGGCCGGGCGGTTTCTTGAAGAGCAAAGGAGCAGCTTGCAAGGGGGACAGATTTTTTGTAGTGTAGACCAACTTGGGAGAAAAGGGAACCTCGACGAAGAACTCGCGGTGGGTTGGGACGGGCGTTTAGAGGCGGACCATTCGATTTTTTCATTTGGGGAGGAGTTGGGCCGTTATGCTGCCAGGAGCTAAACCGAGGGCTCTTATCAAAGGCAATCGCGGAGTTGAATCGCGAAGGAGAGATGGAAGATGGTGTGTTTCCTTTTCTCTTGTGTGAGCCCGATTCGCGGGCCTTGAGATGTAATACAACCTGCCTCGATGGGGATGCGCCCGAGCGCCCTGTGCAGCAAGTGTGATTGATGGGTGTAAGTTTATTTGTTGACAAGGAAAAAGGGAGTTCAAACTGCCAAATAGGCTCTTTGGCTTTGGGTTAATTGAGTGTTTTGGTCGCATGTAAAGTACAGTATACAAGTGGGTGCTCTCGTCACCTGAACTGTAGTCCCATGCCGCTCGCTTGGAGGACTCGGTCAATTTGAATCGCAGCTGCAAGTTCCAATGGAGAGTGGTTTCTTCAATATTTGATTTGGATGCTAATCTTGCTCATATCGATTGCATCCGTCGTTGTTATACAGAGCTGGGTATCTCGGGCCATACAACCGGCCGCACTGTCATGCCTCCCTACATTTACACATATGACAATACAACACTCTACATCTCTATCCAACGGCCTTTTGTGCGGGTTCAAAATCATGCCACCACAGGCGTGTGCTTGGCCTCCTCGCGCTCTTGCATCCACTCCAGGACGATGCGTCGCAGCTCAAAGACCACCTCAACGGCGATGAGCAGGATGATGATGAGCTCGAGCCGTGTGCCGTGCTGCTCGCTGGACATCTCGCGCAGCACGCTGGCAATCTCAGCCGCGTAGTCCATTTTCTGGTTCAGCGTGCGGATGCGCACGTTGACGTCGAGGGCGCGGCCGACTTGGTCGTAGTACGCATCGAGACCGAGCTCCGATTTGCTGTCCCAGAACAGGTCGGGCAGAGCATCCGTGAGTTCCGAGTAGTGGTTCAAGCGGGCGCGCAAGCCTAGGAGCTCGCCCGTCTTCTGGAGGATGAACTTGCGGCCGAGCGGCACGCCAGCGCCCTGGGAGAGGAGGGCCGGGATGTTGCGGGTGCTCTCGAAGTAGGCCGTCAGACCGGTCTCGAGAACGGCGAGCTTGGTGCTGCGGGCGAGGCCGGAGGAGAAGGCCACCTTGGCGAGTGTTGTATCGAGGTGGTCGCCGTCGGTGTGCTCGCGACGGGTGCCGAGGACAATGACGTCGCCCTTGAGGGTGCTCGTCTCGCGAGCCGTGTCGGTGGTGAACTCGAGGTCTTCGATCTCGCGGGCCTCGACGGGATGGGCCTCCTCAGCCGCACTGAGGATCTGGCGGGTGACGACGTCGGGCGGAAGCGACCAGGTGACAATTGTGCCCGAGGGAAAGACGAAGATGTCGCCGCCATTGACCCCTCTGGCGTGGAGGACCTCATTGGCGTCGAATTCCGTGCCGTCCGGGTCGATTTCGAAGCCGTGAGACGACAGGATCTCCAGCACCTTTGGCATGTTGAACGCCTCAGCCACACATGTTGCGCTGACGAGGTTGGAGGGTTCATCTTCCTCTCGGATCTTTGGCTGCGAAGCACTAGCGCCCCGCTTGGGCTGTTGCGCAGCCATGGCGACTCGTCGGAGGGAGTTCTTGGCCATGCCAGCTCGGCTGGGCTTGCGCTTGGAGGCCGGCGCCGGCGCTACATTCTCGCCTTTGGGGCCCTGGGTCGCGGAATTGTTGCTGTCGGGGACCTGGGAGAGGTATGGATTCGATGTGAAGAAGCTGCGCTTCCGTGGGAGACACGCCGGCGTGGTCAGATGGAAGGCGCGGTGCGGCCGAGGAGTCGGGCCAACGACTGAGGTGTGGATGAGGCGCGAGGCATTGGCGGTGATCCGATGTGGAGAGGGCCTCATGATGGCGGCGGCAGGGCCATTCAAGGCGAGCGAGGTCTGGCCGTTAAGTCGATACTCGTGGTCTAGGGGACAATTGGCATTCGCTCGTCTCTGAGTTGTGTCGAAGCTGTTGTTACACAACGACTGGAGTGTTTTTCGTGGGGACCGGCCGTTGTCGTTTGACAGCCGGCTAGGTACGGACGAAGGCTGCTGGAAACTGTAGACGGGGCGATAAGGACCACTCTTATCGACACGTGTTGGCGCACCTGACACAGTTGGGGAGATCGTTGAGTCTAGACCGCTTCGGGAAGTCATCTCTACACCCATGACGACGTCCCACCGCTACGATCTCTAGGGGGAACGAAAGAGACACCGTTAATTACGCTTCTGATAGTTCGGTGCCACTTGCTGCCATCTTCCCCCGACCTCCCCAGACTGATATCCGCCGCCCCTCAGATTTTCTCCTTGTCTCACAGCCTCTCCTGTGGACACACTTCCCTCTTGCCTCTGTCTCAACACCCTACACCCCTCTCTTGTCCTTGCAAAAAATTACCCCACCATGGATCTGAACCCCAAGTACGACGACTATGACTTCCCTCACACTGCTGAGGTGAAGCAGGATGGCCACGCTGGCCACCTGACAGAGGAGCAGATCGCCCAGGTGGCCCAGCTGCGCATGATGCTCGAGGCTGAGGGCTTCACTGAGCGATTGGATACTCTGACTCTGGTGCGTACGAAGGAGCTGGCCGACACAGACGGCAAACGTCGCCAGTGCTGGCTGCCCCCTTGATGCGTACAGACGAGACTAACGGCGCGTGCGCGAGTAGCTTCGATTCCTCCGCGCCCGAAAATTCAATGTCGAGCTGTCCAAGAAGATGTGAGCGGGCTCGATTCCCAGAATGCCAAGGACTACCTGTAGTAATGCTGACCGCCTCCCAGGTTCATTGAGTGCGAGAAGTGGCGAAAGGAGACCAAGCTCGACGAGACGGTGCCTACCTGGGACTACCCCGAGAAGCCCCAGATCAACAAGTACTACAAGCAGTTCTACCACAAGACGGATAAGGTGAGTTGACGCAGTTGCGTCGCCGCTTCTTTGAGGGGAATGCGGCTAATGATCGCCATTTACAGGACGGCCGACCCGTCTACATCGAGACCCTCGGTGGCATCGACCTCACTGCCATGTACAAGATCACCACCGCCGACCGCATGTTGACCAACCTGGCCGTCGAGTACGAGCGCGTCGCCGACCCTCGCCTTCCCGCCTGCTCCCGCATGCAGGGCCACCTCCTGGAAACGTGCTGCACTGTCATGGACCTCAAGGGCATCTCCATCACCAAGGCTCCCCAGGTGTACACGTACGTCAGCCAGGCCTCTGGCCTCTCCCAGAACTACTACCCCGAGCGCCTGGGCAAGATGTACCTGATCAACGCCCCCTGGGGCTTCTCCGGCGTCTGGAGCATGATCAAGGGCTGGCTGGACCCCGTCACCGTGTCCAAGATCAACATCCTGGGCTCTGGATACAAGTCTGAGCTCCTCAAGCAGGTTTCCCCCGAGAACCTCCCTGTCGAGTTTGGAGGCACCTGCAAGTGCGAGGGCGGCTGCGAGAACAGCGACGCTGGCCCCTGGAACGACCCCAAGTGGGCCAGGCCCGCCAAGTGGGAGAAGAAGAAGGCCGAGCAGGTCATCGAGAACAAGGGCTCTGAGGGTGTCGAGGTCCCTGCCGATGCCAAGGCTCCCGAGGCCGCCCCTGTCCCTGAGAAGGAGGGCGCTGCCCAGACCGCTGCCGCCTAAGCGGCACGGGCTACGGGATTGGTCGCCGAGAGAGATAGACTGCCGGCGACGGTCTTTTGCTAGACTGGAATACCTGTTTCTTCATTTCTACGCGGGGAGGAGATGGGGATGGGGATGGATGCCTTACCTTGGTGGCTTGCAAGTCGCGATTGTGGGGAGATGACGACAAACCGATAAAACACGTGGGGTGGTAGAGGGCGGAGCGTGAGCGGGAGCCAGAGGCAAGCAAAAAGAGTTTGATAAGAATCACTACGGCATGAGGCGTCTATACGAGTACACACATACAGGCTGCCTGTCGATGCGTGGATCTTGCCTTTCGGTGTGTTGCATGTCTGTATTTTTGTTCTTTTTGGAGTGCCATATCTCGTCCCATCATGGGTGCATTAGTTCCAAGCAAGATAGACGCAGTGCCCGGCATATTCCGACGCTCATTCGGCGGCTCCTGCGACCCTTGTGGTGATATCATCCGTTCTGTTTGCTCGCGCGCATGTATAAAAGAAAAAAGCGACCCGCGCAACGCCCAAAACTCCACGAGGGGGGACCTGCAGCTCTCGACGGGCCCCTGGCCAATGCGAGAAACCTCAGCCCATTTTCTCGGGTAAACCCTGTAGATCTCGTACCTCACCGCCCCTGTGTCACGACATACTCGCCTGCCACGCGGGCCCTCTCCATCTTGGCCACGACAGCTGGCATGTCCCGCTTGAGGCGGCCGAGGCCCTCGACGGCGCGGCGGAACCCCGCCTCGACGCTGGCCTGGCGCTCGAGCTGCGGCACGTCGAGCTCGACGGCGGCGGCGGCCTCTGCGGCTGCGGCGACACGCGCCTCGAGCAGCTCGTCGTCGCGACGGAGCCCCGCGCGCAGGGACTCGGCGTGGGCTTCGGCCGCTGAGGCAGCGACGGTCCGCTTGAGGGCGGCGACCTCCTCGAGTAGCTTCTCCTCCTGCGTGATGAGCTCGGCGACGCGGCGGCGCTTGCGGGCGTCAAAGGGCTCGTAGACGGGCTCGGGTTCGGAGGCGGAGGAGGCGCCCGCGAGGCACGAGTCGGCGGGGACGGGCATGCCGTTGATGGACAGGTTGGGAGCCGCAAGGGTGAATGTCTTGTCAATGTACTGCGTGCCCAAGGGGACGTGTCAGCCTGGGAAACTCTTGGCACACAACGCATGCAACCTGCAGCTGGGGGAGCATTGCCAGGTCGGAATAGCTGACCTCGTTGATGAGCATCTCGATCTGGTTGCGCAGCACGTCTTCGGCCTTGCCCTCGACGACGGGGAACGCCTCGTTCAGGCGGACTGCGGCGGCCGTGCGGACATTGTTGATGAGGTATGCGAGGTCTTCGGGGCTCTGTAGCTCAATCTTGCGCTGAAGCTGCGCGACGAGGGCCTCGTCGTCCATCTTCCTGGGCCGGGGGGGGGTCTCGGTCGCGGGTTGCGAAGGGGGGCGTGGATCGCAGAGGGCTCGTCGTGCGTTGGCAGCCGTCGCCGCGCTCCCTTTGTCGCAGGGGCAGAAGACGGGCCGACCGATGCAAAGGTTAGGCGTCGGGGCTGGGGCGCGGCGGTCGTTCTGGGCGGGATGCTTGGTCGTCGTTGAGCAGAGAGCTCGAGTCGGTGTCGCGTTTCTGAGGCGATATTGTTTACTTTGTCTACCCGGATGGGCATGTGGGGGTGGGACGGGCCTTATCTTATCGTGCTGGGTTCGGCCTCGGGGATCTGAGGTGCTGCCATGCTGGTCCCTGTTTGTTCACTAATAGGAGCACAGTGCTTATAGAGAGTGGGCTGGCCGGAAAGCAAATTGATCCTTCAGTTTTTTTTTTATTTTTTTTTTATACATTCTGTTCAAGATTGCCGTAGGATGCGCGTGTGTACTGAGGCATCACGCAATGGATAGTTGTGGCCGTTGAACGTCACATGCATTTTGTCCACGCAACTGGAAAATCCCAAGCACAGCGTCAAGAGCGAATGGAATAGTTGCGAGGCAAAACAGGGATTAATCTTTTTTACTCTTTTCTATTATTTGATAGCTGCAGTTGCTCATGGCATTTTAAGACGCAAATTCATGCCCGTCTTGTTTATCCACCCAGACGAAGTGCTATCAACGCTACAAAGAGTCAATATGGGCAAATATATTTACCAATAAGCTCGCCATTGTCACCAATGGAGTCCCGACTACACCCAAGACTGCTATTACTTGCAAACTCATAGCATGGCGAGACTTCCTTAGCCACAATGGTCCAACGTCCACTTATGGGCCGCACATAGACATGTAGCACCATGAGTTCCAGCGCCTCACGTTAGAAGGAAGTGAACTATTTCAAGGTTTCGATCAGGCTCGAGTTGTCCGATATAACACCATCAGCGGAACTTGTCCCTTGACTCTCTTAACCTGAAGTGCGCTGAAGGAAGTGGGTTGTACAAGGTGATTCGTTCGTCTCATGATGGCAAATTCACGAGAGGGTTCGCCAGAAATGAAGCATTCCGGTACCGGGAGAGTCCTAGCACAATATTTCACTTGTCCAGTGGCCTTCTGATTCAAGATCAGTGCATCTTGTTCTCTTTATTATTTACATCTATTGTCTTATTAGCTAGTGATTCGAGGGTAGCCAGACCTGAACAAGGTGTCTGTTAGTTGTCATTTCTGTGTGTTTGCTACGTTGGCCAGAGTTTGTGGAAGTCTTAAGATTGATTTTCTGATGTGGAAATGCTTGAGATTTGAAATCCTTGAAAGAGTCTGCATGTAGTGTGTCACGCAAATACACACCATAAGGATACCTGATGCTAGATGGTCAGGGGCGAGTAGCCTAAGCCTGGCAAACACACCTGGATATCTATGGCCTCTGCACGCCCATACATAGTAGAGTATGCTTGAAAAGAGAAAAATATTATTGGCTAGGGATGGTGGACAGTAGGCTCCTCCACCGACCTCGTAGGCTCGTCCTGCGTCCTTATTTGAAGGGCTGACACAATTGGAAAGCCTCAAAGGCATTCGACGGGTACCTAGTCGGGGTAATGCCTGCCAGATCCCTGATACTCTGGTTTCCCAAGGCGGATTCGGGGTCCGTGTAGGGGTACACTTCCGCATTCAAGTCGGCCACGACGCGAGGCCGGATGGCGAGCAGCACCTGGTAGATCTGATTCATCTTCCACCCTTGTCCAAAGATGGTCGTAAGAGCCCACGAAATCTGTCTTCCAAACGGAAACCAAGTCACGGCGTCGCTGTAGATGTCCCCGTCGCCCATCACGCGCCTTCGGGCGACCATTCTCCCATTCGCTGCCGCAATTTCACTTGTCACAGTGGCAGCCGGGATGACTAGCCCGCCGGGGTCGTTTATCTGAATAGCCTCGAGCATCCACCGGAGTGTCAGGTCCGAGAGCACCTCGTTGGGCTGGACCTCTCTGCTCACCCAGTCACACCTCGACAGCTGCCTCTCCAGCCATCCGCTGCCGAACGGACGCAGGAAGCGGGCACGGTGACGTCCGATGTCGTAATGCACTCCAGGGAACCACATCTCCGTGATGCCAAAGTTTGCTGGCTTTCCGGGCTTCGTATTGCGTCTGGCGTGGCACGGCGGGAAGATGTAGAGGCGGTCGTGCAGTGACACGGCATGGTAGACGAGCTCCACGGCGGTCGACACCTTCTGGTCGTGGAACTGCGGCCAATCCAGTCCCACGCCGCCCACAAAGTCTGGGATGCCCAGGCTGCCGACGGTGTCAAAGGCGCCTATGAACTTGATGGGCGGCATCAGCTGTGGCTGTCCCTTGGCCTCGTCGCCGATGAGGGGCCAGCTGGCTTTGCGGCGGAATGTCCTGGACTGGGGGGACTTCGGGGCATTGATGGGGTCGTCGGAACGGTAGATGCGATAGACTTGCTGGCAGAGCAAGTCAGTATTGTAGTGGTCGATGGTGTTGTCCTTTGTGAGGATGGGCTTGACGATGCCGCAGTTGTTGATCATGCCCGCGATGGACCGGACGAGGAACGCGCCCCGGGAGAATCCAAACATCCACAGCTGGCGGTCGGGGTAGCTGTAGTTTTTGACAATGAATGAGTAGGCCAAGATGCACTGCTTGGCGAGGTCTTGGGCCGTCACGCCGTTGAAGATGTAGCTGTCTCGCTGTTAGAGGAAAACGACTTGACGAGGAGTTGGATATGTCATGTACTCTATAAATGTTGTCCCAAGCCCGACACCGTGCATATACCATGCAGAGTCTCCCATGGTATGTACATCTGTATCATTGGGGTTCATTGGGATGCCTACCATCCGGGCCAAGCGATAGATGTTGGTTCTCGTGTCGGCCTCACGCCCAGCCCAGGTGCCATCGCAGAGAATGACCAGGGGTCTTGGTGGGCCAGACATTGTGCTGATTTCGGGATTCTGTTTTTCGGGATTCTGTTTTGACATTGTTTGTTTTGACATTGTGTACACACTGGGGTGATGGATATGCTAAATGAAGAGCAAATGGTGTGGATGAGTGCAGGTGAGAGTAGACGATGGACGATGTGAGGGAGTCCTATATAGCTGCCTACTTCCGTGGCTTGCGGCACGGCAAAGCTACTCCCCGCACCATCTACCGTTTGAGAGCGACCTTGAAGTTTGTATCAAATATTGATTCCCGTGTGACGTACGAGGCTTTGTTTCTGGCATTCATCTGGGTGGTAACAATTGGGATGCATCTCCTCCGTCCAGAATCGGCTGTTGCTTGCACCAGGTGAGAGCAAGCCTAGCGCCATGTATGCGACCCCAAAGCATAGGTTGGCACAAGATATTCAGCGACAAGGGTTCGGCGAATGCCACTGGCCGCCTGCAAAGGGTCTAGACCATTGTGCGTCTCGGAGGAATGCTGCGCTTGACATGTGAAGGGCAGATTAAAGGCTGATCCACGGGAACAGCCGAGCTTAGCTGTCTATCAAATATTAATATATAATTAATCCACCGTACATTGTATACTGGCTAGGCTTGAATAGAACGCCACAGAGTCTGCCACGGTGGACGAATTAATATGACAGAAAGGAAAAAAATGACAAGTTCCTAGCAACTCCAGTCGACATCAATGAGGGTCCTTCCTTCCACGTAAACCCGTCCGAGCGAACCCCGTCGAATTATGTCATGTTGGCCGTGCCCGCTTTGAATTGACTGATCAAACCCGGAATTGGCCAATACATGCCGTCCATCCACCAAGGCTGGGAATGTTGGGGAATGGGGTCCAATTCAATTACCCAACCCACCAGACACCAATTTTGGCGCGGAACTGGAGCGAGATCTGTGCTATGGCCGCTAGCCCGCCGTCTCGCTAGGGCTGTTGGCGTTTCATTGGGCGGCTGAGGCTGCTAGCTCGCGGCGTCACGCAGCGCGGTCCCCAACGTGAAAGTCAGCGGCTGAGTCTGACCAAATTTTGGTGCATCCCTGGGGCAGAGTGAACGCTGCCCTGCAATGCTGTTCGGGTCCATGGCGTAAGGCCCCCGGATCTCCGCCCTCGTTTCTGAGGCCACCTCGCTTGCGGACCGTCGGCATCCGAGGAGTCGAAGCTGACATGATGGAGCTCATTACCAGAAAGAGTGGGCTGGGGTTCGTGGTAGCAGATGTATAAATGAATCGATCCGATGCAAACATCCCAGAATCACCATACCTCCGCAAACACTCTCTCATCCACTACTCCCAGCTTCAACTGCACATCCGCCAACATGACCGAACAAGAACAGCTCAAGACGTACCGCGCCAACTGCCACTGCGCAGCCTTCGTCTACGAGGTCGACCTGCCCGAGATCAAGTCGGCCTATGAGTGCAACTGCAGCTTCTGCTACGTCAAGGGCACGCTGTGGCAATTCCCCGCGGGCGAGGACGCTTTCAGGGTCGTCAAGGGCGACATGGACGCCCTGAGCTCGTATTCCTTTGGCGACAAGACGTTGGAGCACAAGTTCTGCCCCGACTGCGGAACCGCTGTCCTCGCCCTCAAGACGGGCGCCCCCCCTGGCAGGTCGCTCGGCCTGAATGTCCATGCCTTCCAGAACATTGACACCTGGTCGATTGAGCATATCCCGTAGGGTGTCCGCCGTTGCAGCCCAATTGAAGTGGAAATTGCTAACTGGCGAATACACAGCGTTGATGGTGTCGCAAAAGGCCCCCAGTATGAGCACCCAATCTACGATGGCCCGCTCCCTACCGCGAACGTCGACGGCGGCAAGCTTCACACGGGAGCATGCCACTGCGGCGCCGTCAAGGTTGCCGTCAATGTCGAGCCAATCGACAGCAACTACCCCGGGATGATGGCCGAGTGCAACTGCAGCATCTGCGAAAAGGTATGAACAAACCAACGAGGCCGCACGGGAACGACCCCAAACTAACGGAAATCTAGAATGCCTACGTGTGGATCTACCCTAAGACGGAGCAGGTCGTTCTCCACGGCAAGCCCGAGGACATTGGCGTCTACCTGACGGGCCAGAGGCTGATCGAGAAGACCTTTTGCAAGCACTGCGGCGTCCAGATGAGCAACCGGCCCATCCCCCAGACGTCCGAGCAGGTCGACAAGATGGACGCCGACCAGTTGAAGGTGTACAACATCTCCAACGGCTACCACCCCGTCAACGTCCGCACCATCCAGGGGCCCAACGTGCTGGAGTTGAAGGACAAGATCAAGCAGCTCACCGGTTCTGCAGACTGGGGGCCCAAGTACGTCAACCCTTAATTCAGGGCATCTTTGTAGTAGTGTACTATAGAATATAGAATACATGTAGTTGGTCGCGATGGCGTGGCGTTTGGGAGAGCGGGGGTCTGGCATGTCGATGAGCGATGCTTCTCCAATGGCGGTTGTTGATTAGACCTGGCTGTAGTCATTGATAGTTGTAATGGACTGATTCGAAGCCACTGTCTGTGTGCTGAAACTCCGGTGTGTTGTGGATGACGTCTCTCATGCTGGAGGCCCGTCACATACCACCATAGTGCACCATTGCTGCTGGAGGCCGTCAGGTTTCACCCCTCGCCGCCGAATGGCCATCGCCCACGACTTGACCATCGAGCCCTCGGCGCGTCACCAGTATAGAACCATGTCCCGTGGCATAATGATGAATGGCTTCATTGGTTCACTTGGTTGACCGAGGCTCAAGACAAATGCATGCATTCGTCACGATGAGCACCCGGGCGCGGCGAGGCATGGAAATACTTTCGCCGGTGATCGTCACGTCAACAACGCAGTGGGAGATTGTGACGGCCGATGGAGTTTGACACAGCTATAAAAGACTTCGGTTTCCCCTCGATTACTTTCTGAAAATCATCTCCCCCAACATCATAAACTCACAACTCAAAACAAGAACCACACTACACATCTTCAACTGCCCTCAAGCCCTCGACTCTCAAGATGCCTCAGAACCAAATGTCAAAGAGCGATGCCAAGAGAATCCAGTCTTCTCAGGTAAGCCATCTGCAAAGATTAATTACTCCGCGTGAGCTGACTGAGACGCGAGCAGGCCCAGGGAGGCAAGGACATGTCGTCCTCAGGCTTCACGGCGCGTGCCCAGTCCGCCGGGGACCGGGCCCAGAACCAAGCCAACACGGCCAGCGGAAATGCGGGCCAGGCCCAGGGAACTCAGCAGGGTGAACAGAAGCGCTAGGTTGCCCCAGCGGTGAGGCGGAACTGGTTCTGCTACGGCGAGGAAATAGGTTGATTCCATCTCTCGAGGACAAGCAAAGGCGCTATGATGTATTCAGTTGAGGCTATTATCGCGCACACAACACACAATGGAGCCAAATTCAGAGATGAGAGACATTGATTAGTATTGCCGCGTCTTGTGTGACCCATCCAGCACGCACGTTGCTCTCGCAATCGCCACTAGAGGTCGGTTCCTTTCCGCCATCCTCCCCCTCCATGGCGCCGTTCCCTTTATTTGCCACTCGGGCCAGCCTGCAGCACGGGCTCCTGTCATCGGCCCTGGGTGGGGGGCCTTTGACAAGCCAAGAGCCCAGAAGTCTGTCGAATTTAGGCTTGCACTAGTAGTAGAGTTGCAGAGCGGGCGTGTTGTCAGGGGGGGCATGGCGGGAGGAAACATGTTTGGGTCTAGGCTGTGGATCAAGTAGGATTACGGGGGAATCAGATAAAGTGCCAGGGTAGCAGTAGCAGAGGCTCTACGGAGTACGGAGTACATGGTAATTAATCAAGCGCGGCGATCAATCCCTGCAGCGGTTGGGCAATGGGCCCATCAGAGTCGAGGACCAGAGCGCGTGGCTCTCTTGGACAAAAGCACGCAACCGCACTCGCCAAGTCTTGAATGCCTTGATTTAAAAATTGACTCTACTGTTGGTGACTCGAGGATTGACCGAGTTGCTGCCAGATTCGGACGGATGGCGATTGTCTCGGCCGAGAATGCATGAAGCTGTTGATGGCTTGATGCACTTTTGGCTACGACGCTGCGATGCATGTCCAATGTTTGAGCCGACTGCCACACCTTTTGCTTATTACTTGTACACTCGTCCAACGTACGCCAAGCAGCCGCAACGAGCCACGTGCGTCGACTCCATCTGCCGTTTCGAGCAGGCAATGAGGGTCTGAAACACGACAAAACACTGCAATAGACAGGGGATGGGCCCGATGGGGGGACCACCCCCCACAGTTCGAGTCGCTTGCCCAAAATACATTGCACTACAGGCCGGGGCCGAGATCCGCAGGATGGAAACAGGATGACTTGAGCGGGCGGCCATCATCTGATCGGGGACGGGTCAGTTGTCGCGCATCGGGATAAAGACGGAAACGGGTAGAGTGTGTTGCATGCTGTTTATTGGTATGGCAGACGCGATGCAGCTGGCTGACCGGGGTCGCGGGTGAATTAATGAATAGTTGAGTACGCACTAGGGCAAACAGTGATGCCGCCTGGGATATATCATATACGCGGGTTGTTGTCGACCTGCTCGTATATCACCACGACCACCATCGCCAATTGAGCAGGATTCCACGTCTGTAACGGCCACCGCACTCCTTCTTCCCGATTCATCGACAAACAAACCGCTCGAGCCATGGAGTCGCCCGCCAGACACGCTCGCTTTGGGTGCAGGATCGGCCTCTGGCTCCACCGGCACCGTGCAGCGAGCGGCCGACGGCGACCCGGAGCACAGAACGGGGAGAGCAGGACGGGTTATATATACTGCCCGGACGCACGGCCGGACGGGAGACCCTGGCCCTTTGAACGCTCTGGAGACATTTGTCTTCAGATGATCACAATCCGTTGCATGGGATCTCGCATTTCGTCCACAACCTTGCAGGGCTGGCGCGTTTTCTCTGCTCGCAGTAGAAAAGGAGGAGCCCAGGACGGCCTGTGCGACCTTTGTCCTTGTCTCCCAGACGCTCCTCTTCTTGAGCTCTTCTTGTTGATTGTTGCTTCTTCCTCCTTCTGCCTCGGGCACCGCTCGTTGCCATGTATTCACGAATGTCGCCGTCGCAATGTCTAATACCCGCCTGGCTCGCCGTCCTCTTTTCCTTTTCCCTGTTTGCCACTGTCGCTTCGGAAACAAACTTCATCCAGCCGCCCAATGCCAAGACGGCCGGAGACTACGGGAGCAATCCCACCTACAAGCTCGGCGAGAAGGTCCGCGTGGAGTGGAGGTCGGACCTCGACCTCATGTCGCTCTATATCTTCCAGGAGTATCCCACCAAGGACGGCAGGGCATGGTTCAAGCTGCTACAGAGTAGGCTATCTACCCATCAGACAAGGGTTTTACCTCCTCTAGAGCGAGCGGCGCTGACAAGACGCAGATGCATCCACCTCTACCGTTTTTACCTGGCAGTCCACCCTCGATGGCTTCTCTCCCACCGTTCCCAAGGGCGAGAACGCCATCTTCTACTTTGGCGTGATGCCCGCCGGCGTCAACAGAAACGACCAAAAGTCTCTCTACTTTAACATTAGCATGTCCGATAAGAACACGGAGCAATTGCCGAGTCTGACGACTTTCAATGTCAAGCCGACGTCAGAGTCGAACCCAAAGTCCACGGACAGCCCAAGCGTCAAGGACGAGTCCAAGAAGCAAGAGACCACGTCGTCACAGACAGAAAGCTCATCGACCCAGAAGAACAGCCTCCCCACGGCCACCTTGGGCATGGGCAACCTGCCAACCGAGACGGTGGTGATGCCGCCCCTGACGGCGCCAACAGGCGCAACTCACGAGGAGGCCGCAAAGACAACCTCCAAGCCCGGCCTGTCAAACGAAGCCACCGTCGGCATCTCCGTCGGGGCCACGCTGGGAGCCCTCGCCGTCGTCGCCGGCCTCTGCCTGATGTTCTGGAGACGCCGCCGCCGGAGAAGGTTCTACGTCGACGGCTACGGCAGCGAACGGGACGGCCGGTTCCCCAGCGAGATTGCCATCCACCGGGCCAACAACATGTCGACGGCATCAAGGGTCGGCTCGCTGCCTCGCTCCGACCCACTGCCGCCGACCAGACCGGAGCGCCCGGCCGAGTCGTTCCACCCGGACGCCCCGCCGCGGCGAATGAGGTCCGAGCGGCACCGGGCCGAGCTGGCCGACGAGTCGGAGAAGGACTACCGCGAGGACCTCGTCGACTACCTCCCCAAGACGCTCCCGCGGGGGTACTCGCACGCGACGGGGCCTGGGGGCTTGCACGAGGCTCCGTGACGGTGGGTGGCGTGGTTCCGGTTCGAGGTAGCTTGGCCGCGCCACAACTACCGGTCCAGCAGGTGGTATGGACAGAAGCTCTCCTCCAAGGAAGACTTGTCTCCTCAAAGTGCCCCTAAATTGAAGAAACAAGAAGACGGGGCACTACTTTCTTTCGTTCGATGCCCGCCATGTGTGAAGGCCAACAACGCGACTTACATGTAAAGTGAGACGGGCATCAATCCTTTCTGGCAGCGGTTGTTTGGGCTCTTGGAGCAGAGGCTCGGAGCCAGTGTATATAAAATAGTTAGCAGCTTACCTTGCCTTTATTGACTAATGTTTATGGGAAATCAACAAATTGGACTCTCTCAACCAAATCGAGGAACGTGATTTCATGTTGATATTGTTTCATGACGCACTGTATGTGTAGGGCTAGATAACCTCGACACCTCCTTCAGTAGTCTATGATTCAGTATGGACACCTATACCTCAGATCAGAGCTCCAGCATAGTACTCATTGTGTGCAATACAATGTTCTGCTCTCCTCGCTAACTCGGCAGCCCACCTCAAAGACTACCCTGGACTTTGAACAGACTACCGAAAACCCAATACCCCACCAGAAATTTCATCCTCGCCAAACACCATCACTTGAATAAAATGGACCTACCAGTTCTCAGCCCAGGAGCCGCGCCCATCCGACACCCCGACTGCTGCCTCAGCTTATCAGTCACTCTACTAGACTGCCTCCTACAACTATGCACAGGAGCCACTCCCAGCACGCCTCGTCGCGGAGTACTCTCAATAGGCAGCGGCTCAGGTCTCCTTGAAGCCTTGCTGTTGGCCTATTCGCAGTCGAAACAGCTCGCCCTCGGCCAAGCAGAGTCTATAGAGCTGGACGTCGAGGGCGTCGAAGTACAGAAGCTTGAGTCAGACCAGCCAGTGAACAAATACCTGCCCGAGCCGGCTATCAACACAGTCCGTGGCACATGGGACGTCTCAGCAAGGCTTCGCGATCCACAGATGGTTGGATTGATTTTCGTGTACCCACGACAACCCTCCTTGGTATCTCGATACGTGAAGGCAGTTATGGAGGACAACCTCAGCATCGCCGTCATCATCTGGCTAGGGCCAATGGCCGACTGGTCGGTATTTCAGGGCTGCTTCGCGACGGAGACCAAGGCAAGGCACGCGTTTGAACCGTGTGAGACGAGAAGAGGCGCTGAACTCGGGCTGGAGGAGTTTGAAATGATGGCACTGCTGAAGCGAGCAGCATGACTGCGACTGATGGTTACGGAACATACGGCAGATAGGAGCGTGCTGTGAGGGCCAACAACATTGTGGCACAGGTCGCATAGACGGTCGCATAGACTACGCGAAATGTCCATCTTACGAGAATAACCCTAGCCCTGGTCAAATGTCGCCAGCTGCAATCAAACGTTATCAAAGAGGGCTGCTGGAGCGGGGTAACAGCAGTGCTAATCTCGCTGAAGCAAACAGCAAAAGCAAGCCTAGCCACCCCACCCCCCTGAGTAGATTGCTTTGGCCTTGAGCGGCAACAACAGGACAATCGACTAGCTGTGAGAAAATACGAGCCTCTGATCCCCCCGCCAAGCACGGGCTGCAGTGGGCGTGGCTTGAGATTGGATGGAGGGAACAAGGTATGTTGGCACACGCAACACGGCAGCCAACAGCCGCACTAGCCCTGTAGGCGACAGGGCTAAGCGTGTCACAGTGCTTGTTAGCAGGGCGAACGAAGAAATGATGATAATTTCCACTGGCCCTGTCGATCTGAGCATAGGCATCAACAGGGCGGACCCGCCTGTAGACGCTGAAAAAATGGGGCATTGTGAGATTTAAGGCTGAGTGCTCCTTGCCGTTGCTGGCGAGAGACAGACGAGGAAGGAGCAAGGCGTGAACTATCGAATGCCTTCTCAGATATCATCAGTCTGTGCGCTGGGCCTTGGGTGCGAGCTATCATTTCTACCCGGCTTCTTTCCCCCCCCACACACCTCAAGGAGGTGGTGCGCAAATGCAGCGAGCAGTCGATTTCCCCCAATTGTTTTGACGGTATCCTTGTCGCATGGCACACCAACCGGCCGCCAGCTTCCCATCATTGGCTCGATACCCAAGAGGCGTTGGTCGGGCTGGCGAATTGTTCAGCAGATAGGGTCGCACAGTCTGAAAGCCAACATTTACCCCCCACATGTTGCTCGCCTGATTTCTCGCTGGGGGGGACCGTTGCTTTTCCAGCTGTTTATTTTTTTTTTTCCATTTAATAGGACCTTCCCAGCACCCGATTTGTCGTCGCTGTGCCGTGTCTCGACTTCTTTTCTATCGCATCTCGCCAGGAGCGATAGCCTGCAACAGACTGCGCGAGCAGAGCAGCGAGCACAAGCGACGGCCAGTGTCGCCTCGGTGTGTATCAAGCCTACCAGTCCATCTTACTAGCTAGCGTGTTTCGCTTGCATCATGGAGGCTGGGCCTCTGGAGCCGCACAACTCGGCCGTGCCAGGGTTGCCAGATCCGACTCCACATGACGAGACTGCCCATGCCGTCTTCTTGGAGCACGCCAGATGCCGCGAGGAGTACTCTGAAATTGTGCAGTCAAGGCACGACTTTAAACACGACACTGAGCGGCTGTTTGCACAATTTCAATCAGAAATGAACGACCCGACGAGAACCATGGAGGAGAAACTTGGCCAGGTGTCTCAAAAATACAAAAGCCTGTGGACCCAGTTCACCCAAGACAAGGAAAAGGAGCTTCAGCGTCATGGCGACCAAGTATTCAAGTGCTTGGTGAAGCACGCGGCCTTCCTGATGGGTCAGATGGGAGAGGAGGTCATCAAGGAGGCACTGGCGCAGGCCCTCCCAAACCTCAACATCAACCAAGAGCCACCAGCTGCATTGAGTATGACTGGACTGCCGTCGCCAAGGGGTTCTTCATTCGACAAAGAATCAACTGCGAGGCTCACTGAGCCAGGCGGACAGCAGCAACAGGAGCCTCCACAGCCATCCATCGACGTCAACACAGAGGATAGGGGTGGGCAACAGGAGCAACTGGCCTCGGCCGCGAACCAAGAGAACACCAACCACGGGGAGGCACCTGACCGATCTGCCTCGGAAGTGCCACAAAACAAGCGGAGGGCTACTGTCTCATCAAACTCGCCAAGAATTACCAAGAGGCGGAGGCCCGTGGACCATCCCGTCGAAGTGTCCAGAACCATCGAGTTCAACGAGGTGTACCAGGAAGGCAACGCATTCCCGCAGTATTGCATCGCCCAGTATCCAAGGGAGACGGGCTCTTGGTACATCTTCCGGTGCCCAGAGTGCGATATGAACTTTACCGCCAAAGAGCGCCCTCTGTCCGCCGCATCCAGGCATCTGAGCGTGAGCAGCCGCCACCGTGACGAAGGGTTGGCCGGCGCAGGGTCGGCTGAGACGGTACGGAAGCTGGGGATACGCGTGCTCAACTGCAACGCAGACCTCGCCAAGCTCAACAACGACGCCATCGGGACGCCCAGCGCAGTGGAGTACACCCCGAATACCGACCCGGAGAACGCAGAGCAGGGGCGGAGGCGAAACGCGCGCGGCGCCACCGAGGTTCGCGCCCCCATCGTGGGGGATGTGTACACGGTGAGCTGGAAGAACGGGAGGCTGTTCCCCGCGTGCGTGCTGCCCCTGGGCGACTTCTCGTCGATAGGGCTCGAAGGGTCCATCTCGGATACAGGCCTGGTGGGCTGCGTACCCGAGTGTTACGAGTTCAACGCCGAGACCTGCGAGTTTGGCGGCTGGAAGCCCGACTTTGTGGATGGGGCCAGCCGCGTCTCTGAGCGCAAGTTCCCCATCATGTTCTTTGACCACTTTAACGAAGATACCGACTGGGTGTTTGCCAACGAACTCATCGACCTCGAGGGCTTGGACGTTGACATCAATGCCAAGACCTGGTCGGTGGTGCTGAGGAAAGAAGTGGAAGAGTATATCCTCGGGCGGGACGCCGCGAGAGAACTGGCGAATGCTGGTGTATGTGTGCCGGCAACTGGCGGTAGTGAGTCTTCTGGCCAAAGCCATATTTCGAGAGACTGGGATGCTGACGGACAGCTAGAACGAACCGGTGGTGCCGAGGAGAGCGGCGGGTCAAGCAATTCAACCGAACGCTTGATCGTGACGCTTCATCCTGGTGTGCCTAACACCGGCCCTTCAACAGCTGTAGAGAAAGGAGGCGAGAGCTCGCATCCAACCACTGGCACTGGAAACGAGGGAAATGAAGGCGAGCGTGAGAGGCCGGTGGAGCCTCCGGCGATGCCAGATGCACCAGCCTCGACGAGCCAGCAGGCTGAGCAGAGGAACCAGCAAACGAACCAGCAGACGAACCAGCAAACCAACCAGCAGGCTAACCAGGAGTCTCAGCAAGCAGAAGATCTCAACACAATGAGAACGCTGGCCACAGAGGCGCTCACATCGCTGCCCGATGAGCCCACCGTCAAGATTGAGCCCCCTGACGACGAGGACGACTTTATGAACGTCCCCCCACCCCCCAGGCCACCGATGCCTCCCTCCGTCAACACGCAACAGCAGTCCTCAGAGAGTACATGCGAACCAAGGACATGGGAAGCCGGCGCCAGCGAGCAGCTGCTGGAAGAGCTGAGGAGAAACCAAGCAAACGACAGCCCGGCAGAGACCCGGGCCGCGTTCCTAGCAGACCTCGCAGCGAGACATGAGCGGACAAACGGACAGCGGCCTACACCCTACGCACGAACGAGTGCAAACCAGGCGACCCCTCCGTGCGCACCCGTGGCGCAGATGGGCCCGGCTGCTCAGCCTCCCGCTCATGGCAACGGTAGGCCCGGGCCCGTCGGGGCGTACCCCATGGGCACCGGCCAGCCCAACGTGTACTCGGCGTCGAATTCAGCTCGGCCGTCTGAGGGCGCGGCCCGGGATGATGTCCCTGCACGGAGGTATGTCAGTGTCAACCGGAAGCAAGCCTTTCCTAGGTTCCAGTAGCTGCAAGTCCAGGGACGGCGTTTCCTGACGCAGGCTGAGGTTCTGTGAGTGGTTTCGATAAACGATGGCGGATATGTCGTTTTGTTTCTTTATCAGGTGTCCACGAAAATGTGTATCGAGCGATTTGAGAAAATATGGCTTACAGGTCTGTTTCCGGGTTCATGGAACCTATAAAAGCGAGGTTGCTTCTTGGGATGGCACATCAGATTAGTTGCCGGGCCGGCGCCACAGTACGCAAAGGCTGTATAAAAGTGTGTATTGATATTATTTCTATCGTCGCAAAGGTGTAGCCAATTTTGTGCTTGGCCTGATACCATGGAGGCAACTCCAGAACTGCCGTCGTATTCAACCGAGCCTAGGTGGAGATGAAATGAGTTGAAATGCATTTTGAGACGCAACCAGAGATTATAAATCAAATTTCTTTTTAGACGCCATGTTTTGGTCTTGCAGACGAGTACGATGCTGCGATTCAGCCATTAGTCGTCGCCCTCGAGCTCCCTTTTTCTAGCGTCTTCGACACAGCTTTGCCAGTCGATCCACTTCATGTATGAGGTCTCGCAGATGATGGTGATGATCATGCCGCAGCCCATGCCGATCCAGATGCCGTCAATCTTAATGTCCGGAGGACCCAGGGACAAGTAGACAGCCAGGGGCACGGCAACGATGTAGTTGACTGGCATCGCCACATAGGCGGCAACTGACTGGCGGCCCAGCCCCCGAAGCAAGCCGTTACAGCCGCACAAGAGACTGTCAGAGATCTGGACGACGGCAACGACGCCGGCCGACTTGAGGGAGAGCCGGATGACCTCTGAGTCGTTTGTGAAGATTGGCACCAGCTGGTGCCGGAGACCGTAGATGATGATGGCATCAAAAAGGCCAATGGCAACAAAGGCGATGGAGTAGACGGTCGATGCCCGACGGGCCAGGTTGAGGTACCCGGCGCCGATGTAGGTCCCGACCTGCGTGCTGACGGCGACGCTCACGGAGAAGGGGATGTGCCATGTGACGATGGAGATTGTGTTGAGGACCGTCTGCGCGGCGAGGTGGTTGGTGCCAATGTACGAGGTGGCGACCATGAGCACCTCAAAAGCCAGCCACTCGGCAAAGTTGACAATGGTGCCCGCGGCCGATAGGCTGATCAGGGGGCCCCACGAGTGGAAGGCGTCGGCTGACAGGCCGCCCCAGCACTTGAGGGACCACTTGCCGAAGAAGACTATGTAGAGTAGCAGCAGGACGGGGCGAAGGGCGATGGACGCCGATTGAGCGAGGGCAGCACCAGTGAGGCCCATGCCCAGCTTGATGGTGAAGAGCCAGCTCAGCAGGACGTTGAGCGGGGTGCAGATCAGGAGGACCCAGGTGCCGGCCTTGAAGTCGCCCTGGGCCTGGAGGAAGCGCTTGCCGGCCTCGAAGAAGGCGTAGCCGGGGAGGCCGAGGAGGCAGAGCCGGAGGAACAGGCCGGCGCGGACGCCCAACTCGGGCTCGCTGACGACGTGGGGCAGGATCCACGGCGAGGCCAGCCAGAAGGCGCCGATGGGCACCATGGCCAAGGTCATCAGGACGGCCATGCGCTGGACGTACAGGCCGACGTTTGTGAGGCGGCCGGAGCCGTATGCCTGGGCGCAGAGCGTGTCGAGGGCCGTGGCCATGCCCTCCATGACGGTGAAGCCGACAATGTTCATGGTGGCGAGCCCGATGCTGGCGGCGCCCAGGTCCTCGGGGCTCAGGTGGCCGGCGACGACGGTGGTGATGACGGCCGCCGAGTACTGCAGTAGGTACGTGACGATGAGCGGGAACGAGTACTTGGCGATGAGCCAGAGCTCGCCGGGGACGCTGCGCTGCGTGACGGCCTCGGCGAGGTGCTCGTCCTGGGCCGCGGGCCTCTGCTGGGCGAGCAGCGGCGACGTCTCGTCCGGGACGGGGGGCCCGTCTGTGAGGCTCATGATGGGCGGCTGGCGGTTGCAATTGATGTGATTACTGATGCCAGGCTGATGGTGGTCGGTTGCTTTCTGGGCTGGCGGCGAGTGAGTCCGAATCCCGAGTCTCCTCCTGTGGAGAAAAACACTAACTTTTTGCACTGGGCTGCGCCGGAGATTTCGGGCTAATTAGCCTTTGGAATGTGCCGTGTAACAATGAAACTGTGCAACAAAGACGGTGGGGTCAGCCCCACCGTTACGCGCAATCGCTTGGACTTCAAGTCATGTCGTGGACGGCGACTCTTTGTGGCCATTGTCGATGACTTCGAGGCTTCGATGCAATCTCACAATGTCGCAGAAGAGTGCGGACTGGGCCAGAATGGAGTCGAAGCGTCGTGGGACAATTGATGTTTCGTATAACGCACCAATCACGGACCCGGTCCTTGGCCGAAGCGCGGGTGTCAGTTATGTCGGCGATGTGATGCCGTTGGCTCATCACGTCAGTCATTGTCCCTGGCTGTAATTGAGCCACAATATGGGAGACCACCAAGGGTCATGACCCATATTGGGCAAGATGTTGCGGTGGCGAGTAGTCTTGGGCCGTCTGGGATCTCGTGCCTTTTGACGGCTACTGCGCGCCTCGACTTTTATGCCCTTGGGGACACAATGGAATGCCAATCCGCCCGTCTGACTTACAGCTCGCAAAAAAATAACGAGATGCGCGGACGACCCTGGTCAACTCTCAACACCACACAGCCATGCATCCCCCACTTAACGCCATCCTTTTCAACGGGCAGACCTATGACACGCCGCCCTCCTCGCCGACTCCACCGCCTCACGCCAGCGGACTCCAGAGCGGCACGTCTGGCACTGTTGGGTTGCCGGCGGCCGTGTGTTAAATCTGGCCATGGGCTTTGGGCCTGCGGATTGATAAGGTGAGACCCTCTCGCCTCAGAGGGCCATGGTCATTTTCGTATCCGCCATTGATACTGCAGCGAGTGTGCCATCCAGCTTCGAATCCCAAATCGTCACAGGAACCAGCATGAGCAGGACCCGAGCACGCCCTGCTATCACAAATAAGACTCCAGCTCGCTTGGAAGCGCTGCCCAGGTTCGTTCTCAGCGACATCTGCCACTACATCGACGCCGTCTGCCCTCGCGACTTGTCGGCATTCTCCTTGGCCTCGACTAGATGCGCGGCGGCTGCGAGGGGGCTTCGACTCAAATGTATCCACCTTCGGCTGTCTGGAAGGAAACAACTGGCACGCGACCTCGAGCGGATTCATGCGGTGCTGAGATTCAATGAAACGGGGCATGCACTCATCCGTCAGCTGAAACTTACAGGAAGTCTACTTGGCGGCAGCGAGCACGCGACTGATAATGAGGACTGGCTGAGCCACAGCCCCGGGCCAGGTGCTTCAGGGGTTAGCAGCGTAGACTTTTGCGCTCTGCCAAATCCTGACCAAGTGCCTGCGTTTGAAAGGCTGATGTCGCCCCCGGAAACAAGGTCGTCAACCGAAACCGCCAAGTTGAAGAAACAGCTCGAAGATGCCTGGCGCCCGCTCTCACAACTGATCCGCATTCTCTCATTGACAGATCTGATATATGCCTGCTCACACCAGATCCCACGTTGCATCCTCGACACATTGCATCAACACTCACAAGCAACAAGGCTCCACATGCACACGTTCAGCCTAAGGAGCCTCTACTGGTCCAAGGACTGTACCCAGGACATCGACCCCGACGAGTATGCCCTGGCGACATCGCCTAATCTGGACAGCATTCTTGCCAAGTTCCAAGATTTTGACGACTACGGCCGGCCTGGGTACAACTTCGAGGCCTTAATGGCCATGGCTGCCGGTGCGTGCCCAAATCTGAGGCACCTCTCCGTGTTTGGGACCATTCCCGGTGACTCTCTCCAGCTTCGACAGGCCTACCGTGCGGGGAAACCGCCCTGGAGGGGATTCTTTGGCCGGGGGTTTCAAGGTCTGACTCGACGAAAGGGGTACTTGAACACCCTGGTCACGAATGGGAATGTCGAACCTTGGCTCGAGTGCATCGACACCCGGGAGCTGATAACACTGAGGGTCGACGCTGAAGTGTCTGTCGACGACGTGAGAACCCTATGCTCGGCCTCAGCAAGAACTGGATTTGCTCGGCTGCGATCTTTGAGTCTTATCCTTGGCCCAATTCGGAGAGGTTTGGCCGCAGAGGAAGCCATGGACGTTACAGTTGGCGCGTTTCTCCGGACCCTGCCGCCGCTCGAGACGCTGGAACTTGAAGGTGTTCTGGCCGAGCACACGCTTTCTGCCATATCAGAAACCCACGCCAGGTCCCTCAAGCGCCTAAAGCTGCTACCTGTGGCCGTGTCTCCCGTCGGGGTCCCGTTTGCGCTGTCTGATTACCATTTGACGGCGCTGGGTAGGAACTCGAGCAAGCTGCATCACCTCCAGATGGCGGTGCGGAGATCCGGAGGAGACCGGAAGGAGGCGGCTAGGTACCGCGCCCTGGGGCACTTCAAGCACCTCAAACAGGTTATACTCACGCTGGATTGTAAGAACTACGAGCAGGAGGCGGGCTCGAACTATGACAACTTCGACACTGACGATAGAGACTGGGACCGGCTGCCAGCAGACGTCTTCCGCAGCGCCCTCATAAACGGCGCCATCGACGCCAGGCTGGCGCAAGCCATATTCTCCATCGTGAGCGGAGACGCCAACTCGGTCGAGCACCTGGAGCTGCGGGTCGTTGGGGCATCAGACGTCGGCGGCGGGTGGTGGGACATGGAGGCCGCAGATGCACTGGGTTGCATCAGCCCGGACTGGGTCTGCGAGAGGGCGGCGGCTTGGGAGGAGGGCTCCGGGGTCAAGATCCGCAAGCTGGGCGGCTGCGCGGGGATATTCCAGACGGACATCCTGAAGAACGACTTCTACGGCCGCGACGACTTGCGGGATGTCTGGACGGGGCTGTGGCCGGGCAGTCCCGGGGATAGGAGCGGGCACTGGCATAGCTTCCCGCTGGACACGACGTGAAACGGAGTGTGTGCCTAGTCGGGATAGCGATGGCGAAGAATGAAGGCGATTTTCCTGCCCGTGAAGTGTTGTGACAAGTGTGAAGGGGCGTGCTTGCCCTGTATTCAGCCACCTGGGGCTGTCTGCTTAGCCACGCCAGGTCAGGTGCCCGTCCCCATCCAGCCAAGCAACTGTCGCGTTCAGAATTCGCATAGGTACGAAAACGGTGCATAATGCAACGGCACTGGACATTTGGAATTCGAGACCACCCACCACGGACAGATTCGAGAGTCTTGGCACCGGAGCGGCACACACCGAGGCCAAGGGCACGGAACAGGTGCCTAGCGCCGGGACTATCACGACGCCAGCGGGTGCAAGAGCGCCACGCCGACGGGACGTGGCCAAAGGTCAATTTGGCAAAGCACCCTCAGCCAGCGCAGCCGTTGACTGCCGTTGACTGCCGTTGAGGACTGGAGGTCTGTCTCTCAGCTCCGTCACGTCAGATTGATCTGTGGAGGCACCGGCGGCGCAGCAACTCGTATCTCCGTCTGCCTGCGCCTCGCGGGAGGCCACCTCATGCGCCTATTCATGCTGGGTGCGGCTGATAGGCCAAACGCACGGTCAGCCCGGCAAGCTTGAGCCGAGTCTATGGCATGGCCCGGTCTGGGGTTCCACTGAGGCAGCGTCCCGTCAGATTCTGTCCTGTCTCGTCGTCCCCGGGCACGCAGCAGCCGTTGCACACTCGTGTATCCCGGCCAAACGGCATCATCCAGCGGTGGCGATGGGATGTGGGCGGTCCGGGATAGGATTCCGGGGGGCGGGGGCTGCAGAAGAGGCAGCCAGGGACGGAGCCCAGGTTAAGGCCTAGAAGTGCCGCTAGCCAGCCCAATACCTGATAGCCTTGTATAGAAGCTTACTTGCTAATCAAATAACCACCCGGCCATGGGCCCAGACAGAGGAGGTGGAGTGGGTAGGATCTCAGCTATGCAATTTCATCGCCAGCCATGATCGCGTCATGTCGTCCTACGGCATGATTGTTTTCCGATGCGTGGCATGGAGTTGATCGCCGTCGTCTCAGCATTTTCTGCAGGATCTCGAGACGTGGGGCTCACGAAACCCAGCACATGCCGACTCGGGCGACAACTCATCACGGCTGGTTGCCAATAGATCGTGAATGGCTCCATATGCGGCGCAGGTTTTCGCTCGAGGGCAGCTGGTCGTCAGCGCCAGCGATTCAGCCCCCATCTTGTTGCGCCCCGGTCGGCCGTGTCCCGACGGATGCCAATCGCGGGACGAGGTACAAATAAACAAGCACGTAGCAAACCCAATTGAATAAACAAGTAAACTAAGAGAGCCTGTATACGAAAACCGTGGCACTCAGCGGTGTATGTGTGTGGCTGGCTGGTTGTGCTGCAGAAATGAAGTAGTGGAATGGAAGTTAGACAAGTATGAGAAGCAGGTCTCGACGCTATTTTTGGCCCTCACAGCCCTCCTGGCTCCCCTTTCACTCGCCCCGTAAGGCTTATGGAAGGACAGAAACCCACAGTCGGCCTGCACAGCATCAGACAGCAACGACAAGACTGGGCGTCCCAGATGCAGACGTGATGGCTTCGCGCCCTGGCTGCTCGGTTTTCCGCCTCTTCCCGACCCCCCCCCCAAGGCCACTGCTAGGGCTGGCCCACGGGTCATCGGCACGCTAAGGTGCCTGCGGCGCCAGGGGTAGTGCTGACACCCAAATCCGCCATCACGCCAAACGATCTGCGCTCTGCCCTGCAATGCGCCGCCGGCCATTGGCTGGATTCCAGAAGCTGAGCAAGGAAAGCCCAAAAGAGACCCGGTTTGGGGACCGAGAAGCATGTCCATGGGCATGGGAGTCATGGCTAAAGCTGAGGCTGGGGCTGGGGGACTAGCTGCCTGCGTGCTGCTGCTGTGCGGTGCGTGCGTGCTACGTGCGACATGCCACAGGGGCGGCGTCGCGGGCTGATGCGCAACCGCGGGTCCCCTAAGGCAGAGGCTTGGGCGTGGTCTGGGTGACTGGGTCTGGGTTCCGGGTCTGGGCCTGGGTCTGAATGGCCGCGCGCGGGCTAGCTGTGATGCAAGAGGCAATAATAATATATTGCTGTGCCCAGCGGCTGGGCGCGCCATCATCAGACCTTTTGGCTTGGCGCTCAATCTCTCTCTCTCTCTATTTTTTTTTTTTTACTGCGCTTGCTTGCTTGATTGTTTGCCAGTCTCTCCTTGAGGCGCAACTCGGGCAGCCATGACGGGGTCCACACACGAGAGGCACCACAGCACGAGCTCCGTCGGCGGCGGCACCGCTGAAGGCCCCGAGGGCCACAAGCTCCGCTCCTCGCGGACAACCTTTGCATTCGCCAGCTCGAGGCTTGGTCTCGTCAAGAACCCTCTCCAGCCGCACGACGAGGGCGAGGAGGGCGAGCACCTCATCCACGACAGCCACAGGCCCCAGAGCCATCCTCCACCTGCACACCACGGCTATGAGCCTGGTCCAATTGAGGATAATGGCGAGGAATCGCCTCTCCGGTTTGCCAAGGTGTGCGGCTACTCACCGCCAATCATCAACGATAACAGCAGGAAGCCGTGCTAACTCTTTGTAGCGAGAAGCCGCCTCGACGTCAGAGGTACAGCCAGATTCACTCGTGATGGATGCAATGACATGTGTCAGAAGCTAACGGATCATTCTGTAGCTGTTCTATGACTTGTGGTTCGTTGCCAACCTCAACGTCTTTGCCACCGTCCACCCAATCACGGACCTTACCAACCTGAGGTCTTTCGTGAGTTACTTTGTGTAAGAATCCTACTCTCACAGCCCAAGCTTCGATCAGCAGCTGACGTGGAACCGGGCCAGATTGCTATGGATCACTTGGCTTGTCACCACCGTCTTTGACGCTCGGTTCGGCCAGGATGGTGTCCTGGAACGAATTGCCCGCGCCGGCCATCTGACGGTCATGATCGGATTCGCTGTTGGCGGCGTCTCCTTCGGTGAGGAGGGACTCATCCAACCCATCTTCAAAGCCGTGTGTATGTTCCCCCTTCAGGCGCACTGCCCCGAATAAACCTTGCTGATGACCCCCGCCCATAGCACTCTGCTTGATGTCGTCAAGATTCCTCCTTGCTGCACAGTACGGCCTGGTCCTGTGGCACGCACGACACCACCGACGCAGCCGGATAGCCATCTGGTTTGTCGTGATCCTCCACCTGGTCCCCGCCTTCGCCTACGCCGTTTGCGCCGTCCTATCGACCAAGAGTGCCAGCGACAAGTTGTTCATCATCTGGTACGTGGCCAGTGTCGGCGAGATGGTCGTTCTGATTCTCCATGCCACCTTCTCCAAGACCCTCAGCTTCGAGGGCACGCACTTTAATGAGCGACTCAATCTACTGACCCTAATTATTCTCGGAGAAGGTACGTTTATTGGACGAGTGTCTTGGAATATAATTGAAGCTAACCTGACCTGCCAACTCCACCAGGCGTCATCATTCTAGCCAAGAACGTCACCAAAGTTGTGCAGTACACATATCTCAAGGACCCAACGGCCCATTGGTGTAAGTTGATTAACCCAGTACGATATGGGAATCACTAACAGGGGGATCACAGCGTCTGCTCTTTTCGGCATCATTGCATGCGCTGCGGCCATCATCTTCATCACTTTCCAGCTGTACTTTGACTGGATGCACCACCACAACCACATGAGTGCCCGTGCCCAATCATACTGGACAGTCATCCATCTCCCCTTCCACGTCGCCTTGGTGCTTCTTGCCGAAGGCAGCGGCCAATGGATCCTCTGGTGGCACTCCATTGAGTCCTTTGGCACTGCACAGAACAAGATCTCAAAGGCACTGGCTGAGGCGATACCCTCAGGACTGACCTCGGAAGTGACAAAGGCCGTGGGCGACACCGCCTTCTCCATCATCGACAAGTATGGTGGCTCTAAAGGCGAGAGGATCAAAGGCCTCGACCACGCATTGGAAACAATGGGGAGCATTCCAGACTCGTTTTGGTCTTCCTCAAGGACCGAGGGCGACGACGGGTTTGCTGCCTGGGCCGAAAGCTTTAACACAGTTATGTTCTCAGTCATGAACACGATATCCGACACCTTTGGCCTCTCAGTCAAGGACGACTATAAAGACAAAACTTCTACTGAGACAGAAGACTTGGACGACGCGGAATCTATGGCCATCCTCACGACACTGAAAAGACTGGTTCTTATCGTAAGCAACCCCGTCCTCATTTTTGCCCCCGCTGTGGGAATCAAGCGATTGTGACTAACGAGTCCTCCAGTTCGTATATGTCTTCGTGTGCGCCGGCGTCGTTCTCATCCTTCTCATGATCATGCACTCGATATCGAAGAGGAAGGGATGGTCCGTCTTCAACCTGTTCCGCATGTTCACCGTCTTTGCCATAGGCCTGGGACTCAGCTTAACGGCCCTCGTCGCCCTGAACCCGGATTATACAGCCGAATTCCTTAGGACCCCATGGCAACTCCCGACGATTACCATCTGCTACCTCATCGTTCTTATCCTGACCCACATTCCGCACCCACCCCGAATCTTTTTCAAGAAATCAGACCTGCAGGACGTCGAGATGGCCAAGGTGTCCCGCGGAGGGCAGCCAGCGCCAGTGGAAAGCTCCAGGGGCCTGGAACCGTTGAGAGAGCAGCCCATGAGACAGGAAGTTTGGAGTAAGCAGCAGCCCAGGACCATGGCCCCCGAGCCCAAGCGTGGCATGACCCTGAGGCGAGGCCTGACCGTGATGAGGAACATCCGCTTCGAGGCTGGAGCATACGACCCGATAGCAGAGGGTGATCTCTACTTTGAGGGAAACAACGGAAACCAGGGACGATCGACGAATCTGTACAGGCTGTAGAGACGAGAGAATGGGTTAGACTGGCATTGATAGACTGGGATGCTTCAGCGATGCATAGCGCGATGACAATTTCACGGATTTTGAAATAGGAACTACTAGTAGAGATATACCAATCGGAATGTTGTAATGCCAAAACTAAATGTTTATCTAGATGTACTGACGCTGGGTGTGTGATGTGGTAGCGGACATGGAGCTGACTTGGGGAGCGCCATGATCTGGGCGGTGACTGTCACAACAGGTCGAAACATGGTCGCGGAGGACATAACTAGTATCTCTGTAATAGCCATCAACGATACAGACCTTGAATCCGATTTGGATTATTTGCTCAACTACACGATATCCCTTCATGGGAGGTGTAATGACCAGAACGGTCACGTGAACTCAGAGCAAGCTGAGTTTTGGGTGTCGAGGTTTTTCATCCGTTTCCAATATCGACACACCTTCACTTACGGCCACCTCGTCGATGCCAAACACGCCACAATCCAACAAGAATATTTGAAAAAAGGTCAACATGTCTTCTCTCATGAAAGACCCTGGCGAGAAGTCGCTCAGCGTCCTGCTTGCAACGCTGACTACGACGCTCCACCCCACCACCTACGTCTTCACGACCACGCCCGACGCCGCCAACATCCCGCCTCTGGCCGACGTGAAGCTCCTATTCAAAGAAGACGAGGGAGTCACCGTCGTGACTAGCTTGGAAGTCGCGGCTGCCCGGGGAATGGAGTATTTCTTCCCGTGCAAGATGATTACGCTCAACGTCACGTCCAGCCTCGAAGCGGTGGGATTCATGGCCGTGATTGCCACGAGGCTGGCTACAAAGAGCATGGGAGTGAACCCAGTCAGCGGCTTCTATCACGACCACTTGTTTGTGCCGCTGGGCCGTGAGGATGAAGCCGTGGCAGAGCTTGAGGCGTTGGCGAGGGAGAAGCAGGCTGAGCTTGATGCATCGCAGGCATAATCGAATCAAGCACGAAGAAAGTAGTTCTGGATAATAATATTAATTCCAAAGTGAACAGATACGGCTCCGGTTGTGCAATATGTGCACTGATGGAACAGATTGGAAGTTGAGGTTGAGGTCGTGCTATGTTGGCTTTGCTGATCATCACACTCTGAATTTGCCGCCACTACCTCGCCTTATGAGACGTTTCGGGAGGCATTGGACTGTTCTCATCCCGGTAAGCCTGACTTCCAATGTCCTGTGGCGTCCCGACTCTTCCAGGCCACTGCACAGTGTTGGACCAGAATCCCAAGCCCCCCACGGCCGGCATCCGTGGAACCAGGTCTAGATGCCAACCAGGAACTCTAACCGATTGGGGTGTCGGATAGCGTCAGGCACGATCTAACCCGCTACTCGACAAGCGGCTACGGCGGCCGTGCCCAGATACATACGACGGACATTTAGCCTGGAAACCCCGGACTTTGCGGACAAGTGGAATGTCCGGAGTTGTGGAGGTGCAACTAGGTCGATTGAGAATGGCCGACACAACTTACAACCCCTTCTTCACGGCGGCGGAAGGGCAGAAGGAGGTTCATAGAAACCGGGGCTTTCTTTATTATTTCCAGTTCAAGTGACTCAATCCGAGCTATTTGCACATGTCGCCAAATAAAAGTACACAACATCGTCAACGGTTTATCAGGTAGTCATGTCAGATAGGGGAAATTATTCCACTGCGAAAGGTCAAGGGCCTCCCAATCAAGCGCAAAGTCGCCCGTACAGTCGCCATTGGCCAAATCTAGCAGGGGCGAGCTCAAGCCTCCGGGGTCCTGCTCCCGCTGTCCGCCCGGAGGTTCTTGCATTACAGTCCAAAGCCACGACGACTCCTCAGGCGGCTCGTCCCTCTCTGGCTGAGCCGGCAGGGGCCCTGGGTCGAACAGTTTGGAGACGTAGCGGCTGCGGCCGGCCGCTGACACGCTCAACCGCTGCCTCTGGATGGCGTTGGAGAGGGACGTTAGGATGTCGAGGTAGTGCGCCGCCTGGGGGCTCTGCTGCGCAAGGAACTGCAGGACCTGCAAACTGGCCTGGAACGCGGCCTCGGCGTCTCTGTCGACCGAGTTCTGGGAGAAGCTCCTGAACCCCAGAACAAGGCCGGAGGCGAATACAAGAGCCCTTGGGGTGGTGCAGTTAGTAAATGCTGGGAGACTGATGGCGCGAGGAGGGGACATACTTGATGATGGCCATGTTACCCCTGAACAATCCAGCGTTCAAGGCCTCATGGCACGTCTGGGAAAGGTACACGGCCGCGTCGAGGCACGCAGCAGCAAGCCGCGAGGTGCTGCTGCTGACAGCCCGGGGTGTTAGCGAGGTCATCAAGAACGGCCTCGTAACCAGCATGACGGCGAAGTAGTACAGACACGAGACGTGTGTTTTGCCCACGGCACCAACTGGCGATGAGCCAGGCGAGGTCACTCTGGGTGGCGTTTCTACTGTTTCCGTGTCGTTAAAATATCTTGGCAGTCTGCGTTTCCACTGGTCTATATCGGCAAGGAGTCGTCTGACGGCGACGGCGGTGACCTGCTTCTGCTCGTACAGCTTGTCGGAAATGTCGCTGATTATCGAGGCAATATCGCGGGATGCGACGAGACAGTCGGTAACCTCATCATGCGGACCGCGCAGCAGCTGGTGCTCCTCGGGGTCCTGAATCCTCTGTGTCGCGGACGGGCGGCCAAGTACAGAGTTGACGAGCTTGTCGACGATGCATATGCTCGTCCAGACCCGGAACCTGATGGATGTGTGTTAGCGGCCGGCTGCTTCAACGTCGCAGACGAACGAATAGTCCCACCGTTGCTGCTCCTGGCCGTCTGCGGCTCCGGCAGAAGAGTCGCGGCTGTGGAGGCCCAGCGTGAGTGCGGCCTTGACGGCAACGCCCAGGTACATAAAGGCCGAGTTGCGGCGGCACTCGCCCAGCTCGTAAAAGGCCATGAGCAGAAATGCGCGGGCCAGGTCAACGTCGGGGTTCTCGAGGAAGTCGGAAAAGGCAAGAGCACGCGCCTTGCGAAAGTAGGCCGAGCCAATTGTCTGAGCACTGGCGATGGAGTCGCACTGGGCCCCGATGGCGATGACCATGTCGACGGCCGCCTGCTTAAATGGCGATGGATGGCCATGGGTGTTTGGCACTGGCTCATTGTGTGGGGAGAGGACCAGCAGCTCGAGCTCAGGCCGGTCAAAGAGATGAATCAAGCCCTCCGTCTACGCCGGGGTTAATGAGAACGAGGCGATATGACCCAGGTGGGCAGACTTACGACGGAATGGTAGCAATCGAGGTATCGCGCCCTCTCATCGGCGCCCAGAGTCGGTGGGATAGCGTTTGCCTCACCGGCGACAGTGCTCGGCGACCCGACCTCGAGCATCCTGTCGCTGGTGGCATTGTGCGAGAAAGGCGAGGGTCCGATCTGGTCAGCCACTAGGCCGCGGACGTGCTGTAGGAAAGAGATGCTCGCCGCCTCTCCGATGTACACTGCTCGTTCTGTTAGCCATCTTGGAAGCCAGTCCAGAGCCTATGAGAATAGCATCGCGGACCTCTCTCGCCATGAAGATTCAGCAGCATCCGGGCGCCGCTCAGGGACGCGGATGCCTCGTCCGTTTGCGCCGGCGCGTTGCCGTCACGCGAGCACTCGGCCGGCGACAGAGGCTGGAAATCTGGAGCCGCATCGCGACTGTCTGTTGCAACACGGCTGAGCTTTGAGATGATGTCTTGCGGATGCTGGGGAGCATCACCCTTGGCGACTGATGATGAGTGGGTGCTGGCCAGCGACCCTCGGGACATGCGGCACTGGGCGGCCAGGCCACGGTGCAGGCACAGGGTGCACGGGGCGGTGCCGCTGCAGCGCTTCTTCATCTCGCGGCAGGGGTTGCAGGCCTCGGCGACGCGCAGGCGACGGTGCGTGGGGACCTTGGGGCGAGGCATGGCGGCGACTGGCTACATGGTGGTGCTGGGATGGGGAATTTCAGCGATGGACGAGTGATGGAATTGGAATTGGAATTGGGACGGGTTGGTGATGTTGATGGCGATGGCGGGGTTCCTTCCTTTCTCAGTGGTCACTCATTGCGGGCGCTTGTAGCAGCATTGACGGGTGGGAGGTTTCTTATCGGCAGCCAACCTCTATCCCCACCGAAATACAGTGTCCCATCGCTACTGTATGAGCGCTGATAAGGCCAGGCACCAGATGCATTAGCGCAGCCAAGGTCCATCCATGTCATGACTGCTACCAGCACTGTTCGTCGGATGTGGGCAACAAGTCTCTTAGCTGCGTCTACTCCATCCCATACCTTCTCATCTCCACAACGCCAGCTCCGGATCAGCTCCGGCCGAAAAAAAAAAAACCTCTAAACGTGTCGCTCAAACCACGCAACGGCCTGCAGAAACGCCTGGTCCTTGGCAAACCGCTGGGCTTCGATGCTCGGATCTCCCCGGACGGCAAACCCGTGCTCCACCCCGGAGAAGAGATTGATCTGGTAGTCCACGCCCGTCCCGCCCAGTATCTCCTCCGATTCGTGGCGCTTGGCTGCCGGGAAAATGTCGTCGTGCTGGGCCGCCGCGATGGACAGGGGCCCCGTGATGGCCGCCAGCTCGTCGGACTCGACGAAGGAGGGGTGAGCGATGAAGCCGCACTCGATGCCGCTCTTGTAGTGGCGGACGACGTACTGCATCACGGTGTTAGCAGTCGCAGAATGAAGATGTGAAGGGTTGCTCACCTTGGCCCCGAAGCAGTATCCCACGGCTCCAATCCTGGCGACGCCGAGACCCTTGAGGTAGGCAATGGCGTCCTCGACGACGGGGTCAATCGTCTTGGTCGTGTGCGGGTTCTTCCCGTCCGACCCCTCGGCCAGCCAGCGCATAATGTCAAAGTCCTCGGGCATGTCGAGCCCGACGGGGTCGCCGTTGAAGAGGTCCAGCACCAGGCACGTGTATCCGTTGGCCGCGAAGCAGTCGGCCATGAGCCTGCTGTTCTGCCAGATGCCCAGGATGTCGGGCAGGTAGAGGAGCCCGACGCCCTTGGACGGGCCTTGCGGCGTCGCCAGGTAGGCGTCGGTCCGGCCGTTGATCCTGATGTCCTTGCCGGACGGTGTTCCTCTGTTGAAGACAGTTTTAGTATGACGGTGGATCACTCAGGGCTTTTGGCGGCGTACCGGTAGAGGGTGCCCAGAGAGCAGCATCTTGCGGGCGAGTTGGAGGCCATTGTGTCTGCGCAACAAGTGGAAGTGATTTGGAGATGAGATTGAGAGTAACACAGCAGTTCAAATATAAGGGACTAGTAGTAATTACCACCATTGCAAACTATTCCTCTAGCCAGGACTGGTTCCCTCCGCAATGACTTCCCTTAGCCGCCATCCATCATGTTTCAGACGACGAGAGCCGACGCCGCAGGACCCGATGGCTCCCTCATCATGAACTTGTCGAGGTCTTATCGTCGGCAATCGGGTAGGGAATCGCAGTGACCAACCACATGCCGGAATTACCATCCCATTGACAGATGCAATGCCTGTCATGGCTCCAGGGTCGGCTAAGTTCCACACGCAGCGGGGGAGATAACCGCAGGGTGTCAGTGGCGGGGCTGTCGGATAGCGCACCGTATCTGGGGTACTCCGGCCGGCACGTACAGTACCTCCACTGCCTTATCATGGTGCCATGGCCTGTCAATGACGATGCTTTCAATTGGCATCCACAGCGCGTAACGGTCGGCCAAGCTACATTTACTGCCAACATCGCCCGACATCTCATTCCAAGAGTCCTGCTCCCTCAATTGAACCTATTGGAACTCGCCACAGCAACAAGAGCAACCACCACCACCACATCATCACCACATCATCACCACATCACCAATGTTCGCAGACATCAGCAAGCCGCCCAAGCCGCTGCCCAGCACCCGCCTCAAGCCCGTGCGAGCCGGTATCTCAGTCCTCCCGCCTCTGTCGCGTCGCGGCCATGGCCCCGGGCTCATCGTCCTCGTCGACGACACACAGGAGCCGCTCAAGATCAGCAACGGCGTGCCGTCAGCCCTCATCAAGTGGGCCGAGGAGGGGTACGCCGTCGTCCAGCTCGAGGCTGCCGCCTTCACCGGCTCAACAGCCAACGCTGTGCTGGCTGAGGCGGCAGCGGCCCTCGATGCCTGCGAGGAGTGTGACCCGCGAGACAAGGTCGGCATAGTCGGTAAGCATGAGATCGTGCCTGGCTGAGTGCCATTGACCCGCCAGCCCATGCTGACAGACG
Organism: Volutella citrinella; assembly: GCA_034401135.1. Lineage (NCBI taxonomy): Eukaryota > Fungi > Ascomycota > Sordariomycetes > Hypocreales > Nectriaceae > Volutella > Volutella citrinella. Next base: position 3,740,631 of record JAWZSP010000005.1, on the reverse strand, counting down.
GACCGCGCAGCATACAGCTCCCAGCTCTGGAACCTGGTAGCCTCCGGACTCGCCAGCGCGCCAAAGATTGTTGCTGGTGTCGTGTACACAAGCGTCACGGACCTGGAGTCGCTCGAGCCCTGCGGCATCCCCGTCGTCCGCCACGTCGCCGGCCAGGGCAGCGCCCCCCTCGTCAGGACGGGCTCATCGGTCGACTACTACTACCCCAAGATGCAGAGCCAGGCGTTTGCGACGCCGTTTGGCGCGGACTTCCACTACGGGTCCGAGGCGGTGTCGCACACGCGCAACCTGCAGTTCCTCAAGCCCAAGATGGACGGGCCCTACTTTGACCTCGAGACCATCTGGGAGGAGCACACCTACTACGAGTTTGCGGACCGCTCCGTCGAGCACACAATGAGCACGATGGTTCAGGAGCCCTATGTCAACCACATCCCCACAGTAAGGCTGTCCGGTCTTGCACCGCTGCTTGTTTACTTATGTGATGACTGACAATGGTGACTAGCTGACTGGCGGCATCGGTCGTACCCAGCTGACTGGCTTCTACCGCGACAACTTCATCTTCCTCAACTCAATGGATACCGAGCTGGAGCTTGTCAGCCGAACAATTGGCATTGACAGGGTTGTCGACGAGTTTATCTACAAGTTTACCCATGACCGCGAAATCGACTGGCTGTAAGGGCCCAGACCTTCTATCAAAGGAAGATGTCAATGATTGCTGACCAATTACTAGCCTACCTGGCATCCCACCCACGAATATCAAAGCAGAGATCCCCTTCACAGCCGTGGTCAACATCCGCGGAGATCGTCTATACCACGAGCACATCTCCTGGGACCAGGGCACGGCGTTGCGCCAGCTGGGTCTGCTCCCCGAGTATCTGCCCTTCCCGCACCCTCTGCCGGCGGGCTACGCACCAGAAGGAGGCTCGGCGTTTGAGTATCGCGTGCCGGTGGCCGGGGTTGAGTCTGCGGACAAGTTGAGGGACCGAGATTCTGGGCCTTCCAACGAAATGTTCACGTATAAGATTAGAGAGGCCCAAAAGTAGCTTTGCTTGACGGCGACCCAATGCCGAAGGATGAATGAGAATGAACAAATATTGCTACAATGCCGGAAGCCCCCCAAGTGATGCCTTCAGTCGTCGGATACCAGTCAGCCACACCGTCCGTCAACCGTCTGCACATGATCACTAGTCAGGGGAGCCCGCTACCCGACGAAGTCTGAGTCGCAGATAGTAGGTAGACACGCTTGTGGGTGTCGGAGGCAGGCCACATTGAGCTTAGACCTGCAGCCACTTCCCCGGATCCTGGCACATGGCCGAAAAGTCCGGCCAGCAAGCGGCTTCTTATCTTCTTCAGCTGTCGGCATCGCATGATTAAAAGAGACTAGTAGACCGCAATGTTGGAGACCCCAAGATAAGCGATGCATGACTGTGCCCGCCCACATATACACGCACTGTATGCGGCTAGCCAGCAACACCAAGGCCAGCCACCGACTATAAGAAGAAGCCAGGGTAACGGCGTTAATCTCAACCAGTAACCGACACTCCCATACCATCTTCTACAACTATTTTGAAGCATTACCGCAGCAATGGCCACCATGGACAAGTCGCCGGGTCGGGAAAAGTCCGCCCAAGACTCGATCCAGGCCCAAAACGACGACGACTTGGGTATGGGCGAGGTCATCATGAAGCCGGGCCCCGAGGCCCACGAGGTGTTCCAGCAGTCCCCCGAGGGCGTCGACTTCCGGACTGTCAGCTGGCAGAGGGCCACCATCATCTTCCTCAAGATCCAGTTTGCCATGAGCATCCTCAGCGTGCCGGGATCTCTCGCCGTCCTCGGTGCTGTTGGCGGCGCCCTCTCCATCGTGGGATGGCAGTCCCTGAATACCTGTAGGATATACAGATTGTGTAAGCTACACAGTCACTGACTCGGAGTTGCCAGATACCTCGTTGATCCTCGGCGACTTTCGTAACCGCCACCCCGAGTGCCACAGTACGTCGAGCTCAATATCCCATCCTAGTACGATGATACTACTCGAACCTCAAGCTAACTAACAACAGCTCTCGCCGACATGTGCGGCATCCTCTGGGGCCGCGTAGGCAAGGAGCTCGTCGGCATCCAGATCCTCGTCGCGCAGGTGCTCATCTCAGCGGCCGGCATCGTGTCGTGCTCGACAGCCTTCAACGCCCTCTCCGACCACGGTGCCTGCACCGTCGTCTTCAGCTTCGTCTCCGCCGTGCTCATCACCGGCTTCTCCGCCGTCCGCACCTTCTCTAGGCTCGGCTGGCTCACCTGGGTCGGCTTCTTCACCTTCTTCGTCGCCGTCTTCATCTTCGTCGTCGCCGTCACACAGCAGGACAGGCCTGCCGCCGCGCCCCCGACGGGCGACTTTGAGCTCGGCTGGACCGCTGTGGCCACGCCCACCTTTGTGGCTGGCATCACTGCGAGTGCCAACATCTTCATCAGCGGAAGCGGCTCGTCCATGTACCTGCCCGTCATCTCCGAGATGCGCCGGCCCCAGGACTACCGCAAGGCCGCCCTCCTCACCGGTGTCCTCATCGGCGCCCTGTACCTCTCCTTCTCCCTCGTCATCTACCGCTGGTGCGGCGTCTGGCTCACCACTCCTGCGTTCGGTAGCGCTGGTGTCCTTTTCAAGAAGATCTCGTACGGCATCGCGTTGCCCGGACTCGTCATCGGAGTGGGCATCTACCAGCACGTTGCTGCAAAGTACCTCTTCGTGCGGATCCTGCGCGACTCCAAGCACCTCCAGCAAGGAACCGCTATCCACTGGGCCACCTGGCTCGGAGCGAACCTGTCTCTCGGTATCCTGAGCTTCCTCATCGCCGAGGCTGTTCCCATCCTCAACTACCTACTGGGTCTCGCCGGGTCTGTCTGCTTTGCCCCCTTCAGTCTTTGCTTCCCCGCCCTTCTCTGGATGCACGACTTCAAGGAGTTCAGAAGGGGATCTGGAAAACAGAAACTTGCGTACGGAGGGCATGTGTTTATCCTGCTCATCGGACTGTTCATGGTTGTCGCCGGAGTGTAAGTCGCCCCCTACCTGCTCGAGTGAATTTCGTTTACTGACGGGAACTAGCTACGGAGTTGCTGTGTCGATCAAGGATGCTTACGCGAATGGCCTGATTGCGAAGGTGTTTAATTGCGCCGACAACTCTGGCACTATTTCTTAGTTCATATAGGAAACTATCTCAAGACGTGGCAGTTTCAAGTTACTACTCAAGGAAATATCCCGAGCACAATTGGAACAGTGTTTGACATTTGTGTCGCTGCAAGCTCCTCGGAGAACCTCGATTCGTGTTAAACTTTATTAAATGGCCTAATGAATATGAAAAACTATGAGACAATGGAAGATGCAACATGATGCCAAAGGTCCGTCAATGTCATTTTCTTTACCGCGTGGGATAGCTCTTCATTGGCTGTTCCCGTTGCGGCCCGTCCTCATCACTATCCTCATCATCGTCGTTTTGGCCCCCATCACTGTCCTCGTCATCTTCGTCTTCATCATCTTTGTCTTCATCATCTTCGACTTCATCATCTTCGTCTTCATCATCTCCACCACTGCCATCATCATCTCCATCATCACCATCCTCACTTGGAGGCAGCGCTATGTCTACACCCGGAGCCCTGTAAACCCCAAAGTCCTCCGTTGCACTCCCGAGACCCTGACCCCTAATATCAAGATAATGCTGCCGGTGCGTGGGGCTGTAGATGCGTGAACATATCTGGGACGTTGTTTCGCCATCATCCACATGCTCAGTGAGGAAACCATACCTCGGCGCAAGGTCGTAGATGCGGTTGTGCTTTGTTTGGAAGATAACTTGGAGCTTTGTTGGCGCGTCACAGGTAAAAAGAGCTTCGTCTTGGTTGATCCCCTCGGCATTGAATAGGAATCGAACAAGTTGCAACCTCTGAAAGCGGTCAGGTCTTGAAATGGTGTCGAGGAGCTCTTGAGCCTGCCCCAGACATGCTTTCCCACAGCCATGGATCTCGAGGTGTACCAAGTTGTCTGGGAGACACTCAACCAGCGTGGGAGCCCCGTCGACCTCTTTTGGCAAAGGATTATCCGCTTCCACAAAACTGTCGGGCTTGCCGTCTAGCAATCCGGTCAGAGCCTGCATACCCACCACCAGAGTCTTGAGCTTCACCATCTGGGTGAGCTCCCTCCCCATCGGGATTCTCTCAGGTGTATCTGACCATCCCTGCTTCTCCCAGTCGTCTTCGAAATCGACGTAGAGATATTCTAGCGTGCTGGAATGGGGAAGAATGACCTCTAGAAGGTCGCGAGGCATCATCTCATCACCCTCAATATCTGTCCAACATCGTGTAAACTCCAGTGCCTTCAACGAGCGACAGGCACCAACCATGTTCCTGAACAAAGTTGGAGTCGCACTTGATTTTCTCATGAATATTTTCTGCACAGCCGAGGATCTTCGAGGAATGGAAGCAAAAGCCTCCCCGGCCTCATCAGATCCGCATGCTTGGACTACTTCGTAGGAGTAGATTTGCGGGAGGCGAAAAATTGGTACGGCCTCTCGGTAAAAGCAAAGATAGCCAGATCCTGAGTCTTGTGACTCGTGGAACGCATCCTTGAGTTGAGAAAGAGGCCTTTCCGACTCTTGCAGGCTGCCAGCCGTTGGGGCTGCCAGCTGAAGAATCCGGCTGAAATTCAGCGGCTCATCGGGCGACTCAAAGCATAGCGACCGCAGTCTTGTGCACACGAGAAGTATCATTGCTTCCTCGGCATCAGATGTGCCATTTTGCAAGTCGGTGAGCCACTGGGCACGGCTCTGTTCGTAGTCTGAGTCGGTGTCTGGGTTGACGGCTTGGTAGATCAACTTGCGATAGACCTTCATCTCATCCTCAGCAGGACCATGGATCCTAACATCTGGACGCTGATCCATGTCCGAGGATGTGCCACTGACGATGAAGACCTTAACATGTCGGGCTAATTCGGGTTTCGTGATGGTGATGAGGCGCAAGAACTGGAGATTGCGGCTTCGAGACCGGAGCCTGACCCCCTCGTCATAGACGTCATCAATGTTCTTGAATGTGTGCACCGAGAGAGGTAGTGCGACTCTGTAGAGGTATTTGCAGGTGTAGAGAAGGGGCTGGAGCGGGTGCTTGGATGATGGGGTTATGAGCTGCGATAGAATCCGGGTCAGAATCTCGACAGGCAGTCTCAGGAGAGGCGGCACATCTGTGGAAGCGGTGGCTGCCATCCTAGAGTAATTCAAAAGAAAATAGCTAGAGAGGATGCGGGGCAGCGGATGGATATTGATATTATGTGCGTTGAAGTTGAAGGAGGAAAGTACTGCGCTCTATCAAGGTAAGCACTGAGGAGATGAGCGGGAACTGGGTGGCAGGAAAGTGGGGCAGATGCCACCTCACGGTCCTCACAATCTAGACGGCTCAAAAGCAATCATCAATGAGATGGTACCTGAGGAGGATAGACCGATGTTACATACAATACTTGTTCAATGATGCATCAATCAATTTACCTAGATAATCAGATAATAAGTGACAATTTCTGCGAGACAACGGCATCCTTTATATGAACCATCTCTCCTAGCCAACTGCCAGTTCCGCTCCTCAAATGTACGAGGCCTCAACCAAGAATCCAACAGTAAACTTGCTGTGGCGGAGAACAGACGGCCACTGGATAGTGTCGTATGACTATGAGCAGGTTAGCACCAAGCACGGAACTGGGAGCTGGAAGTGGTGGCCCTTACGTCGCCAGAGGTGTGGATGTAAGGGCTGGTCTTGTCAAAGACGTCTTCCGTAACAAAGGCGGCAGCTGATGCTTGTTAGCCACTGATATAGACCTGAAGATAGGAAGCAAAACTCACGGAAGCCGTTGGAGCGGGCGCTGGCGTGGTCCGAGCAGCCGTAGCCGCACCGCGACGTAGACGGGGTCGCGCCGGTGTACTGAGTAGCGAGCACGCGGACGTAGGCCGTCAGCGAGGTGTCGACGTAGTCGGTGTAGACGGCGACCTTGCCGGTCGGGGAGTAGCCCGTCATGTCCTGGTTGAGGAAGGCGAGGACGTTCTTCCCCTGGGACTTGTACTGCCTGAAGACGTCGGCGGAGCCCAGGAGACCGGCCTCTTCGCCGCCGTACCAGTGGAACTCGAGCGTGTTCTTGGGCTTGTACCCGGCCTCGGCCAGGACGCGGAGGGCCTCGAGCACGACGACGGAGCCGGAGCCGTTGTCGTCGGCGCCGGGGCTGCGGGCAGTGGAGGAGCCAGCGGTGGAGTCGAAGTGGGCTCCGACAATGACTTGACAAGATGCTAGTCAGCTCAATGTGTCCCTGGCGGGTGTTTTGGGACTTACCGAGGTCTGAGGACTGGCCGGGGATCGTAGCAATAACAGATGGCTGGTTGAACGAGTGGGTGACTCTCTTGACAGTAATGGCCGAGTTGGCAGCGGCGATGCTGGTGACGGTGTTGAAGAGCCAGGTGGCCGCCTGGGTGCCAGTGGTCGCCCTGTAGTGGCGGTTGTTGTAGCTGCAGGAACCCAGTCAGTTATCTTCATCCCTCCCGCTAATTCGTTGCCGTCTCACTTGGTCAGGGTGCGCAGCCAACTCTGCGGGTTGGTGTTGCTGGCCTTGCTAATCAAGGCATTGGCCTCGGACACGTGGAGCGCCGAGCTGGGATACGTAGCCCTGGCGACGATGGACTCTGACTCGCCAGACTCTTTGCCAGACAGCTTGGCCAATACTTCGTTATCCTGATGGAGAGTTAGATTGCTGATCAATTAGAGAATTATGGAGGGGAAAGCTGACCTTGATGTCCGTAATGTCGACGAATCCAATCCTCTTGGCCGTGAAGAGCTCAAAGATGTCCTCCTCCTTGACCCACTGTCCCGGGTCGTCCTCCGAGGTCTTTATAAGCCGCAGGGCATGGTTGACTTGGACAGCCTCGTCAGCTGGAGCAGCGGCCGAGAGCTGGGCCGAGGCGGCAAATAGAATGGCAGCAGTGCTGAAGAGCATCGTGACGACGGGAGCGGCTTGGCTTCTGCTACGGAGTATGCAAGAAACGATGCGGAACGATAGTCTCAAGAGTCAAGAGTCTTTCGCAATAGACGTGAGTGGGCAGCAGATATATATAGTTGTCCATGATACTATGCGAGACCAAACTACTATACTATCAGCGTCCATCAGGCGATCGACCTGCTTTAGACGGCCAGTTGCGTTGTGAGCTTCCCAATCTGGCTGATTAAGGCCGACTATAATTCTCGCAATAAGTGCTTGTCAAGCGCTGCAACTGCCAATAGCTTGTCTTGGCGCAAGTCTATCAGCTGCGAATCCAAAAGTCCCCTGCCGCTGCAGCCAACGACACCTTCTTGTTTCGTGTCTATGTCGGGGCCGTGGTAGTTGACTCCCGAAGCGGCTAGTCTCCGATCGCCGAGTTTCCCAACTCGGCAGCTCCTTGTGTATCGCGGGGTTGCGGACCAAATTGACGTGATGGAGACGCTCGCCAAGGCCCGGGCTGATCAATCGTTATAGGAAGCTGCTTCATGCCAGCATTGCTTTGCTTATTGCTGCTGCGCTCGGGCTTGCAGATGGGCCAGCGCCGTGCAGTGCTGCCTATAGGCATCAGTAAAGATCGAACGACAACCCCGTGCTGGAGCCCCGCAGTTTATTCGAAATGTCTGTTGCGCTTGATACTAGGAGGAATACTCCGAGAGGTGTACACGATCGCCCAAGCTCCTATCATCTCGATATCTGAGGGTCGAGGGACTTGGAGCCCACTTATCGGCTGGTTACAACCCCAACTGGCAGGATAGCACTGACGGAGATGAGAAACAATCAGAAATGTCCATTGGTAAGAGCGGATTGAGAATCGAACACGACCCACAGACACGGCCCGCGTAATGAAGTCGGACTTCACTCATTTCAGACAGCCACAGCAGTGTAGACACTAGCGTCGTTGTGGTCACATAGGAGGACACCGGTGAACTCTAGGCAAAGGGAGAGTCCGCCTACTGCCATTGCGAAGCTGACGAGTCCCTAAGAGACCGAACGAGGAGGATTGGTTCGACTGCACCAGAAGTCGAGAACAAGGGAGAGGTTTCTAGTGAGCAGGGAAACGGCTGAGAGGAGGCCAGTCGGGTACTCATGAAAAGGCGTCTGGTGAAGAGTCATTCATTTCTGGCTGGATCTGACATCGGCCATATGTAGAAGCTGGAGCCTCTTTTTTTTTTTTTTTTGGTCGGGCGTTGTCAAGTTATCAAGTACATGTGCGAGTAGTCTGGCCATCAGCTAATGCGGCAGGCTATTAGCTCGTACAGTCTTCTTAATAGCAGAGGCAGACGTCATGCATGCAGTCACCATGCAGCTCGAGTGCCTGGCCCATCATCTCTCACTTAGATTGTTCATCTGCCATTCACAAAAGAAGAGTGGCCACCTCAGACTGCAAATTTGTCGGTCGCGTGATAGATTCTGCAAGAAGAACGGCTTTTGTCTGCTTAAAACCGAGAACTTTTGCCCACGGCGCTCCCTTACATACGGTATTGCATGCAAAGCATGAAGCCCCCAACACTGCATTCCATCTCTGCATTGAGAATAGGGCACCTTAGTCCATCAGCCCGGCAGGCAGTGTCCAGCGTGACAAGACCCCGTATTTGGGCTAGTAAGGGTTGGGTGTATGCCCTACGAATGGCCTGGCCCAAGCCTTATCAGACAGCCCCGCATGTTCCTTTCAGGGGCTACTCAAGTCTGTGTGCTGTCTTCCCCGACCAGGACAAGCTGCCTTGACTGCTGCCCGGGGCTGCACAGTTGGAACAGCCATGTGCATCGAGCATAGGCCTAGCATGGGCTCAGATTACTGAGCAATAGCGCTGGCGAGATGTTGCGCGCTTGATTTCGCAAGGGATGTCAGGAATGCAGTCCCCACGCTGGCCAACACCGAAGAGGCATGGCTGCCAGGCTGGTCCCCATCACGACTCCGCCAGGCGCCTACGGGGGATGCCCGATTGGGCCCCGGGAAAGTGACGGCAATGTAAGCCCAACCAAGATGCTCAGCAGCCGCTAAGGTGGCCGGAAATAATAAGACGAGCGTCTAAGTGGGCAGACGGCTTGGATGACATCTGCGCATCACCAGCATTCGCAGTCGCGGCTGGGATGGGGGTGGTGCGTGTTGGCGGCGAATGCCAAGGGGAGACAAAAAAGGAACGAACGCAGGGCGCATCTTTGTTTCCTCCCCCCCGTCACCAAGCGGAGAGGCAGGCGGGTGGGATGGGCGGCTCGGCCCTGCCAAGGGTTTCATTCATTGGATGCCACCCAAGGGAAAGGACCAACAGCCATCACAGCGGCCTTGAGATCGTGGTCAGCAGGCGCTTACAACGGCACAGCGGTGACTGCACGTGCCCCCAGGCATGCAGCCCGTGTTTCAGCTCCCAACACCAGCCAACACCACCAGCGCAGCGCAGTTCACTTCGGGCTGCGTTGGGTTCTGAGCTATCTCATCCCGTCCATCCCATTCATCCCATTTCGGGGACCACATTCCATCAAAGGCCAGTCCATGGCGATACTTATACTCGACCTCTGCCGTTTGCACATTTGACTCTGGACACTGCGTATCCTTTTTCTCTCTCCCTGCTCTCTCTGCTTCCTCTCTCTATCCGGTTGAACCGTTAGTGGCTGCGGTGCGAGCCGAGCCTTACCCTGCCTTGGCCTTGTCCTTGTCTCGCTCCTATCCGCCTTCCATTCCAGCGACACCGCCGGGCGCTCGCTCTGCCGACTCTACAGGTCGTTTTCTGGTCCCCCAAAGCCGCCCGTCTCCCACCGCGAGGCTGCGACACTGTCCAACGCCTCCCACTTCCACTCGCCTCGCTTCCTTCCCCCCAGCAAAGTTGAACCAACACCCGCCAACCTCTTCCGCCCATTCATTCATCCATCCATCCATCCATCCCCATCCCCATACCGCGACCCGCAAACGCGACCTGCAGACCCGACCCACACTTTTGCCTTTCGACTCCAGTACACGATGGAGGCCCGACAGAGACAGCAGCGCGAACAGGAAGCCGCCGACGGCCCAGCCCTGCCGACGCACTACCTCGAGAACGTCAAGGTCGGCGACCACAGCGTGCAGCTCCTCGTCTCGACCCGGGAGCACCAATTCGACGCCAAGAATGTCGAGGCCGGGTACAACGCCTGGCAGGTCCTCGGCACCTTTGACGACTCATCCATCCAGGAGCTGACCAAGATGGTCAGCTCGCGGCAGATCGTGCCGCCCAACACCATCGCCGCCGCTGGCTCTGCTAAGTTCGGCGGCTCGTACGGATCCGGACAAGTCCTCGGCGCCACAACTAACAGTGGAGGCAGCAGCAGTCGGGTCGGTCGCCCATCCAAGTCCGATTGAATACCTTCTTTGGCGATGCAGGGACTGGCCTAGGGCCTAGGAAGAAGGGCTAGGGTTGATCATGGCGCATTCTGTGGTTCTGGCTGGCTGGACAGGGCTGTCTCGCGGAAGTAAGGGGGTTTCGGTGTCGTTTCCGTGTGGTGTGGCGACGCAGTGTATCGTGATGTTTCAGATACCCGGCCGGGATGGGGCTCGACTCTACCACATCACTCTATGTATGGGAATGAATGTCATTTGTGATAAACTTCTGCTGTCCTCGGTGCCCCCACTCCGTCGTCGTACTTATAGACACGATTGCGAACACCTGCACTGCTTGCAGGTTGGTTCGCGATTGATTAACAACTGCTCGATGCAGGATCAGGTCTATGTTCGGCGGTTCTACTATCTGCGAACTGCTCGGCCCCGTCAGTACTCCAACGCGAGGATCTACCCGCCTGGTGCGAACGCAGCCTTACCTGGATTCAGTGGGCAGCTGGGCTGAAAAAAATCCGAGAGAGATTACGTCGCCAAGGAAGTAGCAATTGTTGCGAGATCTCATCATCCTCGTCTTCAGAGGGCCTCGGCGGTTCTTTTCATCGTACTTGCATGTTCGTTTGCTCCTTACGCAAAAGCTACTTGGCAGTGTGCCGCTGCACTTGGCCTGCGCGGCGACAGGTTAGTAATGTCGATCGGCAAGGTAGCACTTGATTGTTCATCCCGTAGAGCAGAACGGAGGTGAGCCAGCATCGGAATGCGTCCCTCCACCCCCGCCAATCCACCAGCAATGCCGGTGAGGTGCCGGCCCCGCAGTCATTATTCCGGCTGCAGAGCAATCTTGCTAGAGTCGTCTTCTCTCTGATTGGCTGCATTTTTCCGCCTTGCCTTTGCCAATGCCAATGCATATTCGAAGCGAACATGAGCCAACATCCCATCATGCACCAATCATATTTTAATCCAGAGGTTCGATCCGAGAAACGCACTCCAATAAGCTAGCTTCCTTGGTGTAGGGCGGCGGGGTCTCGAACTAGCCGTGGGAGGTGGTGGTGGTGATCCACAGTCCATCCCTTGATGTGCGGGTAGCACCAGTAACGTAAATCCTATACGCAAGAAGTGACCAACAATTATAGCTATTTCAAGAGCGACTGACGGCATTTGGAGTTTGATCGCGAATCCCCTTCTCGCATCCGGAAAACACTTGGTCTACTCTTTGTCAAGAAAAACAAGCAATTAAATGGATTGAGACGCAGGTAAGCTGACTTTAGGGCTACCCTATACTGCCCCCCCGGCCAATCCACCTGATGAGGTCTTGGGTCCGAAGTGGCGGTAGACGCCTCAGTGTGATTGAGATGAGAATATGTGTAACTTATATGCGGCAGACTCGTGGACCACTACGGCATGCGGAAGCCTGAGGGTGCCTTGAAGCCCATGTGCTCCGTATCGACATGAAACACGGCATGCATACATGTAGCAGAGATGGCATAGTCCATTGCCGCCGCTGTTGATCTCCCGAAATGGCCAAGAATACTGGCGTTGCTGGGTCGCAGCTGTCCTCGATCAGTCTGGTCAAATTTTCCCTTGGAGGACTTCCTGGACTATCCAGTTCCGCTTCTCCCAAGCCATGATGCCATCGCTACTGATTTCCCTGTGAAGTGATTTCTGAAGATGGTCAGCCTGCGGCCCTCGACCTCGTGTCTTTGAAGATGATGTCTCGTCTTATTAGTTGTAATGAATCCCATGGAAGGTGGTGCATGGGCTTCCAGGTAATTAGCGCCGGACCAGTGCGCCGGGTTCGGTCACAGTACTCGCCACCTCATTCCCTTCCTGTGTCAGTTGACTGCCCTCGTCAACTCAGCGCCCAGTCCCGCGCGTGTGAAGGTCAACGCCAATGGTTGCGAGGCGGGGTAGGATCGTTAGCAGCACAACCCCGGAGGGCCCGGACCAAGCCAAGAGAGAGCTAAGCAGGGGTGCAGATAAAGGCGACCCACGCCTGGCACGCTCCCCGCAAATCTCATCTAACATCCACCAGCACCCTTGATCCATCAGCGCTTCTTCTCCCATCATCGTCCTCTTCCCCTCTGTGAATACTCAGAGCGCTTGGCCCGGCACGACGCGCTTTGTTTGCTCTTGCATCAAAATGACATCCCATAACGGCACTTTGCCTAAACCAGGCCCACAGCCTGAGCTCTCGATGCACCACCCTGTCGTTGACCCAGCCCTCCCAGCCGCGGCTGCTTCCGTCATCAATGACGAGGGCTCCTGCTGGACCTGTGTCAAAACGATGCGGCGCTGTGACTTCGCTTTACCTCGTATGCCCCCCCAAGCCCCCTCATCATCACCATCACCATGACCCTTGTTCTACCAAACTCATGCCGCCTGTGTCACTTGCTAAACTGATATCAATCCACTCTAGGCTGCAACACATGTCTGCGTTATGGCAGCAAATGTCGCGGCTTTGGCGTGAAACTACAGTGGCCTGCAGAGTTGAAGAAGCCGAAGAAGCACTCTGTTCATCGCAAGAATCGGAAAACGAGCTCCGCAAGCGAGCCATCCGTCATCCAGGCGGGCAGCGACAACACTCTTAACCAGGGCATGGCATCTCTCGCACTGCCTGCGCAGGAGAGCTTCTACATGCAACATTTTTTGCGTACGTTTCACGAGTTGGGCCAGTGTCCTGGCTGTTGATGTTGACCCGTGCCCGCTCCCCCTAAACACCCAGGCCAAGTTGTTGCTCATGTTCTAACTGCGTACACTCTGCAGATAATGTTGCGAGAATTTCACTGGCTATTGATTATGATAAAAACGGCTACCGGTCGCTGTTGCCCCTTGCAATGCAAGAACCCGCCATCATGAATGCTTTGCTTGCTGTCTCCGCCTCTCATTACAGTCGCTGGCAGTATTGCCACGATGCTGATTCTTCAAAATACCTCAGAGCAGCCGTGAGTGCGCTCACGGGCAGGTTCAATAATGCGGCTCTTCTCAAAAGCCAGAACACCCTAGTTACTATGCTCTTTCTCATTTCCTACGAGGTAAGTTTTTAGGCATGCCATCAGACACGTCGTTGTGACTAATGCGCTTCCTATAGGTCTTTTCAGGTAGAAGTAGGTGGAGGGGTCATTTCGATGCCATTCGCGGATGGATTCGCTCCCGCGGAGATTGCTCCGATCTTGATCCTTTCCTAAAAACATGGGTCTGCCTCATAGACACGCAATGTGCACTGAACCTTGGATTGCCGACAATGCCTGAGCTTGCGTCGTGGATGCAAACAGATAACCCCACGGCACCTGTCTTCCAGCCCGATAGTATCGACGTTCTATTCGGATGCTCGGCAAGACTACCGGCACTCATGGTGAGTATCTCGCACCCCACTGCCTCTTTCATTTCGGTACCTAATCACGCAGAGAGCAGTGTGCCGCCTCGCACCTCACTACTGCTTCCAAGGATCCGAATATCCCTCGGCGTGAGATAAACCAGCAGGCGGAACAGCTTCAAGCAGAAGTACGCGCCACGGAAATCGCAATGAGTTGCACACCACCACTTAATGTAGTGTGCGAGCACTCGGGCGGCTCTTATGCGGCCAGAGTTGCCCTAGACGATGAGGACTTGCGCCAGAGAATGGTCGCGACGGCTGAGATTTTTCGCCATGCTGTCCACGTCTTTATCCACCGCATAGTGCACATTGTCGAGGAGCCACTCCCTGCAGAGATCAAACAATCCATATCAACTGCCCTTGAGCTTCTCCCTCTCGTCCCTGATGCTCTTGGCCCTGGAGCGAATCTTGGCTGGTGCCTCGTCGTGCTGGGTGCGGAGCTGGAGGTTCCTGAACAAAGAGAGTACATCCAGGCAAGGTGGGAAGGTCTGCATCTTCTAGGAATTCATAATTCGAAGAATGGGGAAAAGATCTTGGAGGAAGTTTGGAGCCACAGAGAACTCGTCAAAGCCGGACAAGCAGCCCCAGAGCGTTGGCAGGATACAATGCAGCGAATCGGAGAGTTGCAGATCCTGGTTTGAGTTTGCAACCGACTTAGAGTCACTATGATGTCTGGTCATGTAGAAACCAACAGACTGTTGTACAAATTGACCTATTCTTATGAAAATCAGGAGACTCTGAATTTAATAGATATCGGATGAATTCAATGAGCAGGGACGGCTAGTATAAGCAAAATGATTGCCCTATCGGAGCCCACCGGAGACGGAAAATCCTACGAATGGTTGGATTTTAGCGGACCAACATGCGTTTACACTAGCCACATCTTGGACGGGGGGAATATCTAATATTAAAAGGACTGGGTTTCCCTTTGACAAAGGGTAATCCTGAACATCCTGACAAAAGCTTTCGGCTTCTCCTTTCGTCTTAGCAAGTCTCACCAACCACCTTGAAACCCAAGCAGCCCAAGATGAGCGCAAGCAGACCTATCAATAGGGTCACTCTGTTTAAAATACCGTCACCGGATGATCAACAACGTCTTCTCGGCATCTACAAGACTATGCAATCAAAGGCACTCAAGGATGGCAAACCATACATCCTGGAAGTCAGGGCTGGCGCAACATTCGAGGACCAGCGCAACCAGGGATACACAATATCCGTTATATCTGTGTTCGAGTCTGTAGAGGATATGAGATATTACGACAACGAGTGCCAAGCTCATTCTGCACTCAAATCGGTGGCCAAGACGCTGCATAAGGGCGCGATGATGGTCTTCTTCGAAAGTGTCACGAACTGAGGTGGCTTGTGGAAAAGCCAACCTAACAACAGAGGCCGGAAGAGCAAGAGGGGGTGGGCGCGGGACTAAGAGGATGGTATCGGATTAGAGTTCAAATGTCAAGAGGTTTAACAAAATGATCTGAAAATAGAAGGATAAGATTTCGTGACTCTGAACAACATTTGGAAAATTATCAAGTACACAAAGAGATTAGGCACACTATGTACTGAAAATAAGAGGTCATTGCACGGTAGCACAATGTAACACAACATAATAAGATGCTATATTGGAGAAATTGGCTTATGCTTTGGTTGAGGGTAGCCAGCTCATTCATCTATAGTCAATATTCAAGTTTAAGTGCCCCTACGATTTGACCTGAGCACTCGCCAAAGCCGACCAATGCCTCTTCGTCCGATCCGGCCACTCCAGTGATAGTAACCGTATCATCGTCCTGGAGGAAGATCCTGGTCTGCCCTCCACTGAGCTGAATCTTCTGCTTGCCAGCTTTGTTTTGCTCCAGCAGACTCCCTCTGGACTTATCATCCGAACCACTGATTGTTCCACTACCGAGCAAATCACCGGTCCTCATTGGGCACCCAGAAATGCTATGGTGGGCAAGCATTTGAGGGAATGACCATATCAGGTTTCGGGAATTTGTCTCTGTAATCGTTGTCGAATTCCCGTCGCTTGCTGTGGTCTCAGTTAGCTACCGATGACTTTGGCTCCAACAAAGATACCAAGACGTAGCGTGTAGACTTACTTGATAGCTTGACCTCGAGGCGAATGTTATACGCGTTTTCTGACTTGGACTCGCGCAGATAAGGGAATATCTCGGTATCATTGCTGATTCCCTCCGTAGCGAAGGGCTCCAGAGCAACGGAGAGAACAACCCAGGGGCTGATGGTGGTTGCAAAATTCTTAGCGTTGAACGGGCCAAGAGGTACATACTCCCACGTCTGTATGTCTCGAGCAGACCAATCGTTCATGAGAACGTAGCCAAAGATTGAGTCGGCTGCTTCGTTGACGGGGATAGGTTCGCCCAGCGCATTGGGCTTGCAGATAAACGCACCGAGCTCAAGCTCAATGTCGAGCCTTCTGCAGGGCACGAAAGAAGGAACCTTTGGCTCTGCAGCGGCGTCTATGAGGACCTGGCCCCATGGCCGTCGGACTGGGGTGCCTGAGACGACGACAGAAGACGCGCGGCTATGGTATGCGACGGGCAGATGCTTGTAGTTTGGCTGCAGGGCATTCTGTGGCCCACGAAACATGGACCCGACAGTATGCGCATGGTTGATACCTGCGAAGAAGTCGGTGTAATCGCCGATGCTCAGTGGGAGATGATGTTTGACGCTGCCTGCCGGCAAGATTGCCTTGCGCTGAAACTCCGCATTGTCCTTCAGCAGCTCTGGGAACTGCGAGGATGTAGAGAAGATTTCCTGCAAGTACCGACGGACTGATCGATGGACCGCACGTCCTAAGGCCGCGAAGTCGTTCAGCGTTTGGCTTGAGAAGACGGAGAGGTGCGGCTGGATTTCGGGCAGCTTTGCGAATCCGCCGCCCACTGAAAACGCCTCGAGGTCAATAACGTGGTCTCCGAGGATGGTGGCAGGCCGAGGATTCGGCGAAGAGGGAGTCGAAATGATGCCAAAGGGAATGTTGGCCAGTGAGAATGGAGATCCTTTCGGGATCAGAAGCCATGACTTGGAAGACATGGTCAGTTGTTTGCGTTTCGCGAGCGGTACTGCAGATTCACAGGACGGCAATGGTCAACCCTGTCATGTATGCAATAGTATCCGTAGATAAATAGTATTGATGTCTCGCCTCCCTTGGCTTCTCCAACCGTGCCGGGGTAATAATGTAGTGTCATGTCATGCCACCGATCCGGGTTCCGGTCAGCCGGCGCCAGTCATGGATGGTTCCGGAGACTCCGTCTTTCTCCCGGAATCGAATCAGGATTTAATCCGCCCCGCTACTCGACTGTTTGGAGAGCCACCCAACCTTTTACTTCCCACTGGTCACATCCCACTATGCATTGTGTCACATACCGCCGAGCATCCGGCACCGCTGGGCTTGGCTTTCAGCCATAATCCGACAGCGTATTCCTCCTGCTGGAGGTGCAGGAAACGCTGGTGCCCAACTTGTCTGCGTCATCAGGTCTTAAGACGATCAGTTGCCTGTGGTTTTTCCTGCACTCACTCAATTCACTAGTTCATTGCTATTCGCAGTATCGCCAAGATGCCTAGCACCAAGTTCTCGATCCCCGAGAAGTACACATACCTGAATGGCTTCCAGTCTTATCATGAGTAAGCCAATGTTCCCTCTGCCGACATGAACAATGACATTGTGAAATTGATGATGTGAAATAGGACTGAGGCGGTGCCGGACACCCTTCCGATCGGTGCTAATTCTCCCCAAAAGCCTGCTCACGGACTCTACGCCGAAAAGCTATCTGGGACGTCTTTCATCGCCCCTCGAGTCGACAATCAACAGAGTTGGCTGTACAGGATCCTTCCCTCGGCTGCCCACTTGCCCTTCACGACTACCTCGGATCGTCTTTCCAGTGATATTGCCCTCGGCGACCTGTCCAAGGTCCATCAGATCCCGCTGCAGTTGAGATGGGACCCCTTTGACCTAGACGACAAAGTTGATTGGGTCAATTCACTCAAACTTCTCGGCGGCGTGGGCAATCCTGCCACTAAAACAGGCTTTGGAATCTTCATCTTCGCCGCAGGAGTGTCGATGCCAGACAAGACTGCGTTCTATTCCTCTGACGGGGACTTTCTGATCGTGCTTCAGCATGGAATAATGGATATCCAGACTGAGATGGGCAATATTCTTTTACGCCCAAATGAGATAGCCGTCATTCCCCGCGGCATCAAATACCGGGTCACGCAGCCAGCAGGTCCCATTAGGGGTTACATCTTGGAGCTCTTCGACGGCCACTTCAAGCTACCGGAGCTCGGGCCTATTGGATCTAACGGCCTAGCAAACGCTCGAGATTTCCAAGCTCCTACGGCAGCCTTTGACGAGGATACCAATTCCCAATGGAACATTCTCTGCAAATACAACAATACCATGTTTGCTGCAGAACAGGGCCACACCCCATTTGATGTTGTTGGCTGGCACGGGCTCTACTACCCTTACAAGTACGACCTCGGCCGATTCAATGTCATCGGAAGCACCAGCTTTGACCACCCGGACCCGAGCATCTATACCGTACTCTGTAATCCGATAGCTGATTTTGTTATTTTCCCTCCCCGATGGCTGGTTCAGGAGGACACATTCCGACCACCATGGTACCACCGCAACACCATGTCTGAGTTTATGGGTCTGATAATGGGCGACTATGACGCAAAGGTCGGTGGAGGTTTCAAAGCTGCTGGTGCCAGCTTGCATAACGTGATGAGTGCCCATGGGCCGGATGCCGAGACTCACGAAAAGGCGAGCAATGCGTCTCTTACTCCCACCAAGGTGGGCGAGGGTAGCATGGCCTTCATGTTTGAGAGCCCACTCATGATAGGCGTCACGGAGTGGGGGCTAGAGAAGTGCGCCAAGGTCCAGAAGGAGTACAACCAGCACTCTTGGGTTCCCCTCAAGCCCCGTTTCAAGCGGCCGGCAGCCAGCGAGACGCAAGCTTGAGGAGCTGGAGCGGAACCAGTAGCTAATCTTGACATTGTTTCGTAATTGCCGCTTCTCATTATTACGCGCGAAAGATGCGGATCGAAACCGCGAAAGCCTTAATCTTAGTATCTTGGTCTCGTGTGAACAATTGCATGATGGATGAACACTTTCGCCTCATCATGGCATGTGGATGAAACATGACACGTTTGCCGCAATTCGTTTGGTGTTGCTGCTAGGGAGGAGGGGGAAGGATGAATTTCCGCTTAAGCATCCCAAATAAATATATTCCGTGGCTATGCCAGTCTGGGAAGATGGAATTAGTCCGCTGAATGATTCATCAGCATGCGGAAAATTATGTGGCGAGCCTGTCGGAATTGGTACTCGAGGAGGGACGGATCCTAGTCCCCCTCGAGTAGGTAGGGCGACCACCCAAGTGGGGAATCCCGGCCATGGTTCCGCGGCAATAACTGCCTATTAAGACGGGCAAGCGCTCTCAAATCCCTTAGAGGACTCGTCCTGGTATTTTCCAATTTGAAGCCATTGTAGTCTGCTTAGTCTCATCATGCCTTTTAATCACTTAACTGAGGGTGAATTTCACCGAGTTCCCAGGCTGCCAGGAGCTCCGCCTTGTGTTCATTTCGGTGCGTCAAGCAACAATTTATGTTCTTTGCGTTTGATTGAAAGGATGTGCTGATTGAGACTATGCAGCCGACGTCTTCTCGACCTCCACCCGGAATGTCTCCAACCCGCTGACAGGATCCATGTTCTATCTCGAATATGATGAGAACCCCGAGCCAGCGCCAAGGTATGACGATTACGATGAGACCGGTGTCGTCTTGAGAGGTGAGTGCTCCGTGAAATGCTGGTCTCCGCAGAAACCATTGATCCCTTGCCCAACCAGCACGTACAGACGGGCATCTTATAAATCCAACATGATCGTGTGCACAACGACTAATGCCATCATTTCAGGAGAGTTGCATCTCAAGGATGAGAATGGGAAAGAGGCCAAGCTGCTACCTGGTGATACCTTTTTCGTAGAGAGGGGAAGCACCATTGTCTTTTCAACTCCACGCTACGCTGTGGCTTATAAAATCGCCTCTCGCCAAAGCACAGGAGTGGACAGATCGGCAAAGGGATTTCCTGGACCCTTCAAGCTGTAGTCGCGTTATCCGCATCAAATGCTCTTTTATAGATTGTTAGTCCTAAGTATAGAGATGAAGTGAATATGCGGGTAAATGGGTTAAAGACTACGATACCTGCATTTGTGCATTTGTATTTACTGCCAACATGGCAACTATTCGTGGTAAAATTTCCTTCGGAGGAGTATATTTTAATTCACAGCAGCGACAAGTCTGTTCGAAAGATTCAGCCCGCTGCTTCTGCTGTCATTCTCGCAATTCATTATCCTGTGCTATTATGCTCAACTTATTTACAACTTGACCTTCTCGGCCATGGTATGAAACTTCACAGTCTTGGTGCTCAGCCATCCATCCAAAGAATCCTCTCCAAGATCGCGCCCAAACCCAGATTGCTTCACGCCGCCAAAGGGAGTATTGACATGGAGAGCGCCCCAGTAGTTGACGGTGACTTGTCCACACTCGATCGCGGCCGAGACACGATGGGACCGGTGGACATCGTCTGTGAAAATTGCAGCACTCAGTCCGTATTCACTCTGGTTGGCTTTGGCGATGACCTCGCTTTCCGAATCAAACTTGCTAATGGCCTGACAACCATAGGGTTAGCCCTCAAACAGAAAATTGAAGGGAGCTGGGTGAGAGGGGAGGGTGGAGGGAGAACATACAGCTACTGGGCCGAAGATCTCTTCCCTCATTATCTTGGCCGAGTCTGGAACGTCAGCGAATGCTGTGTTGGCTACAAAATGCCCTTTGCTCCCCAGTTGCTGACCGCCCTCCAATAGGCGAATTCCCTCGGTTTTGGCACCTTCGATATATCCGAGTACTTTGTGATATTGCTGCTCGCTAATGAGAGGGCCTTTGGTAGTCTCTGGCAGTAGAGGGTCGCCGTGGACCGTCTTGGCCACACGGGCAGCAAAAGACTTGAGGAAGTCATCATAAATGCTCGAGTGAACATAAATTCGCGACCCAGATGCGCAAACCTGGCCATTGTTTGCTGTGATTCCCAATGTTGTCCAGAACAAAGCATTATTAATATCAGCATCCGGAAAGACAATCGATGGTCCTTTGCCGCCGAGCTCGAGGGTGACCTTCTTGAGGTTGGACATAGCAGCCGCCTTGAGGATACCTCGACCTACGGGAGTACTGCCAGTGAAGGCAATCTTCCGAACTTTCGGATGCTCTGCCAGTGCTTGGCCTGCAACGCTTCCTACTCCACAGATGATATTGATCACTCCTGGCGGGAAGCCAGCTTCTTTTACCAGGCTTGCTAGGATTTGTCCGAAAAGAGGCGCGATCTCGGGCGTTTTAATAATCAACGTATTACCAGCTGCGATAGCCGGTGCGAGCTTCCAACAGGTAATCATGCTAGCGGCCGAGAAGATCAGCCTCCCCAGTCTACAAATCCTAAGAAAGAATTTTTCACTTACAGAGGAGAGTTCCACGGCACGATTGCGGCACAGACTCCAATGGGATCTTTACTGGTGTAAGCGATCCCCTCGGGGATATGGATGAGTTGTCCTGTGATCTTATCGGCCCAGCCAGAGAAGTATCGGAGGGTTGCTACAGCCTGGCTGACGTGCAAGCCTTTGGATTCGGTGAATAAGATACCAGCATCCAGAGCTTCGACACTGGCTAGCTTATCTGCGTCTCTCTCGATGAGATCTGCCAGTTGAGCGAGAAGACGACATCTGGTGGAGGGTAGAATGGATCTCCACTCGCTGTTGTAGGCAGTCTCGGCAGCAGCAACGGCGGCGTCGACATCCTCAGCTAGGGCAGATGAAATGGTCGCCAGTACTTCTCCAGTAGCCGGATTCTTCGTCGACACAACATTGTTGCCGTGAGCCGTGGTAAATTCGTTATTGATGAATAGCCCGGTGTTCACTTGGGCTGATTTAGTGGTTTTCTGGGATGAACTTGGCTTCGCAGGGAAAGCGACTTACCAGCGATTCGCAATCCATGCGCACCAGTCAGCTCGATAGTTGAAGACATGATGGCTGTGTGAACTGTTGATCGACAGGTAATTCGGAGAAACTGCTAATGGTGTCTTGAAATCAATGCATGCAAGATCAATCTTGAATTCGTGACTGCTCAGGAATCCAGCCATCAGCCGGTAGGGGGGCCAATAATGAAGCAGTGCTGTTGATTGTTGTACCAGCCGGATTAATTCCTCAACTCTGACTGCCTGGCTCACGCAGCCGACTTCCGCTGTGGCCAATTACACTTTTGTCCGCCACAGGTCAAGCTAACAGTAGGCAAGGCCCAATTTAATTGGTATAAAAAATGAGCTAGTCAGGTAGCCAGTGATGATTGAGCCGAGACACATGCCATCCGTTTCCGTACAGGAGCCCGCGGTCAATGCGGGCAAACACGGCCACCGTCTTGCGCGTCCCCGGCGCCGGTTCCACGTACAGGAAGTCGGTCGGCACCGGGCTGAAGTTATCCGTGTACCACTTGAGCTCTGGGTCAAATTGCTGCACGCAGAGGCCGTAGTGACCCAGCTGTCCTCCCGAATCGTCATAAGCAATTGGCGGTGACAATGCAATGGCTCTGATGGGAAGCAAAAGAGCAGCCTCCCACGCATGGAAGTCCGAATTACCAAAGTTAAAGTGTCGCGTAGTACAAGCCCGTGTCCAGAAGGTTGGAAGCACTACGAGACGGTCTCTCTTTACTCAGACTTTGAAGGGTCGCATCTTGGCCAGCTTATGTTTATTCCGAGGCCTTTGCAAATTTACTGTAGTCCGAACTCGCAGCCAGCACTCAATTTTGTGACAATTCTTAGAGATGCTATCCTAAGCTGGAAGAAAAGCTTCTACTGTAATCTCGAGGAACAACTCGGGGGAGAATAGAGACTCCACTGCCACGCCAACCCATGCGGGCTTCGTGTTCTTCAGATACTCCTTGGCAATCGGAACCACCGTTTCCGCAATTCCCTTGCCGTTCTTCTTGACCTCGTGCGTTTTCACCTGAAAGCCCTGTTAGCAAATACCATGCATGGCCCTTCAACATCAAGATTTGTGGCAGGTGGCAGGGAGGCCTACAGAGTATACGTATTCCCATGCATCCTCCCCCAGCCCTGCGGCCCTGAGACTTCGCTTGACATGGTCAAATGCTTCCCTGACCTGCTCCTCTAGGTCCTCCGGGATGGTACCGTCGTCTCTGATACCAACCTGGCCGCTGACGACGATGGTGCGTACGTTTTTCGGGACGACGACGGCGTGGGAGATGCCAAAGAACTCGGCTGGTTCCTCGCCTCCGGCCCAATTGTGGAATTCGAATCCGTGGGCAGCAAGTTTGGAGGCCATGATTCTTTCTCCGGAAACTGGCAGGTCTGACGGGGGGGGGGGGGGGGGGGGATCTTATCCCCAGATTGATGCGTCAGGCAAAGTCAGGGGTTTATTAATGTCACAGGATACCCTTGTACCTTTACAACATCTGCTTGCCAATTTCGTGATCGACGTTCTTTGCTACAACGGCATCTGAGCCAATAAAACGATTTTCCGGCTGGACTAACTAGCAACAAAATGGCAGAACCCACATCGGAAAGTGTTGCTAGTGCCACGGTCCGCCCACAGCTTGCTTCCTATTTGCCACTTTCCACCCGGGCGAACAGGCAGACCGATCGAGGCAGGCCGTGACGGCGCCCAAACGTATCAAGCTGATTACTTAAAAGTGGACAACTATCGGTCATGACGACATCAAGGCAATCAGTAACCTCAACATCGGGAAATATCGCCGCTGTATAGAAAACATGAGATTTCAATTATGCCTTGCTTGACATGGTTCATTTTATTTCATAGGTCCCGCTGGTAACTTTGTGCAGTGGTCTTGATTACTCGGGGAAACAAATAGAAGGAATTGAACCCGAGCCATTGTCCCACTGTAACCACCGAGTCAAGGGTGAAAGAGCCCCAGCTTGTCGAGCGCCTAGGCAGTAATGTTGTCCCTGCGTTTGACCCAGACTTGTACATTCTCCTGTCTTACGAACCAGGCATTATGAGTTTTCCATTCGGCGTCTGGGTGTACCAGTTGCATCTGCGTCATGACGTTAGCGAGAGACTTCAGGCGTGCTCTGCAAGCCGCACTCACATCATATTTCAAGAATAGACTGGGAAGAAGCTTCTTGATCTCGAGCAAGCTGATGTTTTTGCCGATGCAAGTGCGGTGACCTTTTCCAAAAGTAAAAGTGGCCCCGTTCATGGCCTTGAGGCGCTTGTCAAAGTCTTCAACGCTCTCATTGTCCCGTCGGAGCCATCTCTCCGGGATGAAGTCGTCCACATTTTCCCCAAAGATGGTCTCGTCCCGGTGCATGACCCATGGAGACGCTCCAACAATGGTGCCCGGAGGAAGAACGGACCCATTGGCGAGCTGAAGCCCTTCACTAGGTACGACTCTCTCTAGAATGAGGCCGACTGCCGGATGAAGTCGAAGGGCTTCAAGGACCACAGCATTGAAGAATGGGAGCTGTTGGCTTTCGGACCACTTGGCAGGGAGGCTCAGGTTACCTGACTGGAAGGCCTCGTCCAGCTCACTCATGAGCTTTCCGTAAGCCTCTGGCCGCTTCAATATGTGGTATATAATTGCACGCAGCGATATGGCTGTGGTGTCGGACCCGGCAAACATGTTGGTGATCATATAAGACAGTATCTGGCCGTCGTCAACTATTTGGGGATGCGCCTCTTTGGCACGGAAGAAACGATCAACAAAGTCAACTGCAGCCGAAGAACCCTGCATGCCTTTAGATTCTGCCGATTTCTCGTCCAGTAGGCGTTCATCGAGCTGTTGCTTGGCGAATTGCGCGACTACCCCGTTGGGGCGTGCGAGCTTGGCCCAAATGGGGTTCTTCTTGAGCCAAAAGTCGAGCCACGGGAGCTGGCCGATGGTAGCATTGTAGTCCATGGCTTCATTTAGGCTGGCAATGATGCCTCCAACATCCTGGCCGCTTTCAACGAACCCGAAAGATCTGCTACAGGTCAACTCGCCGATGACATCGAAGGCGTAGAATTGTAGCCAGTCGAATATTGGGCATGGGATGCCCGTGCCGCAGTAGCGCTCGTTGATTTGCGTAAACAGAGTTTGCATGGTACGGTCGACCAGAGGCTCATAGTCTGTCAAAGTCGTCATTGAATATGCGTTGGCTATCGGGCGCTTGATTCTGGCGTGCAAGCTTTCGTTCAATGTCGTAAACAGAGTCTCCTTCGCGACGCCATTGACCAGCTGCTGCTGAACAAGGTAAAATTCGCTCTATCATCATGCAGCTTTTTGTTAGTGGCCTGAAATAACTCGAGAGGTCGTTTGTTGGCCTTTCTTACCTTTGCAAACCCACGCTTGACATTGTATACCTTGGAGACATCCTTGAGGTTGCGAATGCTCACCACCCTTGGCCCAATCCTCACGTTGTCTCCATACTGGCTATGAAGCTCGATGAGTGATTTGTGATTTGCTCGTTTCCGGACATTGAAGAAGCGATACAGGTTGGAGACCTTGGCCATCAATGGCCCGGGAATATCCCTGGCGCCCTTTGCGAAGACATTGCTGAGAACACGTGCTAGAAAAAGAAGGAATACTGAGCTGGCCAGGAGGTATAGCCTGTCGTAAATCATCATGGCTATCCTGATGAATTACTGAGAATAACGGAGCTGTGTATATTGTGCTAGGTGCGCCCGGTTGAGCCCAGCGGCCAGATAGCTTTTATGACCTTGTGATGGAGTCAGCAAATTCGGTTTCCTAACGCCGCCCCAGATTTCCCCAGGAAAATTCAGCAGAGCCTGACCCCGGGAAGCACCCCAGGAAGCACCCCAGTGCTCCATGGTTGTGAAAGCCGGGCACATCGAGGATCCGGAGCCCGTAATTACCGATTGGCTGCTGATTCCTTCAATCAGAAGATTTTCCACTAGCTACCATCTTCGACCTAGCGCCAGCGAGCCAAGGAGTGGGATGCTACGGATACGTGGGGGTCAAATGGCGCAAGGAGTCGGGCGAGTTGGTTGTATTTTCAAGCTCTAGAATCGAATGGAATTGTTTATGCGGAAACTGTAATTACAGAACATGAAAGCATCAGTCTGTTTTTCGATCCATCTCCACTGTTGTGACTATCTATGGCCCTCGACACAGTACGTTCTAGAGATTACTCTTGTAAAAATCGGCGGGCTTGCGAACTTGTCCGTCGCCTTGCTGCGATTGGATCACCTTCTGGGCAGCCTCGGTGCCGATCTGGACGGCGCCGTCTATCCATCCGCGCCAGCCATCAGACCAGTCGCCGCTGGCAAACAAGACATTGCCGTGAGGCTCCTGGAGAGCCTTGAGGTATTTGGTGGTGAAATTAGGTGGCAGGAAGCACCATGCGCCCTTGGAGAACTCGTCCTTATTCCAGTCGTGCCAGACCTGTATTATCCTGGTTGAGCAGACTACTCCAGTCGAGCATCGAGAATCTGGGAAAGACTTACCACTTTGTCCACTCTGGCTCCGGCTCGCTTGTTCTCTGGGAGCAAGTGTAAGACTGACTTCTTGATTGCGTCCATGTTGTCAATCTCAATTCCAGTCGAGCTATTGGGATCTGGCCCGAAAGCAACCAAGTGTGTGTTGTTTGCCGGTGTTAGTTGGTCTCCGAAGGCTGCCACCATTCCTACGCCCGGGTTGGCCAGCGAACTCCATGACAGCCAATCCGGGCCAACAAGGTCGACATGAACCTTGTTGGTCAAATTCATGGAGCCTTCTCTGGCGGCATCCTGCTTGGGCTGGGAGAGAGGAGGTGAGAACTCGATGGAGGAGACCACGTTGAGGGGGACCGACAGAATAACGGATCTCGCTTTCCAGCTGTGTCCTTGGCGAGCTGTGACAGTGACCACACCGTCCTCATCCTCCCTGATATGAGCAATCGGGGTGTTGAAGCTGTACGATAGGTTGCCAGTGGAAAGAGCGTGCTGAAACAGTCGGCTGTGGAGCTCGCTGTGTCCGCTCCGGAGGCGTGTGTGTAGAGCTATCTCGTTGAGACCAGTAGGAGAGTGGGATCCGAGGACCCACCACCGGAGAGCATCAAGAAGGCCCAGGCGGCTGAGATCATTGCCGCCGGCCTGAATCAGAAATGCCTTGAGGACAGAAATCTCCTCTGAAGAGAGATCGCCCTCGAGCTGATCAACGCGATCTTGGCAAGACATGCGATCCCACTTGGCCAGAAGCTCGGGCGACTGGTCAGTGCCGAAGGCGTACTTCCACGAATGTTGGAGGTGGTCGCCGTCCACATTAGCAAACGCCTGGAATACTCGACCGACGATGGATGCCTTCAGACGCGGTTGGTAAGTTGCATTCGAGATGCACAGGGGCGGCAGCAGTGTCACTCACCTCTTCGTCGTGGGAGATGTTGCGCTGGCCATCACTCGTTGTAAGAGTGCAGTAATCCTCCTTACTACCGGGAATCTGGGTAACAATCCAGTCATTCTGGAGGCCGTATAGCGAGACCTCCCGATAAATATGAGGCATGTGCCAGTGAATCCAGGTGCCGCCCATCTCATAGTTGAAACCACCGATGGAGCTGGTCCAGGTTCGACCACCAAGCCTATCACGAGCCTCAATCATCAGGACCTTTTTGCCTATAGACCACGCATGTTAAGTTAAAAATCTATCTACGTCGATGATGCGAATGCATGTTGATTCATTTACCTTGAGTCGCGAGATCTCGGCTAGCAACAAGGCCGGCATAGCCAGCGCCGATAACAATAGAGTCGAAGACATCGTGCTTGGACGTCGTGAAAGCTGCCGGAGGGGAAACGAGGCCGATCGTGGGCAGACCCTGCTTCGTGCCGCCTGATGCGGACCAAATGAATCCTTCGTTAGAACGAGGCATGGTTTTTTTCATGGGTCTTGCAAGTGAGGTGCTTGGAGTCGGGTGGGATAGTTGGAGGGCAAAGATGCGGTAGCTTCGAGGTGAAGCTAAGCAAGAATAAATATCAGAATAATGACGATAGCAAGAACACCAAGATTGCAAGGAAATGAACTAGTCGAGTCCACTACCACTCAAATTCAGGACAAGCCTGGCGTTGCCCAGACGGGAGCACGAACAGGAGAGGTTGGGCTCCGGAAAAAACTGGCCAATCGCTTTTGACGTGGCTCGGTCCCGGAAATCCAGGCCGGCATCCAGGGTTTGGGTGGCCTGGCCTAATTATCTGGTGATGGGATGGGTGTGTGGAGACATGGACCTTGGGTGCGGAGACGGGAAAGAAATGAAGACGGACCTCAGTGGCATTTTCATTCCAGTTTCAACCCCAGGTCAATCTCAGAACTTTTACGAATGCAACAGGCTAGCCAAAATGCCTCCTCAGCAAAGCACCTCGGATTTAGCAGCTCCCAGGACGAAGGTCACATTGGCCTGCGAAGGTTGCCGTAGGCGTCGTGTAAGTCGCACCCGCTCTCTGCAAGCCGAGATGTGAGAAGAGTATGCACGCCTGCCAGTCGGTTCTAACCCGGTGAAATTGCAGGGAAAATGCAGTGGAGTTAGGCCCTGCACGGCATGTGTCACGAGTGGTGACACCTGTGTATTTGACACGTTCCGAGGGCGCCGTGGCCCGCGGGCAAGGCGTCCTGCTCAACGTATTATACACGGCCTGGCACCAGCAAAGCCCCCCTCGCGTGCGTCCCTGGATGAGCAGGCTACGGGGCCAACAGGGACAAACTTTCGAGTTTGGACATGGCCGGCAGCCGATCCTACCGTCCACTCACAGGACACGTTCGGCCCGGCTCGACTCGAGACCACGGCCAGCTCTCCCTCCGACCCCGGCCAAGAGTCGACAGCAGAAGTATGCATGGATGGCCTCAGAAGCATACTGTCCAATGCGAAGACGACCAGCATCGAGTATGGCTTGACTAGGACTAGCAAATCGTGTCATGTCATGGATGTCTTGCTGACCTTCTTGTTGTATTAGGCCACCAAGCGTCGAACTGATGGCGCACCTGGTTGAACTGTTTTTCGACTACAGAAGTGCCCTCGTGCAGCAAGTGGTCCCCGTCTCTTCCTTGCTGGAAGCAATATCCAATGGCTCGTCGTTTGTCGGCGTCGTCCTGGCCGCCTGCGCATGTAGCGCGCGATTCTCGACGCATCCACAGGTCCGAGGATCTCGTGTCGCTGCACAACTTGCCAAGATTGCTAGAGACTCCATCGAGGGCTACCCCGAGGACCTCAAATCCCAGATTGACAAGATACAAACAACCTGCGTTCTCATTGAATACGAGGCCAGCATCTCATGTGGGCGGATCGCATGGGTAGACTTGGGTAGGCTTTCCCATCAGCGAAGTGTTCATGTTCGTTGCGCACCCGCTGAAATATTCTCTCCTCCGCGGCTCTAGCTGTGGCTAGAAGACTCACACACCTGTGCCAAGCAACGAGTAAACTCTCTCCGGAGCAGTCGCAGCTAATGGATTCCGTCAACTATTTTTTGGATGTCACAGAGGCGACTCACTGCCTCGGGAACCCCAAAATGTCACCAGGCGAGGGCTTCTTGGCCATGACCCAGAGACGCGGCTGTACTGTTGAGCTCACCAACCCCAGTGAATCGAAACGATTGCTGTCCCTGGTGCGATTTCTTTTGAGAATCCAGAGTCATCGTGCAACCGGGTTTGGGTGGCAAAGATCCTCGCCGTGGCACCCTGATTCAGATTTCAGATCATTGCACAAGG
This sequence comes from Volutella citrinella, assembly GCA_034401135.1. Classification (NCBI taxonomy): domain Eukaryota; kingdom Fungi; phylum Ascomycota; class Sordariomycetes; order Hypocreales; family Nectriaceae; genus Volutella; species Volutella citrinella. Next base: position 3,711,156 of record JAWZSP010000005.1, on the reverse strand, counting down.
AACTGGGGACACAACTGCTCCGCCACCCAGATACACCGCCATGTTCCCAGGCGGACGAAGATGGTGAATCTCACGAGGACGAGGACCTAGGTGGCTCGATCTGCTGCCTAGTATGCCTCTGCTGCGACCTCGAACTCAACAACAGTTTTCTCCCAATTTTAGGGCCTCGAGCCGAGGGAGACCAAGAGCAAACCACGCATTCACGAAGCATCAGCTATCCGAGTGCCCCAGCTCTCTTCTTAGCAGAGAGGCGGAATCGGTGCGAATCAAGTGCTGTAGCGATATGTGACCTCGCAAAAGCCATTATGATGGAGCAAGGCTTCTTCAAGGTGGGCATCGATTCCAATAGAATTCGAATGGGACTAACACGTCGACTAGCACATGTTGCTCCTGGGGTATTGCTGCATGCAGAGCTTTTTCGTCCTGTTACATCAACAGAAATCGGGATCGAAACCCGACCAACCCAAAATGACTGAGGACTTGACCTTTTTACAGAGTGTGATCAAAGCGGTCAGCAGGTTCTATCCCCAGGGCCAGAGTTGGGTGAGTGATGTTGCAACTGACATCGAGTTCATGATCGATAATGATACACCTTTTTCAATGAATATTTGGTTCTTCTCGCTAACTCAATCCATAACAGCTAGATACAATCACTCTTGTCCAGAACTATCACGTAGACTTGGCGCAACTGCCTGACACGATGGAGGATGCCTTTCGCGGCTATTTCAGCCGTTTCAGGGACGTGGAAGAGCCTTCATGCGTGCCCCTGGATCCTCCTGCTCTCCCCAAATCATCTGATGATGCTCATCCTAGAAATAACACAATGCCCCTTCTTCCGGAGCATGATAACCTGTGGACCCTGGGTTATTCGGACCATCTATCTGGATACCTTACTGGCATAGAGGACGATCAAGGGACGAAGAATCAAGGGGATGGCCAGGTGGATTCCATGCCCTCCACTAGATTGGCGCACACCAGTCCCTTGATTCTTCCTACAAAAGGCGGAGGAGACCAATTCCAAGACGACGACAGAGCCCGCAGCGCCGAGCAGTTCGGGGAACCGAGCCCCCGGGGACAGTTCTCAACAGAAAAGACCCCTTCGAAGGGTATAGGGGTGGATGAAAGGGGAAACACATCGGATGACCCCAGTTGTCTGCTCGCCCAGTTCTTCCAACCTTCTTCAAACCTCAGTGACATCCCGATGGGTGAGACAGGTGCCGGTACAGCTACACGTGGGATTCTCCAAGCTGACGCCCTATTTTCAAACGACGAGGATGGCTTCGACTTTCAAATGGAGCGTGTCTCATTTCCTTGGGATGTTGCTGTTGATGGAATGTTTCCTTGACAGCACCTTGCAATAAAAAACAATTCATGTTGTTACCTCACATATTAGCAGAGTACATAGTAGCCAGTTCAATATTGTAAATGGAATAATAGCGAATGAACTGCTAATACGATGGATGCTGTGATGCACGCAAGTGTGGGATCAAAAGGAACAAGGTGTCCAGGATTCAACAATGTATTAGAGCAAGGGTAGTGCCAGCAACGCAGCAAGCGAAGGGTTACTTCCACCTCTGTAGGTGGGGGCGGTTCCGGTTCCTCGGGCGGAGACTAGGAGCGCTTATTGACTAGGATGTGGGATTAACTTTTTATTCGCTATGATATCCGGACGCTAATAAAGCAGCTCCACCCTCGCAAGGGCCGGGAAACCATCTGCCTGTAAACCATGTGATAATAAAGGCATACCGAATCGTAAAGGAATGAATCCCGAATCTGTAGTTACACCAAGTATTCAACAAATTGCCACAGTTTGCTTCCAACTTTGCCTTACTTGGAGCACAGCATGTCCGTAATGGCCAGTTACGGTGCACTAGGCACGCTCCGTGCCGCAGCAACTGAGAAACTCCAGGCTGTTATCGCAACTCAGCATTGGATTAACGCCCCGGCGCTGCCTTTCCTTTTGGTTGCGTACTGCGTACTCCTGGTAGGCTATCTTGCCCACAATCGATACCACAAAGATCTCCAGCAAGTCCCAGGCCCGTTCCTCAACTCAATCTCGACCATCCCGCGCCTCTGGTCCGTCTATCGGGCGCATAGCCATGTTGATGATATGAAGCTCCACAAACAGTATGGGAAAATCGTGCGGGTGGCCCCCAGGATCATCTCCGTTGCGAGCGCCGATACCGTTGAGCACCTCTATGGGATCTCTACGAAATTTGTCAAGTCTGAGTTCTTCAAGCTTGGAGCGTTTACTGATGACAAGGGGGAGTATATTGATGACCCGTTCAGCACCCAAGACCGCCATGTTCATTCCAGACTCAAACGGGGAGCTGCCAATGCATACTCGTTGGCCAGCCTCGTGAAAATGGAGCCACTAGTACAGCCAGTGACGGAGCGACTCCTAAACATGCTAGATCGGCACGCCGAGGCCGGCACTGTCTGTGACTTTGGAGAGGTGCTGAAGAACTACGCTATGGATGCCATATTTGCCGTTTCCTTTGGGCAAGATATGAACTATCTCGAGAAGGGTGACCACCTCCGCCTGTACCACGTCTTGGACATTTTTTCTCGCTACATGGCTATTGTAAGTATTTCCTAGTCTGTCAGAATTTCTGCCCAATGCGCCAAAGGTGTTGACTGTGTTCAGTTTGGCCAGATCCCCTGGTGCCACAAGTTCCTCCTGAAAAACCCGCGTTTGGCTGAATGGGTCGCCGGGAACAATACCTCGCAGCTCCAGATGATGGATCTTGCTATCCGTGAAACCGAAAGAAGCTTTGCCAAATCCGAGTCGGACGGTCCAGAAACGTTTGTGCAGCTGTTGGTGAACAACCAGCGAAAATCTCCTTCCACCATCAGTCTCGATGAGATTCACGGCAACGCGCTGGGAAATATTTCTGCGGGAAGTGACACAACCGCGACGGCACTCCGAGCCGTCATCTACCTGCTCCTGAAGAACCCTGCAGCCTACCAGACCCTATGCAAGGAAGTTCGCGAAAACCTTCGGCTCCCAGTCATGTTCAAGGAATCAGGCAAGCTTACTTACTTGAATGCCTGCGTCAAGGAAGCGTTACGCATGCATCCTCCCGTTGGTATGCTGCTGGGACGTCAAGCTCCACAGGGTGGGCAAGTTGTGGACGGTTTTTACATCAGCGAGGGCGTCGAGATCGGGATCAATCCTATGATTTTGCACAATGACGAAAAAATCTTCCCTGATCCCTCCAGATACAACCCGGCACGTTGGCTGAAGACCGAATCCAGCGAAGAACAACTGAAGATGATGAATCGATGCCTGATCGCCTTTGGCCATGGCCGTCACACCTGCTCCGGCCAACATATTAGTATGGTCGAAATGACTAATTTGATTCCTACATTGCTGCTTAGATATGATCTTCGCCTGGCGAATGATGGGAGGAACTATGAGTACAAGAATTGGTGGTTTACAACGCAAACGGGTCTTGAGGTTATCTTTTCCAGAAGATGAGAATATTATGACAAATGAAAGAGAGTAATAAATGTCGTAAACTGAAATCTTCCGTCTGTCTATATGCTTCAGCCACAGTGTCTGGTGCGATGGTATAAATTTAGCAATTGAAGACATCCTTCACACCTGCGAGAATGTGACGGTTTATCAGTGGATCGGTAGCTTACGGCAAGTCTCATGAATTACCTAAGTCTACCAAGCTAAATGAACAGAACTAGTTATTAGCCAGCGTGCTTTCTGTGAGGAATTCCTTTGCTAGATCGTCCACACAAGAGACAAGGTCGGTAGAACAAGTATTCAATTTTACTAAACGATGCTTTTAGACAACAAGAACATCTATCAAGTGAAAGAATCACAACTATGATCCGTGGCAGATTCAGACCGAGGGCTCGCGCATGTCAACTTAGTCTCAGTTAAGAGCTCCTTAGAGCCTATGGCATAAATGATATGACAGTCCAACTTCCAACATATACCCTATATCCAACAGTGTGTTCACACTGGCCGTTCGCCATCTCTCAACCTCGCTATGGATATAAATGCGCCAATGAAGGAACCCAAAGTAATTGGCTTCGTCCCTTGGTCTCAGCCCTAAACTCCTCTTGAGATCCATCATATCATCTCAAGTGCAGGAAGGCGATGATGAAGGGACGCATTTATCCAACATGTTTCACACCTTGGGGGTGAACCGGACAAAGAGGCCGTGCTGAGGTGTGAACCAGCGATTTTTGAACCCATATTCACTCTCCTTGACCAGCGTCATGTTGAATGTGAGAAGAAGAGTTGGGATTACCTTCTTAATTTCCATCAGGCTGATCCAGCGCCCACTGCAGGTATGAGCTCCGTGACCGAAAGTAAAGAACGATCTGTTCATCTCCCTGAGGTGCTCATCGTCCGTCTCTGACGACAGCCATCTTTCAGGGCGGAAGGTATCTGGATCGGGGAACACGTCTGGATCGCGGTGAAGTACCCACGGGTTGATGCCCACTTCAGTGCCAGGGGCGAGTTTGTGGCCGCAGATCTCGGCCCCTTCGGCCGGGACTAAACGGGCAAGCATCATGCCGACTGATGGGTGTAGCCTCAGAGCCTCTTGGATGACGGCGGCAAAATACGGTAGCTTGTTGGACTCGGTAAATTGCACAGGTGTTGACAGGCTGCTGAACTCTTCCGAAAGCTTGTTGTACACACGAGGGTGCTTGAGAAGGTGGAATAGAATCGAGCGCAAGGCGATGGCGGTAGTATCACTTCCCGCGGAGATGTTACCAAACGCGTGAGTCATAATTTCTCGGTCGTTGATAGATGCGGGATCCTTGGCCTGGTTTAAGAGGAGTCGCTGAAGAAATGTGAGGGGCCCGTCTTCCGACTGCTTCTTCTTTGCAGCCTCAATCTCAGATATCGCAAGGTCGAACATTTCCTTGTCACCGCCGCCCTCGCCGAACATGAGTTTAGCCACAAACGGCTGTGCTAACAGGAACTTGTGCATCCAGGGTACCTGTCCAACCTAGGCCGACCGTATGTTAGAGTCAATACAACCAGGGGGGTGTAGTGAATGCTTGATGCGTCAGTTTCACTTACAACGGCCATATAGTCACTGACGGTCTCCAAAATTCCATACATCTTTAAAACATCGCCCTGTTCAACGTAGTTGAAGTCTCTGCCAAAGGTCACAGCAAATACAGCGTCCATTGCGTAGTCTTTGAACGCTTCAGACATATCGACGGGCTGGCCGGCCAGTTTGTGAAGTTTGCGCAAGAATCGATCGGTCACCGGGTTAATCCACGACTCCATCTGAATTAAACCGTTGGTCGAGTACGCGTTGGACGCATTTCTTTTCATCCGGGTATGAAGGGCCTTGTGGGTATGTTAGCATCGGAAGCGGTGGCGGAGTAGGCTCAACGACTGATACTCACTTTGTCTGTTAGGACGAAAGTATCGGGGACCAAGCCTTCCTCGTCATAGGCTGTGGACAGCTCATAGAAGCGGGACTTGATGAATTTGGTGCCGATGCCGTAGATCTGATTGATTTCCGCAGGGTCAGAGACGGATAGTAAATTCGGTCCCAGCCGTACGATTTTGCCGTGCTTTCGATGCAAGCGGACGTCGTCGTCGTGGGACTTGCCCTGATAAACTGAAACAATGCGCGGGATGCTGGATAGTCGCCTGAGGAACGGGCCTGGTACTCTCCAAAGTCCTCCATAAAAGTAGTTGTACAGGATGCGCGCAGCACAGCCTGCGACTAGCACATAGGCCCAGTGAGCTCTGAGGAGTGCGAGCGTTTCCTGTATCATGACGGCTTTGTTACGGGTGTAATTCACGAATTCTCGACTGTCCCAGCGTCTGGGGTAGTGTCGTTAGGGCGGGTCCAGTTAAGTATTTAGCGAAGCACCTTGGCCAAAGTCGAGATCGGTCCGTATTATCCGGTCAGAGGTGAGCAGATCCGTAGCGTCCCTAATTGGCTAAAGAATACCCGTCGCTATCTGGCCGATTCCTCGAGGTTAAGCTAACGGATGCAAACCCCCTGTACGATTGGGAGCTACTTCTCGCCCCATCTCCGGCCGGCCGCCTGAAGAACAAATAAAAAGATTTTCCGGTCTTGTGAGGTTGACGCCACCACCCGTGTCCCGGAGGCCGAGGGTTCCGTCTCCGCAAGCCTGGAATATGCACCCCGCACTTATCTTTTGCCCATTGCCCCCGTACCTTGAACAGACAAGGTGGTACTTACTTACCTCGTGGAGGAAACCCCACGAGCGCCGAGGGGCTACGAATTCGTCGTGGATCCCTTGGCCGTGCGAGCCCCGCGAGACATAACGGATTGAGCAGACGAACTCATATAAATGCCCATTAGCTCAGAATCACTTTGTTTCAGCCCTCAGCAGGAAGCTCACGGGCGCCATAAAATGATGAACTATTGCTTGAGCTGAGCAGAATTTGCCCAGCCCTCCCTTTCAAGCGGCTCACGGTAGGTCATTGTGCATTATATATATGCTAGAATCATTCTTCATGACAACGAGGCTTGAATCAGGTAAATAAGCCGCATTACTAGTAGATAACAACGTGCCTCGGGCCTGGACGCGCATAGCTACTAGTATTTATACCCAGTCTAAACACTGGTACAACAAGCACACTTAGAATTCATAAGAGACATTTGTACTTGTAATATTTATATGGCTTTTATCTAAGTCGGTGGAAATTGCTAGTTGCTCTTCTTTGGGGCCAAAGCGCCATCTACTGAGGCCGCCTTGACCGCTTGTCCTGCAATGACCGTATCATCGTCGTCCAGTACAATCTCAACAACCGGGCCCTGAAAGTTGCCACGCAGATAGAAATGGTACCAGCCGACACCAAGGATGAGAAAGGCGAAAAGGATGACAGACGCGTAGTTCCTATGTCGTTTGTCAGCGTTGTCTGCGCAGCTATACATGTAGATAGGCTTTCAGGGGCCATTCTTGCCCCGAGGCCGACTCACATATTCGTTGCAGTCACGGGGTTGTAGATTGGGAAGCAGAGGAATATCATGATGAAAGATATCCAGGTAAACCCGACGGCGTTGAAAAATAGCCGCCATCGCCCCAGCTGCCACGGTCCGTACTGGATATTCTTGTGCCTCCGGGCGTAGAATAGGTGGAGGCCTACTGGAAAGGCGTACGACATCATGTACATGGCCATGACGCCGCTCATGATGCTGTAAAATGCCGTCTGGTTTCCAATGTAAATGAGCCCAATGGCTAGCATGGGGATCCACACTACCACAATGGTTTCGACAGGAACATCAAGCTTGGGGTGGACTCTGCGAAACATCTGTGGGAAGCAGTCGTCTCTGGCCATGGCCCACATGACGCGGGAGCAGGAGCCCAGGCCGGTCATGCCACCGACCAGAGCGTTGTAGGTTGCGAGGGAGTTGAGAAAAATGCCAAGGCCAATGTTGTTGGTGCTATTGATGATGATCTGGCAAATTCGTGGGTGATTAGCACTCATGCCATGTTCAAAATAGTCGGTTGTCTGGGGTCGTACCTGGGTCATGGGGCTCAACAGGCCTATGGGGCCGCTCACAACAGCCTGGATATCTCCAGCGCAGTACATGAGGGCGACGAGCCACGGGAAAGTCATGACACTGTTGATGGTGATTGTCCAGATCACTAGTAGGAAAGTGTCAGTCGAACTCCGTCGGCTGTCGCTGTTGCTGGGCTGGACTATACTCACTCGCTCTGGGAAGACTCTTCTGGACATGCTGGATCTCCTCGGCAAAGTGAGCTGCCATCTCTATGCCAGCAAATCCAAGCATCGGAGTTGTGAGTCCGATGCAGAATGCAAGACCATTGCTTTCCCAGCCTGTGCTATTGATGAACTCTCTAAACACATACTCGGTGGTATTCTTGTCCTTGTTCATGACGAGAAGGATGATTGCGATCAAGAAGAATCCGATAACATGGGTAGCAATGCCTGGAGAAGAAGGTCAGCGTTTCTGTTTCGACTCCCTATGTACCACCCGATTATGTCCCTACCTCCAAGGTTCAAATGATGCAACGCTCTGCTGCTGAACAGATTCATAAGCAGGTAGATGACCATGACTAGGACGAAAATCTGACGAGTGAGAATACAATTAGAATAGTACAAGACGGGCAGACTGAGGGTACAATAGAACTCACCAGGTATGTGTGCCACCTCTGATTAACATACTCGGGTCTTGATACGATCACGTATGCCTGGACCTGTATGGCAACACTCATGGCACACATGATTGTAGCCATCCAGATGTACCCAAAAGTCATCAAGCCAGCGATCCACGACTAGGAGCGGATTAGTATGACATATGCATACCAGACCAACTGCCATGAGACGTACCAAACTGGCCCTCCATTTTGGAGGTGCGAGCTCTGCAGTCCAGTGATACTGAGCACCAGAAGATGGCCAGACACTATATATTTCTGTTCAGCAACCGGTCGGGGACACTGATGGTTGTTTGCTGCTTGCAACTCTCACGCGTACCTTGCCATTTCAGACACAACTGCGCACAGGCAGGTCATGCCAACACTTGTGAGAATGTATCCGCCGAGTAGACCGATGGAGCCCCCCAACGCAAGGCCTTGAAGAAGAGTGGACGAGATGCCTTCCCACTTTGGAAGGAGTCAGCGGAATGGTCTCCCTATAGCCTTGGCGGGATGTGTATGTGTCTTGCTACTTACCGTGGCATTGATACAGACTGTCATTGCGACGGCTGTCCAGAAATTGAACTTTCTCTTGAAGACTGGGGCCTTGCCGATGGCAGCGAGCCCAGCTACGTCGTCCGCATCGAGGCCATCGTAGAGGTGGGTAGACGGCTTTGCACGAGCTTCGGGGTCTGGTGCAATGCTGCCACGCACGGAGGAAGTCATGGCAGAGTGTTTGTGTGTGTGATGTGACAATAACACGAGATGAGGTAGGATTCAGAGTGGTTGGGAATGAAGAAATGGGTAAGAGGTTCCAAGCTGAGTCTGCTCCTTGTTTCCTTCGATCCCTACGGCCATATATATAAGTTGAAAGGGGGCAACGACACAGGCCAATCTAGAGTACGGACAGAAATGCCGAGATGGCTGGCAGGGTGCATTCAGGATGAGACCTCCGCACAGACTGGGGGGGGGGGGATCGAGTGTGGCGTGGGGAGACTGAGAATGGATGCCGCCAAGTTTGCGGGGTATTGATAGCGTTCAGCACCATGATGGCGATTGGATAGGGTGGACATCAGACACGACCCTCCCCCTACTAGTGTGCCACCTGACCGGCTTAATTGCTGATAGCAGTGGGCCTGGTTCAGACTGCGGGTACATAACACAGAGATACAGTACGTGCAGACAAGATACGGCATGTCAGAGATGCAAAGTGCGCCCCCCCCCCCCGCATCCACCCATGCGGACCCCATGGCCAATTGCCAGGCCGGGGTGAGCGGGTGGATTTCCACTCTTGGAACGCCCAGGGTGAGTGCTGGTTCCCACATGGCTTCACATCCACATAGAGATTCGTTGGGTTTTTCCGGTAGGCCGGCTGAGAAACCGGGGTTCCCTCCGGGGTTCCCTCCAGGGTTCCCTCCAGGGTTCCCTCCACGAGCTTGAATTATCCGGTGGCTTGGATTCCGCGCACCACCACCCGACTCACAACACGGAGGCTGAGCAACCACTACCCTTTCCTGGATACGCTTCTCTCTGCCAAACAACCCTAGCTACGAATTAAAATAAAACCGAGGCAGACCAACCAACAACAGACAAGCCACCAGGACAAGACAAGACAAGGGTGCAAACCTATCAACCACAAAACATCAACTACGGCTCAAACAGCTCATTCACAACCATGTCTCCAAGCGCCCAAGAGAAACTGAAGGTGGTGATTGTTGGCGCCGGCTTCTGTGGTCTCACGGCCGCCATCGAGTGCCAGCTGCGCGGCATGCACCCTATCCTCGTTGAGGCCTATGCCGGAGCCAGTTCCCACGGCGATCTGTTGGACTTTGTGCCCAATGCCGGTCGGGTTTTTGACTCCTGGGATAATGGTAAAGTTGGCGAAAGACTGCTTGCCGCTGGCGTCAACCGCGCTAAGACGCTTGACTTTTACAACCAGGACAACATCCTGCTGAAGTCCGACCCTTGGCCGCAAGGCATCGACCTCAAAGGTACATTTGCCGGCCACAGAGGTGCGATGCATGAAATTGTTTATGATTACGCCAAGCAAATCGGCGTCGACATGCGTTTCAACTCGAGGGTAGTGCAATATCTAGACTCAGACCAGGAGAGGGGCGTTCTCACCGAGAATGGCGAGAAGATTCTTGGCGACGTTGTGCTTGCCTGTGATGGGCCCAAGTCCCTGGCCCGTTCCCAGCTCCTGGGACTGCCTGAGAGCAGAGTCAACAGTGGCTATGCCATTTTCCGGGCCTTCTTCCAAATCACTGAGGAGATGCTTAAGGATCCCTTTATGGCTGAGCTCACGAAGAAAGATCAGGATACTACCAGGTTCTGGGTTGGACAGGATATGCATGGCTTCATCTATACCTGGAATGAAGGCCGGTGAGTCTGCCTATTTTGCACGGTGGTGAATATGTAGAGAGACTGACGCTTCGAGCTAGCGACTGTGCGTGGGTCTTGACGCATCTCGACGATGCTGATATCAAAGAGAGCTGGTCTTTCCCGGCTAAAAAGGAGGACGTTATCTTCTACCTCGACAAGGCTGGCTTCCCAGAGGTCTGGCACCGAGTGCTGGCGTTGACCCCTGAAAGCTCCATGGTGGACTACGTGAGTCAACGCACCCCTGTTCACGCAAGGCTCGGTTGGATTCAATCGCTAATCGACAACCTAGAAACTCGTCTGGCGGGATCCTCTGACCACCTGGCTGTCACCTTCGAAGAGAGCCGCAGTCATGGGAGACGCAGCCCACTGCCATTTGCCCACCTCGGCGAACGGCGCTTGCCAGGCGGTAGAAGACGCAGCCACCGTGGCCATTTGCTTGGAGAAGGTGAGATCAAGTTCCACCTTACTTTGTGCTCTAGGGCTTCTCTGTCGTCTCGAGTCAAATTGCTAATGTTGATTCCTCTCTAGTCGCAAGGTGATGTGGAACTCGCTCTGCAGGTAATGGAGAGAATCCGCTTCAACCGGTCCCATGTTATCCACCAAGCCTCTATTTCAACAAGAAATATCTATCATAAGAATGATTGGTCGCTGGAAACAGTAAAGAAGAATCCAGACTCTCTAATCATGCCCCTTCTAGACTGGGTTATGGACTTTGATTGCCAGAGGGCAGCAGAGGAAAACTATGATCGTCTAGCTCAGGAGGTTATTTCCGGAAAGCCAGGCCCTATTGAGGAGCTCTCTCTGCCTGCAGGTGGAAACTATGATAGTATGAATCTTTCATAGTCGTTGACCGCTGGAAATAACTACAGCCTTCCCAGGTCGGGGATTCACAATCAAGACTCAACTAGTGGACACCGTTATACCAATCCAAAGTGATCACCACAGTCGAGACTCGATAACACTGACTACTTATATTACGGCTTCATAGTTTGTAGAAATCAGTCACAATCAATATACAACGACAATTTTGACGTCTATACAACGAAGCTCTGTACGCGAAATATTCAACATACTGTAGATTCAATGAGAACACGAAAGATAGACCGTTACTTTGAGGGCCGCGTCATTACGGTGCAGCTCTAGTCACGAAGCAATAATAGTAGACCAAACAATATGGCTCAATGATAATTGACAAACCTACTACGCGGATACCTCTCACCCTTCCTAGCTGCATTATCTCCCCGGCCTGGCCAAGTATGAAGATCAGGGCTGTTGAGCTAGACAGGCAGGCTGCGAGGTGGGCCTCACAGATGATACATTTTTGCGCGATTCCGGCTACCACAGAAAAATTCCCCTTGTAGAAGAGAAGGCCCAAGAAAAAACGTTCCGATTGGCCATATTACCCGCACCTTCCAATTGGCCGTCACGCCCGGTCGCCCTGTGCGTCCAACGAGCTCCGCCCCGGTTTACAGGAATTCCGTGATCGCTCCACAAAGCGGCAGTACTGGAGCACTCACTCTGATGCCAAGCCTCTTGCTTCGGCCTTCAAATACCGGTGTCATCGAGTAGACTGGTGCTTTGGAGTTTTCATCGCTCAGCACTAGCATCCAACTCACTCTTCTCGCGTAACACCCACTTTTCCCTTTATACCAAAGTCTGCAGCAGCAATGTCGTCCAAGTTCCTCGAAGCCATTGAGGCCAGGCGGTCAATCTATGAACTCAACAACACCCCCACCGTCTCAGACGATAAGATCCTCGAGATCGTCAATGCCAGTATCAAGCATTGCCCCAGTGCCTTCAACTCGCAGTCAACCCGAGTTCTTGTCCTCCTCGGGGCCGAGCACGAGAAGCTCTGGCGTGACGTTGTCAAACCCGCCGTCAAGGCCGTGGCGCCCGCAGAGTCTTGGGCCGAGAGCGAGCAGAACCTCAGCAGCTTCCAGGGTGGATACGGCACCGTTCTCTTCTTCGAGGATCCGGCCGTCATCGCCAAGTTCCAGAAGGACATCCCTCTGTACGCCGACAAGATGCCCACGTGGTCAGAGCACGCCAACGGCATGAACACGCTGGTTGTCTGGGCTGCCCTTGAGCTGGAAGGACTCGGAGCCTCTTTGCAGCACTACAATCCACTGATTGATCAAAAGGTGGCTTCTATCTGGGGGGTGCCTGAGCATTGGGTTCTGAAGAGTCAGCTGGTCTTTGGGGGACGTGCTGGTGATCCATACCCAAGGGAGTATGACCCCCTTAGCGAACGGGTCCTTGTGCACGGAGCAAAGAAGTAAACCTCGAGAGTTTGTCCATGTTACATCCCGAATCTGTTTTTAGGGGGGGGTGTCAGTATGCCTAGATATAGATGTAGAGAAACCGTCAAATACAACGCAATCTCCAAGATACCAAGTTCCTGTATAAGAGCCATCGAGTGGCCAAGAGAGCAAGAATTGTTGCCACCCAACGCAGCAATTTAGATGGTTTTCTATTAAATGCTATACCCAGCATTCCAGGAAAGATGAGAGGACCACAGCCTTCGAGACGCAGAACCTCCAGACACTTGTCACTCGCCCAAGCTATCTAAGCTACCTAGTAAAATTCCCGCTCCATTCACTCACGGGGCTCCTGTGCGAGACCTGAACTCGCTCTCCCTCCCGTAAGCCGGAGTCGGCTCGGCGGGATGATCCATGCCATGAGCCAGAGAACACTCCGCATAGATAAAACAAGATAAAGAAGTACACCACAAGATCATCACCCCACGAGCGAAGCGGTCTTAGGCCTCTGGGAGAGAGAAAAGATAGCGGCCAACCGTCCCCGGGGCCTGGGTAGCACGGCCCCCGAGGACTCCGGTTGCGCCGGCTCGGGCCCACACACCCACAGGAATGCCACCTCCCGCTATCTCTATAACCGTACTCCGCCACGTGGAGGCCAATTGGAAAAACTCTAGTTAATTGACGTAAACAAGATCCTATTTGCCTAGCACAGTCACGCGGACATCGGGCTTCGGCATGTGCGCTATCAGCTCGACTCAACCAATGGCCTACATCCCAGGAGAAATGCTCGGGTCCGGGACCCCAAGAAGCCCTCCACCGAGTAGCACGGCAAGCGGGGTAAGTCACTATACATAAGGAACATGGTTTGTTCCCGATGCGTTCAAGATCTGTGCTAGCAGCCAGCCACTAAGAACATACTCCTACTTTTGGTCCTTTGGCCCAGTCAGCCTTCATTTCCACCACCAACTACCAAACAAGGAGCAGAAAACGAGCAACAGCTCTCACCATGGGCAAGGATCTCTCTCAATTGCGTGTTCTCATCGTGGGTGGAGGCTACTGTGGCCTCACCACCGCCGTTGAGTGCAGGCTGCGAGGCATGCAGGTCACCGTTCTTGAAGCCCACAAGGATGTCAGCAAGAACGGCGACACCATCGACTTTGCCACCAACGCCGGGCGAGTCTTCAACAAATGGAAGGGTGGCGAGATAGGGAGGAAGATGTGGGCCACTGGCGGCGTCACCTGTCACACGATTGACATGTTCAACTCCAAGGATCAGCTGCTGTGCTCGCTCCCCTATGAGCGAGGCGTCCACGTCCCGGATACATTCTCAGCCCGCCGCGGCCCCATGGCAGAAGTCATATGGAACTATGCTCTGGAGCTTGGTGTGGAGATTAAGTGTCTGGCGCGCGTCGTTGATTACATCGATACCGAGACACAGCATGGTGTCGTCACCGCGAGCGGGGAGAAGATCTTCGCCGATGTCGTCTTGGCTAGCGATGGAGCACGCTCTACGGCACGAGCGAAGCTGATGGGTTTGACAGAGCACAAGGTCAATAGCGGCTACGCAATTTTCCGCACCCTGTTCGAGTTGACGGATGAAGACCGAAAGAACCCCATCATCTTGGAGAAGACGAAGAACCTCACGCAGAATTGGACCGCCGGGTGGGTGGGCACGGATGTCCATGGCTACATGTTCATATTTGACGACGCCAAGTAAGTCCCAATTTGTCACTGACAGTCATCATTCGTTCCAGGGGTGCTGACCATGTCTCAGGTACTGCTCCTGGCTCTTCACTCATCTTGATGACGCCGATATTGGGGAGTCTTGGCAGCTGCCAGCCAAGAAGTCGGATGTCTACCATTATCTAGAGGAGTCCAAGTTTCCCCAAATCTGGAAAGATTTTGTCGACATGACCCCCGAGGATAGGATCTCCGACTATAAGCTAGTGTGGAGGGACCCCATCAAGACCTGGCTATCTTCTTCAAAGCACTGTGCTGTCATCGGTGATGCTGCGCATTGTCACCTCCCAACATCATCGCAGGGGGCATGCCAGGCAGTTGAAGATGCCGCAGTTATGGCAATCTGCCTCGAGAGGGCTGAGGGGGATGTACCCCTAGCCCTTCAGGTTTTCGAACGTATCCGCTTCAACCGATCCCACATCATACACCAGTCATCCCTCAGCACACGCGATGTCTACCACAAGCACGAATGGACGCCTGAACTGGTCAAGGAGTATCCTGAGTCGCTGAGCATGGCAGGATTTGAATGGATCCAAGATTACGATGTCCAAAAAGAAGCCTACGAGCATTTCGATCACTTGGCGGCGGATGTTAGGTCTGGACGCAAGGGAACAATCGAGGAGCTGTCTCTTCCTGCTGGTGGAAATTTCGAGGAGCAGGTCAAGGTCGAGGAGCTTCGTGTGGGGTTGGATAAAGTGACTATCCCGGTGGCCTAGAGAGTTTTATTTCACTCCGTCTTATCCAGACAAGGCGCAGCCTTGTGATAGACGGGCATCTGTCGATGACGCCAGTGCCCAATGCTGATACATTGAATACATCAGCAATCACGTCCATTAGACTCGGCATCGCGGTTATTTCTAACGGAAGTGAAATATAAGAAGTTATAAATGCACGTGCTGTTGTACTTGAAGAGATGTATTTGGACCGACGAGATCTTGAGGCCGAATAGCGAGCACGGGGAACAAGTTTGGCCATCAGCCAGATGATGAGCACGCTATATCACAGGTAATTCAGTGTTGCCAATGATGATGAAGAGCCACATAATCATCAGGACGTATTCGAATGTTTGGAATTAGATGATACTATTAGGGGTGAGGGTAAAGTCGACACCCATGAAGGAGAGGTTAAATGTCGAGAACGCCAACCAAGTACCGCCAACACCAACTCTGGTCAGGATATTTCTATATGTTTGATGTCTCTTTCCAAACGTCCTTGATTGACTCGAAAGCTGCGTACATTGATGCCAGACCAACCAGAGATTCGGGTAGTAAACCGTTTGGGAAGCTCAACTGACATGCGACTGGCGCCCAGGCTAAGTTATGAAGGAATTCGTTCTTCCACGGCCGGATCCAATCATGAGGCTCGCAGCCCTTCCCAGTCCGTAGCCTCCGTGAAAAGTCCACCAGCAGACGGACAAGCCTTATAAGCGTAAAGACAGCAAATGACCGAGCCGAGACACACGATAGTCTGTCCTGGGTAGTAGAGGAAAAGAGGATAATTTTTCTCAATGATAGCAGTGTTGCAGCCTCAAAGGCATGGAAGCCGGCCAGAGAGGCAATCTCGGTGCCCTCGAGAGCAATGTCGAGCATGTTGGTCGATAGAAAGCGTCCTCTGGATGCGGCGCCAGCTTTGACGAGAAAATCCTTGGACAGTAACCAGATATCTAACAAACCCCAGATTCGGTTCATCATCTGCCATTCGTCAACGAAATCTGTCAGAGCCTGTATCCGTATGGCAGCCAGACGGATCATTTGCGAAGATAGCCTAGCACGAGCCCACGCTCGCAAGGCTGATGGTAATCCACTGAAGTCTTTGTCGAAAAGCTGTAGAAAAATTGCAGCCATACGAAGCGACTCCCCGGTAAATAAAAGGGTCGCATCGCTGCCGTTTCTCGAATTGATGACCTGACTGAGAAGGACGATGCGCTGTTGAATGCTTGAGCCCTCCATGTGAGAGCTCATTTAACACCTCCTTAAAGGTGTCTCGGCTCCATGTGAGAAGGTATAAACATTGATGAAACATGCAATTAGTCGTGGTGTTTTCAGAGGAGCAGCTGCACGTGTTTTCAGATAACTTTGCTATACCCCCTTGCTCTGATAACACGAACCAGATATTCCCGGAGCGCTAGATCTGCTCCACTCGCCTTCTGGGTTAACATCTGATTGGATATTCACTTCGCCGTCGTCCTCACCTTTAAGATCGGGGGCGGATGGTTGGCTCATGGCGGCTGTGGCAAGTGCTTATTACTGAGCTACGAAGCTGAGGATGGAGAAATCCCTAGGCTAGATACAAGAGCTTGCGAGACAGCCGCAACATCCTAGAGAGACAATGCTCTACAACCCTCAACTTTTTTCTTTGGGCCCATCAGCCATCGAGAGCAAACCGAATTACGTGACAACGTGGCGGGCTACTGGACTGGGCTCTTATCTACGGGGGAGGGAGCCAATTATATATTTTCCCGCTCGGCCATCCTTCTGTCTCCAGCAGTTGTCATACGCCACACATCATCGAGCTAAGCACTAGCCTAGCCCCTGGAATAACATAACCCACTAGGCAACGATCGGGCGGACACTTGGAATTTCCGCCAAATTTCCGCCCAGATGCCGGAACCGCGCCTAGCATCCCATCCCGCTTCGGCGTCCCGAAACACGCGGCGGTTAGTCTGGCCTACAAGTCCACGACAGATAAAATTGCCCAACCAAGTAAGAACATTTGCCGTTGTGCATTACGTGCATTTGAAACCGAATTAACAGCGAATGCATCTCCAGACGGTGTCTCCATTCTCACCCTTGCTCTCCAAAATGACTAGTCCAAGTCCACTCCCAATTGTCCCTGCCCGCCGACGCTTGCCACGATGCACTCGTGCCTGTAGTAATTGTCGGAGGAGCAAGGTCCGGTGCAGCGGGCCTCGGCCGTGCAAGCGATGCACTCGCCGGCAAGAGGTCTGCACAATCATCTCATGGGTTGACGACAACCCTACTGGCAAAAGCCGTCACCCAACCTCGACGACGACGACTACTTTGAAAACGAAGACAAAGACAGAGGCAAAGACCAAGCCGGAAACGAGGAAACCCGGGCGACCAACAAAAAAGCCGCCAGTGACAACAGCATGTCAGCCATCATCTCACGACCACACAACAACACCGCAATTTCATGTTCGCCGGATTCCAACGTTCTCACCAGAGCCAACACCACAACTTCGGACTCTGCAAGCCCTTTTCAAAACTACTGGCGTGCAGTCCGACATGAACACTGCTAGTGATGATACTGCCCAAGCCGGGCAAAGCCCACCCGACCACCGACCCAACTTTCCCCCAAAGCCTAGCTTACAGGAAGCGAGCTGCTTTATCGGGTGGTTCGTGCTGTCAGCAAACTGTGTCTTCGACATCATAGACATGACAAACACAGAACAAGAAATGCTATGCTGGATCAACGACATGGAACCAGAACCAGAAGCCAAGCCAGATCTGTCAATTGCGACATGGTATCTAATACTGGCAATTGGAGCCCAGTCATATCCAGAGAACCAGGGAACCGCTGCCGCAGACTATTTCAACCATGCAAAGACCATGGTCATGAACAGTTCGCGGGGGTTTGGGCCCAACAGCTCACTCATCCAAGCGCACCTGCTCATTGCCGTTTACTACCTTGCCACTGCTAGCCCGCAGTCTTCCCTGTTCCATCTCAGGGCGGCGATGGAGATCAAAGATGCAGCCCATCCGGGCGTCACTCTTGCAATGGGCACCAGGACTCAACAGTTGTGGAGAGCGATGAAGATTCTGGACTTATTCCTGTCCCTCACAATAGGCAGTTTGCCACTCCTAGACGGCTCCTCACCTAGCACGGACCTGGGGGAGCTGATGGGGCCGAGCGAGCTCTTCTCGCTGTTTACTACCGCATTATCAACAATACCTAGTATTGAGCCAAGCGCCGCCTTGTCGCTTCAAATTATAGCAGCATTACGACGCGCATGGGTGATACGGATACCAGCAATCCAAGCCTCACAGCTATACCGCCCTCCAAACCCGACATCAAAAGAGACCATGGTTCAGCTGTCCTCAATACCCTTCGTTCATCTCAAGTGCGCCTATTATCGGACCATTATGGCACTCTCTGAGCCTTTCCTGGTCCAGATGGTAATTGAGCCGTCGAATTCCCCGGTCAGCAAAATGGACATCGAAACGCTAGGCCATGTAAAAGCTTTGGAGAGTGTCTGTCTGGAAGCCTCTATCCGCATTATTCACCTAATCAAGGCGCTACTATTTAGCCAGCCATACGCAAGACGACTTCCATTTCTGATCAACTCGGTCTTTCACGCAACAATAACTGTTCTCCTTGCAAGAAAGAACAGGGGTGATAAAGAATGGCACCGGCTTCAAACTAGTATGGTAACAGGTTGCGCTGTGCTGAAGTCTTTCGCTATTTACGATGTCGAGGCATCAAGGCAGCTTTCAATCTTGGAAAAGATCCAACACGCGATGCCCAAGGATTCTGAGTCTCCCTCGACGCGTCAGCTCGACTCCGACACTTTGCCATCTGGATGTTCAACTCAATCGATCAATGGCTCATGTCTAGATCTGAGTAACGATGGTCGGGCTGAACTATCACGTAACGCAAGGGTGGGTAGAGATGATGGAAGCCTGTCGCCACCGGAACCTGACTGTTCCGGACACGTTCCGCTTGCTGGGCTCAATCATGTGGAACAATACGAGGAACATGGCCATTCAAAATCAATGACTGCGCCATCAAACGATGACACCTTCGCTTGCAACCCAACTGTAGCACCGTTGACAGACTGGTTAGGGGGTGCTGGATTTGCGCTGGGCGCATACGAACTGGCCGGGTTCGAAGGAGAGATGCAGATGGTATTGGGTAATATGTATTAGGGCGGCGATGCATTCAAGATAAAGATTTTTAGTAACAGCACAGCTAGGACAGATTGTCTTGGGCGATAAGCAAACTCTAAACTCGATAACCACTTTACCGATAGAGCTCGATCTGTATCTCTCCCGTCCGCAACACCTTCTTGATTTAGCGGACAGGGCCTATGAGACTGCCGACCGCACGAGACACCCGCACCAGCCCCCAGTTCGACGGCATCTGTGTCAATGCTCACGCGTCAATGGGACGACTCAGCCATTTGCTGGCGTGGTACTGAATAGCCCGCGTTGGATTCCCCCACCCAAGACTATTCACTATCCTAGGCTTCGCATAGTCCCCCACTCGGAACTATAGCTCATCCCGATCCATGGCGTTGATGCAAGGAGCAAGGATCCTCGCGTGTTGGCCGTTGGCACGTCATCGATCCTGGAGCGAGAGCGCGAGATAGCAAAAATTTGTGTGGATGGCTAGATCCCCCAACGCGCTCTGGATCCGTTGCATTGTACAACGATTATTGGACTGGCGAAGCTGCACTTTGCTCCGTATGCTATCATTTATCATTCTATCCAAGTACCGCATTTAATATTGCCCGTGTCTTGCCTTCCCAAACCATCACATCCGCGAACTGCTTGAACCGGATGAAGCCCTTACGACGCATACTGAATTACTGATCCAACCGCTCCTCATAGTTCTACATGCAGGGAAAGTGCACCGTCTAATTATGATATCCTATGACTTTGCATACTAGTCCGATTCGTACGTCCATCCAATCGCCCGCGCAGGCCCAAGGATCCACGACGCATGTGTCTCGTCCAGTTGTTGGTATACCTCTGACATTATCCGGTTCGCCCATCCCTTCAGCCACCACATGTCGTCCAGCTTCTTCAGCAGAAGACAAAAGTGTGCGAGTATAACGAGTGCCTCTTGGGTTCCTTCTCTGAGGAGCGGCAGGAAATCGTCGGTGCATTCGTAGATCCACACAAACGCGCCCACCGAATCATACTGGCACGACAGCTCTGCGTGCAGCCTCTCAACGGCCGTCGAGTATGCCCCCAACGCTTCGCTTTTATTGACGCTGCTCTGCAGCCGTTGGAGAAGCTCCAGCATCATGTCCTTGTGCGGAGATTCGAGGGGCGACGGCGGGCGCTGGCCCTCCCAGCGTTGAGAGCGGAACCTGAGTAGCAAAGAGATGCTGGGGTCAAGCATTGGCTGTTGCCGGAGGAAATCGACGAGTTGTTTGGTCCCCGAGGCCAAGAAGACCCAGTCCTGATACATGGCCTCAGCCTCCGAGATGTCTCCAAGGACCGACCTCCGCGGCGTTGCTAGAGCTAGAAATAAAAATGAGCACTTCCACAATGCCCAGGGCGCATTCTGGAACCTGGCCTACCGATTATGAGGGTCAATATTGAAAAGGCCAACAGCCCTGTCGCGTTCCCCTGATTCACCGCACCCAGCATCCTGATGGCCTCTTTTGACGCCATCCTGTGGTACGTCAGGGCGACATGCGTATAGAGCTCCCGCTGGGACGGCAGGGTATTTGCCTGGTGCAACGCCGCGAGGGCAAGCAGCTGGCGCATCAGATACTCGTTCTTGAGCGCCATCTGCGGCACCGACGTCTTCCAAAACTCCCAGAGATCCGCCGACGCCGAGATGGTGCGGCACGTCAAGGTCGAGTAGACGTAGAACAGCTCGAGGTCAAGCATCGTCAGTCCGGCGCACGGCGGCGGCGCCGTTGGTCGGGGGGCCGGCTGCGAGTAGCATCTCCGTGGCGGCTTGTAAGTGCAGTGCTCGTCGATGCGGCTGCAGTTGAGACACTTGGGGCGGTTCTCGTCGCACTGCGGCAGAGTCAGTTGGAGCTGCCGCGGACGTTGGAGCGGTGTGCCGACCTTTACTTTGCGCTTCTTGCAGACGGTGCACCCCGTCCTCGACTTTCGGTGGGACTTGATGGTTCGCTTTCTCTCGGGCTGGGCCAGGCGGTAGTGAGCTTCGTCAGACTCGGGGCTCTCGTGCGAGTCCGAACAGGGGCTGTCGGGGCAGCTGCTATATAGTTCCATGATTTCAAGAATAGAGAAGATTCAAGGTCCAAGATTCCGGGCCATCCGGTGGAGAAAATATATCCGTAATGCCCCCCTTTTCGCAGGTCATGATAACAGCCTCCCTCCCTGTGCAAGCCACATTTTCCGAGCGTGTCGTTTATCAGCCCTATTATTAGTGGCCTCTCTCGTTCATTCGGACTTCAAATGTTCAGGTGCGTCATGTCGTTCCATTTATTATGGACCTTGAGCGTCGTTCCTCGGTCGTCCTCGTTTGTCTCGTTTAGATCTCGTTTAACTGAGATTATCACCACGGTGGGTGTGGAGCTCGATATTGTGTGAGCAAATAGGCCCGTTTGTCTCGATATGAATTCGGAAAGCCTTAATTCAGCCTAGAGTCTAGAACAAGACTAGAATTAGCTCATGCAAGGGGCATTGTACCAAGTCTTGTCGGACCCTACATGTGGAAGGGCGTTTGGCAGATCTAAAACGGAGATTTTGCCGATATTGATATGATTTGTATAGACCTTATTGTAGACAAGTTGTGAGCTGAGACTCAAGAGTCGTTGGTCGAGTTGAATTATTATCTATTCATCATCTAAAGTTTCGCGGTCTATAGGAGTGAGTCTACTTCAAGCAAGGCCAACGACCTGCATCGGCCAACTGATCCAGGGTCTCCAATATCCCCCCAGTAAATCATCCACTACACTCACAATGTCTTCTCCCCAGCCTTCGATGGCCCAGCAATCGTCGAGACTGAACAGCAAGGTGCCAAAGAAGGCAAATAGTATCAGAGCTGGAGGCTGGCGCTGTCTCAGCAATTCAAAGTACCGCTCGGGTGCCTCATATACGAACAGTATCGGCCCAATCGCTCTGTTGTTCGTCGACCAGCTCTCTGTCGTGGCCCCTGGCGCCTGGAACTGGGCGATGAAGGCATGGCATTTGCGCAGCGTGAGGAGGGTTTCGTTATAGACGTGGGCGTCGCTGCTCCTTTCCCACGCCGTTGCAAGCTGGCGGAAGTGGTCGTCGTTGTCTGCCATGGCGTCGTCTGGGTCGATGCTGTAGTAGTTACCCAGGTTTAGGTAGACGTTGAATATATCGACATTTTGAATGGCAGGTCTCACGTCTGCCAGCACCGCTCCGACGCCCCGTGCCATAGGAATCCAAACGGCGCCCAGCACGCGATCTCTGAAATCATCGGCTCGCGTGTCGTGGTCACGGCCGAACCGGCCCGCAGTCGAAAAGACATAAAACACATTCACAATAGACCAGAGAAACACGCTTCGAGCCTCGCTCTCATCCGTTCGTCCACCGACTGCCCTGCGGAAGCCTTGCAAGGAAGTGCTGTGGTGTTCCGCCGCTACAGTCATGTGGCGTATCTTGTCCGCCGGGTTGAGGTACGCCAGATGCATGGCGGCCAAGCTGATGATTTCGTGTAGCAGGAATTGATGCTTGAGAGCGAGGTTCATGGCTGTCTTTTGCCAGAAGTTGCACATATCCAACCCCCTTTCCATCACTTGACTGGTAGACACCGTCCAGTGGTGGAGCAGAGCCATGGCATGGAGGTCAAATAGCACATCCTGTCCATTGGGGCTGGGTGAGCCTGCGTATGCGGGGGATACGGATGAAGCAGATGGGTCGTAACTAGCTGGCGATGCAGTGCCTGTTGCTGAGGGTAATGTTGAAGCGACGGTTGGTGATGCTCTGGCAGTATCGTGAAGAGTCGCAGGATATTTGCAGATGGTGTCTCGGCGAGCACACGCCCTGCATCTAGGTTTCTCCTCGGTGCACTGAGTGCAGAGACCCAGGCTAGCATGTCAGCGATGTGCTACTTGAGTTGCGGATAAAAGAATCCAGCGTAGCGTGAGGCTTCCTACCCAGTGCTAAAGGCACATTGAGGCATCTTGGGCGGGCAGCACCCATAGAGTATCCATGGGATAGGGAGGGGGAATAGACTCTCACCTTAACCCGGCGTTTCCTGCAGTTGAAGCAGCCTGTCTTGACCTTGGTGTGCGCCCTCCGCCGCATCGAGTCAAGATATCCAGGGCAATCAATCAGATCACGACAGGGGGGGCTCAGTTGCGATGGCGAATCTCGATCGTTTTGGCGCTACTGCGGTCACACTCAAAAGGAAGAACGATGAACGAAGAATAAAAGGGACAAAGAGTGCCAGGCGAAGCAGCAAGGGGCGTAAGAACGAGGACCCGCTCCCGTCCGAAAGCTCCAGTCGGTAGTCGAAGCACGGAGGCTCTGCTGTGGGGAATTGCAGCCACCGTTAAACGAGCATTAAGCGAGCTGTCAACGAGCCACGGCCCATGGTGTGGTGCCAGAATTCGGCTAATTCGGCTGGCAAGTCTGTGAATCCGGCGCTGTCGCCCATGGTCAGTGCCATTTCTCGGACAAGAGCGAGCATGAAGCTCTCCACCGTACGTCATTTCTCAGGTTCGCTATCGCGGCAACGCAATCAGTAGGCCTCGGCACCTGTGCGTGGGGACCGTGCGGCCCAGTTTATCGTGGTTTCTCCTGTCATGAGCGCCGCACGTGAAACGCCTGAGCGTTCCTTCCCTCACAACCTCCTCTGACAATATCCCTCCTGAGTCCTTTTCATCCATCATCATCAGGCATTTATTTCTGACAACGGATTCGGACCAGGTAATCCACGTCCTGCCCTTTCCCTTCCATTCCCCATTATGCAATCCATCGCTCCGTTCGCCATCATAGTGAGCCTAGCGAGTGTAAGGTATCTCGGCGCATGTGACACTCCTGAAGCTGTGGACACCAAACCATGATACGGGGCACTATATGGCATCACATTTAGCACAAAACTGAGGTTGAAACCGCCTTTCGATATTTTCTCATTTGACCTTTTGTCCAATTTTCGTAGCCTCTCGGGTCGCACAATGAGCCTTTGCGTGAGGCGGCGCCTCGACGCGTAACACGTGACCCCGGATCCGAGCGCTTTTCCAGAAATTGCCCCTCCTCACGGAACCCTTGCACATCGATACCCTCAGCCAACTCTTGAGATCAAGTCAATCCGTGCACTGCGAATATTCTTCTGGAGCCTCCATCCCCCCGCCGTGTCAATATGAAGTCCATCAACCGTCTTGAGCTGCCCCCGGCGGCGGACATGCACGTCCACCTGCGCCAGGGCGACATGATGCGCCTTGTGGCCCCAACGGTGCGCCAGGGTGGTGTTGACACCGTCTTCGTGTAAGCCACCGCCCTCAATTGGCTGATGCTGCAGGCCTTGAAGCTGATGGTGATTCGTAGCATGCCCAATCTGGTGCGCAGGCCCGTCTCCGTCCGCAATGGCTCCGACGGGAGCTCCTTGCTTGCGTCGAGCAGTTGCAATTGACTACCCCGCATCAAAGTTTTATGTCCTGTGCCTTCTAATCCAGATTTCAGGTCCCGCCTGTCACGACCGTCTCCAGGGTAGGTAGAACCAACCATGCCCACTCGCGCATAATGGCATCTGACTTGTAAACAGGCTCTCGAGTATCACTCTGAGCTCAAGGCCATTGCGCCCGAGGTCCACTACCTCATGTCTCTCTTCGTAAGCAGCGCCACTGGCTTACATCGAGCCAAGTACCTCATGTCTAACAGCCCCCAGCTGCACCCTTCCGTCACCCCTGAGGTCATCGCCGAGGCCGCCGCCGCGGGTGTCACTGGCGTCAAGATGTACCCCCAAGGCTAGTTGCTGTATCAAACGCTTATCCGCACTCAACTAACAAGAGACAGGTGTCACCACCAACTCCGAGAACGGCGTTGCTGACGTCGAGGCCTTCTACCCTACCTTTGCTGCCATGGAGAAGCATGAGATGGGTGAGTAACTCCCCAGCCCAGTTGCGCTTCAAAAACAAGTCAGAAACTCATTGCATTTCGCCAATCAACAGTCCTCAACCTGCACGGAGAGGTTCTGGAGGCCCTTGCTCCTCCTGACACCACTCTCGAGGAGGCCTTCCTCCCCACCCTGAAGAAGCTGCATGACCGCTTCCCCAAGCTGCGGATCGTGGTAAGGCAACTAGCACAGCTCTCCTAAACTTGTCGATACTCACGCCTTCTTGTAGCTTGAGCACTGCACCACCGCTGCCGCTGTGGAAGCTGTCCGAGCTTGTGGACCGACTGTTGGTGGTAAGACGCCCTCACGGTTGTTCACAGCCCGAAAATGCTGATTGATGTTGACTCCTCCAGCAACTATTACTGCCCACCACCTCTATCTCACCTCGCACGAGGCTTGCTGTGATCCCTTTGCCTTTTGCAAGCCGATCCCCAAGAAACCCACCGACAGGGACGCCCTGATCAAGGCTCTTGTCAGCGGTGAATCACAGTTCTTCTTGTAAGCCGCTGCTGATGTGATCCAATCCTCTCCCCCTTTCACTAACCATGTTCTATTTGACCCAGCGGCACGGACAGCGCCCCACACCCCCTGCAGAACAAGACTTCTGCCGAGCAGGGCAAGGCTCCCGCCGGCGTCTTCACTCAGCCATTTGCCGTTCAGCTGGTCCTGCTCGCTCTGGAGGAGGCCATTGACCGTGGTGTCATCACTGACGCGGATGTCACCCAGGAGAAGCTCGAAGGCTTCCTCAGCCGCTTTGGCCGACGATTCTACAGACTGCCCGAGACCTCTGACAAGAAGATCGTGCTCGAGAGGAAGGGTGAGAAGATCCCCGCCAGCATCAGCACCGAGGACGGCAACGTCGAGGTTGGAATCTCTCGGGCCGGAACCGAGGTCTTTAGCTTGACCTGGGAGACTGCCTAAATCTGAACATTGCCAAATATTTGAATAAAAGGGTTAAACGGCGTAGAGAAAAGTTGATGTTGCAGAAATTTGTCTTGTGGCTGGTCAAGGTACCACACGAGTGAATGGGAAAAGGTCTGAGTTAGTTGAATAGGTTAGGTTTAACATGAAGCGATCACGACTCTGGTCTCTAGGGAGCAGTAAAAGTTGAATTTCCAAATTGGAATCAGAAGATCCCAGATATCTGCCTATCTGGCCCTGTTAGACCGGGGAGTGGGTGTTGCTAGGTGTGGGGAAAACCATGGCTGCATCGAGCGCAGCCTGGACGAAAACCCACTTGCGTTGGTCTTGGTGAGAGCGGTAGTCAATTCGCCTAGTTTCCAGCTAAAGGATGATTCCAGAGTGATTCATCGCATGGACCTGGCATAATGTCCAAGGGGCAACGTCAACCTAGGGGCAGGTGGGGATCCAGGTGGCGAGGTCGTTGTGCAGTCCGCTCAGAGCTCCGCTGACAAGTCCAAGCAGACCTCCCAGGGCAGGTCCGATTCCGGGAATGGAAATGAGACCGTTGATGACGATCATTTGTGAGTTGTTGACCTAGACATGGCGAGTCAGCGTGGAACATGAAGTACACTTTTCGCCGCGACATTGGGCGTACCTGGTCGACGACTTTGCACAAGTCTTCCAACTGCTCACCAACAGGAGCAGCGGCCACTCCAACGAGGGCCACAACTTTGGCGATGATGGTGTTGACTTCGGCAAGAATCTCAGAGACTTTCTTCGCCGGGTTAGCTGGCTGTTGGAGGAGCAGGGGCAAAACGCTGGCAACACGCAACTTACGGGGATGATTCTGAGCAGCTGAAGCAACCCAAGGCCTTTGACCAGGTTGCCGAGGGTTTCGAGTTGATAGTCGAGCTCCCTCAGGAGGGAAAGGAGATCAGCCTTGGGGACAACTGCGGCCTGGACAGCAGTGAAGGCGCAGAAGGCCGCAAGGAGAGTCCAGAGTGCTACATGCATTTTGAAAGCTTGTTGATTGGGGTATGAAGCTGTGAGAGCTGTTTGATGGCAAGTTTTTTTTTTGGAAATGTCCAAGGGGTTCAAGGCCTGGTGAGCGGTGCTGTTGGGTGGTGAGCAGGAAGGAGGGGTGCTTGACAATGGTGATGACCAGCCTTTTATAGACGAGGGGAGGTTGTAGAGAGAGCCCTGTTTGGTTTTGACTGTTGGGAAAGGAATCCTCCTCCGGACCACAGGTCGAGCACACAGTATACGTCGTAGTGGTCTCATCGAGATGCAGCAGTCCATCACCTGGCCATATTACGGAATGGTGGCTTTCCATGGACACTCCCAAATGGCCCCCAATAGGCGGTGACTATCTCAACAACCCTATCGACCCCTCCATCGTTCGGGAGTTGTAAGGCTGTTGGTGTTGTCTCTGCCCCTCTCGCAGAGAATAGAGGTGGTTGTCCACAGCCCACTCCCCTGGTTGAGCCTCGATTGTCGGACCCGACTCTCGGCAGGCCGAGCCGTCATAGTCTGCGGACAAAGTTGCATCTTGCTCTTCACAGGATGGATGTGTCTCGTCGCTGTTCAGGCCAGTCGGCTCCGTCCATTCTGCAGCGCGGTCCAGACCAAGCAAGGCGAGGGCTGACAGCACCGCGCGCCGATGAGGTCAGTCTCAGGCACGGTGCATCCCACGGCGGTCGATGCAACAAGGGCAGCTGCCTGGCCGCAAGCAGCTTCCCAACGGTAAAATAACATAGCAGCAAGGTCGCGTAATTCGTTGGGGCCTCTGCTCACGGAAAACAAGGGGCCATCAGCTGCCCAGACTGCCCGATCCTTACATGCCAGCGCCCCGGGGCACGTGTGTTTGCTCATGCAGGGAAATCGGACTCTGTTGTTGATCTCCCGCGAGGACCCAGATGATGCTCCGAAACACGCCGATCAATCACCCTAGATCTGACGAGAATAGAGCATCAACCGGCTTTACCTCCTCATCAGGCTGCGGGCATCAGCAGAGTCGGAGTTCTTGGCAGGCAGCCGCCCCAAAAGCCGTCCCGTGTCTTACCTACACATGCCTAAATAGGGAGTTGGTGGTGACCGTCAGGGCCCAGACGGCGCAAACGGTGCGCCCTGCTTAAGTGTTGTAACTTGTCTGCGCGGTTGATGCGGTAATTGGGGAAAAGGGGGTCGTCGGGGGTGCCGCCTCAGGCCACAGCAGCGGGTGACTGCCCCTTCCTGCAACTAGCAGTCACGGCACCCAAGGAAAGAGGTACTGCGTAGGGCCACCTCGTTCTTATCTTCGCCCACGACTCCACGATCCCATCTACCAAGGCCAGAATGATCCCATACTAGAAGATATTATCACCAGGCCATTCATTCAGTGTCGTCGAATACATCCAAGACGAGGCGTGGGCAGAAACCCCTGTGTCATTCCCTCGACTCTATTCTATTCCATCCCAACTGCCGTCGGGGCAAACGTTCCGACTCGGCGCAGCCCACAGGAGTGAACCCTCGCCAGCCTCGATCTGCATCTGGGGCTCAGATCCGATTGGGTCTGCGACACGGGTTTACCGACGGATATTATCATTCCGTGCGCCCCCAAGCTGCGAGATCTCATGCATCCCAGAGACCGTTCGCAGGCCCAGACCCCTAAGAGCACCATCAACCGTTGACGACCAACGGCCCTGGAATGAAGCTTGCTCCGGACGCCATATGGGGTGTGAGAAAACGGCTTTCGGGTAATGCCGTCCTCAATCGCGACCGGGGGTCGAGACCGAGTTGTCAGAATGTGCAGGCTCTGGGACGGCAGAACATATGTGGGATCTTTGTTCGATTCCACACCCGCCATCCTATTCTTCGACTCCATCCTCGGCCATGATCCGCTCCCAGAGAGCCCTCCCGGCTACGTCCCCCACCGAAACCCATGCTATGGCCGACAGTCGCCGTCTCGCTTCGCCCCACAACACCGTCCTGGTCGACCGCGCCCACGTCCTGATCCGCCTCTCCAGAGAGGACCGCACTGTAGACGATCCTGGCGTACGGCCCCCCTCTACCTCCCTCATCTCTAGTCCTAGGGCCATCACGAATGCCCTCCAGGCCCAGTAGTTTATGTCCCTGCTATGTCCCTCTTGTTGCTTGGCCGTGCTCCTGTCCAGCTCCCCCCTGACGAGCTTGGCCGCGTACACCAATACATTCAAGTCCCCGACATCTCCGGCGTTCCAGCAGCTGAACATAATGGACATGTAGACATTCAGACAGCAGGCGATGCTTATCCAGGGACTCATCAGGGCGTTGGCAGATGGCTGCTTCTGCCGTCGCCCATCGACGCAGACAGACTCCGAGTGCCCCAAGACGAGATTGTGCAGCATCTTCATGACAGGAATCCACCACCCCGCATCATCGTGACCCATACAAGGGCCGGTCAGGGACTTGTGGTCATCACCGCAGATGCTGCCGGCCTGTCTCAAACACCCGATCACTGGCCACACATCGATCTGGCACAGCGTGGCTCCCGGAGCCGGGTCGCTGAAGAATGAGGGATACAACCGTAAGGCCGCGAACTTTTGTTCCACCGAGTTGGAGAGTCCCTGGAACCATTTCAGGTTCTTGAGCGTGTAGGGGTCAACCACGGTCATCTCGCCGTTCGGGAAGCGCTCCATGGTGCTCCTTGGTCGCGTTTTCGTGCTGTATAGCATACACCACGACCTATTCTGCTGATTAGACTCGATGGTTGCCTGCGGTCGCCGTCTTGGCTTGCTTACGCGATGACGCATCGGCTCGATAACTCATCCCCAATAGTCTTCATCTTGGAAGGCTGCGGCAGGTGGTCACTCAGTCGGAGGACGCCAGCGAAGTGCATCTCAGATGTCCTGACATTTCCAAAGAATGCCTGTTCATGGGATGGTTAGCTCCTACTTGATTGGGTAAAGGCGGTCCCTCTAATCCCTTACCTCTACAAAGCACAAGGTAGATGCTTGCCTGATACACAGCTTGACGGCGTCTGAAGGGAACACGCTTAGGTATTGCTTCATTTGGCGGATGTTATCCAGATGATGGTGGATAAACGTTTGCCTGAACCGACTCAGGTCCCCTTCGTGGACGGCAAAATGAAGGCCAGCCATGACAAGCGTGTTGCGAAGCGCATCCGGGCTGTGCAGAGATTGGCAAACTCTGGGAGAGACACGAATTAGTTGACTCGAATGAAGATCAATGGGAACAAAGGCGGCAGTACTCACCCATTGTATTGTTCGCCGGGTCCCAAGGCCTCGAAAGTCGTGTCTGAAGCAGAGTCAGAGAAATGGACGGGCTGGACGGCTCTGGCGGGTTACCTACAGTAATGCAGCAGCTCGGCAGACTTGAAGGGCATGTCATTGGGCAAACATTGGAAAGGGTCGGGCCTGGAAGATACAACTGCCGGGGGCCTCTGGTCTGAAGTCCACGGATGCTGCTCTCCCGGCAGCCGCTGCTTCCCGAGTTCTCGAAGCTCAAGCGGTTCGTAGCCGCATGTGCGCGAGGCCTTGAGACAGTTGGCGCTACGTGACATCAATGGTTGTCAGCACCGAAGATCCAAGTCTCAGCCCGGCGTTTTTCCCGCCGCAACAAGGCAAAGGGATCGAGGCTTACCAGATCGGGCGCTGTTCATCGCACCGCATATGTCGCTTCCTGCAGGTGTAGCATCCCAGGCGGCTCCGCGTATGAGCCCTGCGTGATCTCTGTCGAACGGCGCGCCCGTTCAGGTCGTCATTGCCACCCTGAGACTGGGAGGGAGCCATTAGGCACTCTGGAGGTACGGGCGTGGCTTTCAGAGGGTAGAGGGAAGACTACCATGGGTTGTCGCCCCGAGAGCGATGGAGAGTGGATGGGGAATCAGTGCCCACCCGCTCGTCGCTAATTGACAAGACCCCAGCACGCGACCCATCGCTAGCCAAGTAATTAGGTAGTTCCAGGCCAGACCCTGCAGAAGATCGCCCATTCATTCTAGACTTTTGCAGCACAGAAGCTGAGCTCCTAACACTAACCCTCGAGCTCTCAGCTTAGCTCTTTGCAGAACCCCGGCCGATTGCCTATCATCTGGAATAAAAGCAGGGCAGCCTGTAGGTCAGGATGAGAGTAGTTTGTTTGGTGAACTTGCGGCTCTTTAAAATGCGCAAACACGTCGGAGCTGTCGGGCTGACAATAGGGATATAGATCAAGCCTGTCTCTATGCCAATGTAGCTAGACGTAAATGGTAGCATTAGTTGGCTTCTCACTCTTCCTGGCCGCAGAGTACGTTATGCGATCACTTAATCGTGCAGCGTGACGTTGCGGGTGCCCCGTCGCGACAACTCTCTTTGCCCAGGCTTCATCACTGGCCACAGAGGCTATACTGCTACAAATATGCCTGTTTATCGAGGAACCCACTCAGCTCATCTCGTGGGGGAAGTGCCCTCTTTCTACCTCGAACCCCCCCTCCCGGCTATGGCTTCGTCTAAACTCGAGCCACGCAGGCAACAAAACTATGGGTATGCTGGGCGCAAACTATCAGCCAAGTCTGCTGCCAATGCTGCACACGCTGTGGTCTCTTCAATAGATTCATGTCTGTATATTACTAGAGAAACGTGTCTTTTGGTTCCGAGGTGTCCGTGGTGTACTGTATCAAAGAAGTGGGGAGGCGACGGGAGCGTGGACAAGCGGGTCACATTGGGAGTTGGTCTCCGAGACTACTTACTAGTTAGAAGGTATCTCTAAGACACTTTCACTGAGAATAGCCCCACGTGAATGGACCGAAAGATGTGAACGGGCATTCGTGAGGGACAAGTGTCGGCTATGCAAACCTGTTGATCGGGCCAGAGGACATCGCAATGCAACATGCGATAATTTCTAGCTCACCTCGCAGGCCGGCACGAACAGTGCTCCGCGGTGGGTCGGTTCATGCGGCTTCCGTCGCAAAGCTTCAGCTCTATGCACGGTGCACCAAAGTCGCCAGACAGAGGCCAGGACAGTTGTCCTGGACGGATGGATACGTGTGCCGGGAATAGCTGTTCTCGGCAACAAGACCAGAATATATTGAGCGAACAAAGGCTGCGGAACCATAACGCCCCTCCGTCCCAGGAGGCCTGACTAAAAAGAAAACAAGACGAGCTAGAATAGGAATCAATAACAAGTAGAGGGTCCAAAACTCCAACCAAGCCGCGAAATCGGGCATAAACCGGCAGCCCCAACACCGAAGTGCGGGATGTTCCAGCCGCACCATGACCATATGTGCCCCGCCATGTCTGAATGCTACGCCAGTCCCATTCCCCAGATAAAAGGTGTCAAGTAAACCAACAAAAGTGACCCATAAAAACAAATGTCTCCCTCGTACATCGGGTCATAAAACTGCTACTGAGCAGAGAGGTTCGGTACACTTGGAGCTGAAATGCTGTCGAGTGGTGACAAGGAAGAAACGATGAAAAGACGTGTGAAAGCCGAGTCTCGCGAGAAGAAGCCGTCTAGTTTGCTGGTCCGGTCCGGGGTATATAATTGACTAACACCGTCGTACCAAGTTATTGCGGCAACAGGTTCTTGGACTCCTCGTCGCTGAGGAGGATCTCGTGGACCGGATCTCGTCGGTTCTCGAGGGGAACGTAATCGCAGTCGACGTACGATGGTAGGAAGATCTCTGGGCCCGCTGGGTCAGCAGATGGTGGGGGGTGGAAACGGGTCATTCGGCTTACCAGGGTTCCAAGCGAATCCTTGGCTAGAGGAGAGGTAGGAGATCTACGAGGGAGAGTTAGCCAAAAAAAAAAACACATTTATGAGCCGTCGAGTGAAGACGTACGAGACGGGGAGGACCATCCGGGTCGCCGATGTTGATGACGGTGCATTCTTGCTTCGAAATGGCTGTGCCTGTGAGGGGTGTGCGTGTCAGCGAGTAGACCGGCGTGGCAAGCACTCAGAAAAGCAGCAGAAAACGGCTGGCAAAGATGGGCTGCATTTCTGGTCGGGCGGAACAAGCTGTAACATACTCAAGAGGCTCTGGCGGCGAGAGTGGGCGCCCTTGCTCTTTCGGGCGGAAGGCGGGGAAGAAGGCGAGCTGCTGTAGATGCTATGGGCTGAGGAGCCCGTGTCCTTGGGCGAATGATGGTACGAGACCCTAGCGGAGGGGCCGGCGGGAATGGCGATAGAGGAAGACATCTTGGTAGCCGGGACGAGCTCGCAAAAGGGAACGTCGAGGTGGTTCTACAGGTATGGGACGATGAGTCGACAGGAGGGAGCCGAACGTTGACGGGTGCGGCTAACAGCGATGACGATGGATGGAACAGCGTCGACAGGACAGGCCGGCAGGGGGGCGAGAGGGTGCGAGACGTCAGCAGGTTGTCAGAAGGCAGAGCAGGGCGGCAGCGGAGTGAACGAGGTTGGAGGATGGAGGATCAGGAGTCAAAAGTGACGACCGAAGATGGCAGCGGTTTCAAGACGCAGGCAACTGGTGACCTGCCGATCTGCCTGGCGGTCCCGGCCAGTGATTCACTGCCGCATCATCCCGTGAGCCAGCGAGTGACCGGACCGCCGATAAGCCACCTGGAGGTGCCCATACGGAGTACCTACACGGAGTACAAGCCCGGTACCTGGCCCATAGCACCACCGCCAGCAGGACCATGCGGGCGGCCCATGCCTGAAGCAGCCCGCATGGCAGGCCTGACCCATTGAGCTCTATCCCACACTGTCACACGCCCGGGAACCAATGGGCGGCCGCACGTATTGCTGAGTGATGGCCAAGTACTGGTGCCGTACCTGCAAACTGCCCAATACCATCATGTCTTGGTGCATCGCATAAACGGAGGCTCGGAGAGACGGGAGCCTACCCTTCCTGCCAGTACCTTAGGTACCTTGGGGTAGCCGGTGGGCTTGACGTCTTTGTGGCCTAATCCGGCGTGCCAATATGATGTGCTTCGGCCATCATATGTTCCTGCTGGTAGCAGCAACTGCTAGCCCCAGTCTTATCAGCTTCCCACTCATGGCCGCTTCTGGCTGTGTGTATTGCCTGAACTGCGTGGCCGGAGGCGCTCCAGCTCTCCCCGATAGCTTATTCACGGTGCGCGGAGGCCGCTAAGGCACTCCACAGAGCCCACATGGGGGACGCCCAACAAACACGGCACAGCTTCCAACACAATACCCCCACTGCCTCCCGCTGTGACTTCCAGCTCCCTTGCTCTTATGCGGAGACCGGCCTCGGCGGGGTTACAGGCCAGTGCTGGCCAATTGCAGGTCCATGTGGTGGTGGTGGTGGCAGTTTGGGCTGCCTTGTTGCCTTGAAAGCCTCCAGCTTGGGCCCCACTCCCCGCCTTGCACAACGAGAGCCAATCATGCGAGGCCTAGTCGAGCATGGGAACGTCTCCATCACGTGATGTTCCTCCTCAGCTGGAAGGGACTCGATCATGACTAAGCTGGGTCTGAACACCCTGGACGCACTGAAGCAGAAGACCCACTTGACAGAGAGCTGTCGTCGTCGTTGCTGGCGCCTGGACTGGCATCAAGCTTCATCATCAACAAACCGACCCGCTCACCGACGACCATCACCTGCCCAGCCCCGAACCCCGCGCACTCCATACCCCTCTCCCAAACTGCAGTCGCGGATACCTCATAATAAACACCAGACCCCGTCCGAGACCGACAACATGGGCGACGTTGCTGTCGAAAACCCGGCTAACCACCAGCCGCCACACAAGAAGGCTGCTCCCTCGGCCATCCCCACCATTGAGAACTTCGAGGGCCTGCCTACCGATGGCGGCGACGACTATGCCACTCTCAAGAAGCTCCAGAGACAATTAGAGTATGGAAGGGCTTGCTCCGGGGTGCCAGGATAAGCACGTGGCTAACGACATGCGCGGACAGGTACATTCAGTTGCAAGAAGAATACATCAAGGATGAGCAAAGGTGCGCTTTTGGCGACGATCCATTCCATCTTCTTTTTTGGGACGATTCTAACAACTTCCAGGAGTCTGAAGCGCGAGCTGGTGAGGGCCCAAGAGGAGATCAAGCGAATCCAGAGCGTGCCTCTGGTCATCGGCCAGTTCATGGAGGCCATTGACCAAAAGTAAGTCCTCGGCGGCAATGTGCTCTGGATCATCCACCTAACAGATACTTCCCCAGTACCGGAATTGTCCAGTCCAGCACCGGATCCAACTATGTCGTCCGGATCCTGTCCACACTCGACCGCGAGAAGCTCAAGGCCTCTTCTTCTGTCGCTCTCCACCGACACTCCAACGCCCTTGTCGATATCCTTCCTCCCGAGGCCGATTCTTCAATCGCCATGCTTGGCGCCGATGAGAAGCCCGATGTGACGTATGCCGACGTCGGTGGTTTGGACATGCAGAAGCAGGAAATCCGAGAAGCCGTCGAACTGCCCCTCACCCACTTCGACCTCTACAAGCAGATCGGTATTGACCCTCCTCGTGGTGTTCTTCTGTACGGCCCTCCGGGTACCGGCAAGACGATGCTGGTCAAGGCCGTCGCCAACTCCACCACTGCCAGCTTCATCCGTGTTGTCGGTTCTGAGTTCGTCCAGAAGTATCTCGGTGAAGGTCCCCGCATGGTGCGAGATGTCTTCCGCATGGCCCGGGAGAACTCGCCTGCCATCATTTTCATTGACGAAATCGACGCCATTGCCACCAAGCGTTTCGACGCTCAGACTGGTGCCGACCGAGAGGTGCAGCGTATTCTGCTCGAGCTGCTGAACCAGATGGATGGCTTCGACCAGACCTCGAACGTCAAGGTCATCATGGCCACCAACCGTGCCGATACTCTCGATCCCGCTCTTCTTCGACCTGGCCGTCTCGACCGAAAAATCGAGTTCCCCTCACTGCGAGATCGCCGAGAGCGCCGTCTCATCTTCACCACCATCGCCAGCAAGATGAGCCTCGCCCCCGAAGTCGATCTCGATTCTCTCATCGTTCGCAACGACCCCCTCTCCGGTGCCATCATCGCCGCCATTATGCAAGAAGCCGGCCTGCGTGCTGTCCGCAAGAACCGTTACAACATCATCCAGACCGACCTCGAAGACGCCTACTCCAGCCAGGTCAAGGGCACAAGCGACGAGAACAAGTTTGACTTCTACAAATAAACGGCAGGCGGTAGGGATCATGGGGAAACTGGACCAGCTATGCGGACCGGGGGGACTGTTCCAAAAATCGGGAATGGTGCATCGTTTGCTCGCCTTAATCAGCATGGGAGGAAGGGAAGGAGGAGCAACGGCTCAGTGCAGGAGGTGTACCACAATCGCGGTTTGCTATCTAGAATAGAACGTTTGGTGGGCGTTTTCGGGAGGGGACTCCGTCGGGATACACGCGCTTGGCGATCTCAGTGCGTTGCGGTGCCGGCTCGCACGCCTCTATTCTTCCGCCTCTGTGAAGAGTCGCCATCCATGTGTATACTTGTATAACAAAGATGGGAAAACTACGGCCAACCCCAAAGTTCGACTTTCGTGTGTGCCCATTCGGTGATGGATCAATCCCTGTGATGTGTCAAGGCCGATCGCGAGTAGTAAAGGCCCCCAGGCGAAAGCGTTGGTTATGTGTGCGAAACTCGATGAACGTCATAACATGTTGATTCCACCGTCTATATCGTCTATGTTGAACCGTCCTATCAATCATTCCCTAACCTCTATCAAAGAGGCGGGCCAATCATTCCAGACAACCACCGCTGGCACGAGAGCAGAGAGCTCAGCCAGCATCATCAAGCAACACCCCATCTGGGGGAAAACACAGAGAATGCAAATGCACCTTGACCAATAACTCCGAATCCATATGCCCGTCTCTCTGGCCACTTGCCCAGGCTCTGTTTCGGGTTTGTAACCTTCCATAACCATGAAATTCGATCGGTGATCCGTCTATTTTTGGTATCGCCCTTAATTCCTTGCATCCCTCCGGCCAGACTCGGACGATTCGTCGTGAGCATCCAGGCAAAGCATCAAATGATTACGGTAAAAAAAACAAGAACAGAACAGAAACACGCTAAACGCTGTGTAGCGGCGGGTAGAACAACGAGTATCGAAGCTGACAGATGCAACATCAGGCTCGTACACTGGCTCCTCCAGCCACAACTGAAAAGAGAAAGTGGTACATTCTCTCCGACATCTGACACAGCTCAAGACTTGTCAGCTTAAAGGATCCCCCTCTCGACCTCAGGCCCAAGGCCATTCAAGCGCAGACGCAAGGGTGTCGCTGAGGACGGCAGGAAAACGGACAAGGCAGAATGGCGCCATTATAGCGGCTAATGCCGTGCGACAACCGGCGCAGCTGGCAGCGATGAAAGCCACAGCGACGCATCTGCCGCATCAACCATTTGATCATTACCAATTAGCACTACCCATTAACATCCCAGCCGTCGCGCTGCCAGGATATCAGCTGCGAGAAGCCATGTTGATGGTCAGGTTGATCAAAAGTAATATCAGGGTGTGCGTCCTCTCCAAAGGGAACATCCCAGTGGCGTCCCAGAACGAGTGCTGGCACAAGATGGTGGGGTGCCAGAGGTTGGTTCCGGCAGAGGGCAAATATTAACAAGTAATAATAGCCATATCAAGTACGGCTTTGGTTGGTCCCAAGAAACGGGATCGACCGTCTCATGCGTCCACCCTCCATCAACACCCCTCAAGACAGGGGTGGCATGGGTGGGAAAATGAGGCGGATAAACGTATAACGCAGCTGTAGGAGGCACCCACCAAGCATCACTAGGAGCTCAGGGTGACGCCTACTTCGAAGAGGAGGTGGACAAATCGGCGGTGCAGCTCGATAAAGATATCAGGCTGGCCGACAATTTCCGCAAGACCGCGGGACTTTGGGGCTGAAGCGCCACCGCCGCCGCCCATCCTCCGCGTAAAGCCGCTGCCCCCCGTCAGGAAGCTGCTGACGCCGCGATCAGCAGTGGCGCTGGTGTTGGTGGCAGCCTCTACTGCAGGCGGCTGCGGCCCGCCGCCATTGCCATATAGCATAGAGCCGATGGGCGATGACTCGGCCGCCCGCTCCGCCTCAGCTTCGGCAAGCTGCTGGATCCAGGCGGCAAAGTCGCGGAAAGCGGCAGCGACAACGGCAAATGTCTTCATGGCAAGGCGCTCTCTATGTGTGCTCAGGGCCAAGAAGGCGTACACACGCTTGTGACCTCGCGCGTGGATGTCCGGGATGCGGAAAATGTAGGCAGTGGTATAGCCGGCCATAGCATCGCCAAAGAAGATGGGACCGCCAGACACTGCCGACCCGGCACTCTGTGTGGTGACAAACGCTGGCGGCATGGACAAGGGCGATGTGGGGGTGGCTGTCGCGGGGGCGCGAGGTAGCGTCTCGAAGGACAGGGTTCGCAGACAAGAGGCGCGGATGAGGGAGAAGGAGTCGGGCAGTACCGGGTCATGCGTCGAGGTGTAGTCGACATAGTGGACGTGGAAGGGCGTGCGATCGGCCGCCGTGGATGTCGATGCGCTGGACCGCGACGTGCCACGAGAGCTGACGGAGGGTGTGGCTGCCCTCTTGCGTGTCCGGTCGCCTTCTTGCGACTCGCCATCGGTGTCACTTGATGTCTGCGAGTTGGGCGGCGATGCTTGGCCGCCAGACCCAAAAACCCGCTCCGCCGGTGCGCGGGTGCGGAGCGTCGGCCCCCGCGTGTTGACGGTGAACTGAACGTTACCAGATGCCCCCTGCTGCCGAGGTGGCAGCGTCATGGCACAGTTGTCGCACGGTCCTTGCTTTTTGGTGACAGTCTCATCATAAGTCCTTCGAAAGCTCGAGTCGCGACGCGGTTGAGGTGTCAGAGGTGGCCGCGGGCTGTCGGGCGGAGTGTCAATGGCAGAGTGCGTGGCGCCAGCGCCAGTGCTGGATGTTCGCAGCATTGCCGATCGATGAGACTGGGCGTCTTGCTCGGAGGCAGGAACGGAAGAGCTGCGACCGAGGTTCAAATTGTGCAAGGCATCCTGGAGGGCTGCTGATGACTGCGATGCTGGCGCTGTGCTGGAACTGGGTCTGCCCTCTCCCGAATTTGAGACGGATCCATCTTCAAAACAAACGGTACAAGAGGCCGGTAGGCCTTCGGTGACCATGAGGGGGGTTGGCCCATGAAGATCGCAGTAATGTGCGAGACATAGCTGAAGAGTAGAGGTTAGCCGTCGTGCCCTGACCATGGTTTAGAACCGGTAATAGTCATGGAAGGAAGAGGCACAAGGGTTTAATGATGCCACCTAAGGGCGCAGAATATGGGGGGGGTTGTCACAACACAACGACAAAGAGGGAGGAGCAGAGATCAAAGCGATATCAAGCCAATGCGCCCATGACGTTCTTGCGTCGATGGGCTTTTCAGGGGCAGCCTCGTGAAAGGTTTGGGGGTATTGGGCGGGGGTGGGAGAAGCATCGAGGCCATGATATCATCTGGATCTTAACGGGCAGGGCAGCGAGGCACTTATATGAGGGTGAGGGAGATGAGGCAAGTCATCAATAAATCGGGAGCATGGCCGGGGTGAGGGGCACTAGGCATTGCTTCAAGGGGGTCATGAGATAGGACGGGAAGCGTCTGGGTTGGGTAGAAGGGGGATGTGGCACTCGGTGAGCCAGGGCCTTTGATTGCTCGAGGCCAGCAACGGCCACGGCCTCGAGGCAGGCGGTAAGGCGGTGTAGATGCGGGAGTGAGTATGCGCAGACATGAGCTGGGCCAGACTCGGGCTGGGCTGTCCGTGTGCGCAAGTGTGGAATTGCCCGAGTCTTCTGCCATGAAACGGGTGGACGAGGGAGCGAGGCGCGTGTCAGACAAGACGACAGATCGAATTTCCTGACGAGGCACAACCGAACGGGCCGCGGACGGGGCGCCGGCGGATAGCAGCTAGTCCGACCGGGGAGGACGAGGAGGCGTAGGGGAGGCATGAGGGAGGGGTGCGGGCGCTGGCGCGTAGGGACAAGTGTGTGTGTGCGAGGGTGCGTGTGAGAGGACCGGGGTGAGGAAGAAGCAACGTCGATGAGCAGGGTGGTGGAGGGGAGGCTTGGTTGGAGTGGTCGGAGTTGTGAGAGGGCCAACCACGCCGACGGATGGAGGGTGCTGACTTGGGAAGACAACAGCGGAAGGCGGAAGAGACGTCGGACAGGGTATGCGGGCGTAGCGGTCACAACGACGAAAACCAGGAAATACAGGCTTTAGGCGAGCCAGGCAAGCCATACCGGCGGTTGGGAGGCAGCTCAAAGGCATTGGCCCGGGGAACTGGCAACCAAGATCCCGTCGGCACAAATGCAACTTGGCGACTCTGCCGGGTGCCGCCAGGTGTCGCTCTGCCCTGCTCGCCAGCGGGCTGTCTTGAGCGTCGTGCCGTCCTCGGTCATGACATTCTCCGCTTGGATTGTCTGCTGTGTGTGCTTGTAGCGCTCCTGTGGTGCTCGTGCGGCAGCAAATAAGGTCGGCGGCTCCAAGTTCCAAGGGTAGGTGTGGCATGGCAGGTAAGCCGGTCAAATGGTATGGCATGGTTGTGTTCAAGTTGGTGGCTCAGGCAGGGCAAAAAGTGCGTGGAACACAACGGACGTGGCATTGGCATGTGGCAGGCAGTGTGCGTAGATTGACTTACAATATATGTCATGACGTATCCAGGGCTGCGGTCGGCGCAGGGTGCAACAGGTGCGACGGGTACAGGCGAGTATCGCTACTGGCAGTCTGGCTGGCAGCAGTCGAAGTGGTCGCAGTGGCCGCAGGGGAGGCAAGGCGGTGGTCGCAGTCGCAGTATCGATTGGACGAGGGGTTCGGTTCTTATCGCGGGGTTCAGAACGTGATTGACCGATGGGTTGAGGGCGAACACGTCGGCGGGTGGTATCTCTTTTGTGCTGACGGCACAATGGCCCAGCGAGAACCCTCTCACAAGGGTGTCGGCGACAAACTCGACTCGAGGGCGAGGACAACGGGCGCGGACTGAGGAGATGGAGACGAGGGACCGGGCAGCGGCTGCAGCGCCAGGAAAGCGAGAGACAACAAATGAGCGACGTCGGGCGAGCGACGGGGTTCGTGGTTCTGGATTGGGCGGCTGACGTCGACTGTCCGATCTGGGCTGGGTGATCGTTTTGGTGGCTGGCTTCTGGCTGCTGGTGTAAGAGAAGGCGCGGCTGTGGAAGGACGAGGGGCAGGCGGTTTCGGGGGTGCGGCGCGGGGGACGGCAGCAACTCCGTCGATGGAGTGGACAAGGGAAAATAAAACAGAAGATGCGATGCAGTAAACCTGGCAGCCGGCCGATGAGGGGACTCGGAGGCAAAAGAAGATGCGTAGACCCGGGCGAAGGAGGAGGCGAGGGACGGAAACGACGGAGGGATAGAGTTTGGGTCTTGGGCTTGGGGAGGAGGGGCCCTTGAGCGAGAAATAGAGCAAGAGGGTTTTTGGTTTGCGACGATGAGATGCGGCACCCAAGCATTCTTCTACTACCTGCAGACTACACTCCGGGTACTAGTACCAAGTGGTAGCAGTCGCCATAGTCTGGCATGGCATGGCATGGCATGGCAGGGCATGGGACGGACGGGCTACATGGCATGGATGGATTCTTGCAGCCACACCCCAGCCCGCATCTCCCCGTCGCGGGTTTGGGGCAAGAAGCGCATTCGACAGAGGGAAAAAAAAATGGGAAATCGAATCGTGAATGAAACGCCAGCCCGGGTTCAGGCCAGACCCAAACGGGGACAAGCTAAAAAGAGAAGAGGGACTGGGGCAAGGAGGGGGGGGACGACTGGGATGTGGCACCTTGGGACTAGCTGGGGAGGCTTTTTGACGGACGGACTGCGGAAGTTGGAACTTGGAACAAACGAGAGCCAAGCCAAGCCGACACACCGCAGGCACTGACACTTGACACTGTCATCCATGACTGACACAGACATGGACGGACGGACATATTGAACGGGGGAGGGGGGTGGGTGTCTGTCCTGCCTCACAAGCAGCTGTCTGGCTTTCTGTCCGCCTGTATGCACTCTGCAACTGTGACTGCAACTGCGGCGCCAGCGCAAGTAACGCCAGCGCAACCCAGCAACAGGCGGTACAGACAGCTCCAGCTCCCCCTGCGTACTAAGCACTTGCTAAGAGAGCATCATCAAAGAACAGTAAGATGCGCCAGATGACTCAGGAAAATGCATACGTTGCACTTACTCTTTTTTTAGGTTCCTTTGCTGAACACCTAGCGAGCAATCCTTTCCCCAAGGTGGTTTGTAACGGCAACAGAAGAAGCAACGACAGGCGGCAGGATTTGGAGCCGGCCGGGACCAAGGCCGGACCAAAATTAGAAGCGTGTAAATGCACCAGCAACGGCAATGCCAGAGCCGCAGAAGCGGAACTCGGTTAATAAGGCCTGCTTGCTTGAATGCTGAGTCTGTCAAGGAACGGCAAATGACGGGATGTGGGCAGGCAAGCGAGCTGGCAACCTTGCCCGGGCTGGTGTAAACGGGCCGCGATGCGCCTGTGACGAGAGAGTCCGAAACGTGAGACGGAGACACCACAAAGAAAGGAAAGAGGGAGCAGTGCGAAGGTTCTTCATTTTATCGACGAGGGCGTCTTAACTCATTTGCCCTGCCCCTCGCTTCGCCGTTCGCACTGGAACGCCATGACAGCAAACAAAGGCACGCTCCCGCAATGACGGCAAGTGAGTTGTATTGACCACCCAGCCGGCCAACACCACCATCGTCACGGAGCCGGAGCCGCGAGATGCAAAAAAACCTCGCGCTAAAATCTGAGAGCTCAAAACCGCTGGGGTGTCCGCCCCGAACAGGGGATCCAGGGCAGTGTGGAGGGCCGGCGTCGACTGGCTGTGCGATGGACCAAAGGACTCAAGGTTTGGGCCCGTCGAAGACAGTTCCGGCGACGTACTATGGAGAGGGCACGGCCGGCACTGCAAACAGTCAATTTGGCGGGAGCGCTCCGGCCA
This sequence comes from Volutella citrinella, assembly GCA_034401135.1. Lineage (NCBI taxonomy): Eukaryota > Fungi > Ascomycota > Sordariomycetes > Hypocreales > Nectriaceae > Volutella > Volutella citrinella. The sequence continues at coordinate 3,668,130 of JAWZSP010000005.1, read as the reverse complement.
AGGCCTGCTGCACTGGTCTAACGGCTTTTCCGTTGGCGCTCAGGCCGGATTTCACCCAACCTCTGTCATGGCTGCTAATGGCTACGCTCCGGTTGGGCAAGCTTTCGCGTGGTGCCTGGATTTAGCTTCCATCCCACTCTAGCCATCCTCCTTGGGCTACCGACCAAACCAGCAACAAACGCGACTGGGCCAAAACAGTTCGACCATGCACGAATGCTTCGCGGCTCCTATTTTCGCTGCGACCCCTAGCAGAAAAATGCTGGCATCATCGTTCCGTCAGTCTGGTTCCTACCACAGGGCTGGACCTCCTGCTGCACATCTAAGTGACCTCATTCGAAGCGAGCCATGACGGTCACCTCCAGAGCGTAAAGATCGAAAAGGAAATTCGATTCGCAAACCCAGCTCGCTAGGAGAGCGCCCCGGCTCACTCCAGCCCTGCACCCGCGCTGAGAGTTGAGACTTGGAGAGCGCCCTCCGACTGTCGGCCACCAGGCCTGTGATTATGGGCGTAGAATAACGGGCGCGCGCGGCTTTTCGCTGCGCCAAGGACTGGGATACTGGCAAGGGGGGGTGGGCGTCGCTGCCGCTTGAGTAATTAGCCTCTGTGGTTATGCGGACACACACGAGCGCAGGGGAGCTCAACTACCTCATACTACGTACATGGGGATCGATCGGCAGCACCAGCAGGTGGTCGAGAGCATGGCAAGCATGGCCAAGACTGGGGACGATTGGGCAATTGGATTGGGCCGCCACCCGTTATCCACATAAGGTACAGGACCACGCGAGGGAGTGGTGGATGCTCAAGAAGCGACCAGAACAGAGCAGCGAGGATCAACGGCGATGACGCCCTAGAAGGTCCGTAGTAGGGCTCGATGCCGGATCCCGGCTGTGTCGTCCAGGGCCGTTTAGCGGACCCCACCCATCACGTGCGACGGCGGCCACGAGGGACGCAGGGCCACTCCCCAGGGGCCTTCGGTGATGCGGGCTTTGCGGGAGGCGACTGGACTGTTGTACTATGTAGGGGCTCCAGGGCTGCAGTCCAATCGGTGTCATGTTGTTGATGGGTGGGGGGGCTAGCAGTTTGCTAACGGAGACACTAGAAGACAAGACAACGCGAGAGAAGAACGCCAGACGGGGCTGGACGACGCAGATCATGGAAAGTTCTCTCGCCTTGCCTTGGGGTCGACCTGCGCGCGCCTCGACAATGGGTCTCAGCAATCGGGCCCCAGGAACCTCCTCGTGATGCCGCGTTGATCAGCCACTCGAGGCGCAAAGTGACAGGTCACCAACGCAGTCCCAGAAAGCCGGATAAGTGGGATGGGCTGGAGGGCGATCCTCCTCACAGGAGGTCCACCAGAGAGGCGACAGAGTGCTCCCTTACGTGCTGGTTACTACCTTGCTCTGCGCACGCAAGGGACGGACGCTCGCTCCAGCCCACGAGGGACGGGCCAGATCGGAGCAGCACTCAGCAGCAGCCGCCGCGGCTTGCATACCAAGGACGGATGTGTTGCAGGCTCCCTGTCCGTTTGCTGTCGCTTGCGGCACGATATTGCAGGGTCCGCCAGCACGCGGAAGCCCTGCCTGTGCGGCGTGCCTGGGAAGAAGCCCCGATTCCCTTGTCGAGATCCTGACAAGCCCCCCCCCTCGACCACGGCCAATCACTCGAGCCGGAGCAGCGGCCACGGGCCCGACTCCAGACTCGTTCCAAAACGCAGAGCCTGGCCACATTGGAGACGACGACAGGCTCGACTCGGCCATGGGGCCATCGCCGCCGAAGAAGAGTCGAGACAGTCAATGCTGCGCATAGTCCTGGGCGAGCTGCGTTTTGGCTTTGGCTTGTGACAAACCATCACCCCATGTTCCGGAGCTTGCCAGTCCACAGCCTCCACCAAACCATGCGATCTGGGCCCAATTGGCCGGGCTCGGCCCTCCCCTTCCCTTCCCCCCCCCAAAGGTTCCAACACCCACACGGCGGATGGTCCCGTTTGGTGTTGGGGCAAGGAACCATATTATTCCAGCTGTGTTATAACCGTTACTACAGGCATCGTAATGCGTCAAAACCCCAAGGATCGCCCACTGCGGGCGGAGCCAACGGGCAACAATAGGACACGAGATATTATTAACGAGACACAGAATATCACCTAGCAAGGGTCAAAGGGCGCAGTAGCAGAGCTAGCCGCCGACTAATACAGAAGGCCGCGGCCCGCGCTGGACGTGCGGCGCCGACAGTCGACTCCACGAGCCCCATTTCCAATCCATGGGCCCAGCGGCTTCTGGAAGCCTTCCATTGAGACAAAAGGCGGGTCGTCGGCCGATGTCACGGGGGGGCCTTCTCGCACGAGCCCGCGCTTGGGAAACACACAGGCCAGCTTCATCCAAGCACTCTCGTGCAGGAGAGAGAAATACGGGCTCGGCTGCGCTGCATAGTCCGCCTCTCGCCAGCCAGCCACGGCGCCATGACGGACACGCGATATTGCAATGTGTCGCAAGGGGTGGTGATGATGATGATGGCTGGTGTGTTGACCACCCCCCCTTCCTGCTCTGGCTCCTCCGAACGGGTAAGGCAAAGCAGCGATTCCTACGTCAGAAGTGTGCGTCTGTGTGCGCGAACTGAGCTCTGCGTGTTTCACGGCCTCCTCCGACATGCTGCGTTTGGGGTCGGTGCATGCTTTCTTCTCCCCCCTCCCCTCCACCCTCCACCCTCCACCCTCCCCCCGGTCCATGAACTACGTACCCCGTACTCCATCATCGAGATGCACCGCCGTTGGGCCTTGTGGCTAGCACAATGCATGTTTCCTTTTTGCTCCTCCTGTCTGTAGCTGCTCCCTGTCTGCCAGTCGGCCTCCCTCAGGGTTTTTTCTTTTCTTCCACGCCCTGGCCCTGTTTCGTTGATCCAAGCCACACGATGCGCGCCGCGGATCCATTCGCTCGAGGCGGCAGGGCTGGTTTCACAAAGGAGCCGTCAACTACATTCGTCTTGAAGTGCTCATCTCGCTAGGGCGATTCCGCTTCCTCAACATCGCAGCCTCGGATCCGCGTCCGAGCCACTCGCACTGCCGTCGGCCGGATGGCGATGCCCGTCGTTGTCCTTTCCTGGCAGGTCGTTTTCGAGATCCACGAGGGTTCCAACTGCCGTTGCGGCGCTGCTGCTCTCTTGCATTTGCCGTGGTAGGGTGTCCTGCGAGGCCCTGACCGGCCAGACTGAATGCGGCATCGGTCACGAAGGGTGCGGAGCATCCGGCACCGCATATCCTGCAAACTGCTCGAAAACTTTTACCCTCCATGTCATAGTTGGTAATACCCGGAGGCTTAGCCGCCGTGCATGCTGCCCGCAAGGGGTCGTATTGGCGCAAGATACCACGGCAGGGCCTCTTGCACGAGCCAAGGGCCCTCGAAACTGTCGGGCATCTCCTCCTCGACGATGGCTGCTCCGTCGGCTGGCTCCGGCCCACACAGAATTGTGACGCGGGATTTCAAACTTCCGTAGTCCTGGCGGCAGTGGGGATAAGTGCCTGTGATGACCTTCTAATGCAACACCTAAAGATGCACCACTACGGCGCAGTCGAGCGGCAATCTCGGGCAACGGGCGGATGAATGAGAAGAGAGACTCCTACGAAATAAATTACTATTGCTGCTAATTGTCTGTCTAATGCAACTATGGTCTGAAAGCGCTCGGCAGAAACACCAAGCGGATCCAAACAACGGAGCGGCGTGGCGGGACGGCTCGTCGTCTGTCCCACTTTGTGCCTCTTCCATCTATAGTCTTGCTCAGCCGCACTGAAACCTATCACCCGTCGCCTACAGATTAGATTAGAAATGAGCCTCCTCCTACGAGCTCGAGCCTCAGCCTCACTCATAACGGCCCCGCCGACGATCCCGCTCACCGCCATGGCCATTCTTGATTTCACTTAGACCAGTGTCGTCGCTCCTATTGTTGCTGAGGTCCTGCGAACGTGAATTCGAGCATCACCAAGAAACGAGCCCCCCACCCCCGCCAGAAGCTCGGACTGTTCTGTCAAGTCGTGCCAATGCCGCATTCACTCATCAACGAGAGGAGCAAGTCATCATTAGCTAGTGTTGCTGTCAGATAGTCAAACAGGCAGTTGGTGATCGGCCGGCAACGCAGGCCATGGTCCATCAACGCAATGCCATGTCTCAGCTACCGTGCATGCAGATGGCGTCGCAAATCGGGGTCCTCCTCTCGCATCGACGATGCATCGATGCATTGACATTTGGAGAATCCAGCCTGCCCCGTCGGGCATCTATACGCGACACCGAATTGACAGGTCGCAACGTGCCAATCCCCACCGCATGTGGATCAGTCTCATCATCAACAGTCGAGCAGCCCTTTAATAAGGCTGACCGCGCTGTCACTTGGCTCTGTTCTCTCTTTTCCCGCGACAGTCGCTGGAGGCGAGGTGGGGGAACCGCACAGGCGCGCTGTAATTAACTACTGAAGTTTGTGTGAGTGAGTGTCGCCATTGCTGCATTAGCTTGGGCGGCTAGCTGGCCCTTGAAGCCAGGGAGGGGTCCTCAATATCGCTACTTCGCACATCCTGTGGCTCGGAGCAAGTCGCCACAGACCCATTCGCAAGCAAGCAAGTTACTGATTTCATGAGCTGTAGATCTGGAACGTGTCGCATCTCCCTTCCCTCGGCCCAAATCTTTGTCCTAAATCGGACAATACGGGGCTCTGCGCAGGGCGGAACTGAGCAGAGCCTCTGGCGCCGATTCTCAGCTGTGCAAGGTAGTGATCCTGTTCCAGACTTACACCCTCCACGGGGTCATATGCTCAACTTGCTGCTGCAACTGCTCCTCAACTGCCCGTAACGGACACTCACCGACTTCCTGTTGGCGAACGAATCGGCATGGCATTTGGCATGCCTGCCGAGACTGTGAGACATTATGCACCGACGCCCTCACTTTGCCGCCACGTGATGGGGACAAGGGAAAGGGACTTGAGACTCGGGGTCCTTGGGGTCCAAGAGAAGAAGAGGCTTGAGTTGCAGGGTGCTCGTGTCTCACGCCCCAGGGCTGTGAGCCTGCGGGTTTCTCAAATGGGAAGACGCCCACTGGCCACTTCCTGCTTCGTATTACCGAGTACGGGCTTGCCAAGACGACTGGCTGCTTAACCTTCACCCGTTGCTGGACGAGGCGGCTTGGTGGCGTAACGAATATAGGCTGCAGATGGCGGTGGGCTGCGATACCGCCTCGCCCTGGCAGTGATCTTGACCAGCTTATCGGAGCTGTAACATATAAGATATGATAGGGTCTCACAACAATGTCAAGTGTCGACACCAACGCATGGAGGCACATATACACTACTATGGCGGACTCGATTCCCTTTTCTCGAGGGCTTCCCGCTGATCTAGCCCTGCAGGGCGATATTTTCTTAGCTTCTGAATAATTAATCTCCTTCCTGTTTCGCGAATGCTCCATTCCTAGACTCTTTCGAGTGCGCTTTGTCCATTTCTTCGACTTGACGACTGTCGATTGCCGAGTCGTAATGGTCAGATGAACCTCAGGTGAGCATGGGTCCTGACCGTTTGGCAGTTTCCAAGTTCTAACTGATATACGGAGCCGGTGACGACTTTAAACTCAACATGGAAAGTCACAGCGGCATGCAAGGAGCGCTGAGTTTACAAATCCCGATTTGGTTATGAAGTGTTCAGTCTTGGGGAGTTGACGAAGCCACCACCAGATCCAACGTGTACAGTTGAACAAACCGGGTCCTCTCACTTCAGAACGGCAAGATGGAGTCTCGTATTTCCGAAACTCCTCCGAAACTCTACGCAATCCTGGCAAGTTGAGTCTTCAGCTTTTCGATGAGCTATATTCTCCGTGTCTCAATTCCCACAGTGAGGGGGAAGCGTCAAAATTGGTGAAGGTCTAGGGTAGGTAGCCGTGGACTTCTATCATGCCTCCCAACCACCGGGTTGGTGTGCGCAAAGAGATTGAGTACATCGAGTACGTGTCAATTTCGGTTGGCTGTGTAATTACTGTTTAGCGCGCAATATCTCGCATTATAATCCATAGGTAAGGCGAGGCCTTGTGGAGAAATACTCTCGGCCCCCGATTGAGAGACAACAAACGGCACAAACGCGGAGCGTTGCTAGCCATGCAACATGTGACCCAAATTCTCCGCATATACTCGGCCATTAATTACTACAGTAGTATGTGGTTGACCGGCTTTCGTCTTCGTATTTTGGCTACATCCAAGGTCAGTGTCGGGCCTCAGACACTTCGCCGTTTGGAGGCCTGTCGTGGCACAGCGTCAACCAGCCATCCATGGCTTGATGGCTGCAGGCGCCGCCTCACTCTGGGTGGCCCTTAGCGGTCACCTGCCTACATTGCTTAGGTACCTGGTCATCTATAGACCTTGGCCGCTGTACGAAAGAGGGTCAGGATATGGGCGAACCTACCAGAAGTCAAATAGTTTGTTGGAGACGCATCCATACCGAGGCGCCTTGACCACTATGTTTGCCGATGCACTGACTCCCAACTACCGGGGCTGGTGGCTTTCGACGGGGTCCAGCAAGGGGGATTCGCTCTCGAAACAAGCAGCGGTTAGTTGCGAATCACCAACGATAATGAAACACAATGGAAGCCTCGGTGCTTGACCCTGGCAGAGTTACCTTCTCCGTTCGTCAATCTTCGTGCAGATATCCGAAGCCAATACTCTGGGTGACCTTGCGAACAGCCCGTCGACCCTCGATGTTCTGGCGAAGTTGCATCTCACCCTCGACCGCCCTCAACATCTCCAGCAATGGCCCACTTAGTGTTCTCGCCTACTAGGCAGGGCTGCGGTAAGGCGAACCAACCCCCCACCAAGTCAGTGGCTAGTCAAACCATTTCCTGCCGCGACGCCATTCAATTGAATCGCCCCGGACCCAGCAGGTGGTCCACACCCCGTCATGACCCCCGCGTGAGCATGCATCGGCCTACCGAATGGGGAGCGACAGGTCCAACGAGGGCGATGCTCACTGGGTTGCGCTCAGCCTTGCCCCGACGGCGTCGATTGACCAAGCACAGCAGAGTTAGGATATGATAGGCTAGGTGTGTGGCGGAGCGCTCAAGTCGGGTTGGACATGTTTGGGTACATGATGCATCATCCATCGTCCTCGCGTTTGCTCGCTCGCCCTGACGGATCCAATGCTCTCGACTGCGTTCCATGTCGCACCATGTCTGGACTGGCCGCCCGCTCTCAGCGGCCTCTCAGGGTCCATTGACTGCGCTGGGGGATGGCCAGCTCAGCAGAGAGCCAACGCGGGCGGCTGCTCCCCCAGGCAGCAGCCAATGGCGACACTTTTGATAAAGAGGCCCGTCCAGTGTCCCGGCGTTCCGTGGCACTGCATGAAGCAGCCAACCGCGATGGATCCCAAGCCAGGGGATGGGAGAGACATGTCGAAAAGTGCCAGCAGCAGCAGCAGCAGCAGCAGCAACAGGAGTATTGGCCCATTAGCATACTCTGAAAGCATGGGTAAACTTATCCTGTGAGTCGGAGCCCCCGCATGGTGAGCAAGCGTAAGACGGAGTGGCCATCGAGCCATGACGTGGGCGAGGCATAGAAAGCGGGCCAACCGGGGGCTCGTGGCAGGGTTGAACACCTGGGATATTTCGACATCCAGAGGCGCGCGAGGAGCAGGCAACAATCCGCCAGTCTTGTTTGAGCTGCCATCCTGCCAATGGCCCGTGGCCATTATTTGGAAGCAGCCAGCCGGCTCGGCGAGCGAGGGCTGAGATGACTCTGAAGCGCAATGGCGCCGAGCCCCCCCGTGTACCTGGCCGGTACTTGAGGAAGCGCTGGCGGATGGGCTGCCATTGGCTGCTCGATGCGCAGAGATGAGGTGACTCGACAGCAGATGCTCCCATCAGTATCCCGCTGAGGGCCATCCATCCAGTCATCGCCAACGCGCAGGGAGGAGCCGACAGGCAGGCAGGCACTGGACGCGAATGCCTGGGGCAAGGTCCACGGGTGCTGGCAGAGCATGCATGCTGCCCCTCATGGGCCTTCTCGTATGGCTATGGCGCCTCTCATGGGTGCTCCGTCAAGTACCGAACATGTAGTGTGGCTGGCGGGCATCTCGTTGGTCTCCCCCAGATCCCAAGGCACACCCGCCACTAGAGCAGTAGAGGGTGCTGCTAGGCGGCGGCTGGGTCACCAAGGTGTCCCTGGCACGCCTGCCTGAAATGCAGCCTCAGACAAGGCGTCGGCGTCGGCTGGCTTGCGTGCGTCCTACCTCAGAATTTCCCGCCGTGCGGCCTCCTCAATGCCTTTTCTCTCCCTCATCCTATCTTTTACCTCTCCTCATCCCATCATCACTTCTCCTCCCCTACCCCCCCTTCCCGGGCCTCTACACCTCCGCCAACACCTCCTGTGACGTTCCGCTATTAGACTCCAGCCTCGTCCTTATCGAACCGCCATACCTCTCGTCCCTACACTCGCTGCGTAAATCCGTCGCCAAGCATTACCTCGATTAGTATTTTGCCGAGCATCACATCGCCGTCCCCGAATTTCGAGCCTCCTTCGCATCTCGATAGCGGATATCACGTCTATTCAGCGTTATCATCTCTGTGCCCGCGTGGCTCTAGCGTCTGGTCCCTTTGGGTGATTGACCACTCTGCTCCACTCTCCCCCCAGGTTACCGACTTGGAGCTGCTATTGCGTATTGCATTGATAGCCCTGCACTTGCGCCATAACGAGCCGGTCTCGTAATGGAGTTTCGGTCGCAAGATCCAAACTTCTGTGTCAGCTGGCTGCTCGGCCTCAAGCCGTATATCCACAGGGCGACATGCCCACCCGAGTTCAGGCAGTTTCAGACTGACGATCCCCACTTTCGCGTCAGCTGGCTACTCGGCATCGTTCCAAGGAGGTCTCGGCGAACTAGGAAGCCGCGAAAGCGTCAGCATGCTGTAGTACAGTCCAAGTCAGCCTCCGACGAGGAGGATCTTGCAAATGAAGATGTCGACCATTTCGGTCTGCGCGTCTTGTTCGGGGATATTGAGGAAGGCGAATTGGCTTCGGAGGACCAGCCCGCCGATATCAAGCCCGCCGAGGACACTGAGCCCCCGGTGATTGTGGAGCCTGGTTTTTTGGCCCTCCTCACCGAAATGGAACAGCTTCTCGAAGACATTGAGTGAGTCTACCATTGATCCATCGGTTCTGGTCACCGCAAGGCTGACATTTGTAGGAAATCCCGCCTCGAGCTCGATGACGACACGGAATCGCTCGATGGCCTATCGCCCGAAGATTGCGAGGACGAATCGCCATCAAGGCTGGAATGGCTACGACAAAAGAAGGTTGAAAAAGCTGAGAACAAGTATCTCGATCGGCTCATGTCGTTGCCAGGCCTGGAAGAAACCAAGGCCTTCTTCTTGCACGCCAAGGCCAAAATCCAAGCACAAACTCGCCGTGAAACAGACGCCAAAACAGAGAATTTTGATGCCGTTTTCATGGGAAATCAGGGAACTGGGAAGTCAATGCTCGCGGTTCTGTATGCCAAATTCCTCGTTTCGATGGGCGTCGTAAAGTCGACTGGATTCTCCGCCATCCAGATTTTCTCAGCATACAACTTTTCCAAGAGTGGCACCCTCTCGACAATCGCTAATACTGCTGTTTTTGGAGGCTGCGTAAGTCTACCGGTGCATTGAAATTCTGTCCCTTGTGAATCTGGCTAATCTTGGCGACAGATTGCTGTTATTGACCATGCTCACCTTCTCAATAACGACGACTGCAATCTGTGGAACTTCTTTATCCGCTCACAAGACATTGGATCCAAAGTTATCCTTATCTTGGCCGGCAATGGAGACGCTGGATTGTCTGACCAGCTTGGCTACAGCGCCCAGGTATCAAATCATTTCCCTGTGCTCAAGTTGCCCAACTATACCCAGGACGAGCTACTACTTGTATTCCAAGGCATGATGCGCAAATGGTTCAACAAGAAGATGGAGGTCGAAGGCGGCCATGATGGCCTATACATGAAGATTCTTATGCGCAGAATCACGAGAGGGTCCACTGACAAGACGTTCGGTAACGTTTGGGCGATCAGAAAAGCCTTCGTCGAGGCATGCCGACGACAAGTGGAGCGATTCCGTGAGGCCCGAAAGGACGGAAACTACCTTGAGGACTACAAGATGACCAAAGAGGACTTGCTTGGAAACAAGAAGCCGCTCAGTTTGGAGAAGAGTCCGGCGTGGAAGGAACTTCAAGAACTTGCTGGACTTGAAAGTGTCAAGGAATCGATACTCGCCGTCGTGAGCCAGGTGAACCAGAACCACCTCCGCGAGATGAGGGGAGACGAGCCCTTGAAAATCTCGCCCAATCGAGTTTTCTTGGGTGCTCCTGGAACAGGCAAGACGACGGTTGCGAAGCTCTATGGCAGACTGCTGGCGGACTTTGGCGTCCTGTCCAAAGGGGATGTTGTCGTCAGAAACCCAACCGATCTCATTGACAGATTCATTGGAGGTTCTGAAAACAACACGCTGGACGCATTGCGAGAATCTGCTGGGAGCGTGCTGATTATCGACGATGCGCATATGCTAGACCCGGGCACGGCCAGGGATGGCGGTGCTAACAAGAATGGAGACTTCCGCGGCGCCATTATCGACACCATCGTCGCCGAGGTGACTGGAGAGCCCGGATCTGACCGATGCGTTATTCTCTGTGGCTACCCGGACCAGATGAAGGATATGTTTGCCAATTGCAACCCCGGCCTGGCGCGCAGGTTCCCCCTCGAGTCGGCCTTTGTTTTTGACAACTTCGACGAGGAGACGCTAGGCAAGATTCTTGACCTCAAGTTGAAGAAGGAGAAACTTGTTGCTACGGACAAGGCACGCGAGGTGGCCATGGAGGTATTGAAGAGAGCATCTGTGCGTCCCAACTTTGGCAACGGTGGTGAGGTTGACAACCTCATCTCCAAGGCCATTCTGGCCAGACAGCGACGTGTGATGAAGGACAAGAAATCCGACGAGGAGGACCTGGACTCTCTGCCCTTTGAGGCCGCTGACTTTGACCCGGATCACGATCGACTTACTCACGCCGTTGCCAATACCCGTGCTCTCTTTGACGGATTCGTTGGATACGAGGAGATCATCTCCAAATTCGAAGGCTACCAGTACATGGTTCAAGGCATGCGACTTCGCGGTGTTGACCCCCGGCCCTATGTCCCATTCACTTTCGTCTTCAAGGGACCGCCTGGTACCGGCAAGACATCAACTGCCCGGAAGCTTGGACAGATCTTCTACGACATGGGCTTCTTGTCGGCCCCAGATGTGATTGACGTCTCTGCCTCGCAACTAGTTGGCGAGTACTGTGGCCAGACTGGCCCCAAGACCCATCGCCTACTCGAATCCGCACTCGGCAAGGTGCTGTTTATCGACGAGGCATATCGGCTGGCAGGCCACCACGGCTCTTTCAACGAAGAAGCTGTGAGCGAACTGGTTGACGCCATCACCAAGCCTCAGTTTGCGCGGAAGCTTGTCATTGTGCTCGCCGGCTACGAAGAGGAGATGGACCGACTTCTGCGGAGCAACCAGGGCATGCGGAGCCGCTTTGCCACCGAGTTTACATTCCGTCCCATCCGTGCCGAGCAGTGCGTCGAGCACTTGCGGCGGGTGGTCGGCAAAGTTGGCATCACGATCCAGCCAACCCCGGAGATGGATGGCATGACGCGGAACTCGCTCATGACGTTGCTGTCACGACTCAGCAACGACAAGGGCTGGGCCAGTGGACGGAGTGTTGAGACGCTGGGCGAGCGTCTCATCGGCCACATCTTCAAGGAGTGCGCGCTTAAGGGGTACGCCGGCGCGGACCTGACAGTCTCGGGCAAGGAGCTTGTGACAATCCTTGGCCAGGCATCGGGCATGGGCGGCGCTGCAATCAGGACATGGGGAGGACAGGGCCCAATGGGCGCCCGGCAAGTCATGACGTTACGAGATCTGGAGGGGCACGAGTAAGATGATGGTATGGTATCATCTGGATTTACGAAATTGTACCCGATGCCTGCGCGCATATATATGTTTTGGGCTAGACGCAAGGCGATTTTCACGATGGCATGGTCATTGAAGATGGGTATGCACAGATACGGAGTCTTGGCTGCGATTGAGCGTTGTTGTCTTTACGTATTTTGATTTAGCGATTAATGAAATACACTCTCCAGTCACTTTCCGGTTCACAGCTGACTATTGCGTGTGAATTCCCTCCTTTGGAAGTCGACTCTGTCGTGTGTTGTCGTCGTTGCTGGGTTGCAAACATCGTCACTGTATCAATGACGAATAAGTCAGCAGAAGCCCACGGCTCCAGGGCGACAACAACTCACTCGAAGCCAGGCCGGAAACTATCGGTAACAGGAACATCTGTGGCAGCCGATGCCACAGCCGGCAATGGAGACGCACACTCCGCCTTCGACCGCGCAACGCTCCCTGCAGCCCTGGAAGTCATTGACGAAGAGCTTGCCGCAGGGGTTCTTGTACGTCTCCTCTGGCTGGGCTGCATCCAAGGTCTCGGCAGGTGCAGCGGAGACGAGGAGCACGGAGGAGGCGAGGGCGAGGAGGTTGGTGAAGCGCATGGTGGAACGATGGTCGGTGGAAGATGTGAGGATGAGGGGGTCTTAGGCTGGGAGGTGCGGCTTCTAACTTATCGTCATCGACTACGCCTCTGTTTCCTTGCGACGGGGCCACTTATGCTGGGCCTGCATAGTGTTGAGATGTGTATGCAACAAAGGGCCCATGATGGGGCGATTGTCGAGATGTTGGAGTCTGGTAGTGGGGATAAGCTCCGAGCCCGGCTGCCTGAATTGGACGAGTCCGGCGCATCTCTCGCAGGGAAACAATTGCCTCTCTATACTGTATCACGTTGCATAGGGGGCGTAACCTAGTGTGTCACGGGTGGGGAGAGCAAAGTCGAGGAACATGAGATGTGGGGATACTGATTATCTTATCTGATCATCAGCACGGAACACCATCACGCGGGATTGTGGGACACAACCAATAAGGCTCCCCGCGCATCAACGGGGCAGGGTAGCATCAACTAGGTCTCGCCCAATGGCGGTGCGCTGGGGCGGGAGAATGGCGCTGGTGGATCGAGATGTTAGGGATCGGCCGCCCGCCCCCGGGATGATGCCGATGGCAGACTTGGACGTGGAACAGCTTGCACTGATGGACCTCAGAGCTCGTGATGAACCCGGAAATGGCTGCGAGGGAAGCGAGGCATCCATTGCGTAGCGTCTCGGGCCGTGGGGGATCGTTGCGATGGCGGGCCCTCGGATCACACGGCATGACGTGAAGGTCGAATACTGGTTGGATGCCTCGGGCTGTCGGCAGAGGATGGGCTTCCGGAACAGCCAGAGTTAGATAAACGTCTTCACAGATGCAGAGTCGTTTTGGTTGGAGAATTCAGTTATCGAGTTGACTCGGCCTCTGTGCAGAGCATGTTACGTTATAGTCACAGTTCCTTTCAGAAGCCCAGCAGCAACTGCAATAACCCCCCGCGCATCAACAAGCTACTGGCCGCCTAGGCCCTTCATCTTGCCAAAGTCGGGGGTGCCCAGGCCCGTCACCGGATCCCAGCCCTTCGCGGCAGGGAAGCCGTTGGTGCCGCATCTCGGGCTGGACCCTTGCGTAACGTCCTTGAGAAGATGCGGCTGCGCGTAGAGGAGAGGGTTGAGGAACCCGAGCGGCTTGGCCCCCTGGGACGCGAGGCGGTCGTTGAGGAGGGCAACGACGGATGCAAAGACCATGGTGGCGGCGCTGTTCGCAGTTAGTCGCTGCTGAACAGGACGGGTAGGATGGGCTTTGTTCGTGTTTGCTATCTTTACCTGGTGCTTTGAACTTTGAAGGTCCTCCCATTGCGCAACACGGTGAAGTTGAGAGCCTGCGCAGAGACGTCGGGGATGGCTCGTCCCCTTGCGTTGAAGCGGCCATCGTGAAGGCCATCGAGGCTCTTCAAGTACCTATCAACAGCCTCAGTCTGGTAAGAGGGCCGCCTGAAGTACTCGGAGAAGCCTCCCGTCGACAGGCCTGCAGCCACTTCGCTGGTGCCCGTCGTCCCGCCCACCGATGTCACAAACGGACAGCTGGCCGGGAACATCGCTCTGAAGGTGCCTGGGAAGCTCGCCTTCTCGCGGCCGGCGACACCCCCGTCACCGCTGGGCACGATGATGGAGACGCCCCTCGCCGTGAGGACGAGGAACCGGTCACAAAGCTCCCCCATAAGACCTGGGCTGAGCTGGCCCTCGTCAAACCAGTAGGGGATGACGACGACAGAGGGCGGTGCAGGGTCCGCGATCAGCGTGTTGACAAAGTCCCTGATCCCTCTGAGGGTGCTGGCGCCGGACTCATAAAATGTCACGCGCACCCCGTTGACCAGGCCTGCCGTGTACTGCAGCCTGAGAGATGTGTCGATACCCGATGAGCCACTCCTGGAGGGGCCCGGACCTCCACCGAGGTTCACCTTCTTCACAACTGGTGGCGTGGTGAGGTCGTCGCCGAAGTAGTCGAGGAACTCGCGGAGGTCGTTGCCATCAGAGTACTCGTCAAGGGCCCCAAAGACGGCCATTCCCGTGCTCTTACCCGAGGAGGGGGCTCTTGGTAGGTTGTAAAGTAACTGGAGGCACCATAGATCGATTTGGGCTTTGCACGACGGGACGCGTTGGTCCTCGACCTGGCCGTTCACGCCGAGTTGGCCAAGGACCAGCGCCAGGGACACTGCTAGGCGGTATCGCACCATGTTTGTTTTTTGAAGAGAGCCTGAAAGACGAAGACAAGTCGAGCAGGCGCAAAAAGAAGATGCTTCGGTGGATCAAATGAAGACAATAGGCAGAGAGCTAGTTGCTGGGGATGGCATCATGTGGCCCATACTGGCACGGCATCTTGGTGTATTGTCTTTCCATGTCTCGGCTGGTGCTCCCAGGCTTTTTATACTGAATTCTTGCGCACCCCCTTCGTTCTTTTCTTGGGCTAGTTGATCGCCGGGTCACTCCCTATTGTCTCATCCGCATCAGGCGGCATTTGGCGCTTGGAGGCGAAGAGTTTCTCACCTCCCTGATTTCAAGCCCTCACATCAAGTCCTGGGGACTGACTGCCAAAGGTGAGCTGAAACCAAGACACAATCTTTCACCATAACCCTGATCCTCACCCTGGACTCTTACCGAATATCCTGTTGCCTTCCTGCGCCAACGGCTGAGTGGATTGCGAAGGGATGCTGCCATTTCTACAGCGCCGTAGCCACCGGGAGATCTTTTCACAAAAACATGAACCTTCAAGAATGCACAACTGGTCTCAACTGAGTATATTATTAGTCCATCAAGTGCTCAGTCGGCTCGTTTGCCTCTGTGCACCTGTCGGGAATTCTAGCATGTCGTAACTTGTTCTCGGCTGATAGATCAGCCCGAGTCGCTCAGGGCAAGCTCTCATTCATCCAAAACGATCACATTTCGTCCCAGAGGACTCGGCTCAGAAACGGAGTTGTACGGCGTCTTGGCCCTGCCGGAGTCAACCGCTTGTGCCCCGTCAATCCTCCCGAATTTGTTGGCCCGGATCTCGATGTAGATGGGGCTTTGGGCCGGACGCTTCAGTCCGTTTGCGGGCTGTGCTGCGGTATTATGCGAGATGCTGCCATCTCTGGTTTGAAATACTTTTTGCTTGATCGAAGAGTACCCATAGGCCAAGGAGTTTGGCGGAGGCGGCGTTGAATCCGGAGTCATGATGCTTGCCCCGGCAGGTCCCACGCCGGGCGAGTCACGTAGGCGCTTGAGTTCATCGAGTTCCGTATCAAGGCTGGAGTCTGAAGTCGTCTCTTCCATCTGGGCCAAAGGCGCAACCGGCGATTCCCTCTTGATGCTGTGGACGGTTGAATTGGCAAGCTGTGAAGCAACATGCTCTCCCCGTCGCTCGTCCGCAAGACTCTTCGCCCAGGCCTCCCGAAAGACAATGCCCAAAGCGACAGCAACCTCCCGGGCTACGCTGTTGCCCACGATGCGATACTGGTCTCGCGGCAGCCCGAGAAGGACCTCGTGGTCGCGAAAGCCCTGGGCGCGTCGCGCCTCCATGATGGTCAGCACCCGGTTCTCACGCCAGTGCAGCGTGCGCCCGCTCTTGGCATCGCTCGGGCTCTGCGTTGTGACGATGGTCTCTATCAGCCGCCGAGGCAGCTGGCGGCCAAACGCGCTGGACTCTGGCCGCGAGCGGTGCAGCTTCGACGTGCCGTCCTTGGGGAAGCAGTCGCGCTCTGCCTGTGTTAAGATTCCCGAACCGGGGACCTTGCGGTCCATACCGTACCACGCTTGTGCGAAGTTCATGCCCCACGGCTGCGTAGGGATGAGCGATATCTTGGTGCGGAGCTGCGATGTCAGGCCGAGGGAGATGCGGTGGTCGGGGAAGGCAACACATATATCGGGCTTAGAGTCGTACACCGGCGGGAGATCAGCCGTGGCCTCCTGTGCGGAGATGAAGTCAAAGGGGGTTGCGTCTGGCATGAAACGCTCCGCCATAGATTCCCCGTTAGGAAGGTTGCCCAAGCTGAGGCTCCTTGTGCCGAGTGGATGCGCGTGTGTGATCAGAGGATGTTGGGGCAGATGGAGCCCCGGAGCGGCGAACGCAAGGAAGACGCGGGACCGGCGTTGTGGGGAGCCGCAAGAAGAAGCATCTAGGAAGAAGAAGTGTGTCTGGTATCCCAGCCCAACAATGGCGCAGATGAGCTGACTGAAGACATCCTGGTCCCGGTTCGCCTTCTTCTGCACGATACCGGGAACGTTCTCTAGGAGCCCGTAGCACGGCCGGTATAGGTCTATGAAGGAGCCAAACGCCGCAACAAGAGACTGATTCTTGCGCTGAGAAATCGTTGTCTTATCGTTGGTGAGTCGCGAGAAGCCTGGGCACGGGCTTCCCGCTGAGATGAAGTCGACTTCACCAATCTGTGGCACGTTGCTCTTAAAACGGCCCTTCATGGCTTCCCTTTGGAGATCGTCTATTGATCCCAGGAACGGATGCACCGCCTCCGGACCTGCTGTGTTGGCCATGTATGTATGAATGGCCCTCTGGTTGAAGTCGTTTGCCCAGCGCATCTCGATTGCACCGCCGTCTTCGAGCCCGCGGCCAAAGTTGCCTCCACCGCAGAACAGATCCAGCCCGCGGAGCTGTGTGATTTTTTCGCCCGGGTCGTATGCTTGTCGTAAGCTCGGCGGGGCGGCGTCGAGAGGAGCACAAGTATATCCGTCTGCTTTGTCGCTCTCCGCATCGTGGGCGACTTCACGGTGGGTTATGAAGAAGAAGCCGCCCACTCCGTCACGGTTATACGGGTCGGGGATCTCCTCTCCGCTTCGAAACCAGCGTACGTAGCATGGCTCTCTGATCCGTCGCTCGACGACTTCCACAAGTTGCTCGGTATACACTAATTCGTTGCGCCGAGAAGCGATCGCCTTCTTATCGACTTCGTGACGACGGAGGAGTCGTCGAAAACGGAAGATGTCTGTCGTCCCTTCGGTATACGATGTGACCAGCTCACAGGGCTCTGAGCGTCCTGACATCTTATCCAGGACAACCAAGAGAGTATCCCCGGGTTGGTACTTTGGTGAGCCACACCTTGCGGACACGTGCTCACAGAGCATGTGGTTCTCATTGAACGTGATCCACTTGCGCTCTTCGATTATGTATGTCTGGCGGCAGAAGAACTCTGCACTTGTCGCCGAAGACCCGCCAAACTCGACCTCGTGAACGCCCAGTACTTCGTTCTCCCGGATCTTGGCCCTTTCTCCACAGGAGCAGTGGTTTGAGAGAAAGAGCTCGTTGTTCCATGGATACTTCATAATACCACAGAGAGTATCCACGGCACGATAATACCACACCACTTCAAACGAACGGCGGCCTCGCTTGTCAACCATTACTTTCTGGACAAGGGCAAACCAGCGGTCGACGTCATTGAAGCCATGGGAGACATCGCGCCTCCATTGTGTGCCAGACTCTGCTCCATCGCGTGGCGTCGATATCGTATCACCGGGGTTGATGTCCCGAATCTGCTGCGACGCCGCGGTGGAAACAACCTTGTCCGTATCGTGAAGAGGCGAAGGGAATTCCAATTTTCTCTTCCGTATGAGTGCGTTTTGCATGGCGGCCGTCTCCGTGCTCAGAGGAACGGCCTCGAGCCGGTCACCAAAGGGGAGGTGGCTGAAGCAGTCATACATGTATTTCGTCACCACCGTAGGTGGGCAGTTTGAGTTGTCATGGCTCTTGAAAGGCTTGTAGCGATTGTAATTCCAAATCTCGGACCACAAGGTATGTGAGTATGTCGCCTTGTAACCCAGAACACCGATTGCTTCCTTGTGAAGGAACCCAATGTTTGCAATAATGGAAGTTCGAAAGTCATCGCTTGGATGCTGTTGGCGCCACGACACGAATTCTTCTGCTTGTTTGTGGGTTTTCCCGAGCCATGTGCCGAACGTGGAGCGAAAGTGAAAGATTGTTACTTGGCGGTTGCTCTCTCCCATGATCTTGAGGAAATCCACAAAGTGCTTCGCCAGGTCCGCCACCCAAAGGAACGGCTCGGAAAACCGGCGGTACTCGGTGGCGGGTCTGCGGAGGCGATAGTAGATCTCGCGGCCCTCGTTAAGCGCGGATGAAAGCCAGATCTTATCTCTGACCGTGTGCTTCGAGAGGGTGCCGTAGTTCTCAATGGGTAATGTAGCGATTGGTATACGCTTTACGAAGAAGGCTTCGTCACCAACGCTCAGCTGGCCATCAAGCAAGAAATTCCCGTGCCCCAATTTAGTGTCTAGCTGTTGCAGGGGGCACATTTCATCCGAGTAATGAGCATTGTTCCGGTATATGGCAAAGTTGTCCAGCTGGAACTCGACAAAGGCATCCATGTCCTGGCCCTCCTCCTTTGCGGCTTGTGTGAGACGGCGTACAGCCTCGCGCTCTGACACTAATGGGACTCCAGGCTCGAATGGCTCGTAGCATGATCTTGGTGTCAATAGCGTGCTGACTGGCATCTCGACACGAACGGAGCCGCTCAGCGACAGGCTGGGGGTTGGTGCTTGAAATGGAGAAATGGGCACGCTCGGTGCCTGGATGTCGCCCAAGTCATCCCCAGTGACGGAGAGTTCTTCTAGGCCGTATGAGTTGTCGAGGGCAAGATCATCCCTGTCGAGTATGTCGGCCTCTATCGAAGGGAGGCAGCCATCCTCATATTCCGTGGAAGAAGCTGTCGCCATGTCCGCCTGATGATCCAGACCTGTTGACTCGCATTTCGTCCCGAGATCAACTCCACCTGTAACATTTGTAGATCCCGGTGATTCTTGTTGATCAATCGCGCTGGTAATTTGTTGGGAGCAAATATCCAACCCGCCCTTGGAAGGATGCGGAGCTTCGTGGCTCGCATCAAGCCAGTCCATCTCCATCTGAGCAAGTTAGTAAGATGTGTTGCGCAAGCTTTCTCATGGCACCACCATTAGATTCGATTAAAAGATGATGGACATGTAGCTGCATTCAGAGCTCGTTAGTTGGGTTGCGAGTGGCAGAGCTGAAAGCGTAGTGAGGTGAAGGAACAGATGCCAGCCCTTCAAGGGTTTGTCCACTCACTCTGCTTCCATTGACAGATGACCTGAGCCCGAGCTCAACAATCCAACCGATTGTCTTTGTACACAGCCTTTCATAATAAGAATAATGAATTCTAGGCCGTCGTTAGCGACAGTCGACCCAAATGTCCACATTTAGAACGCGTCTTTGCTCACATCAACAGAAGCAGACAGAAGAACGGCTCGCCAGATGCCCCATGCCCAACAGAACACCCCGAGATGAACAAAGAAGGTAATTAGTCCAGGACAGTGAGCACAGGGAGCAAAGGAGAGTTCAAGAGAGGCGCCTTCGATATTCGATTGGCCTTGTGAGTTGTCTTGAACCTCCTCCTTGCTGGATTGGATGCTGGGTCGTTTGGGGCACAAGTCGCGTAGACATTCGCACTGGGTGCTTGTGGGAATATTTGGTAATCGGGGCATGGCGCTAGTCTGGTTATGGGCAGAAAACCCAGGTTCATCGACCCAATATAGTTTAGCGCACCAGTTCTTCCCTCCTGCTCAGTGCTGATAATGTTGCACTAAAAAATGGGCGCCACACACACTGTGCAGCAAACGGGCTTTATACTCTGTTCAACAGATAATTAGCGCTCTCTGGCCCGTATTTGTCGGTCAGGAGGCGTTGGGCTGAAATAGACACTGGCTCGATCTTCTCGCTAACCATCGCCCGACAACTCTTGAACCCGTCAGGTAACAATGGCAATAGCTGATCCCATTGCTCATCCGCGCTCTGGAACAGGCCAAAGCATTGCGGAATCAGTACCTGTGTGGAGTTCATCGCAAAAACTCGTGACTGCACGACGACTTCATTGCCTATATCTCGTCCGGGGCTTGCATCCTCTCGTTTTATGACGATGGGGAGATGTTCTAGATATGGCTTCCGGGTCTTCAAAGTGCCCCAAACGGAGCCACAATGGCCGAATCCAATGCGCTCAAGCGAAGTCGAAGAAAAAAGATTGAGGTCTTGAGGTGCCATAGTGACAGGCGCAGCAGGTTTCTCGTATGTGGTGATGGAATAAAGAGAGAAAGCGAAGCGTTGCCAGGCATGTTCGCAGTGAATAAATAAGAAGGTACTTAGCAAAGGCAACCGCTGTGGCTTGTTTTCACTTCCATGAGTCATGCAGACAGCCTTTCACCTTTGCGACCAACTGCCAGCGTTGATAAATTCACAGCATCCACCGAGTATATTCCTGAATACGCTTTTCGGATTATTAGAACCCCATGGTATATAGGCAGCTCCCAGAAAACGCCTAAAACGCTGTATACCCTGATGACTCCGGCCAACCTGGCATTATCGTGACTGCCAGGCCTCATCATGACCCGGCCACCCATCAATGATTTATCGTCTACGCCTGAACCTGCTGTTGAAACCTGGCCCACCCTTTGCGCCGCTGTTTCTCAATTTCAGACGTTGGAAGTTGGCATGAGCCAGCTCATTCACCTTCCTTGCGGTCTTCTTCACAGTACCTTCTCGCTTCTTAGTTGGCTTCAATTCATCAAAGTCAGACTCCGACCCCTCGCCCGGACCGGCATCTTCGTTTTCGTCATTTTGGCCATTGTTGCTCATCATCTCGGGACGCTTTGTCCTCACCGGCTTCATGTTGACCTTTCTCGTCGTTCGCTTTTGTCCCTTCTTCTTGAATATGCGCAGCGGGTTTCCATCTCGATCCTTCTGCTCCTCTACCGGGCTGTCGTACTGGGCTTCGTCATCGAATCCGCCGAGTGGAAGCTGGGGAGTTTGACTGTCTGCCACCAGAGAATCGTCCTTGGGAGGAGCTGGCATAGAGGGTTTCGGTGGCGGTGCCCCATCCTCTGCCATCTCCGCCTCGCGAAGGGCGTCCAGATCATCATCCAGCTGCTCCTCCTCCACCTTTCGTAGACTGGCCACAATCTCACTGAGCCCTCGTACCAGAGGTTTCCGGGGTAGTCTTAATGGCGCCGGGGCATCAAATTCTCCATTCTCATCCAACACCGGAAGCGTATTGCGTTTCAGAAAAGCAGGAGTGTCGAATTGAAGTTTAGAGACAGACGAGGGCGTAACTGCTGCACAGGTGTCATCCCGATTCTTGAGGGGCGTCATAAAGTTATTTAGCCTTTGTCGTTTGCCGGTGGACATGGGCGTCCGGCTAAGTCGGTTGCTTGTTTCGAGGTCGGGGGTACGGGGCCGTTTGCTAGGCGTCGCATTGAGTCTTCGGCTTGGGGTAGCTGGATCCTTCTTGGACGGTGTTCCGAGTTCCCTCTCCACAAGCAAGTCGAACAGTCCCAACACTCGGCCATCGCGTTGCGGAGTAGGCCCAAGCGATGTCACGGAAGCTGGGCTGAACAGCTTCCTCGAGATGCTCGGCGAGTTCATCAGCTCCTCATCATGATCTATGGTTCGATTATTCGACGGCGTGGTGGCGTATTTGACCAGTTTTGTGGGTGTTTGAGCTGGCAAGGGATTGGCTTTCCGCTTTCGCTTCTTGTCCTCTTCGGCGGGCACGGCGATCTTCCCAGCGAGGATGTCACGGACTTTGTTGTACTGCTTATATTTCTGGGCTGGCGGAATTATTAGCGAGAATTCATTAGTATCGTAACAGGAGTTGCATACCAATATCGGGGTTGGCTTTGATATCCTCTCGGCCAGGCTTCTTCCCTTTGTGAGTTTTGGCCCAGTCGCTCTCCCACGTCTTCAGGTCGGCGCGAAGCTTCTGCGATTGCTTCTCATACTCCGACTTGAGTTTTTCATCCATCTCTGCGGGTCCCCAGACAAAGAGCCGTTTTTTCCGTTTACAGAGTGATGCTGCTCCGGTGCGGATGGAGAGTTAGATCGTAGAAGTAGCGAAAGGATGAGTGGAGATGGTCGCGACAAAGACGCGTTCGATTCACCCACACGCGAACCACTCAACGCGAAAGTGGCAGGTGCCAGGACGTCATGGTCGCTAGTGGCCGTCCAACGGGAGCGCCATGGACGGGTACGTACCTGTGCCCCACATCATGGACAGCCGCCACTCCCCGAGTCTCCAAGTATTACTAAGGCTCCTTGGCCCAAGACCCAAGATTGAAGACGGCGTCGTTCTTTCTATCGCCACCCAGATTCTTCGCGAACCCTGGGAAAACGAGATTTCTCTCGCGTAACGCAGTTCATGGGGAACAGAAGGGGCTGGTGCTATTGCATGATGATAGGGCTGCACAGCGCCCAGGCTCGATGACCATTTCACCCCGTTCCTTTGACATGGAGCCAGATCTGAGCGACGATTTCCGCCAGCACATCCTCCAGACAACTCTCGATGAGATATCAACCCAGCGAAAAGGCGACATTGAAGGGGCGGAGGATGCGAGCTCTGAGTGCTGCGTGATCTGTCTCGAGGCCATCAGCGAGGACTGCGAGGCCGTGCCTTGCCAACATCGCAATTTTGACTACCTCTGCCTTCTCAGTTGGCTGGAGCAGACGCCGAAATGTCCACTCTGCAAGGCCACAGTGCTTCAAGTTCGCCATGCCTTCCGTAATGGTACCTCGGAGACCTATGTCGTCCCGCAGCAAGACGCTGGGACTACAAAGGCAACGTCAAGGCCATATGCCCCAAGTGGCTATGGGCAACTCTTGTCAGCACGTATTCGGCGTCCCTATCGCCCCCGGCGAGATGACAGGTCTGGTGCGCCAAAGGAAGTCATTCAACGCCGTGACGTCTATCGGTACAACCGATACTCGAAGCATGTCGGTTCCAACCGTCTGTCCAGGTACCGCGAGCTGACGCCAGCCCTGTTCTGTGCCGACCCTGAGCTTGTATCACGAGCGCGGATGTTTATCCGTAGAGAATTACAAGTGTTTTCGTTTCTCACCTTGAACGAGTCTGACACTGGTGCGTTGCCGTCTGAAAACGCGAGTGATCGAAACTCGCGGCAGAGCCGGCGGGCTAATAATGCCGAGTTCCTGATGGAGTATATCATCGCCATCCTCAAGTCTGTGGATGTTATGGGTAGCGGCGGGCAGGCAGAGAACATGGTGGCGGATTTCTTGGGCAGGGAGAATACGAGGCTGTTCCTCCACGAGTTGAGGGCATGGCTGCGGAGTCCTTTCACTAAGCTTGAGGACTGGGATCGGGCGGTCCAGTACGACACCACTTCAGAGGTGTCGACCAACCAGAGTACCGAGAATAGGGATATGTCGAAAGGTTCAGAGCCATCTGCTCGGGACCGGAGCGATGGTTCCAGGAATAACGCAGCACCCCGAATGGGTAGGGGGGACTTTTATCGTCCCCGGTCAAGATTTCAACGGTCATCTCGCCACGAACCATATGGGAGGAGAGATAGCCGGGACGAGGCCAGACGAAGTCATTGAAGCACCGTACAGAGCTGGATACGAATACAAGATACCCAGAGAGCGATCTCATAAAGGAATTGCAGCTATAGAAGACGGAACGAATAAATGACAGTCGTCATATGCACACAATCCCCGAACTACCAGTCCACGACCATCTGAAGAAAAACTGCTATAGGCACCATTAAGCTCAAGACAGTACCCCGTGTCCATGTTTCATGCTCCCAGAGGCTCCGGTGGCGATCCACGGAAGCCTAGCATGGTTTTGCGGAGTTCCGCCCGCTAACACGCGGCTATCCACGACGCTTCGAATATAAAAACGAAACCATCTCCGCGTCATCTAGGTCAACAGTCCTGACTTACTTTAGGGTTTCCATTCCCAAGTGATCAACAAGTGTCCAAAGAAACCACATCCAGCACCATAGCAGCCAATTCATTGCTTCTTCGCTACAATGGTCTCCCTCTCCATCGTCATCACATCAGACCCCGTCTGCCCCTTTTGCTACATTGGCCACCGCCGCCTCGCCCGCGCACTCCTCCTCCTCCGCAGGACGGTCCCGGGCGCCTCAGACGACGCCCTCACGATCTCCTGGCTAGCCTACGCCCTTGACGCGAGCGCCCCACGCGCCTCCATCCCCCTCCGTGAGCGCATGACCGTCCGCGCCCTCCAACTCGGCACGACCGCCGCCGCCCTGGAAGCCAAGCTGGCCGACCTGGGCCGCCGCGAAGGCATCCCCTTCGCCTTTGAGAGCCACATCGGGAGCACCCGCGACGCCCACCGGCTGGTACTGTTCGCGCGGGCCAAGGAGGCGGCCGGCGCGTGCGTCGTCACCGAGGACGAGCTGAGGGATGACGAGGCCTACCTGCGCGGCGCGCGCGGCGCCCTCGAGCACCGCCTCATGGAGGCCGTGTTCCAGATGTACTTTGAGCGCAATGGCGACATCACGGCGCACGCAGACCTGGCTCTCGCCGCCGCGACGGTCGGCCTGGATGAGGGTGAGGCGCGAGCGTGGCTAGCTGGGCAGGAAGGCGGCAACGAGGTCGACGGTGAGGTCGAGGAGTCGAGGCGTGAGGGGGTAAGCGGCGTGCCGCGCTTCGTCATCAATGGCGAGTTTGTCGTTGATGGCGCACAGGACGTGGGTGACTTTCTCGAGGCCCTCATAGCTGCAAGGCAGGCAGCCGAGAAGGCCGCCTGAGCCGGCTAGGCGATTCGGTTGTTTTCAGCTCCGGTGGGCAGATTCCATAAGCTGTTGGGTGCATGGGTGTTCGTCTTCAAATATAGCAAACAGACCTTCTTCAGTCCGCAGGGTATCATTCTTGTGCTCACCAATCCTCACATCCTCATGAGCCCGCCCAGGTCCTTCTCCATTGTCCTTAGCCTCGCCTGTAGCTCCCTCTTCTTCTTCTCCATCTCTCGGGCCTCTTCCTCTTCCCTCTTCAGATCCTCTTCCGTCCACACGTCATCGCCTCCATCCTCGTCCTCGTCCTCCTCATCTTCGTCCATCCAGCCCTTGTTCAGGCTCTCCAGCTGCTCGGCCTGTCCCTCTACCTTGGCCTCGTAGTATGCCAGCGTGTTCTTCCCGTTTGCGTGCTTCGTCCTCAGCGCCGTGATGCGCTCCCTGGCGCCGGGCAGCTCGTACACGCCACATAGCTTCTCCGCGCCCGCCAGCAACACGCCGACGTCCACGTCCCCCCGACGGTCCGCCTCGCCGCGTCGCAGCTTCTCATGCATGTGGGCACCCAGAACTGCTGTCACTGCCGTGTGGCGGCGCGGGTTGTGGTGGCCGCCGCCGGCTCCTGGCCGAGCGGGGGGGCCAGTCGTCACCTCCCCCGAAGCCACATTGAAGACGGTCTGGCGTCGTTTCGCGGGCCTGGAATCATCGGTATCGGTGGGCTTGAGAGTTGTGGGTGGCGGAGGGGGCGGTGGGACGGAGAAAAGGGCGCGCTCGTGTGGTTCAGTGTCGCGGATGAGCGCCGTGATGTCGTGGTTGGAGAGGAGGGCGTTGGTGAAGATCTTGGGGGGCGGGAAGCTGGGTACACGCGTGTTAGATCCTGTGAACGTCGCCACCGGTGTGATCAGAGGTAGACCTACGGGAGGGAATCGATCCCTTGGCATGAGTAGCCAATCTGCTCAAGGTGTGTTCCGAGAAGCGACATGGTGAGTGCTCGAGTTTTATGGACGCGCCGAGCGCAATCTGTCTGCCGGTTTGTTGCTATTGCTTCGTTCCTGGATGCTAGTATTGGCTGTAGGCTTTGGCGATGTTTCAAGTTCGCGGGGAGCTGCAAAGGCGGCCTCGCTCGTAGTCTTGTCGGATACTGCCACGGTTTTTGTTGACTTTGATATGATGGAGGGGAACTAAACAAACAGCTCCCGATCCGGGGAACGGTTTCACGGTCCCACTTACCAGACGGCCTGTGTGCAACCTGCTTATCGATACGGAGTGAACCCCACCTTCTATTCTAGGACAGTCCTGTTCGGCTCGTTTTGGAAATACGATGGCCGGTGGTGGACAATAATAGGACACACTCCGCACCATGTCAGCATAGCATATGTTATCACAAAAAAGCGAATCGCTTAATGCTACGCGACTCTCTCGCCCCTGTTCTGTCTCGTCTATTTTACAAGTGCGGCTTAGCCGTGGTTAATTGCTTGAAGCATTGTAAGCCATCAACCGTCTTCCCCTCCCTCAACAGCCGGAGCTCAGACGCTGGCACAACCAAAGACGCACCACGGATACGGAAGTGGCTGCTCCTCAAACAACGGGCTTTCTTTGTCTTACTCTGCTGCACATACGCACATACCCAGCGGGAGGTATCCGATCCGGCCCGTCCGACTGTCGTGGTTGTGCAGTACTTCGCATTAGAGGAGCTAACATGATGACTGTTCGTCTCCTGGTGCCGCATAAAGTGCCATATTAGCTACGCTCGTCGCCACGTCATGCGACACGGACGCAGCACTCGTTCGACGGGCATGAAGTCGAAGCCCATGCGAGTGATTTTGCCCCTAAATGGCAAAGCCTCTTGTCCAGCGCCCGAAGCCCCCCTGCATATCGTATCGTCACGACCGGGAGAGAGCACGGATGAAAGGCATAACGGTTCGAGGTCCTGGAATCAATTCCGTCGAGGTTCTGTCCAGTGGGGCCCCGAAATACCCCAAGTCTAATAAGCCTAGATTCTATGCATCCATGATTGAGTAGTGTCAGAAATCATGTACATCATCTCGCCACAGCTTTGTCGTCTTGTCATTTCGTCGTCATCATCCCTCCTTGCATACTGCCCCTGGCGCGCGTGCCCTTCCTCCTCCGAGGCCATATAGCGTGCAAACAACTGACTGAGATAAAAAGAAAAAAGCGGTCTATAAGGTATCCAACGAAAATGCAGGGCAAGTGAAAAGTCCCAACCATATAATTTGCCCCTGATGCTGTGCCCCCCGTCCATGCAAATGCTAGACATCAATCTTCCAATTTCGGGTGTCCACCATGTCCTTTTTTGGGTTGCCCCGGCTGCTGGAGGCAGTCGATAACTGCACCGCGCCAGATCCGCATTCCCGCAACCCCAAAGGTCGGGAGTGCGCCGTTGGTCGGTCGAACCGGTCCACCGAATGGCAGTGGCGGGGGTTCGTAGAGTGTTATGGTGAAAATCATCAGAGTGACCTCGAGTCCCTCGTCTTCGTAACATCGTCAATGGTCGTGTCCATCGTAGAGCGAGCCGCGCGCCAGTGATCCAGCACCCGAGCCATATGGGTTCAGTGACAGTCCTCAGCTCGAATCCATTTCCATAATGTTAATGGTCCAGTAGGGGAGTTCGCTTGCAAGCCCATGGCCCGCCCCGATAACTCGCTCGTCTTCGCTCGAGTCTGGTTCCTCGAGTTCGTCGATACGAGCAGGTGGCGGGTCGTGGAATAATAGGCTGCTGCGCTGCAGCTTTCTTCGTAGCCGGCGGGCGCTTGAACCGACATCATTGACATCCAGTCCCTCGCCGTCGTCGTCCGAGTCGCTCAACTCGCTATGCGTTCGTTTCCCGAAACTGCTTCCCATGCTCATACGCCGGTACTTCCTGCGCTCCTCCCTCCATTTATAGAAATTGTCTTCGTCGTCGTTGTCCGAGGTTTCGTTACTGCATGTCAGGTCTCGCATGCCAGTCCGCAGTTCATACATGGTCTGACTATCGACCTCCTTGCGTCGTGATCCAGAGCGGCTGCAGTTGGATTCGATCTCAGTCGGGTGCAAGACGTCAAGGCCTTCACAATCGCTGTCCATCGGGTCGATGTCCTCTATAGTGAAGTTGCAGGCCACAGTAGTAGTGGTCGTTGTCAGATGAGAGATCTCGGCTTCGTCGGAGTCCCTGGACTCATCCGAGTTGGCAGAATCGTCTGAATCATCCGACTCGGATAGATCTCGGTCATCGTCCTCATCTGGATACCCCAAATGCCCCCTGGCTGATCGGCTGCCGATACTTGCACCTTCCGACGAGGATTCGTCCTCGCTGCTCTCGTCCGAGTCCGTCGAGGGCACAGAACGCGGGCTAAGCTGCTCGGGCCCAAGCTTGGGCTGGTAGCTAAACTGGTGGCCATTGCCGACTGGCTTGATGTTGGGGTCAGAGTCGAGAGGCTCGTACAAATCGCGAAAGTCAGGTTGGCGGCGAGGCTTGAGGCTGATCTTTCGGGTGGCGGGGGACGATGTGGTGGGGGTCTCGGGAGGCGAGTTTGGGTCGGCGGTGAGCTGGTGGCCGTTGCTGGTGCCGTTATGAAGCCCTCGTGCGGCGTGGTCAACCCTGAGATTGGGCGTCGACGGGCGGCGCCGCAAACTTTTATTTTTGGCCATGATGACGGTGATTTGGCGGGGTATTTTTGTCCCTTGGTCCCTCGGAGCGCGCTCTTTGAGATTTATTTTCGCCGCCTGTGGCCGAATTGAGAAACGTATATATCGTGGGCCCTCCTCTTGGCAGAGGGGGGGGGGGTTGAATCTCGGGAGGGCTTTTCAGGCGGAAACGGAGGGGGCCAGACTCAGACACGGACAGAGACAGCGCCGGGGAAAGACACACACTCAGCCAGGCGGGAGTGCCTCGGCGGGTGGTGGTGGCTGCGGGATCTTATCAATCGAGGCCGTGTGGTTGGCGTTGTATGTGGGGTACCAACGATACTGGAGGATGATGCTGTATCGAGGCGGCGACAGGATGGTGGAAGCCTCCGGTCGGCAGATGGTGAGGTACCACAGCCCGGGGAAGGGAGAAATGATGATAGACGAAAGAGAAATGCGTGGGAGACGAAAAAAAAAAGCGTCCGAAAAAAATGGTGCACTCGGTGCTGCTGCTACTGCTGCTTGTGCTGGGATTCGGCGGGGGGCTGCTGCCAGCAGAGCATCGCAGGATGCAATGCACCCAAGTGGGAGGGGCAAAGGGTCAGGTCAATTGGGCGGGCAGGTTGTGGCAGGGCTAGGCCAAGCCCTTTGCTTTGGCGGCGTTGGGCACTGGCAGGCAGACGGGACTGTCAGGGCAGGGTCGTCGAGCGGGTGGAGGCCACTACGGAGACGGGCACCAGTGGAGGGGCCAGTGGGCGGGCCAGTGGAGGGTGGAACGCTTGGTGGGATGGAAGGATAAGGTAAGGTAAGGCAGAAAATGACGGGTCCCAATGTGAATGGCGGCGGTGCCGTGCAGTGAGGTGGGTGGTAGGCGGGAAGGAGGGGTTGTCGGCGTGGGAAGAAATTGGCGGTGGCGGGCCTAAAAATAATGGAGAGTGGTTGTAGAATAAGAGCATAAGAGAAGCTGTTTCAATCGCCTACTAGCAAGCGCAATTGCGACGGGGGTACGGATAATGATTTCTAGTATTACCGCAGCGTCAAGGGCGGCTGAGGCTCTGAGGGAGGCGGGCCTTTGGTCAGGACCAGGCAGTCGATGTCGTTGGCACCTGCCAGGGCTAAGCCGTCCAGTCCCAGGGCTACCAGTTAATATTGACACGGAGTCCGGAGGTAGTAAGAAGCGATATGGTTAGGGATTGTTGTTAGGGGAGCATGACACGGCGGCGCTGCGTATTTGTTTCGGGCCAAGCAAAGAGGTGACCTTCCCTGCTGGTGCTCGCGCTTGAGGCGGGGCCGGAGCCCGTGGGGCTGGCGACTTTGGTGCTTCGGCTGCCCGTCCGTGCTACGGCGGTGCCCGGAAGCTGTGCTGCTGGCGGCGGGCGGGTCTTGTGCGAACCAGACTGTCAGAGGGGGGAAGCCACGAGGACCTCGCTCACGACGCCGAGTCGTCTGTCCGTCGGGCCAAGGGGACGGCGGGGACCAGGGAACGGGTCAATGCCGCTCGACTTGGGCCTGTGCTCGTATCTAGGGCGTGGTTGAGGACACGGAGTTTGGCTGCGTCCTTGGCCCTGCGATGCCAATGGCCAGGCAATGACACAGACAATAGCTCAAGAAATGCCAGCAGCCGTCTTGAGGGCGATGTTGGGGCAGGCAGGGGCAAGAGAAGCCAGCGCAAGGGGAACCAGCCCTTGAAGTAGAAGCAGAAAATCGGGGAAGGCGGGCGGGGACGAGGTTTAGGATGATGACGGGGCGAACGGCGAGAGTGTCGGGATGGGCAAGGCAGAGAATAAGTAGCCCACAACCGCAGGTCGGTGCTGCGAGAAGGACCATGAGCGGGACAAGCTAATTGCTGATTGCTACCCTCCGCACACCCCATGGGACCATTCCTCCGCTGCCAACTAACTTGCTAGTCAAGACTTGCAGCATACAAGAATGGGTAAGGTGAGGTAAGGTAAGGTGAGGTAAGAGAGGCGACGAAGGCAACGGCGACGACGACACAGGTGCAGCATGGAGGGAGGCCATGCAGGGAGAGTGGCTGCTTCAGCCCCGGCTGCGTGGCCGGCGCTGCGTCGGGTTGCCTGTGCGCTCCATGCGCTCCATAAGAACGATGCCATGCCATGCCATGTGAGCCCTGCTCGACGATACAAATGCCAATGGGGACATGGAGGCCATGTAGGAGATAGGCTGGCACGAGCCACTGTATAAGCCGAAGCAGAGAGAGGCCCGCCAACTGGCAGCAACACATTTGCGCACCCCGACGGCACGCCATCGACGCATAATCGTGGGCTATCTCGCGCAGATATTGAGTACATAAGTACACACAAGATGCCCTCCAGGTACTAGCAGCGGTGGTACCAGCAGGCGAGGCATGCAGGCCTGGTCCGGGGTGGGGGGCCATCACGAGTGGGAGGCCGGCTCACACAACCCCAGCTGCACCTCTTGTATTTGTGCTCTGCTGGGCAACAAGGAACCAACTGGGAACTGGATTGTGTGTGCCTGGCTTGAGCCCAATGGCACGATCCAATGCAGCAGCGAGAGGGCAATCGTTATCCAATGCCATCGGCAGGGCGGCCAGCCAGGAAGAAGCCGGGACACGGGGCGGACAAGCGACAAGCGAATAAAACAGCCCGGCTCGTTTCGTTTGGTCTCGTCTCGCTCACTTCCCCTCGAGATATCATAGGACCCAGAGCCAACGCAAAGCAGAGTCGGCCGGAAGGGGGAACATGGCATCACCCCTCCCCATCGATGCAAGGAGATGCCCTGCAGCAGATAGCTCTCTAGCGACGCTGGAGCGACTGGATGGGCTAGACCATAGCTTCATCCGCAGCGCAGCACGGGCGGCGACTAGTGACGAAGGCCTGGAGGATAGCGCCGGAGCCGGGGGAGGCCGGAAGCGGACCTGGGACCAGGACGACGGAGCGACGTAGTAGGAGGAGGTGGAGGCGGAGGTGGAGGTGGGAGGTGATCACTCACATCGCATCGCGCGACAAGGGCGACCAGAGCAGCACAGCGTCATCTCAAGCTTTGGGCTGCAGGGCTTGGATGGGATGTCATGTGTGACGTGACGGACAAGTGACGGCACGACAGGGCAGACGGACAGGGTCGAACACGACATGCCAGGGCAACCCAAGAAAAAAGCCGCGACCATGAGGGGGAGGGGCTGAATGATGCGGGTGATACTGGCTGACTGACTGACTAGCTGGCTGACTGGCTGGCGATAGCAGCGCCGACGCAGAGTGGCGGCTCGGGATGCGCATCTGGAGCGCACAGGCAGCGCGCGATGCAGAGGATTGACACGGACGGCCTCTTTGCAAGCCGTCAATGGCATATAAGCAGCCATCCCATCCAGCCAACCGGGCGGCCGTCACATTCGCCTCGGGATTTCGAGGGACGAGGCCATCCCCGATCCCGCAACCCTATCAAGTTGCATCACCACCACCAATGCGGCCACAGGCTCACCCGCGCTGCCGCTCCGGCCAAATCAGATGCGGCAGCTGCGCGTGTGAGATTGCCACCATACACTGCGTCCACCGGTGCCAGGGCGATACAAGGGTGATGGCGGACAAAGAAAAGAAAAAAAGGAACAAGGGAAATCCAATGTGACAGCTTACTAGAATATCCGTGGTTGCTCCTGCCACGACGAGAGCACGGGAAGATCTTGCTCGCCGCCCACCCATCTTTGGCAATCGAGCTCGGAATTCGTCGGCAAGCGTGATGGATGGACGTGGATCTCTCATTCTCGTCCATCTCATCCTGGCCCTCCGCACCCAGCACGCCGCCATCACGCTCCCATCGCCCGCATCTCCGGGGGGTGGAATGCCGTCATCCTCACAGTCTCCAGCCCAGCGTTCGGTGCTAGTGGCTTGGGCTGGCTTTCGGTGGCCCGGCCCGCTCTAAATCTGGGGCCACAAGCCCACAGCCATATAGTACATGCTCCATCTCACGCCGTCGCTCAACTCCCGTTGGATGCCTTGGCCACCAATTACCGTCGCACAAACACTAGTTAAGCCCGCCCTTATCCAACAGTAGCACGTAGATCAGCTCGCGCTATTTGTGGTGCGCAGTCCTAGTTCCCAGCGCAATGGGTCGTCGTGGGTCGTATCCAGCCCAACCAGCTCCAGAGGGCATCAAATTGCCG
Organism: Volutella citrinella; assembly: GCA_034401135.1. Lineage (NCBI taxonomy): Eukaryota > Fungi > Ascomycota > Sordariomycetes > Hypocreales > Nectriaceae > Volutella > Volutella citrinella. The sequence continues at coordinate 3,635,331 of JAWZSP010000005.1, read as the reverse complement.
ATTCTGGCTGACCGACCGGTCCTCCTCCTGCAGACCGGGCTGGGTCCTCTCAAAGGCACCGGGATGGAGGCTGAGATGGACGACATTTGCGGTGAGGCCGTGGCAGTCGTTGCTGTCACAACCTACCACCGCCTCGGCTCTCCCCTGTTGGGTCGTGACAACCCTTGGGCATCAACGCTCCCGTCCACCTTCACCTCGTCAACACGTAGCGTTGCTTTGCTTTAAAAACTACGATTGGGGCCTTTCCGCAAGAGCAAAGACTTATGAACAGCTGACACGCAGTCAAGTCTCCCGGCTGATACCTCGCTTCGGCTGTGATGAAGCTCTGAGTTGGGCATCTTTGGATGCATGCATGCGCACACATGCCAATGCGGCACGACGCCTCGCCTTGCTCATTTTGGTAACTGGGCTCCGGAGCTCGCAGGACCCAGAGCCGCTGTCACCAAATGGGCGGGTGTGAGGGTGCTAGTCACGTACGTGGACACTGCCACGGTGAAGCCGACATTTACTTAGCCGCAGTCTACGTCAAGGTCTACCTAGATACATGGGGAAGCAATTGATGGCATGTTCAAATCTTTCTTGTGTAGCTTTCCCCTGAACCCGACGGATCCGATGTCCGCCATGTTGAAGGTCACACCACGGTAACTAGACCGCACAACTATCCGTAGAGCCTTGACTAAATTCTCTACTGCGGCCGCTGATTCTGAAGATTAGTATAATACACAAGCTTCGTGATAAAATCTCATCATAGATATTGACTACAACATGTCTTCAATTTAACACTGTGAATCATTCGTCTGGCTGCCAATGTTAGCACCCCAGAAACAGGTCACTGGGAATGGTGAATACTGCAGGTATAGACGCGCGGGCTCTTGCAAGGTTGCGTCTAGTATTTGTGCACGATCAGTGGACCCAGCCACCAGAATAAACTCATTGATTCTAATTTTATGGTCCACTTCGCTTCCTTGGTGCAGCAAGACTGTGACAGGTTGGGTGCCTGCTGCCAGACTGTAGTTGCACGGCAGACCAAAAACCTCACTCTCATAATCTTCTTTCGAGGAATAGGAAGCCTAAGGTATCTTTGCTATTGCTCTTCGCTGAAGCCACTCCCCTGGAGCTCAAAACATAAATGTTCCAAAAGGGAAGTAGCGGGTTGGATGGACTCCGTGGACGGGTATGGCCGTATTGCGAGCAGCAGAACTCAAGTTGGATCCCTTTTCTTCCGATCCAGAAGTCGATGGCGTCAAGCTTGTCCAACTTGCTGCGAAAGGCTCCCACGGAGCTGTTATAAACAAGGATTCAGTGTAAAGCATATGTCGCCATGTTTGTAACTATCGAGAGGAATTTGGCGCTGGTCTCACGATCGAGCGTTTGCGAACCGCCCATGAAGGTTTTCCTCAAACGAAGAGTTTCGGATTCTCTGTGATGTCCGTCTACAGTTTTCGGGGCTTGGATGAATTAATGAAATGACCAATTCATCCCAAAGCTCATTTGGGTCATGATTGACGGAGTCGCGCTGCCCCCGCCCTCTGTTAGAATCCATCCGCCAGCTGAAGTACGGCCAAGGGTGAGTACGCGGCGTCTATAGCCAAGACTCATGGCAGCAATCCAAGAATGCATAGATTTAAACACCCAGAAGGGCGAATCGTAGTCACGGAATCAATATTTCGGGCAGATCTGCGCAGTTGAATTGTCGATTGAATTCACGGGTTGCTAGCAGGTGCATGTAGTTGAATGTGGATCCAGCTCCTACCGGCGCCCTATAATTAGCAGTTGAGCTTCAGCAGCTCAGCTCCATTTAGGGAATACACCCCGCGTTTTCGATAATCACAATCCCAGCTGTGTCAACACTACACGGTGGAACACGCGACTTGATCACGATGGTAAGTCCCAGCCCGGAACAATTTTCTTCTCTTTTTCGTTGAATCGCAACTAAGCTCAAGCAGGCCCGTCTCTCTTCAGGGAGCGCGCCGTCCCCCAAGCGCAAGCGTGGGCGCCCGTCGAACGCGTCCAAGGCAGCCGTCGCGTCTGCCGACAATTCGCCAGAGAATCCAAATCCAACAGTTGAAGCGTCGCAACCAAAACGAAAACGCGGTCGGCCGTCGCTTGGGGAACGAAAGGACAAGTCACAAGATGACGACTCGCAGCCTGCGAAGAAACGCGGACTTCGTGCACGGGGAGCAAAGCCAGCGACGGACAGCACAGCCGATGCAGAGGACGCGCAGCCTGCACCAGAACACAGTGGCAGAAAGAAGAAGCGACCGCGAACTGGACAAGTCGAGGAGCAAGATGGCGAGGAAGCGGACCCAGGCCCGTCTAGAAAGCGACGCAGCAAAACCTCCTTGCGGGATCTGAAGCCGGACGCTGTTCAAAATGCAAAGACATCCAAAACACGAGGCAAGAGGAGGCCTTCAGGAGGCGCAGAGGCTGCGGCGGATGACAAGGACAGCCCTTCTGGCAAAAGAAAGCTGGGTCGGCCGCCAGGCGCGAGAAGATCTTCGGGAGCAGGGTCTTCAAAGCAGCAAGAAGAAGAGACGCAGCCCAAACAGACGAAGCGCGGCCGTCGCCGCTCCAGCCAAGCCTCGCTCCAACAATCGCAACCCGATGCCGATGACGACGAAGGCAGCGAGACGCCCCCATCCCCCGAGAAACCATACCTCCACGTCGCTCCTCGCACGCGCACGGTTCGGCCTTCCACCATCACCAACAAGTGGACGCCCCTCTCAGGCGCCTCCCTCGCAACCACCACCTCTATCCTCCAACTCGCCCACCAACCCATCCTCCAGCGCACCGCCGATACCCGCCAGCGCCGCGAGCACGCCGCCTCGGTCCTGCACCTCGTCTCCCGCCGCATCGCCCGCAAGATTGCCCGCGGTCTCCCGTTCCCGCCGGCCTCGGCGTCGACCGCCGGGCTACCGCACCGCCGCGGCGCCCCCAGGGCTGCCGACGCCGACAGTGGCCGGGCCGCGGAGCTCGACTTCGAAAGTGTCCTGGACGGCCGGCAGGCCCTGGAGCGCCAGCTGGGCCCCGCGCTGCACGCCGTCGAGCTCCTCCGCCGTGAGCGCGCGAAGATGGAGCGGGAGCTCGAGAGGGACTACGAGACGCTGCGCAACCTCGAGGCCAGCGCGCGTGCGCAGACGCGCGAGCGCAACGAGCTCTTCCGCAAGGCGCACGTCTTGGCACCCACTTCGGGCCCCTCGACTGCTGTCGTGGATGACGAAGCCCTCGAGAGTTGCATGACTGTGGCGGCACCAATATCAGATAGCGTCTTCAAGGTAATTTCACTCCTTCTTCCCTCTGTGTACCGTTGCTCCAACCTATGGCCGTTTGGTGCTAACCTGGTGATCCGCGCAGGGCCTTTCCGGGTCAGAAGTCGAGCCGCTTGCCGTGCAACTCGCCGGACATGTTGACAGTATCCGCACCAACCTCGAGCAAGCCCAGGGCATCGCACCACAGATGGCACGCAGTCGGGCGGCGTTACAGGATGTGCTCTTCCGGTACCTCGATCAGGGCGCCTATGAGCGAGCAATGTTTACATGATTACATTGCAGATGTTTGTGTGACAGACGCGCAACAATCAGTTGCCGAAAGGCGTAATGTGGTGATGACCTCGTACGAATGGGACATGGATTTCGGAGGACAATTGCATCAGGAAAGGAAATGGGCCAAGGCGTTCAAGGTTGCAAATGGAATTGTGTAACACACTGGACAGGATGGTTTTGTTTTGATGGCCGAGAGGGTTTGCCCAGTGCTGTATTTTCGGATTCGTCTCGAGCAGGATGGGGAAAATCAACGGTTGCATAGCCTTCAGAGGCACACGTTGTTCATCTCTTGTCACGTTGAGGCGCATCAAGATTCCACAAGCAAACATCCCCATTGACATATAATATGTACAAGAAATAGACATTGTTGAAGAGAAAAAGTCTAACGATACCAATTCCAATGGTTCTAAAAAAGGGTCAACCAATCCAGTACCACAAAGTCCTCATTCGTCTATCCATCATGTGCCCAGGGTCAAATGGACGCAAAACAAAAACGGCACCTTGAAGGCACCCCAACAACCAGGTTTCTGAAAAGGGCAAGATAGAACAAAAGACGAGTTTCATGATTCTCATTGAATTTGGATAAGATGAAGATGAAGAGGAAACGCAAGCAAGCTTGGCTTTGCTTATACACATCCAGGTTGGGGGATCGACCCTCCAAAAATAAAAAGCCGAAGAGTCTATTCCTCCACTAGATAGATGGTCATCACGGCGCGAGCCGAAGACGAGCCTTTGTACAAACAGCTCAGACTTGAAACTAGAGGCCTATTTCGTAGGATGTGCATTTATCGGAGACGGCGGGCGAAGCCGGTAGGGGCAGCGTAGCCACCGGGGGTGGTACCGTTGGTGGGGAAGGGCACAACGGTGACGGTAGCCTCGACAGTGGTAACGCTGTCGTCGTCGCAGAACTCCTCGTCGTCAGCCTCCTGGTCATCCTCGCAGTACTCGTCGTCGTCCTGGCCGTTGCCGTTTCCGTTTCCGTTACCGTTGCCGTTGCCGCTGTTGCCATTGCTGGTGCCGGGAGCCTGGGTCTGGCTGCCGGCAACGGTCACGTAGACAGTGGAAGCGGGAGCAGTAACAGTGACGGTGGAGGCAACGCATTCACCGTTGCCGTTGCTGTTACCGTTGCCGTTGCCGTTGCCGTTGCCGTTGCCGTTGCCAGTGCCGTTGCCGAGCTGGCCACCGGCAGTCTTGGTCTCGGTCTCACGGGCCTGGTCAACAGTCTTGGTAACACGCTGGGTGACGTTGTCAACAACAGTGGTAGTGGCCTCATCACCAGGCTTGGGGATGTTCTGGTCTCCGCTCTTGCCGCAAGAGCCGTTGCAGTCAACGGTCATTGTGGTGTGGACGGTGGTCTGGACGGTGCTGACGACGGTGCTGGCCTCGGTACCAGTGCCAATGGTCAGGGTGACGACCTTGTCAGTGACATACTCGGTGGTGATGAGGGTGATGGTGGAGTCCTCCTCGCTAGAGACGGCGGGAAGCTGGCCGGCGCCGGTGGTCAGGGGAATGGGGGCAGTGAGAGTAACGCCGCCGGTGATGCCCTCGGTGCTAGCCCTCTCGACGATGGAGGAGGAGATGGCGCCAGCCTCAGTGACGGGGCAGACAGTCTCGGTCAGGATGACGGTCTGGGTGACGGTGGCAACCTGCTTGTCGGTAGCGGGGAGCTGGTCGAGGGCAGTCTTGTCGCCAGCGGGGCAGTTGGTGACAGTGGGCTTGCAGCTGGTGATGGTCTGGACCTGGGTGGCAATGACGGTGAGGGTGGTCATGGAGTCATCGGTGGTGTTTCCACGGGGGAAGTGCATGTGTCGGGGGTAGGAGTAGGCGTTGGCCAGAGCGGCGAACATGCCCATGGTAGCGACGACGGACTTCATCTTGATTGAGGGGTTTGGGGGGTGTTCTGTTGGGGAACTGGGAGAGTTTCGTGGTTTTTGGGACTGTTTCGTCTAAAGCTGCGTAGAAATCTATTCCACGGGAGTGAGCGATACCCAGTATGCTTCACTTAAAAGGTTGTGTAAAAACGCTGGTAGCGGGATTCTGGAAGGACCGTAATGGCAAAAGCCGGAAAGAATGAAAGAAAGGAGCTGCAAAAACTCGAAGAGGGAGTGTGATGGTTGGAGCAAGAGAAAAAGATTGAAGCCAGACAGGATGCAGCAGAGCGGTATATAAGAGAGCCACGGCTGGGAGGGAGGAGGGTGTGGGATGACTGGGCGGGCATACCCATTTCAGACCATCGTCTCGAATCAAGGAACAGGACTGCAGGTACAAACGCCGGACTGGCGCAGGGTGCCTGTGGCGGTCCACTTGACACACCCCCTCGAACGCAGCACGTCCTGCAGTTTCTCTTCACATATTGCCGTGATAGGGACGATTGAGCGATGAGGGGGTGTGGGCGGGAGGCATCTGTCGACCAGCAACTGCCCAGTCGCCCTTAATCAGACGGAGAGCTAGGGCCAGGACTAGGGACTCAGAGCCAGGGACTGGGCTTGGGTGTTTGGGTCTGGCGAGTGTGCGCATGCCCTCCGCCTGCGTAGCGTGCGTGTGTCATCGAGGCTCAGCGCTGGGACTGGCTGGCAAAGTCGAGATGCCAAGGAGCCGCAAGCTCGAATCCTGCTCGCCGCCGTGTGAGCGGATAGGCCAGGTGGGGGCAATCCTGGCCCTGGCAGGTCCTGTGCCAGGGGAGCCAGCCGGGAGTGGGCGCCAGTGGGGATCAGCGCCTGGTCCGAGCGTGTACGGCGGCGATGGTGAGACCAGACGTTGTCAGCATCTCGATAACTTGCTCGGTGGTGTGTGGCATGTGTCGTTGGCGGCGACCTCTGACGGCCGGGTGCCTCCTTGCGGAGTGTGGAAAGGGGAGAGAATCGTGTTGGACGGCAAGGCTGCTGAGGAGAGTCGCGCCTTGCCTAATTGGGGAAGGGCTCAGGGGCCTTAGACCAGGGTTTGCGGCAGGGATGCGGGGATGGGGTGGGGACTGGAGGAGGGGAGGCGAGCCTAACAACCTGGCAACCAACATCAACGGCCGATTGAGAGCGACGACAGAAGACCCAACACAGGTCAACCACCTACGATGTACGGATACGGAGTATTATAGCAGATTGATTACTGCCAAGCTGCTTATTGTTACCAAACACTCCCAGACTCTGGCGCCGTAACTCCCGGCAAGCCACGGGGACGGGCTTGTGCGACTTGTCCCTGCCATCTCAGTATGTACAGTACCAACACCAGCCGGGGCCCTCTTCCAGAACGTGCCATTTTGGTCCGATTCGCATTTGGCATGGCTAATTACCAGCTGCGCCATATGAGCATGTTGTAATTATTCGTAATATACGAGTATATTGCCCACGGAGCACGGCAATACGCAGACGCACCCGCTGATCTCGCTTGCAAATGCGACGGCCGCTCGGCAGCAGCCCGTTTATGAGCATACAGTACAGATTACCCGCTACGCTCTCGAAGATTGATTAATGCCTCTGCCCACCCTTGGCTGGCTTGGGAGTTGGGGTTACGCCCTGCGACGGAGCCAAGGCGGGAGGCACACCAGAGAAATGCCCATCTTTCTGGTTACGAGTTGCGTCAAATCCATCCTGAGGCCCTTCGATCACACAAACCCCCTCCGACAGGCTCCAGCCCGTTGCTTGGACCCCTGGTGGCGCGCACAGCCATGGAACCCAACGGCTCGCTGGTCACTCGCTCTCGGGTCGCCCGGTAGGCGCCACCACGTCACCTTGGATGCAGGTACGCCCCACCCCTGAGACAAGCCGCGAACCAATCGATTGAGCCCCACACGCACACTCCTCGATTTGATCCAAGCCACCACGATGGAAATGGCTGGCGCGACGGCAGATCCTCGTTGCAGGCGTCGAAGTGGACAGGTCTGACTAGCTAAACGCACACTCGGGCGCCTAGCCCCAAGCTTGTGAGTTGCTTGGTAGTTTCAGTAACAGATGGAGGGTGCAAATGGCGCATCTCCTACTATATTCATGTCTCTCCGCGTTGGTTGGGCGAATTTGCTATCCACGCAGGACTCCAGCATGTGGCTAATACACGGCGGCAAGCTGCATCGTCTCAAACCTGCGCTCCACCAACCTTTTTTTTTCCTGTGCACGGAGTACCTGCGCGATTCGTCCTGCTGCTGTTATTACATGCGCCTCTTGCTTCCTTGCCCCGTATCCTTATAGTATAGGTATCTTTCCCATAATAAGGAAGAGACTGCTACGTAGTAAAACATCCGTGCTCGGGTCTTAATCGTCACACCAACCTTGCCCAGCAGCCGCCCAGTCGGGGAGCTTCTGAGCCATGCCCCCACCGACTCTGACATCCAGGGGCTGGCTGGAGGGCGGCAGAGAACAATAAAACAAAACATATCATCACCAGCCTCCACGTATTTTCACGGCGTTGGCCTAAAACCGACGACGCCGCATCCCATCATGAATGGGCTCGGTCCCTGTCGCATAATCCCCACCAGTACTCTGTACACATCCAGCCATCCAACAGACGGTCAGAAAGTACCATAATAGGGCTCCCGATCCAAGCTTTTCTGCTGGGCCCAACCACCAGCCAAGAAGAGCAAGGCAATCCTAGCATGAAATCGGGAAGAGAAAAAAAATACTCTGGCCAAGCTCGGGGCGTGCGCAGAGGCCGCCGTTCATAGCCAGCGCACAGATTCCGGTGTTGCAGTTGCGGTCTAACAATGGTTCAAAAGGCTTGGCCAAGCAGGGCATGGAACCCATCGGGTGTAAGATTCAGGATTCAAGGACCTCACTGTCACGTCTCCGTGCAGCGCGGTTGCAGAGCAGCTGAAAAGCCATGAAACCACATGGCGGCCGCAGGGTGTAAGACTCCGATGACACCGGCACGCACCGTGGCCGTGTGGCAAAGCCAACACGCTGACGGTAGCAGCATGAAGCCCGTTCCAAACCCCAAGCCTCAAAAAGGGTGATTCGTCACTTGGCAGCTCGGTTGCGCCCATGCACCATAGGGCTTACCAGCAATGCGATCCAGCATGAATCCTTCCAAACGGTGACCCCATCGGCAGGGGCACGTTGCTAATCGATCCCAGTTGAGCAAGCTGCGCAACGTCAGCCAAACATTGATAATAATGGGATCTTTTCATAAGCGCTGACTCCAACAGATCTCTACACGCCGATTACCAGCGAGCGTGATTCGTGTATACACGCTATGCAGTCGAAGTCCACATCACAAATATAGCGGTGATGACGCCCAGCCAGGCATGCTCTCGGGGGCCACAGCACGGAATTTTGGCTTCCCATGCTCGAGCCCTCTGGCGCATTCGCCGCGCTTCTGTCGCTGGGGGATCTGCCGGGGAGATGCTTACACGATGCTGGATCTGCCGGCGACCAGGTGAGAAACCAGATACGCACGGGGTTTTGCGTCTGGTCTGGATGGTCCGATCCCATCCCAGTCGAATTGAATTTGCATTTAGTCTCATCTCTAAATATATCCCGTTGTGCTCACACAGCTTACACCAAGCGTTCCGGCGCCTGGATGAGCCTCAAGCAGAGGTAGCATGAGAGGCCCTTGCTCAAACGCGGGTACTTGCGTGATATGTTGCAGTATTACCGTTTACTTGCATGGATCGCGACCACTGTGCCGCTTGCCCAGTCAAGCTCAGTTCCCAGCAGCCGTTGATGCGCGGCGGCGCAGGATCAAGTCTGGCAACCTTCCTTCCGGCCTGGCGACTCCTTTGTTACGGCAAGCCGGAGAGGTACGTAGCGCAGCGGCGCAGCTGTGGTTCCTGCCTTCCAGACGCAGGTTGCCCTTGCACTACTACTAGGCTGCCAATCCCGCGGGAAAACTCGTAGGGCAAGAGCCAAGAGACATGGGAATTTGCAATCGGCGACAGGGCCTGCGGGGCTCCGCGCGCCTTTCCACTCGCTTCATCCTTTAGGATCGAACCACATTGGCAATTACTTCTTGTTCCCGGCGCATGTCGTCCTCATTTCGGCATGCTGCTTTGTTGAATTACGCCCACCGAAATCTGCCAGGTGCTGCAAGCCATGCCACCTCATTCCCATCGGCAGAAGCGAGGCCTCAACCCCTCGCCGTTTCAGATATATCCAGATCCTGGCTGTGCTTGTCGCAGAATAACAAGACAGCCCCACCCGAACCCGAACCCACATATTACCCTCCCAGGTTGTTGCTAGTAGCCTAATTAGCACACCACCACTCGCCGCCGGTTCCGTGGCGCCGTTTGCGTGGCTCTGGTTGACATGTTGATGACATGGGCCAGTGCCCTTTAACGCCGTCGTTTCCGTCAATATTACAGGCTTGAAGCAATGAATAAGATGCTGGGCCGCTGTTCGGGGCTGTGCCAAACGCCGGTCTGCCCAAAAAGATGAAAGATGGGCGCAAACAGAACCCGACCCTCCTTGCCCGCCACCGTTCGTCGTCCAGCCCGCGGCTCTAACCCAACCGAGGAGGGATGCTTGAAGCGTCGATAGCTCTCAGGTCAGCACCTTCTTTGGCCGTTCGCTTCCTGGCCCTCCGTTCGCTTCCTCAGGTCCACCTACGAATCTGATGTTTTCTGTCTGTATTCTCCCTTAGCAACTGCGCATGTCTTTCGTTTCTTTGGTCAAGCACAAGGTTGTCCAACTTCTTCCCACCAGTCAAATTGAAGGTAAGACATCATCAGGCCGAGGCGGCTACCACACCGCAACAGAGTAACAAACCGCGCCACCAAGTCTATCAACAAGATGACCTTCTTCCAGGGCACCATCCCCGCAATTTCGCCATCTCCATCGGATGACGCGGGTTCATTCTGGCAGCTGCTATGTACAGAACCGCTACAGTGATTCCCGACAGCTCCTTTCATCGTCCTATACGTTATTGCCGGAGACCTACTGGAAATGCGAGTGAGCCTTGAGTGCATTGTAGAAAGTATTATTCAAGTCTGATTTGACGACGTATCGTATGAGATGCTGCCAACATTTGCTCATTATTCCTTGCTGGCCTCGGTGCTTCGCTTCCCTCAGTTCACCACCCCACCGTATACCCTTGTGCACCTCATTTTACCCTGGTCCATTCTCTTTTCATCCGCACCCTTTGTTTATTAAGATAGGATCCCAGGCCGTGTTCATCCCATCTCGGTAGGTCGGTCGCTTCGCCGCGACATGGTCAAGGATACAGCGTGCCGGTCAGTAGATTAATTCATCAGGGTCCTTGGAGGGATAATTGGGTATCTGGTCCGTTCACTAACGAAATTGCATATATTGTGGCGTGTAACACGCTCCATATCTCATTCGATCTCCTCGATCCTTGGGCGAGGTCGTCCCGAGGCATCCACCAGTGTCCCAGCTGGGTTGACGTGGAGGCCAGCAAGACTTGTAAGCTGAGGGCCACTCGGCTGGCCTCTGTCGGGGAGAATGTTGGACATCTGCCAGTTCTCTAGACTCTCAATCACATCGTTGGCGTGCTGCTGTACGAGCCCATCGCCGTCCGTGCCCGCCACATAACGAAGCGTGCGCAAAATGTCATCCCGGCTTTCGTCTGTAAGCCCGAAGCCAAGTCGTCTCCCCATCTCTTTGGCGCTGTCCAGGGCTCTCACGAAGCTGAGAATGTTCAGGATAGCCGCCCTACGCAATATCGCGGTTTCCAGTTCCCGCTCCATTGTAAGAACATTGATGCATAAGTCGACACTTGCCGAGACCAGTGTCGGTCCAATGCCTCCAATGTTGGTCTCAAGTGCCGCACCAAATACTGATAGCGCCGAGGACCGTATTCGCACATCCTCACTTCCCCTCTTGCTTTCCCAACCCTGCAGAATCTGAGCCAAGATGTCATTCTGGGCCTTCTCCTCTTCTGTCAACTCCTCGGTTTCGTCGAGGTCATCCTCCTCCATTGCTGTGCCTTGCTTGTTTCTCTTCTGTAATTTCTCCTCCCTAGCTTGTTTTTTTATGGTTTTTGGTCGGTATCCTCGTCGGCCAGCGATGGAGAGAAGGGTTTCGCTAACGAGCTGCGCAACGTCACCTGCAAACGTTTCCCCCATCCGTTGAATGATCTGCAAAAGAGCTTCTCCAAACCTTAGCCGAACATCCGTGGTTAACTTTTCTTGCGCGTCCAGATAGTGCTCAACCAGCTCCTGCGCAGTGGCTTTTGGGTGTTTGTGGACAAGCTGCGTAAACACCTTGACTACCCTAAGGTTGATGTAGTCGTCATTGTCAGCCAACAGTGTGGACATCAAAGCGGTAATGGCAGGGATATCAAGGACCGGGCTCTCAGCTACAATGAGATTCGATAGCATATTTATGCCTTCCGATACCACTGGTGGCGGGTTTTCACCGCCCGTGATGTAGCTCATTGCCAGGCTGTAAGTTTTGCGATCCTCAATTTGGCGCTTGCTCGGGCCTGTTGTCTCTTCGCCGGGTTGCTCTACATCATCTCGATATTTTAGTAGCAATGCCAGGTTCTTCGCGGTCCCTGACACGGCATCGCGGTCCTCGCGGCTCAGTCTGTCAAGAGACGACTCAACGATGGCGAGTTCTTCCGCATCGATGTCTTTCCTCCGGAACGTGGGTGCTGTGACCACCAAGTTAAGCAGACTCAACACCACAGCAAGAACATCGTCTCCTAGAGGAGACTTTGCGTCGGCTCTGAAAACTTGGCAGATGAGTTCGAGCAGCTGGTCGAAGTGTCCGATTAGCTTTTTTGGTGCCTTATCCATGAGCTTTTGGAACACGGTAACCTCGACTAGGTCCCGCACGGCGGATTCCGGCGTCTCATCATGTGTTTGGAATTCGATCTTAATATCTGTTTCCTTCTTGCTCAAAGTCTCGATCCAACGCCTGAGCAAGCCAAGGAAGACGGATGATACTTCTTCAGTCGAGCACGAGGTCGTGACGTACTTGACCAATGTTTCTGATTTCTCCTCCAACTCATTCCAGTTCAGTTCCGTAGGAGTTGCATCCAATGCCCGTGGCTGCACAATCTCAATCTCTCCCTTATCAGTCGACTGGAACTTCCAGGGCCGCTCTGTGTCGTCTGCAGCGCCTCTGCAAAGCAAGTTGCGAACAAGAGGAGTCACGGTGTCGGCAGATCCGAATAGCCTCAGATACGCCTGGAGAAGGCTTCGAGCAGGGCTTGAGTAGTTTTGCTCTACGGCGTTGGTGGGGCTTGGCCACGACGCGAGAGCCCAGAGTTGAAACAACACAGGCCGTACGAGCCGCTTACAGAGGCCTGGGGATGGGTTCGATAGGACGAGAATGCTGAGTCGTTGAAGTGAAAGCTTGAGTAAACCAGAATGAACCAGCACTGCACTTTGGCTCAAATCCACAATCTCCGGTTCCTCCTCCTTGACCTTACTGTCTTTTACCTTGAATGTGGGATTGATGGTTTCGAAAAATGGTTGGACGAATGCATTGAATCCGGCAGTTCCTGACAAGGCGAAATAAGCATGGTTCATCAAACTCCGGACGCCGAGCCAACTTACCGGGCGCGCCGTATTGCTTCTTCCCTAGAATACCGTACCCTACCACCTGGGCTGCTGTTCTCGCAAGCTCCAGCCCGCCCTCGCCGTCCATCAACTTGAACAGCTGCTGGGCGATGCCGTCAAACCACGCCTCGGCCGTCATATTGGCAGGGACAGAGGAGAGCAGGCGGGTGGCGACGGCGACGGCCTCGTGGGTGATGCTCGCTCCCTGTTTCTGCGGCTCGGAGCTGCCCCCGCCTACAGTACTTGGATGCACCGAGAATACAAATTCCATGGTGCCGCGCACGCCATCAGGGCGGAGCGGGAGAAGCGTGAGGGCCTGCAAGACAGGCTCGCGCAGCCATGGTGGAAGGATACCAGGTTTAATGAGGGCGTTGAGAGCGGGAAGGAGCTTCCAAGTCTCGGTCCTTGATATAAATTTTCAGTAAAACCGAACGGTTTGCCTTGGGAGAGATCATGATCCACGTACTGCGCAATCAACTGGTTGAACTCTTCAAGGCCGGAAGACCTGGAAGCCGCATCGAGATTGGGAGCAAAGGCCTTCTTCCCGGTTTCCACAATCTGCTCGATAATCTTGGGTTGCGGTGCCTCGGACGAAGATGAGCTCGCCATTGTGAACTTGAACTCACAAGCTGGGAGAGTTGCGTTGTCCAAGATTGATTATGCCTTTCCACCCACTTCTAACTGAATCTTCATGTGCTATTGACACTGTCTACGCACGGTGGTGAGAAGACGGGAGCTGGGTCACGTGTCGACGCGTCTGGGGTTGAACAACTAGCTCCAAATCGCGCCTCGCGCTACCCCAGCCTTTACACAGCAGAGTTGAATCACTCAACACACTTTACAGTCAACGCGCATTCTTGTCAAGCCTCAATCCCTAGCACCGGAGACAAAGTCGCTTCAGAAGAACACCGGATATCCCTCAGACTGAACTTGCGATACCCTGGACAAGGTCACTCACAGCTCCTTCGCCGCACATTGTGCAGTCAACAACGCGTGACGCCTCCCCCACAGTCCTCCGTCACTCATTTTCCGAAAGGAATGTCTCTTCATGACCGTTCTCCATCGGCCGGGAAACAGAACAAGCCGCCTCGAGCCTGTATCAGGATCTCGCTGTTTGCCGCTGGGGTTCGTTCTGCTACATGCTGTCTGTTGAGGGACAGCCCGGCTACGGAGGGCGAATGGGTGTCGGAACTTAACCCTAAGAATACATCTGGTTTGCAAGTATTGCGCTCCGTCGCCCGAGCCGCCTTTTATGTCGAACTGCCGCCTCTGGGTGTGTCGTGCCCGCTGAAAAGTTGGTCGATCACTCAGGGTCCCAGGTCGACGGACTGGCGTGGAGGGCAATCCAGTCACCTATTGGTGTGCGAGGAGACGGGTGCCATGAGTCGGTACGGTAAGAGCCTCTGGTCTGAGGACGCTCGTCAGCCCCGTACACTGGATCAGTACAATGGTCAAGAGTAGGCCGGTTTGGAGGTGCGGTCAGCTTATCAGCTGAGCTCGTTTTGAACCCTCTGGCCTTCAGACGTTCGGTCCGTCCACAATGTCAAGCAGAGATGGAGTGGGGCATCCGAGAGGCCTCACACAGTCAGTCACCTCTTTCAAGCACATGCCCTCGGAGGGCACCTGTCGGAACCGCCGGCTGGTTGACTCAAGTCGGCGCAATGGGGATCTCGAGGTTTCACACAGAAAGAGGCAGACTGACCCGCCATGCTCTCCGGTGTAGCCCCCGGCCCTTCGGATCTGCTAGGCAAGACGGACTGATGGTTTGAACCAGCTCTGCTTTCATGGCTCTTTCGCTCCCAAACCCACACCACAGCACCTGCTTCGGGTGTGTGACACGAACGTGTCTGGCCTGACCAGGCGCATTAACCACCTTTCGTCGGGCTTGTCCCACGATTCGGATGGACGCCAGTCTACAGTCAAAGAGCCCCTTGCGGTGTGACTTTTCCTCGGCCTCGCCCTAACGGACGGCCTGAGATGAAAGGGCGGTTTTTAAGGATGTCTTTTGTCTGCCCGTCAATGCCCCCCTTCTGCATGCAGCCTTGCCGCTCTGAGGGGGAGGAAACCAAAAACTAGTCCTAGCTGGCAGCGCGAAACACACAGAAGGAGCCGTTTTGACCGAGTTTGGCGTAGCGTTGAGCGAAGTCCGTTGCGCCAGCTTCTGAGCGATGGCCTCAGTGAAGGTACTGGAACGTTTTGAAGCTGATTGGGTGCAAGCAGTACTGGGTCGTGCTTCTCCAGTGCCAAAGGTTGGCAGTCTTGGTTGCCGCCTCAAGCAGCCTTGGGACCCATCTCGAGTTGGAGTCAAAGTTTCGTGCTTGTCTGAGGTTGCTTGAGGCCCAGCTATGGATCCAACCTGGTGCCCTGGTGGCCGATATTGGTATTGTGTCGACTTGCCCATCGATCTTCTGGACAGGCCGCGTTGGATGAGGCAGTCCTGGTTGCCCTCCCGCCAGAAATGGTGTGGATGGGCAACCCCCCGCCCAGGGGATAAGTCTCCCCCAGCTCATCAACACAATTGACGGGTGCTAACACTCAAGCAGGACAAGACCACTGGTATTGAGCCGGGTCGGCAATCCGAGCATATCCGACCAATTTTAGCACTGCTATTCTAGCTGCAGCACACGAAACACAGCCTGCGCAGTGTCCTACCACTAGCACAGGAGGCCTGCGCTATGGGGCGAGGCGATGCCAGCACTCGGAGTTCTAGACCCCTGGCTCGGATATGCGGCATCGCGAAAGGGTTGATGATGTCATTTTCGCGCTCAACTCATATTACTAACGCGTCGAAGTTTCGACATGAAATCCGTATATCAACCAGAAAATAGTTGCGAAACACACCAGAAACACCCAGAAAAACACCCGGCACAGTAGAATTCGAATCCCAACTTACTCGAGTTTGTGCTCGAGCTGTGGTGGAGATTCAATGGATTGCACCAAGTTACCCCCAGGAAGGTGGCTGCAGGTTTCGCTTGGATCAAGTGATGTCACCACCCAACCTGGTCCAATCACAACCTGACTCGCCAGCTGTGCCAACACAAGAAAGACGTAGCTCGCCCAGTAATTAAATGCATCTCAAGCCGCGCTGTAGTAGAAATTGAGTTTAAAGACGGATTGTCCCCCCTTGAGCTCTGCTGTCCCTTTTCCCTTCTTGGTGAGATCGAAACCAACTATTGCCATGGCGATACGTCACGCAATCTTCGCTGGGCTTCTGCCCGCCGTGCTGGCCCTGCCTGGCGCTGTACCAGCCGCCGAACCAACGGGATTTGTAGCTGCAGTTGCACCTCGAGGACCGGAGCCCACAGCTGTCAACGCGCTTGCTGAGCGGGGTCTCGTGGATGATGTGGCCTCGTATGTAAGTGGCCTCGAGAGCAAGGTCGCGAGCAAGTTCAACTCGGTTGTCAATTCCGGCCTGCTTGACTTCCACGGATTGCCCACTGGCAGCCAGGTCAGCAGCTCGCTTGGCATCAGCGACAGTGACCTGGCCGCGCAGCCGACGCAGGTCCTCAACCTTCCGTAAGTGATGCTGAACGTCATGATATTACACCCACCACCCATTCTACCTTACCCTGTACCTTGCCTCGCCGAAACCGCCATCCAGGCTGACATGATCGACCAGTGCCTACGGAAACTGGACAAACGACGGCTGGAGCGTGCGCGCCCGTGGAAATGTTTACAAGCTTCCGCAGATCGACCAGAAAAAGGTTGACGACTTGGCAAACGTGTTCCTCATTGACACATCTGTCGACAAGCTGGATGATGCCGGCAAGGCACAAGCTCGCAACCTCACGCGGTCTATCTTTGTTGTACAGCAGGGCAACCAGGAGGTAACCATGGATTTCGTGGCCGATGGACAAAATGGGTCGCAGCCTCAAACAGGTCCCATCAAGGCGGTAAGTGAAGACGTCACCTACTCTCCTCATAGGATGCCGACTGACGCATTGCTGCCAGACGGGAGGTTCCCAGAAGATCAAGCTGCCCTACAACACAACCGCTGAGGGAGACTTTGACGTTTTTGTCACACTCAAGAACGAGACAGGTTCCAACGGAGGCCACCTGCTCAGGGGCGACGCAACGTCCCGCATCCAGACTCTGGAGATGTATGCCGAGGGCGTCAACAACAGCGGCAATGCGACGGCGTATCTAGTTCCGCCCCAGGGCATCACCATTATATCCGACATTGACGACATCCTCCGCATCACAAAGATTTACGAACCAAAGGAGGGTCTTCTCAACACATTCGCGCGGCCTTTCGTGCCCTGGATGAACATGCCCGACATATATGCCAACTGGTCTGAGTCGCTGACCGACATACACTTCCATTACCTCACGACAACACCGGAACAGGCAACCAGGAACTACATGGAATTCATTTACAAGACGTATCCCCTTGGATCGTTTGACACGAGGCCCCTCAACTTCTCGGACTTGTCGGCGACCCTTTCCATTCGTAAATTCCTCCTTGACCGGGTATTCCAGACCTTTCCAAGCAGGAAGTTCATTCTGGTGGCCGATACGACCAATTCGGATGTGATGAAGGCGTATCCTGAGCTGTACCACGAGCACCCCGATCAGGTCCAGTGCATATTTTTGCGCAATACGAGTGCTACAGATGATGGGAATAAATTTCCCTACAACACTGACGGGTTCAAGGGCATCCCTGAGGATCGCTTCATGTTCTTCAAGGTACCTGATGACTTGACGAAGTTGGATATTGCCAACGGCCACTGCCTGAATCGAACCATCCCGCAGAATGTCACATTTAGTTACCAGGGTCTGCCGTTTGGGCTTGGGAACAAGAAGAACGCGGCTAGCATGCCGGCTGTACCAAAGGGATTGTTGTTTGCCTGGCTAGGTGTTCTTGTCTGGCCACTGTTTCTCTAGCCGATAGCCCAATAGCCTCGAGGATACGCGTATTGAACATTCGGGAGCGTTGACGACTAGGATAAACGATGGTAGTCGGGGGAATGGAACAATGAGCAGACTGCTAGCGAACGTCATATGAAACCTAACATGACAATGATAGCTTCGCCATGTGCAACTGCATAATCTCATTATGCGTGATGACTTGTTCTGGTATCTGACTTATACACAGTCGGTAAGATCTGGTAACGAGCTGGCGGTGTCCGGGGACGGCACGGAATGTGACGGTAGACGGAGGCCGCGAGGCCGGGAGATACGTGGACCCGTTGCGTCGTGCCCACAGCGGGTCGCCCCTTTGTAAGTCGGACTACTCTGAAGGTTTATGCGTCTCTGTCTCATTCACACATACCTCTCGAGGCAACGATGAGGTTGCTGGTACTCACATCGGTACAGGGTTTAGGAACAGGTACCTTGTAAGGCAATGGAGTCGGTAGCCTTCGCACAGGCAGGGGGACATGGGACGCAGCTGGGGCCGACTCCACGCAGCCCACGCGACATCGTACTACTGTCGCAGCGAGTGCCATTGCCTGGAACAGTGGCGCGGTACCTGACGCCAAAAGTCGGCACCCGACATCGCAAGGCGCCGCGATTGCATGCTGTGCCGAGGTCTTCCACGCTGGTTCTGGAAGACATGGCCCAAGGACCATGCCATTGGGGCCGTCTAGGCCAGACGCGGGCTGGAAAATGGGCTGATGCTGGAGAGCACCCTGCACGTAGTACCGCGAGGTCGGAGCATGGACCCTCGAGTGGCCCTGGGAGTGGCTCCAGTAGTCCTCGAATAGACCGGCGAAGGGCCCTCGTCCTGGCGCGCGTTGTGGGCATCATTGAGTGGGCACGCACAAGCTTGGGCCTGGGGCAGTTGGATTCTGGTACGTTTGCAGGCAGGGGATTTCGCTTCGCACGTCCTAAACATGTGGTGTGTAAAAGAGGCGCCACCATGTTACCAGCCGGGTTGTGGTTCTGCTGCTAGTCGTGATTTGGTGGCTCTGTCTGGCTGTGGGAGTCGGCTGGGGCGTGGTTGGTTGGGGGTGGGTGCCGATGCTGCATTCTCTACCGACGGCGCGCCGTCGGAGTGCTGGGCCGGAGCCGAGAATTCCTTGGCTGAGAGACAACAACGGCTGCAGATGCTGCAATGGGGCTGCAGAAATATGCAGAGAGCCCGTTTCGAAGCACAGTAGCGCTGAGTGAGAGGAAGGGCATCGGGACGTGATGGGTATCAAAAGCCGCCCAAGGCTCCAACGAAGTCCCAACACCCAGGTGCCGTGACGAGCTGGTCTACTCGATTGGGAAGCAAAGTCCGGCTGGGGAGTCGGGGTTCTGTCAGGCAACCCAAAGGAAGCACTGAAGCCCCAACTACTATACTATGTCGAGTCTAGTGGGCACTTTCCCGGAGCTTCCACCTTCCCCGTGGTGGCTCAATCGAGCAGGCAGGCAAGAGAAGGTGGTGGCCCTACTGGCGACTGCCGCAGCTGGGTGCGAAATTAGATTGGGGCCAACTGTTGCGTAGTGGGATCTGACCAAGCGCTTGTCACAAGCTGGAGGGGTTGCAATAGGGCAGGAGCAAAGGAGCGCATACTTGCCAGGCCTGGATGAATACACACACCGTACAGACTTGGTAGTAGTAGCCCAGGTAGTCCTATTGATACGTCAGCGAAAAGTAAAGCTCGGAATCACCAGGCTAGCAAGGACAGGATAGCCAGGGAAGGCGCGGAGTGAGGGGCAAATTCCCGACTCTTGGGGATTGTCCTGCAGCGAGGTGATCCTGCTGCTGCTTGTTTGCCTACTAGCAGTGCTAGCACGACAAATAATTCCCATGGCAGTCCTGGCCCCGTCTCCCTCATGCCCTGTCCGTGCAGGCATTACTACGCAGTACCGAGTACCGCTGCAATACGTGCATCTCCACTGGGCCATGCCATGCCACTACTGCTCTCCACCTCCACCAGCAACTGGCCTAAGCCTACGGTACATCACCCAAATCCCCTCGTCCACCGCGATTGTACTGCCAACGAAAACACGCCAGGTCCGCAGGCCGTAAACGCGCAATTTGGTCCTCAGTTTCACCAGTTCTCGTGCTTCCTGCACCCATTGCGTGGTTCTGTCCTTCTCAACTTCGCCCATCCCTGACAGCCGCCAATTTCTCGTTAGATGCGCGCATACTGGGAATGCTACCAGACCGGGACATGGGATGGATGGGCAATTCTGGCTGGATGGATGAAGGGATGGGTGAATGGATGCTCGGGTGCACTCGATGCTAGAATCCCATCCGCATGCCCATCCGCATCCCATCGTCGTGGCCCTTGGCCGTGGCCGTTGACAACATCCACTTCCTACACGTACCACTACAATACGGGCAGTAGCAGTACTTGTACATCGCCGTCTCCGGGCCGCCCCATCTCCTTGCCCACTTCGGACCCGCGGCACCCACGGAAACGTCCCAAGCGACGGCGGGCCCTGACCGAATGCTGTCACATTCGACTTGGCGACAGACCGGCGCTGAAGTTTACTTGAGATACCCAAGATCGGGCCCCGCGCTAAGTAACACGGCCCACGAGGTGACGAGGGATGTGTGGCGCACGCAGAACGGGAGCCGTTACGCTGGTCCGCTTCGAGGCAAGCTCGCACCGGTTGACGTCTTTTAACATGCGGCCTGTAGTCCCACCGCGCCCGGCCACCTCGTTCGGTGCCAGGGCGAACGAATCAGACTGAGAAAACGGCTCGTCCGGCCCCGTCATGGGTTCCTGGCGATCCTTCATCGGTTGAGTTCCCAATGGCATTCGATACGCACGCGGACGATAGACGGACCTCCGACCCTCTGACTGACCGGCTGCCTGTCTCGCGAGCTTGCCTGTCTCGCGAGCTTGCCTGTCTCGCGAGCTTGCAAGCTGTGTGCTTTCGGCGGAAACCGTCGTCGCCTGCTAGTGTGTGCACGACCAGGTGGGGCCACGGGCTCAGCTACCGAGCGCTCCCAGACGGCTGACTGATAAGTAGAGCGACAGGGATCATCAGACGAGCTGCCACGGTGTGGCACGCCACATCTCGCGACCCGCGAGCCTGTCTGGCGTCTTGATCTGATGCCTCGAGCTGATCTCGTGCGCCCTGGACCGATGTCTGACTCGCTCAACCCGCCACAGCCGCTCCTCCATGAGCCTCACATCACATGTCGGACAGGCGTTCCAGTCGCTCCCTTTTTTTTTTTTTTTCCTTTTTCTCTGTTCGACAATTCCGGGAACGCGGAGAGCGGGCATCGCGGACAGCCTTCCAAAAAAAAAAAAAAAGACAGGGGACCAAAAAAAGAGAGAGCGGACCAGACAAGGGCGTTGAAGATGTCATGAAAATCAATTTCCTGGCTCCATACCGTCAAATTCAAGAATGGTTCCTGTACCCAGTAAAGTTACACATGCGCCATGACAAAAAGCCATCCCAAGATCCCGATAATAACAGTCCTGAATGGAGTCCCCCGTCTCCAGAGCGTTCAACTTCAGCGCATGGGTATATCCTGTGGGGGGAGGGTTGTGTACGTGTGCTTTTCACCAGCCACCAATGTCCCATACCATCCTACACTCAGCGTCGCAGTTGCAACCTTTTGTTTCTGCGTTCTCGTCAGATTTCAGAGTTGTACACTATGCGCCGAGCGTCGCGCATTCGTCCGTCGCTGCGTTTGTGAGGTTCGCAAATTGCTGCTCCCCCGCTCTTTGCCTGCCTGTGCATTCTTTCATTTCTCCATCATATTAGCCTAACCGTGGTAGGCGGAGAAATCATTTGCGCTCGCGCAGCCCCCCTTGCCCCCCTCTCAAGTCGGTTGAGATGGGCCCGAATTGGGAAGAGGGGTTCACGCTTCCTCAGAACCGATGATGTGACATGATCCCCGGTATAAGTGGCATCGCGCTCGTCACGGGGATTGACGGCGGCGGTCGGTTGGCCTTGTCTCTCAGCGTCCAGTCGTCACCGGGTTCTGATGGGGCCACAAGCTCCATTAATGTGTACTGAAGGATGCCGTCGAGAACGCGGGGCACAACGATGTCTCGAGGGAGAACCCAAGCTGGTTGATGGGGCTCTTCATTATCACGTCCATCGGCCTGGTTCATTACAAGTCAGCATATGGCGAGAAAAACGAAGCGGCATTCTGTGCCCCCGCGGCGGTGGCGACTCCGGGTCTTACCAGACATGAGGCGCAAGGCGCATTATTCACCCAAACCCAGTTGGGGCAGTTGTGTGTGTAAAAGTACTTGCATCGGTACTTGTAGAAGCCTCCGGCGCCGCTCATTGTTGTCGATGAGATTGTTGTACAGAGTGGGAGGAGATTGAGCAAGCCTAGGATGGGCGCGAGGGGAGGCGGGATGGGTGGGAGGGGGATGGAGATACAGAGAGGAGGAAGTATTAAGCCAGGAGATGAGGATTGAATTTGGATGTGAGATCAAAGAAGAATCGCAAGAGGGGGAAAAGGGTCGGACGATGTTCTTGTAGTACCACTAAATGAAAGGCCGATGGCCAACAGGTCAAGGATCCCCAGGCTGGGCGGAGCTCAGTGCGGGAGCGGGCTGGCATGATCAAGGTGCGTGCAGTCGACTTTACATAGACTCGGATGCTGCTGACGTCTTGGGACAGCTAAACCAGATGGCGAATGGCGGCCGTTGACGTCGCAATGCCATTTTCCATGGGATTGAGTGAACCCCCCGGGTGAAGAGGCCCCCGCTGGAATAGCGATGTAGTGGGGGGGGCCCGAGTGACAGACAGGGAGCCCCTGCGAAGTACTACTGTGCTGGAGGGAGTGGTGGTGGTTGATTGATGGAGTGCTCCTTTCCTTTCCCTTGGACGGACGGCCCATGTAATGGGAGGATGGGATGGGGCCCGGCATGGGCGAAAGAGAGAAGGGAGAGGGATGCCCCAAGAGCCGACAGGACGACATCACCACCTGGCAAGACACACATACAACCCCTCGCTCGGAGGACGCAGGCTGCAGCTGCAACGGCAGCAACAGAAGCCAATGCGACCCCTGGACCACAATGCACGCAACCTTGGGCCTCGGGCTCTGATCGCCCTCTCGAGGACAGAAGAGCACTGACACGACATGACACGCCCTGACGCCTACCTACTCGGTCTCGATCGGAAAGGATGCGGCAGACAGCGTCGAGACGATGTGTGTGGTTCGTGGTTCGTCCAATCGTGGGGCCATGGGACGAGGGCCTGAACGGGCGTAGCGTCCGACGGAATGGCGTGAGGTAGGGGGCGATGGGTGACAGGGAGTTGTCTCTGGGGAAGCACGCAGTGCTCATCACATCCGTCCATTCGCCCACAGCGCTCTCTGGCGCGTGGCTGCCAGCATCCCCCTCCTCAATCGTCTCTCGAGGGGGGGCGTGTAGGTGCGCGTGCTACATCTCACCCCAAGCCTGAGACGATGGCAGCGGGTGCCAACATTCGCAGTGTATTGTCAGGGACCCGCCTCGATGAACAACAGTGGAAGCGCCCGCCATCGCAATCCTCCGCCTTGGGGCCGGTTATGACAATGATCATCTACGTCCAAGAGCCTGGGCTAACCAGACGGTTCGGATTGCTCACGCGCTGCTCTCGTCTCACTCGTGCCGCTGCAGCTGCTACTGCTCCTGCTCCTGCTACTGCTATTTGTTGCTGCTGCTACTACTACTACGTGCTGCTACTGCTACCTGCGACGGCGACAGCTAATACAACAGAGGTGAGAATTGGGGGTGGGCAGTACTAATCATCGGGCCAGTCGGGAGCCAGGGCTGAAGCCACTTATCAGCAGGGCCAGCATTGGCGGGCGCCAATGGCTGGTATGCCGTCGTCGTCCCATGTGTCGTGCCACGAGTGTGCTCCAGACATGCACCACCTCATTTTGAGCTGTGGAGAAACGGCCATTGAGGCTCTAAGACTTGTCGAGAGACGGGTCGATTTTGATGCGCAAGCCGCCGATGGAAAAAGCAAAACCGACAAAGAAGGGGCGTTGATGGGTCCACATGGCGCATGGCCCGTTGCGCTCAGAGTGGGTAATTCCGACGTATAATTGCCGACTACAGCTGAGGCAGGGGTAAAAAAAGTGAAGGCACAGGGCGCCAGAGCACGAAGTGAGGGAGGGCATGGACCGCATGGCCAGATGCAGGCAGAGACACGCGCAGAATGACTCGCGAGAGGCAGACAAGGCAACGACGCACGCACAGCGATTTGAGTTCTGCTACTGTACATGATACATGATTCACTGCCTGTCTGGCTCTCTCGGTCTCGGATGACGGTCGACGTCGGCTGGACCCAGGAAGGCCGGCACCCTGGAAGAATTTCCCGTACTAGCAATAGCTAACGGATGTCTCATGACAAGACATGGCAAAGAAGCCAGGCAACGGTGATCGCCAATGTCAGGATAAGGGTTCGATTGCCTCGCCTAGACCCTAAACCTAGGCATGGACGGGCACTTGGGCCAGGCCGCTGGGGTGCAATGACGTCCTCGTGCAAATATCCGCATCGGCAATCCCTGGACGCTCGACCCCTTTATGTACCACCGCGCAGACCGTCACCGGCATCGAGGGCTCTCGTCACATTGGTTCGAGCAGGCAGGGAGCCTAGCCCGCCCGTCCCGGCTCTGCGGCGTCGTCTGGTGGCCGAACAAGTCTCTCGCTTCGGCTGGCTGTGTGAGATGAACGGGATGGATGGCCTCTGGCGTTGTTTTCCCTCCGACTCCCCGACTCTATTGGGCTCACCCAACCCTCCCGGAATCATTGACCAAAGCGGGAAACAAGACGCAGGACAGGAGAGACAAGACGAAACAACACCGTGCAGACCTGTACAGGACAAGACAAAAGCACCAGAGTGGCAGCAGCAGCAGCAGCAGCAGTACCCGCCAGAATACGACGGGCCGCGCTCACTCGGCCGAAGAGCGTGGACCCGGGCCAATAGGGCCGAGCCGTTGCCATGCAGTGCAACAGTCAGACGCGCTGCCTTCCTTTCGCATTGGGAGGGGCGCCCTTTCATCTTTCATGCACAACACAGAGCACGGCCCAGGCATATGGATGGACCCTCATCCTCATGGTCCTCATGCCACTGGACCCAAATAGACTACTATTGGAAGTGTCTACCGCTGCGTACCTTAGCTACTTACTCACCTACAGGCCGGCCGTAGCAGCTACATGATATATCTACAGGGAACCACTGCGGAGAGCTATGGCCCTCTTCCCGGCTGATACCCAGCACCGTACATGACTTGACTCTCACTCTCCAGGGGAGGGCCCTGCCCTGGCCAGCACCTGGCTCCTGGTATCTGGCCTGTCTCTGCTTGCTGGCTGAGCAATTGGATTGGATCCCATTACTCTTCCCCATCGTCCCAATGGGGCCACGCGCCAGGCTGGGGGGCTTGTTGACCCCAGTCGCATCGCCATCAGCTTCACCGGTTGAATCGCAACGGCCTCATCGAAAGACTCGGACCAAATGGCGGGACGCGGGGCGGGGCGGGGGGCCTCCTCAAGAGGCTTCCCGTCTGGGATTGTGTTTCCATCGCCTTCAAGGGCCTTCCTTACAATACAATACGAGTAGGAAGCAGTCCTGCCCACCGCATCAATGGCATCTCATTCCAATCAAGGCGGGAAACGCCAACGTCGACACACGACTCCCTCTTTGATGCTCTCCTTCTGCGTCCGTATTACTACCTATCCCCACATCCCGCGTGTCGAATCCGTTGACAGGCCGCTGGGCTTCTCCTTTGGCAAGGCTAGGGCCCATGTCCCACTCGGCCAAGCTGCGTCTTATCCGCATTTCACTCGGCATGCCCGCCTTTTCAATCATCATATCATTCTGCCATCTTCAACATGCAGCTCGGCCTTCTTTGCCGGCGCCCGTCTTCGGCCTCATTGGTTGACACCAAGGCACCGACCCAGACCGCCAAGCATAGATGTCTCGCCTTGCCTCGCCAGGGCCTTTGCTTTTTCCAATAGCGTCCCTCATGGACGCGGGCGGCTCTTTGCCTGGTAGGGAAGTCATTTCGTCGCCCATCATATCATGCGGAACTCGGGAACCCCAATATGTCTTGTAGCCTCAACAGCAGGCTCGACCCGTGCGGCATTAGAAGGACGCACTCCGTAGCTTGGGGTGCTTGAACCCCCCTCCCCCCTCCCCCCTCCCAGATCCCTCTTTTCCCTGGCTCACCCGCCGGGGTGGAATTACAGAAGCCTTCCCTCGTGCCATATCCTCGTCGGGCAGGGATCCGCAGCATGTCAAACTGCCCTGCCCCCGTCCCTCTTTCAAAAACGGGCAGGCATCGTGCCTCGCCAACCTCAACTATGCCCAGCTCCCATGCTTCCATCTGTTGCTTCAACCTCTCTGTTGTCCGTTGCGCCCCCGGATCACGATACTGCGCATGGGCATCATCAGATCCCTCGGACAGGGGCCGAGTCGTCCCTGGCCGACTCGCTTGCCTCGCTCAAGCCTTCCCATCTCCTCTAGCAAGCCCCCCACATGGCTTTCACGGGGATGGGACTCCAGGGGGGATTGGAATGGTTAGACTTGTCATATCCAGCGGCCCGGGAGCTCGGGTTACTTGATCGCGGGACGACATTGCTTTTGCGATCTCCCGCCTCCACAGAACCCGCCATCGCACGTCGCCCTGACTAACACGCTCGACACCACCCCGGCCTGCTCCGTCGACAGTTCCCCTCCATATCAAATCCGTGTGGCCGGATGTACCACGCGATGCAAAGCCTGCCCGCCCCCTCCAATGTTCTTACTCTTCTTGTTCTTTCGTCATCCCGTGGCATGGCAACCTGGGAGGGCGCAGCTGTCACAGTCCCCCCCCCCTCCCCGGGGCTGCAGATACCAGCGGGATGCGTCTGGCATGGGTTCCATTCGCGGCACTGCTGCCACAGCTGAGACTGACGCCCTCGTCGATGGTCGATGCGTTACCACCGTTCTGTGCTTCCCTGCCCTACCAATCATGCTCACTGGCAAGGAACTTGGGCAGGGATGTCGTTTCTAGCTCGTGTCAAGCTTGTGAGAGCAACCTAAGAACCGTAATTAGCCAAGATGAATTTGGTCTGCAGACAAGGATCTGGTGTGTGGTCATGCAGTCACGGCCATGTCAGCTAGAGCAGGTGTGAAGGGTTCTCGGACCCCAATCGATCATTCTCTTGGTCTAAGATCTATGTTATTGAGCTGGGCCATGCTCCCACATCGGCCTTGCGCACACACCCCGGACACCTCAAGGGTACGCGTTTCGGTGCACGTTCATGTACACCACGGCTCACACTTGAACAAAAACGCCCCCAACAAGTTGCTGGTGCTATAGCTGCTCCAGCTGCTCCCGCATTTATACTGCTACCGTTTTGTAACGCCGCCCAAACGGAAGGGCAAAAAAATCAGGTCATGAAAAGACGATGAGCATTGTGGGCTCGGGAAACCAAGAAGAAAACGGCAAGGGACGATGCAGTTAGATGAAAGTTGAGAAATGAAGCCGCAAGGCTAGCCGCTCTGGTGTCACACAAACCGACGGAGAAATCCTGGACCGACCACTCAGCAGGCTGCTTATCTGGGATGGAGGTCGCGGAGGGGGGACAACGGTGCGATGATCTCCCGCCGTTTGATCCTGCCAATTCAATTGCACATGTATGAGTGGCCAGAGGGCCAGGGCCGCATTGCCGCCGCGAGGCTCGAAATGGAAGATTTCAGGGCGATCATGGGGTGCCGATGCCCTCGTCAGCCTGCTCCCACCCCATTGGACGGGCACGCGTGGGTGTAACGCCCTCATCGCCCAGCCTTCATGGCTTCCTTGCGGCGCTTCTTCTCGGCGGCCCGTGCGAGGGAGCGCTTGATATCGCCCTGCTCGAACGTGTCGAGGTCGTAGTAGGTTGGTGCGATCTCCTAATGTGGGGAAGGATCGGGTTAGTCCAGACGTCATGTCTTGCTGTAGCAAGGCGGGTAAGAGGGACAGGGTGGGAGGGGAATGGGTGTGGTGGTGGTGTCCAGGAAGCGGGGGAGGCGGGATAAGAACAGGATGGGGAGTATGTCGATGCTTACCAGGAGCCACTCAGGACGGATGCCAGTGCAGGTTCGAATGTATTGTTTCGACGTCAGGACGAATTCGTTGTACAGCACCCAGTCAAACTCGGTCCGCAGCACGGTAGAGGGGTGTATCAGGACGGCCTGGTCATCCTTGACGGTGCGGTACAGCTTGCCAGAGCTCTCCTTCATGGCCACCTGCATGAAGAAGCCGGAGAGCAGGGCGCGTCGAATGTTGTTGTAGTAGTTCTTGTCCTCAAACGGAGTCGACATCAGGTCCAGGCCGTGTGTTTCCATGATCCGCTTCAGCTGCGCGCGCACGCTGTCGGCGCTCGACAGGTGGCGAAACGAGAGGAAGTGCTCATGGCACCACTTCTTGGCGCCGTCGGGGTCGTTTGTGGCCTGGCCCTTGAAGGCGTGGTATGCGTTGAGGAGGGTGAGATGGTCGCCGTCGGGGTGGCTAAAGTGCGACTTCATCTCGTCGGCACGCTTGCGGTTATTGGCGGGGCGGAGGAAGATCTGGGGCACCGAGAGGAGAGACGTGATGGACAAGATCTCGTTGGAGCAGTAGAACTCGGGCGACGAGATAAGCATGACGGCCAGGGACGGGTCCAGAGGGAACTCTGAGGCCAGACCGCCTAGAGTGGTGAGCTCACCGTCATCATCCAGGCAGGCCAGGTAGTTGAGCTCCTCGAGGGCGCGCATCATTGTCTCAGGGGCAGGAGGGTCCATCAGATCGAAGTGAACCAGATCCTCAACACCGAGCTTCTTGAGCTCAAGCACCGTGTTGGCGAGGTTGGACCGCAGAATCTCAGGGTATGTCTGCTCAATGAGCTCCTTCTTGAAGGCCTTCTCCGTGTAGAGGCGGAAGCACTTTCCTGGCTTGGTACGACCAGCACGACCAGCGCGCTGCTGGGCGGACGCCTTTGAGATGGGAGAGACGAGAAGGGACTCGACACGGATACGCGGGTTATAAATCTTCTGCTTGCTGAAGCCGGGATCCACGACGTACACGATACCGTCAATGGTCAGGGAGGTTTCGGCAATGTTGGTCGACACAATGACCTTTCGGCCGGGACGACCACCTTTTCGCTCAGGGCCGGGCGCCTTGTCGAAAATGCGCTGCTGCTGGTGAGGAGGGAGAGTGCCGTAGAGGGGATACACGGCCAGAGGGCCAGCATCGACCTCGCGCTTGAGCTCATCGCCCTCGAGGCTGATTTTCCGGCAGGCGTCCTCGATTTCGTCTTCACCAGTCAAGAACAGCAAGATGTCACCCTCGGGTTCAGAGGCGTGGATCTGGAGAACCGTCCTGATGGCGGCCTCGACGTAGTCACGCTCAGGCTCGGGCGTGTAGAAGATCTCGACGGGGTGTGTTCGACCAGGCACGGCCAGCAGGGGCGCGTTGTTGAAATACTTTTGGAACTTCTCAGCATCCAGAGTAGCAGACATGATGATGATCTTGAGGTCGGAGCGGCGCATGGAGATTTGCTTCAGTAGGGCCATGAGGATATCGGTGGAGAGGGTCCTTTCGTGGGCCTCGTCGAGGATGATGCAGCTGTAGCGCGACATTTCGTGGTCGTGCATGGCCTCGCGCAACAGCATACCGTCGGTCATGTACTTGAGCATCGTCTTGGGGCCCGTCATGTCCTCGAAACGGATGCTGTAACCGACCTCCTCTCCAAGCTTGACATCCATCTCGTCGGCGACACGCTGGGCGACGGACATGGCGGCGACTCGACGGGGCTGGGTGCAGGCGACGAGCTTGCGGTTTAGCTGGGGCAATTCGTCGTAGACTACATATTGCGGGATCTGTGTCGTCTTTCCGGAACCCGTCTCACCGACGAAGACGAGGATCTGGGTGGAGTGGTACTTTTCAAGGAACTCTTGTCTATGGGGTGATTGTTAGAACAGTGGTGCGGGGGGGATTGGGGACGATGGCAGTGCAGGACTCGTACCTTTGCTTGTGGACAGGCAGATCTCGTCGTGTCTGCAGGATCTGGAAGTACTTCTGCGAGTGCGGGCGGCCGGTGAAGGGATTGGAGTCCGAGTCCTCAGCCTTGGCGGCTTGCTTGGCAGTGGTCTGGTGGCGCTTCATGCCAGCGAGGGGCGAGTCGAACGAGGGTTCATCGCCATTGGCGTCGTCATGGTCGCGCATGTGAGCGAGGTACGGGTTGTTGTCGGCGTCAGCGCGGACCTTCTTGCGGGACGACTCGTCGGCTTCAGCGCTGGAACGCTTCCCGCCCTTATAGTCGGACATGTCGTTCGGCTGAGCAGGGGGATGAGTGTGGCGAGAGAGGGAGGCCGACCAGGTGAGATTTGGTGATGCGTTTGGCAAGGCTGCGATGGTGGTTGTTGACACTGCCAGAAAATTTTGGCGGGACAGAGCCGGGCGGCTTATCGATAAGGACCACCAAACGGAGCTAAACGTTCCAGGGTCGGTAGGTACAGTGCTAGAAGGTGGGGGTTCTGATGATGGAGACTGTGCCACAACTGTTAGGTGACCGGAAGGAGGGTAGGGTGTATTCTTGTGCCTAGGGAAAATAGATCGAAAAAAAGAATGACAGAAAACAGTATATGAATAATTGAGGCGCGAAGATTTATGCGTTATAGACGGCGCAGGGAATTTGCAACTTGTTAGAGTCTGTGGCTCCGTCGGCGGCCGCTTGCTGCGTCGCACACTGTGCCTTTTTCCCCCCAAGGGTCCTTGGCACTTGGATAGTATCCACCCCGCCAAAAACTGCCATTATTGTGGAATTGGAAGTTCGCCTTTGTCTCTGGTCATCGCTAGTCTTGGCGAAGTTCTGGATTCCGGGCACCTGTTGGGCGGCGATTCCATCTGTTCGAGTCCCATAACCTAACTGTGAGTGATTCTGCGCGGCCCTCCTGCCGGCGGCTGTCTTTCCACTTGACCTCTCTCTCGGCGGGGTGTTTTTCTTCATCCGGCTGAAATCTCATCTCACCGCACAGCTGAAACCTAGCTCTCGCGACAACACCAACATGGGATCCGACGGCTTCTCCTTCGGGATGCCCAATCTGGAGCCGCAGCGACCGACCCTTCATCTCGGCCAGCATGATTCGGTCCGGGATGAGCCCTTGACCGACGTCGAGTATGGTCATCTTTTGAATCACGGTGTAAGTCACATCGCATCATGAAACTGCCCACAGTCTCGGACCAATATACTCAAGTCCTGCCAGATCTCCTTTGCAACCACACCTATCACCAACTCCCACTTCCGGGAACGTGTGTTCGCCCTTGTCAAGGAGCACCTGGAGAAGGTGGCCCAGGCTGGAGAGAAGAACACCACCACTCTCACTGCTGCTGTGGCGGACCCCGTCCTGCCCCCTCTGACGCCCAAGGACACTGGTCTATTCCCGAGTCCAGCCGTCAACACGTACACGGCCTGCATCAGCCCTTGGATCGACCTGTGCTCCACCAACCCGATTGTCTCGAGCATCTCGCGCCAGGTGCTGAACCTCGAGGTCAACTACGCAAACTTCTGTGGCGTCCGAAGCATCATCATCGCCGGCCCGTTGCGTGATGCCTCAAAGGATGGCGGCAATCAAGGACTGGCCCAGTACTCTCGCGCAGTCGAGGAGGCTCTAGCCATCGGCAACAAACTTACATTCCTCGTGCAGATGCCCATGTATCGGGAGCCTGGGCTTGAGCCTCACGGTCCGGTCCTGTCCTCGCTTCAACCTGAGCAGCCTCCCAAGACGGCGGGCAAGGAGATTGACCTCTTCACAGCGTGGGACTCGTGGAACCATGTGCGAAGCGTCTGCAGCTACAACCCTAGGCTATTCGTTGGTACGTCGTTCATTTTGTTGCTGTGTCACTGCTTGTGTGCTTGCTAATATCATCATGCCACAGCATTGCAAATCCCCCGCGTGATGCCGGAAAAGGATCTCCAGGAGCGCTGGTTTGCTGAGCCCCTGCACTACCTCAACTTCAGCCCTTCCACCTTCCAGGCCAACAAGGGCGGTCACCCCTCGCTGTCAAAGCACCACCAGGACATGGTCTTTTCTTACATGCGCCTTAAGAATGCTCCTTGGATCCTGCTCTGCGATGCCGGTCCTGATGTCTCCAGCCTTACTGGAGATGCTCAGGGTCTCATGTCTAAAATCAGTGGACCACTGGATGACAATGAGTTTCCCACGCTGGCCGAGGCTCAGAACATGCCCGATCGGTCCAGGGATGGTGTCAACCCTTACATCTCCTACCTGAGGTGGCTCGAGGGCCAGCAGCCCGTATTCTCAGCCCTCGAGGGCCCAACACTGACCAGTTTCCAGGATTGGCTCCAGTCTCCCCTCCAACCGCTCTCGGATAACCTCGAGTCAGCCACGTACGAAGTTTTCGAAGGCGACCCTGTCAAGTATGACCAATACGAGACGGCCGTGTACGAAGCTCTGTCGGAGTGGAAGGAGCTTGGCAAGCCCACCTCGAAGGAGGGTGCCGTCGTCGTGGCTGTTGCCGGCTCCGGACGTGGGCCCTTGGTTACGCGAGCGCTCAAGGCTGCCAAGGAGGCTGATGTGGTTATTGATATGTGGGCCGTTGAGAAGAACCCCAACGCCTACGTCTATCTTCTGCGACAGAACGAAATGGTCTGGGATAACAAGGTGACGGTAGTGAAGACGGACATGCGGACATGGAAGGGCCCCGTCTTGTCCGAGACGGCTGATGGACCCGTATACGGCAAAGTTGACATCCTCATCTCTGAGCTCCTGGGCTCATTTGGCGACAATGAGCTGTCCCCGGAATGCCTGGACGGTATCCAGCACGTCATCTCCAAGCCCCACGGCATCTCCATCCCAAGCTCGTATACGGCGCACCTGAGCCCCATTTCTACACCCAAGATCCATAGCGACTTGCTGTCCCGTCTTCCCACGGATAAGAACGCCTTCGAGATCCCCTGGGTGGTACGCTTGTACGCCCTCGACTTTGTCTCTCAGCGCGTCCCTGGACACCCTCGTTTCCAAGAGGCGTGGGAGTTCTCGCACCCGCTGCCGGAGGAGACTCTTTCCGTCATCGAAGCCAGGCGCAGCGGCGGTGTGGTTGGTGGCGGGGGAGGCAGTATGGCTGGAGCTGCTGGTGCAAACGACCACAACTCGCGATACTGCCACCTTACGTTTGTGTGCCGAACCAGGGGCGTCACCCATGGCCTGGCTGGATACTTTGAGTCGACGCTGTACGAGTCGCAGGTGGAGCGCAATGCCGGCGCCAAGGTCGAGATCAGCATCCACCCGGAGCGAATCGACCAGAAGAGCAAAGACATGATCTCCTGGTTCCCCATCTTCTTCCCCATCAAGGTATGCCGTACTCCAAGGAGCCACTGCTTACAATGCGAGGACTGAACTGACACCCGATGCTATAGAAGCCCCTTTACTTCCCTGCGGATACTGAGCTTGAAGTTAGCATGTGGAGACAGACAGATGACACTCGCGTCTGGTACGAGTGGTTGATTGAGGCATGGACGTGGGTCGGCCCCGAGACGCGGGTCAAGGTGGGATCGTCGGAGCTGTGCAGCAGCCGCGAGGTTGCGTGCCTGATGTAAATCGGCCTATGTATGAGCGATGAATGATGGTAGATGGATGTCACATATATGATCCTGGTCTGGGTAGTGAGGCTAGAATAGTGTATGGCAAAAAAAGTTCTGTATTTTATGAATGAACGAAGCGTTGGTTCGTATGGCGTATTTTAGGCCGGAGAGGGGTAAATCAGGTCAATGCAAATCCTGCTGGATCATAGAATACCCAGAACATACGCCATGGAAGCCAACTGCCGTCGTGATCGTCGTTGTTCGATTTATGGCTGGCTTGATTATCGGGACGCCGGTCTTATCATGGCCCAGCACTTTTTATCCATTTCCTTGCCGAGCCTAGATCCTTCTTCTCAGTGGTATTTCCTCGGCAACGCTTGAATCCGGGACTCGTTGGCGCCGGTAGCTCGCTTCGTTGTCGCCCAAGTCGTCTTTGCAATTCG
This sequence comes from Volutella citrinella, assembly GCA_034401135.1. Classification (NCBI taxonomy): domain Eukaryota; kingdom Fungi; phylum Ascomycota; class Sordariomycetes; order Hypocreales; family Nectriaceae; genus Volutella; species Volutella citrinella. The sequence goes on along the minus strand of JAWZSP010000005.1, from coordinate 3,601,451 downwards.
ATCACCGCGCACGCGTCTAGTCCTCCATCCTGACATCGGCGCCCTCGCCCTGGTTGGCACCTCGAATCCAGAGAACGTTGTTACATCTAAGAGAGCGCAGCCATGTTAGTCCTGAAAGACACTTACGTCGCGGGCATTGTGTGCCAACATACCGAATCAGGACCTGGCCGAGAGTGCCCGTCTCCTTGTCGTCGATGAACTCGACGGTGTCGCTAAGCTGGATGTTCATGTAGCTGTCGATACTGACGAGTCTTCCCTTGTACTCGGTTTGCCCCCACTTGAGACGGACGACGATGTCCTTGTCGACGCTGTGTACGCGTGCGCGTCCTGGTTAGCTGGTGTCGCTTGATGGCCGGGGAAGCTGCCGTGGGCGGGCTGCATGGGGATATGTGCAGGAGGGGGACTCACAGGTCATTGAGCATAGGCCTCGGGTTGATGGGCACGAAACTCATCTTGGCGGTTGTGTCTGTGTAAGGTGGCGATGGGGGTGGGGAGTGCGATGCGGCGGGTGGGAAGTTTTGGCGACGAGGGCGAGGCTGAGGCTCAGTGGAGGTGCTGTTTGGCGGCGATGGGTTTTCTCAAAGGTGGACCTTGTCAGCCCTGCGCCTGGTGTGGTTGCTTGAATGGGCGGTGGGGCCTGAGGATGGCGTGGAGTACCTAACTGGGCCAGCAACAGGGTGTGTATTTGCGATGGCTTACAAGGGAATGTGTTCAACAAGATGCAATTAATTAATTGAGGAAACATAAGGGGGCTCGATTGAAATATTGTGAAATTCACGTAAATTTGGCTTGCAAGTGCATCCACTCCAAAATATCGCGGTTTGTAGCCCAAGGGATGGGATATTACAGTGCCAACGACAGATATCCCATCTCGATTGTATGTTGCTCCTTCTCATGATCAGGTCTTACAGCTAGTATACAAGTAAATCTACAGAGTCGTGTGTGTTTCGTCACCGCCATGTTACGCCCGACTGCCTCAGGCGACGGTCTTGACAAAGTCCAACAGCTTGGCCGCGCCGTCCTCCCACTGCACGTCGTTCTGCAAGTGATGGCCCGCGCCCTCCACCAGCTCCATCCTCACGCCGGCGCCCTTGTTGGCCGCGTCGCGGTAGAACTGTGCCGTCTCGCGCGTCACTTGGGGCGTCATCAGCTTGTCCTGCGATCCGGCAAGCACCAGCACGCTGTCGGCGCCGGTGTTCTGGTTGCGCACATGGCGCAGGATGTCGGCGGCCTTGGCGAAGGGCATCATCATGCTAAAGGGCCAGAAATAGCTCTCGTAACGGTTGAGGCGGCGCTGGAAGGGGACGACGGCCGAGAGCGGGAACTTGTCGCCGAAGAAGATGCGGTGCGTGAGGATCGGGTGCGACAGCGGCGAGTTGGGGTGGTAGCCGTGGAAGATCATGCGGACCGTGAACCAAGGGTCGAACCGCCACCAGTTCATGTACACGCCC